>JAKTUV010000004.1:0-600000 GCA_030556875.1 Zygoascus biomembranicola
ATACATTGTACTGAACCAACCTTCCGTCCCTCAGAATATAAATCCCTTCGCAACAAGTTGCTCACCGATTTCTTTCTTCACTCCACTACCACTTTACTTGCTCTCATTTATTTACACAACCAAAACTAACAACTTTATTACTACTATGCCCGCTAATTACCTACCAAATCAGAACAAAACTCGTACCCTACCCACATCACACTTGCTAAACAATCACAACTTCAATATAATTTTCTCTCTTTAACCTCTTTCTCTCTTTGGAATCAAAATTTCTTAATACAAAATATCTATTTCTTCAACTTTTCTTTCTATCTACAATTGCTATGCTTTTCATATATATTTTTCTTCTCGTCCACCAAACTACCACCGAAACTACCTCAGTCTCCCCGCACAATTCCACTCCCCCACAATATTGCGAACCACACTTTAATACCTAATCTCATTTACCACTTCCACCCATCCCATCCTATAATCCTTCTATTACATTCTTATCATACAATTCTACCCTGCAAACCCTCTCCGTCTCTCCAACTATCCCACTCCATCTCAGCGTATATACCCCTTTTTGCTACCACCTTTTTTGCTTGACATAAACTTTTTATCTTATCTAGCCTTCTGTGACCCTATCGCCGTCCAGCTGATACGGACACTGCCTAATTTCCTTCTCGAACTTACCTTACCTGACGCTTGTCTATAAACAATCTGATAAAAAGCAATATACACCGAAAATTCATATGTGCGGCTGCGCTTTTACTGCCTATTTAGGGACAAACCTGATCCCACTCAACCGCCGCCATGCAGCCAACACGAACCCAAGTTACTCCACCTAACCTGGACTTAGTTCTTTGACGTACACACTCCCGTGCGTACATTGTGGCTACCTTAATATGACAGAAAACGATATATGCATGACTTCTTAGCCAGCCAATAACAATGACCACCCAGTACTCGACACCGTAGCGCGTGTGAGACGCTTCAATGCAAACCATTCAAGTTTGCCCGATATGAATACACATCATCTGTTTTCTTCTCGAACAAATTGGTCAGATGCAATCTATCTAACCAGGATAGGACAAAAGACTGGATGGGCTGCAATATCCGCATGTCTCTTATTCGGACTTTCCGCTACCCGGCAGGCAACCAGCAAAACCGCAAGCGGTCCTTATAGGGTTATTGCCCATACCATGCACCTGGACTGTGACAAATCGTAGCATCATAAATATCTTACAGACGATGAAAACACAAAAGTTTAATCTTATCTTCATCCAATACCGATGAGATATATTACGACCAACATACTACCGAAAGCTTATGCATATTGTTAAGGTTACTAATTGTTAAGGTTACTACCTAATCTGTATCTGGCGCCATTTTACTCTTTGCTGTTACCGCCGCACCCATATGCACCTAATAAAAACAGCGCAACTCTATCTTGCGGTTTACGCTTGCGGCGCACAACAATCGCTACCATTCCCATGAGAAGAGACATCGTAAAAGCTTTTTCTTTTCAGCATCCGTCTGGTTGAGCCTATGACTTTTGGCTTATATCTCGCCCGACCGTGCTTTCTGAGTGCTGACTCGAAGTAATATAGCCCTAGATCTGATTGAGTGACTTTCTTCAGGGGAGCTCCGATTGGTAGATCCAGCATCCCTCAAATACGCGGAGTACGAGATCGCCGAGTGATACTGCAGCTAACTTATTACGGACAGTCACAAAAAAAAGACCGAGCCACACTGAGAATATATACGAGTGCAAATCCATACACAAAGTGCCAAGGAAATATTTTCGCCTCGATGCTTTAAAATATCAGACACTTTCTTATCTTGGCCGTACTTTCTTCAGTGATCTCCACTACCATCGCCCCACTTCCCCAACCTATTACTACTACATCGTCTGCAGTACCTACTACATCGTCTGCAGCACCTACTACATCGTCTGCAGTACCTGCGACTTCGCCTACGACCTCGTCTGCTACATCGTCGTTCGTTTGTTTGCCCTCTGGTGCTACTATCACATCTGAAGAATGTACTGCCTATTGCAATGCAGCATTAGAATCCATAGAAGGTTGCGATGATGACAGTACATGTGTGTGTGACCTTTTCACTACACCAGATGAAAACCTTGCCTACTGCGCATCTTGCTCGGAAGACTTCCTCCCCGATACATATGAATCGCTTGCCTACGACGCTGTAGCGTGCGCAGTTCCGGTATCATGTATTATAGGTGACACCGTATCTCCGACTGCTGCAGCTGGCCTAATTGGAATAGTGACACCTCCGTCATGCTCGGGCTCTACTGTCACGTCTTCTCTGTGTAGCATTTATTGCGAAGGTACACAAATGGCCATTACAGCATGTAATGGTAACGAAGAGTGCATATGCACCACCATCTGGGTGCCTGCAGAAGGACTCACTGAGTGTGTAGCATGCGCTCCTTCGTTTCTCCCTGATGTATATCTTACCATTGCGGAAGAAGCCTTATCGTGCGTTGCTGCAGATCGATGTGTGTTTACCAGTACCACTCCAGCTACAAGCACTCAAGCTTCTAGTACTTCTGCTTCCAGCACACCCGCTTCTAGCACCCCTGCTTCAAGTACTCCCGCTTCCAGCACCCCTGCTTCTAGTAGTCTTGCTTCAAGTACACCTGCTTCTAGCATACCCGCTTCTAGTACTCCCGCTTCAAGCACACCCGCTTCTAGCACACCCGCTTCTAGCACACCCGCTTCAAGTACACCCGCTTCCAGTACTCCGGCTTCCAGCACACCCTCTTCTAGCAGTCCCGCTTCTAGTACTTCTGCTTCCAGCACTCCTGCTTCTAGTACTTCTGCTTCCAGCAGTCCCGCTTCTAGTACACCAGCCTCAAGCAGTCCCGCTTCCAGCACACCCGCTTCCAGCACACCCGCTTCCAGCACACCCGCTTCCAGCACTCCTGCTTCTAGTAGTCTTGCTTCAAGCACACCCGCTTCTAGCACACCTGCTTCTAGCATACCCGCTTCTAGTACTCCCGCTTCTAGCATACCCGCTTCTAGTACTCCCGCTTCTAGCATACCCGCTTCTAGTACTCCCGCTTCTAGCGCACCTGCTTCTAGTACTCCCGCTTCCAGCACACCTGCTTCTAGTAGTCCCGCTTCTGGCAGTCCCGCTTCTAGTACACCAGCTTCAAGCACACCAGTTTCTAGCACACCAGTTTCTAGTACGCAAGTTTCTAGTACACCAGTTTCAAGCAGCCCCGCTTCTAGCAGTCCTGCTTCTGGTACTCCCGCTTCTGGTACTCCCGCTTCTAGCACACCTGCTTCAAGCACACCTGCTTCAATTACGCCAAGTTCGGTTGATGTTGCTTCCACTCCTCCATTTTTCAATACTTCAGCTTCTAGTGCTCCAGCCTCAAGTACTCCTACTTCAAGCACTCCAGCTTCTAATGGTACACCAAGTTCGGCTGATCCAGCTCCTACTTCAGTGTACACCACAGTTATTCCTGTCACAGATACCATTACTTACTGTGGAGTCGATGGATGCAGCATAGCCACTGTTGTCACTTCTGTCGCTACGGGCATTAGCGGTGAAGCTTCTGAGCTTACTACGGCAACTCCATCTTCTGCCGCAACAGGCATTAGTGCTGAAACTTCTGAGCTTGCTACGACAACTGCATCTTCTGCCGCAACAGGCATTAGTACTGAAATTTCTGAGCTTGCTACGACAACTGCATCTTCTGCCGCAGCAGGCATTAGTGCTGAAACTTCTGAGCTTACTACGATAACTCCATTTTCTGCCGCAACAGGCATTAGTGCTGAAACTTCTGAGCTTGCTACGACAACTCCATCTTCTGCCGCAACAAGCATTAGTACTGAAACTTCTGAGCTTGCTACGACAACTGCATCTTCTGCCGCAGCAGGCATTAGTGCTGAAACTTCTGAGCTTACTACAGTAACTGCGTCTTCTGTCGCTACAGGCAACAGCGCTGAAGCTGTCGGCAGCTCAAAGGCTGCCTCTACGAGTACGTCTACTAATACTGAGTATATTACAGTAGTCAAGCCTGAGAGTTCAGTCACCGCATCTATCAGTGTCGCTACTCAAGCACCCGGAAGCGACAGCGCACACGCAACTGAGTCTGCTTCAGAAACTGTCGTAATCAACAGTGGATCGAGATTAGGAATTGAAGGAACGAGCTGGTCGCTTGTGTTGACTGTTACCGTGATTTTCGCATGTATTATGATATAATGGTTGGATAACTATATATATATGTATTTAATGAATTTCGCTTAGTAGTAGCGAGAGCCTCCTAGAGTATTTTTGTAGTAGATCAAACACACGATGCTGGTTTCTACACCCAAAGACCATAAACTGACAAATGAAAGCTAATGGTGATACTAAGGTGCCAGGCAGCCAATGCACAATCGGAAATCTGCACGGATGTGTTCTAAAGGCACCTGCTATTCGATTCCTGCGCATCAGCCATTCTCGTTCGTCATGGCCATGCTACGGTGAATGCCGAAAACATCCCCCGTTAGTCTCAAACTCTAATTGTCCAATCCACGCAGGCCCACTCCAAATCGGGCCGGTCCGATAGCTCGCCCTTCATGGACAAGATTTAAAGCGCTCACAGCTTACAACCCTTTTGCCATTGCACACTCCTGGTGTGTCACTTGCGTTTCCGAGCATCATCTATAGTCTTTTTTTATAGTTCAAACTCAAACCTCGCTGCACGGTTTTCTTGCTGCCGATGCTGACAAATGCTGTTGTTAGTTAGATAGGCTGGTGGATTACCACACTTGGTTAAAGCCCAGTGATTAAATCCCATCCCCGAAGCGTGCATCAAATGATTAGATCCCATGCATCTTTATGCCCATAATGTGGAGAAGAGAGTGGGCTTACAAATGGGGCATGCAGCCCGAGTTAATATAAAAGAGATATAGTAGAACCGGAATAGACTTCTGTAACTGTTTGCTACGTCAAGAGTATCAAAAACATGTCCAGTTTTAACAAAATTGAATTGAAGAAGGGTGTGAGGGTGGCTTACAGGGAAGGTGGAGACAAGTCGAAGCCCAATTTGCTTCTCCTGCACGGTTATCCTACATCGTCTCATATGTATCGAAATTTGATACCTTTGTTGGCTCCTCATTTTCACGTGGTGGCTCCTGATTTGCCAGGTTTTGGTTTCACGGAGGTGCCGGACGATTACACATATACGTTTGAATCGCTGACCGACACAATTGAGCTGTTTGTTGATCGTTTGAACCTTGACAAGTTTGGTATATACATATTTGACTATGGCGCACCTGTTGGACTGAGATTGGCTTTGAGAAAGCCTAAGAGTGTCACTGCCATAGTTTCGCAGAATGGTAATGCGTATGAAGAAGGGCTGAATGACGCTTTCTGGGGACCTATTAAACAGTACTGGAAGACTTCCAGGGACAATAAGGAGTTTAGAGCTGCTCTTACCAGCTTTGTCAAAGACCCGAAAAACACCAGAAGTCAGTATTCCGATGGTTTCCTAAATCCAGATAAGGTGGATCCCTTAGGATATACTCTGGATTATGCTCTGATCACTCGACCAGGTCAGCCCGACATTCAAGTAGATCTATTCTATGACTATGGTCAGAACGTCAAGCTCTACTCTGAATTTCAGAATTTTTTCCGAACTTCCCACGTTCCTGTTCTTCTTGTGTGGGGAAAGAATGATATCATCTTTCCACCAGCAGGAGCAGAAGCCTACAAGAGAGATGTCAAAGAGCACCGACTGGTGTTGCTGGACACAGGGCATTTTGCTCTGGAAAGCGATCTCGATGTCATTGCGACTGAGATTATTAATTATATTTTGCCGAGAGTTTCTTAGGTGGAGGAGTAGGATTTCGAAGTGTTTATGTTCATGAGTTTACCTATTAGTTGGAATGTGCACTTGAGGTTTGTCATATTTGAGGAATATGGCCTTGAGATGCAAGGTCGGACTGCTCTGCGATAACCAGTTAAAATAGGCTTTTTATTTCTTAGTATTTTATTCTCTATTTAGTTATTTACTCTATAATAAAATTAAACACATTGATGGGATGAACGCAGAAAGCTCATACTAATATGCGTCTGAATCACCACGCGAACTGGTATTTCCAGAACAAGTGTTAAGTCTGGCAACAAACTGCACCTAACAATAACGTACGTTACCTATAGGTGAGAATTTCCCGCAGCAAGCTGCTTACCAAGGATGAACAGATCCATCGTAGTGATAGAACTTTCCACTATCCTCCGTAGAAAGACCTGTAATAACAGCCAATTGTTGCTCAACTGACTGTGTCGGTGTGATAGTCATTTGCTTCAACGCTTCCGCTAGTTCGCTACCCTCTTCGAAGCTTTCTGCACTCTTTCGAGACATGTCCGTAGCGACAAGTCCAGGGTGCAATGCAATCACCGTAGTCTTATCTCCAGATGTCTCTGAAGCTATCTGAAGCACACTGAAATTCAGCGCAGCCTTTGTCTGACCATATGCCGACGACGGCAATGCTCCGAAAAATTCATTCAACGAGCCTAATCCTGATGAAATGAAGATTGCCTTTCGGGTATCTCTCTTCAACAAAAATGGGTAGATGATTGCAAACACCTCAATGGGTCCCAAAACATTCACTTTATAGTGATTCAACCAAAGATCCTGAGACTTGGCCGCCTGCAGAATCGGCCGCATAGCTCCCTGCTCAATTCCTGCATTATTGATGAACACATCAATTCCGTCGGTAATCTTGCTGAGCTGTTCAGGAAGTCTTTCAGCCGACCCTTCAGTGCCTATTTCCAACTCAACCACATGAATGTTCTCATGCTTTGATGCCAATTCACTGAGAGCGCCGGCTTTACTGAGGTTTCGAGCAGATGCGATCACAGTATTGGAAGGGTCCTGAGCCAGCTGAGTAACGTACTCAAGGCCAATTCCTCGAGTCGTTCCGGTGATAAAATAAGTAGTAGTGGAGGACATTGGATAATAAAAAATTAATGCTGTTTGCGATATAGAGATTTAAATCTGAGAAAGAAGTCGTTCGACGCCGAGATCAAATTGAGCTTCTTACTGTTCGTTGACAGCATCTCGTACTTTCTTTCGCCCAGTTTATATACTTTTCATTCTTTAGCTCAGCCCGAAGCAGATTCGAAATTTTACCTAATTTTTACTAAAACTTTTGGGTGGAGGTTAGTGATTTGAAATCATCGTCCATGTCATACCGCGCTAACCTGCTCGCTAATCTGCCTTGGCTTTGTAATCACCGATCGCGTCACCGATTGGGATCGCAGATCACAAATCAGCCGGGAAACAGACTGCCGCAAAGCTCTTCTGTTCCGCCGACATCCGTTTCGCCTAATCTCGCTGTAGTACGTCCGTTCAAGTAGCCAAGCTGACTAGCGATTTGTCATCGGGCCCTATACCAGCTTTGCTCGTGTTTTATTGTAATAGCAAACAGAAATCTCGTGTATTCACTTCAGATACAACAAAATAAGCTTAATTTTCATTTCTCGACATTGGGACTTAACGTACCTCATTTTCTGACAAAACCCATTCATTTAGTATCTACCATACATGCTATAGTAAAAAGGTCAATATATCATCTGCAATACATAATACAAATGGTGCCATGTCGAATCAAGCGATAGTCCATAGTCCGTCTATGCTAGCGATCAGTTGCTCCATCACCATGAGAGTTACCACAGTAATGATCGAGGAATACCAAGCACCCCGAACAGCTACTAATTACATTTGAGAGTATTTCGCTTTTTCAAGTACTGCCGGCTTCACTGGGTCGCCAGCAATGGCAATAGTGGCGCCAGGGCCCACGTGATGGTACCATTATCAATCTGCATCTGCCCGCAAAAGGGCAACCCGTCCAAACAACCAAGAAAGCCACAATAAATTATATACCTGTCATATGTATTTTTTTGAAATGTAATCTAGAATCAGAATCTCAGCCCCAAATCCGACTCTGGTTGTTCACTGATGTCCCAAGCCGTCGTCATGAGCGACATTGGCACAAACTTATGGCTCTCATCGTAATGTTGTATAAGAGTGAACATATCGCCGAATCCCTGGTGTCCCTGGCAGAGATCTTCTTTACATTGGAAGTCGTCCCAATCTTCAACGATGCCGAAAGGACCAAATTCAGAGTCTGGGGTATCTGGGAACGCAGTAGCCACCCCTGACAACGGCGAAAATTGGCCGCTGGGATGAGTTTCCATCTCGGTAGATTTCAAAATCTCACTCAGAATATGTTCCTCAAGAAGATGGTCACCAAGAACATGGCCATTGGAAAACTCTGCATCGCATCCATCGTAGGGGCAAATTCTCAACCCTGTTTCTAGATAGCCCGATTCAGAGCTGGCATTGGTGCTTTCTGCAGTGGTACTTTCTGCACTGGTGCTCTCTGAATACACCGACTGAGACCTTGAAATTGACAACGATTCCCTGTCGGAGTCTCTCTGAGCAGCCTTTTCATGCGTTTTACGGTGTCTTGATAGCTGTTGTCCAGTTGTAAACCCTTTGCCGCATGTCTCGCACGATAGCGGTTTGGCATCAGAATGAGTCCATGAATGCACCTTTAGATGACAAGGACGAAGAAATCTCTTTCCACAGCCATCAACATGACACACGTAAGCTCGCTCGTTTGTGTGACATCGCTGGTGTTGCCGCAAAAGACACGGCCTACTATAGCGGCTATTGCATCCCTCAACAGGACAGATGTACTTCTTCGGCCTCGGCTGCCTCGGCTTCTGCAGTTTCTGTACTGTATTCGTATCTTTCTCTGGAGCCAAGCTCAAAGCTGCCCATTCATCTGCTAGTGCTTGTGTATCCAGAACTTCTACCATGGCGAATATGATGTTGCAATGAAGTTCATACCTCTGAATTTCCTTTGTAGTGCCTTGATTACTAATCACCATCGTAAGTAACGTCCTTTTAGCCGTACAAAAGCACGCTACAAGCAAAAACAGACCACCGGCAGGAGATCAGGTAATTTTGTGTATTTCTCCAAATAAATAAATCATCTTTGGTATTTTACATAGTTGTAGCAGTATTTGAAATGCGTATATCTTGCAAGTCAATCGCGCACCTAGTTTGGTAGTTTGGTTATACCCCGGATACAGCTGCTATAATCTTTTTTCGACATTTCCAGTACAGACTTATCGATGCATGATGGCGAATCGTGATTCAGCAGCTATTAGCAGAATATCATTCCAAAACCCAGGGCTTAGCTGATAAGACGTTGGTGTCAACTAACTGCCACCGCTGCTGCCACATGCAGTGATAATCGCCATATTTCTGACCATTGGCTAGTGGAATGGTCAGAAAGGTCGGGAAACCTGCTTGTTTATATACATTTTTTTCGGCATTATCAAATGGTCTATCTTGCCTATCATAAGTAAGTTGGTGAGAATGGCCAATTCCGTGGCTGTGGTTTTAGGCATCGAGAGACAATGACGTAGGAGTTAAAATCCAACTGTAAAGAGTGATTCGCTCCCAAGCCCTTTGATAGCCGAAGAAAGGTGTCTCGTGGAACGGTCATACGTCTTCTACCGACCCTGGTAAATAAGCATAATATTACTGATTGGTTGTTTTTGCCCGTGCCAAGTGCTACATTTTGCCCTTTCAGTTACCGCACCTGATTTATATCACCAATGCGGAATATTCCTAATCTGATTTAAGATTCTACTATTGCCAACAAGTAGCTCGGTCAACAATCGTAGTTTGTTAACAGTGAATGCGGGCGAATGCTGATGAGCCTAGTGTCAGAATCGACGTGACGTAGTGCATCTACATCGAAGTAGTCAGCGAGCCCTGATCAGAACGGAAGAGAAAATCAAGTGAAAGAAAAATGGAAGATTCCAATAAAAAATGATTTATCCTAATGCTTCCATGGCACGCCCTGGCATTGCCTGTTCGGACCTCAGACAAACACTTGAATGACAGCCAAACAATTCGCATGATTGCAAGCACTTTAGATAGGCCCCATACCTTACATGCAGCAGATCTGATCCGCCAATCGAGTTATCACAAGTAAGGGACAGTGGCAGATATTATTTGCGCTATCTGTGCCTTGACTAATAGATCATTCTAAGTGGCCAGGACAATGTCACAATGTGACGGCAAGACAGCTCTTTCGCTTCATCACGAAAACGGACACAGTAAGAGTTCCAATGGCAATGGCCAAGACTGCTATAGAGTAACAGGAAATGAGCAAAAATTGCTTCCATTCGGTATTTGCCTTCGGCTGTTAAAATGCTGGCCTAAGTTACCTCGTAGTATAGAATCTGCACAATCATGCCAAGATCCAAGTCCACAACACCATAGAGCCTTGCTCGTAAAAATATGTCCAACTGCTTAGGAATAGGACATAGTTTTATCCATGCTCCTATCAATAACACTGCAGCGTGTGCTCTCGCCGCTCTTGTATTTGCTAGACGAACACCCTAACTGAGTGAGCAGCAGGCAACCCCCGGATCAATTAGCGGATTCTCGACTAATAACTCGGGATATCCTACTCCAGGTATGGCCGATATTTGAGTCTCCACTGGAAAATTCATTAAGCTATTCTACGGGGACTGTACATCATCAGGACAGTACACAACGGGCTTGCCTGCTGTTTGTTATTAAAAAACCCATCATAAATCCTGTCCGACGCAGGCTCCCGAAAAGTGGTATTAATATCAAATTTAAGTTCATATACGCCGGGGGAACGTAGTCAAATACGTGACTGGCACCCCGCAGTAGATTAGGTTCACCGAGACCGAGACGAGCAGCTTTTATGAAGAAAGTTTGTAGGCCACAATGGTTTTACGAAGATCTTTGCAGGTGCTCACATGGCTATTATACTATATTTGACCCCTTAGCCTAGATTTGATAGTGACATAAATTTCTCCTCAAGGTGCAATACGGAATAGCCTCTAGGAGTGGTATCGGACCCGCTCAAAACACTGATTAAGCCCTCGGGTGTCTCTCCCGGGAAATCTAGTTGACGATCACACCCTGCTGACAGGGCCTATGATCCATTCCGCAGATATGCCATGACGCACCCCCCGATAGAGATAATTTTCCAGACGGCTCGTGCATGTGACCGAGTGCCCGCGTATACTCCGAGAGGCAAAGGTGTAAAGCTTTCTAGGCGGGCCATCGGAGCAACCATCGTAGGCGGAACTAAGGATGGAATACGGAACAAAAGAATATTCACTTCCAGAAGTGACAGATGGCTTTTTCCAGAATTTTTTGGAAAATAATCCCCCCCACCGGTCGTCCGGGATCAAGGGCTCAACAATCATGCTCAACAAAGCTGCAACCGACCTCCACTATTCATTAATAATAATACGATGAGTTAATTTCGTTCGGTTGCTGCAAAGCTGCTGTCTGATATCCAGTCGAACAATCTCGGACTCGGTGAATCTCCGACCAATCAGGTAATTATCGGTCAAAATCCGTATAAGAAGCGGGCCATACTATTCCACTCTTGGCCTTGGCGGGGCAGCTGGCCAATCAAAACTGGCCAAATTGCAAATTGAGCCGCGCTATTCAACACAGGGACGAGGGGTATAGGTAAGTACCCCAGATTTCTTGCTCAAACGTGGGGGACAAGCAGCACGGCTAAGACCCAAGAGCAAATCTGTATGTTCAAGTTGAAGGCTCATACGAGCTGCTGAATAAGTCGCCAAATCATATATTGGACTCGAATATAATTATATAGATTTCTGAATAAACGTGATACTTCAACCGTTCAAAAATGTATTATTCACGAATAGTTTCGTTTGGGCTGTGTTCCGTGAGCTTGGGGGTAAAGTTTCGTCCCTTTGTCAGGAGGGCTGCTGGTTTTCTCGGGATATCTCCGACGATAACTTCAGGGCTGCAGCGACGACTAAAAAGGCGCACAATACATCATTTCTAGAATATTGCGGGGAACAACCCGTGGGGAATAATGGATTAGTGACGATATCGCTAGACATTTGAAGAACCAAGATGCTGGAAAACTCGACCTGAAGCTAAGACATAACCGAAAGAAAATTAATCCGCGTGATTTAATCCGCGGTCACAATTATACAGCTAGGTTTGTTCTTGCCGGGGGGCTGGAGGAGGGGGGCTCATTAGGCCCCGCCAAGTGGCAGACCCAACTCGAAAAAACGCGGGGTAGCGCAGCACTCCTGTGAGGCATATATAAAGCCAAACTTATCCCAGTTTGTCAAACTCAAAAACACAATACATTTTTATCATGTCGAAAACCCTTTTCGAAGAAAAAGCTATTGCATCTCATAACGAGTTTGCCGATGATCCGTCTTTGGAAAAGGAGATCCCCGAGCAGCAGGCCTTGGATCACACCAAGCCATCGTTTTATCTGCTGCTTGTCGTGCTCTGTTCTTCCGTCTCACATTTCATGTTCGGTTTTGATACAGGCTATATATCTACTGCTCTGATCAATATCAAGGGAGATCTTACTGGTACAACCTTGACATATGGCCAGAAGGAGTTCATCACCTCTGCTACCTCCCTTGGTGCGTTAATTGGCGCCGTGTTTACTGGTGTCTTGGCCGACAAGTTTGGTAGAAAGCCAGTGACTATTGGTGCAAATGTCTTCCTTATTGCTGGTGCTGGTGTACAGGTTGGTGCTCACAAGCTGTGGGATATGATTGGAGGCCGTTTCGTTATGGGTATCGGTGTAGGCCTGGGATCCGTCATTGCTCCTCTATATATCACCGAGATTTCCCCTCCTAAATATCGTGGCCGTCTTGTAGCTCTCTCTTCTATTATTCGAACTGCTGCTCAGGCTGCAGCTGCCGGCATCGGCACTGGTCTCCAAGATGTTCACAATGGCTGGAGAATTCTTATCGGCATTGCAATTATCCCCCCTGCACTTCAGATGGTACTTATGCTGCCGCTTCCTGATTCTCCCCGATACCTGGTGCAGAAAGGCAAACTAGATAAAGCACGATCAGCTCTGAGACGAACGCACAATGGTCTGGATGATGAGGCCATTGAACTCGAAATTAACGAACTCATTGCCTTCACCCAAGTCGTCAATCCTGACAACGAATCCGTCTGGAGTAGATTTACCCACAAGATTAAGGAACTCCATACTATCCCCTCGAATCTTCGAGGTCTGATTATTATTTGCGCCATGCAGGGTATTAATCAGTTCACTGGTTACAACTCTCTCAACTATTTCGCAGGCACTCTTTTCCAGATGGTCGGATTCCAAGATGCTAATGCAGTCTCTATCGTTGTCTCGGGAACAAACTTCATCTTTACCATCGTTGCTTATTTCTTGGTTGATAGATGCGGACGAAGAATTCTCATGCTCGTATCACTTGCTGGCATGGTACTTGGTCTAGCCATTGCAGCCATTGCGTTCCACTACCTAGACATTAAGTTTGTCGACAACAGTGCTGTTGTAGAAGGAGGCGGAGGATTCACCTCATGGGGTATTGTCGTCCTTGTTATGTTGATGGTCTATGTTGCTTTCTTCGCTGTAGGATGCGGTTGTGTCCCCTGGCAACAGTCTGAGCTCTTGCCCATGTACGTTCGTGGCCTGGGTTCTTCCATCGCTGTCGCTACCAACTGGGCTGGTTCTCTTACCATTGCTTCGACGTTCTTAATCATGATGGAGAATATCACACCAACCGGTACCTTTGCATTTTATGCGGCGATATCGGCTATCAGTTTCGTGCTCATCTACTTTTTCTTCCCTGAATTGTCTGGCCTGGGTCTCGAAGAGACTCAGCTGGTGCTTACTGGTGGCTTCAAGATCAAGCAGTCGCTGGCACTTTCGCATGAAAGGAGAAAGCAGCAGTAGTGCGGTTTTCGATTACTCTCCGATTGTATCACGAATAGTTCTATAGTTCGCGTGTTAATTTATTTTCGTTCACTTTTACGATCTACGATCTTTATATGACCCAAGCGGGATTGACGTGGGGTAGTCCGCCCGGATATTTTGCGGCTGATATTAGCCTACCCCACGAAACTCTGACATCCCCACTGCCGTTTAGAGCCAGACATATATAAATTATGGCCAAGCACATTTAAATTCACCGAAATATATAAAAATGCCTTCAAAATTCAACCCTTTTGGTGATAATGCTTTCCAGACACGAGAAGATGTGCAACAAGGCTTTGTAGACTTGTTCGAGCCACTTGTCCCTATGTTTTCAGAGGGAGGAGCTCGAGTTCGAATAGAAGAAACCGGAGCATTTTGCGAGTTGATTTCCTCCGATCTTGAGGGATTCTCAAGACCCTTATGGGGTTTGGTGGCCTTCGCTGCTGGCGGTGGAGAGTTCAAACATTGGGATAAGTACAATCAGGGCCTTGCTAACGGGTGCAATCCTGACCACCCCGAATACTGGGGTGATACCGAAGATCTGGAACAAAGACTAGTGGAATTTGCTGCAATTGGATTTGCTCTAGCATATATTCCAGAGAAATTTTATGATCCGCTGCCGGAAAGTGATAAAGAGAATGTTTTGAAATATCTCGTCCGAGCTAGCACTCGACGTTATCCCACTACCAATTGGAAATGGTTTCATGTCCTTCTCACCATTGGTCTGAAAAGGGTAAATGCTCCTTATGACCATTCTATCACTGAAAATAACTTGGATGATATGGAAGCTTATTATCTGAAGGATGGTTGGTACGGAGATGGCCCCGATAAAAATGCCATTGATTATTACAATCCATTCGCCTTCCACTTTTATAAGCTCATGTACCTCAAACTTTGTCCCCAGGATAAGGTGAGATGCGATATCTATCGAAAGAGGCTGAGAGAGTTTGTCTCTCAGTTTGTCCACTGGATGTCCGACGATGGTGCAGCTCTTCCATTTGGCCGCAGCTTGGTGTACAAATTCGCCTGTGGCTCTTTCTGGGGTGCTCTAGCATTCTCTGGAGAGGAGATATTGCCCTGGGGCATTGTAAAGGGTTTGTATCTGCGACATTTGCGATGGTGGGGTAAGCAACCTTTTGCTAGAGGGCACTCTGGAATAATGAGCATGGGCTATTGTTACCCAAATGCAGTAGTATGCGAAAGGTACAACTCCCCTCAATCAGCCTATTGGGGTACCAAAATATTTTTCCCGCTAGTGCTGCCACAAGATCATCCCTTTTGGCAAGCTACAGAGCTACCTCTCAGTGCGTTGAATCGACCTTCACTACAAGCCCTCCCAGTACCCGGAATGGTCTTCTCTCATTATCCGAAAAATACTGTGGCTCTAGTATCTGGGCCATACCAACAGGGATCATATGTAAGATGGGTAGGGGAGAAATACGGCAAGTTTGCCTATAGTACAAGGTATGGCTTCAGTGTCGAGACCAATGGTAGGAATTTCGCAGATGCCACATTGGATAACATGATTGGATTTGCAGAAGATGGGGAGTTTTTCAGATTTAGACTGAAATGCAAGGCAAAGATTTCTGACGATGTTTTGTATTCCATCTGGTATCCCTGGAAAGATGTACAGGTCGAGACATGGTTAATTCCCCGTGGAAAATGGCACATTCGGGTTCACCGGATAAATAGTGCCAGGGATTTGGAGACCGTGGAAGGTGGATTCAGTATTTCTGCTATGGAATCATCCGATAAGCATAGGAGATACGAGTCTGACAGGGCGTCCTACGTCATGAATAGTGAAGATATCAGCGGCATAGTCGAGCTTTCAGACAACCGTACTGCCATCACTACTACACCTGAACCTTCGTCATCTTTATACTGGTCCAAGACCCTCGTCCCTCAACTTAAGGGAAATATCAAGGCGAATCAGGAGACCATTCTCAAGTGTGCAGTTATTGCCCAGCCTGATATTAGCCTGGTTGATTCAGATTGGCTCAGCCCTCCAGAAGCACCATCTATGGCAGAATTAGAGATTATCAAAGATAACGGAGTGCCAGTACTGGCAGAGAACTAGAAGAAAGATTAGAGTACGACGCTGGAGACAATACAGAATATTCTAAGGGGGGCTATTTTACAGCTAATGACGGTTGTATATATCCAATAGTTTAACGGTCATAATAAATAGTAGCTTTAAACAGCATCTGTATTTATCAACAGGTGCCTTATGCAGAATCACGAGAATTGGCTCTATTGAATTTTAAACGTGCTACTGGAATTTAAACTTTCCTGTGCATTGCAACCCTCCAGTAAAAATGACGTTTATTGGGGGACACTATCTCTCTCTAAATATCTTTTCAATCAATTTTGATACCGTGGCCTTTGCTGAAAGCCAATTACAGCTCTGTTACCTCCATAAAAATAAAATCGTCAGGCATCGAAAGGCTACATGCAACAGCCGATCTTTGTCGAGATTCAGGGTCTGCTGGGCGGGGAAGTCGTCGGAGCGTTGCCCCGATTAGGAAATAACCACTGCGGCAGTACATCTAAGTGATAACGGGTTTGATTTCCTTATCCAGTATAAAGACCCTCTCCACTGGTGTTATATAAATCGCAAAGGTTATCCCTCAGCTTATACTTCTCCTCATCCCTTCTCCATTTTCTTAACAAGAAAGTTCTAGTGTCAGTTGTAGTTGGCCCTGTCTAAGATATTACTATACCCCCGCCTTTTTTTCCGCCTGTGCAACCTATACGGCCCATCTCCGATCTCTCTGTCAAATCAGCAAAATGGTGCAATACGAACTTGGAGAAAGATATTCAAAGGTTAAATCTGACATTATTCGACCGCAGGATTACGAAGCAGTCAAGCAGTCATGGAAAAGACTACTGGTAGAACTGGAAAAGAGCGTCGAGGTAATAGCAGCAACTGGTCCTAACTATGTACCCTCGGTAGAGTGGGAAGAAGTCTCTAGAAGTGGCAGTCTGCCTCCTAAGACTGAAAAATTGTTTAAAGAGCGAGGATGCCTCATTGTAAGGGGAGTTGTCCCTTCTGAGCAAGCTGTGGCCTGGAAAGAATCATTAAATGACTATGTCACGAACCACCCTGCGCTCAATGGCCCGACTTTCCAGGAAGTTCACTGGTCAAAATGCCAGGCTCAAGCTAGATCTCACCCTAATGTTGTGAAGCTGATGGAAATTGCAGGCAAGGTCTGGCTCATTGAAGACAAAGAAGATGCTCTTGTAGACACCAGTGTCTCAATTATCTACCCAGACCGGGCCCGAATTCGAAAACCAGGAAAGATAGTAGCACTTCCTCTCCACCAGGACTCAGGTTCTATTGAGCGATGGGAAGATCCTCATTACAGAGAAGTTTATCGCGAAATCTGGGAGGGCCGCTGGGAAGACTGGAATCCCTGGTTGCTGGATAGACGTCTTAAGGGCCAGCAGGATCTTTATGGCGATATTGAGTTAGGGAAAGGGTCTACTTGCAGCACATTTCGAGCTCTCCAAGGGTGGCTCGGTCTCTCTCCAAATATAGCAGGTGAAGGAACAATCAAATTTCTCCCCAATCTTCGTTATGTGATGCCCTATTTGTTGCTACGACCATTTTTTGATGGTGATGATCCTGACACCTTTAACACCACCAGTGGCTATTTCCCGGGAACCAATCCAGGAACAGGCCAGTTTTTTGCTCCAGATGATGCTTTTCCTAGGCTTTTACAAGAAAAGTCTGTCATTTCCATTCCTAGTGTGAACCCTGGAGATTTTGTTTACTGGCACGCTGATGTGTTGCATGAAGTTGATAAGCAACACAATGGCACCGGCGATTCGTCAGTGGCTTATATAGGGCACTGTCCGTTAACTAAGTACAACTTTCATACCCTCAAAGACACTTCAGAGAAGTTCATTTCAGGCGAAAAGCCTCGAGACTGGTACCATGTGAACCTCAGACTGGGACACGTTACTGAAAGTGATTATGACGATCGGTCTACGCTGGACGACGTACTGACAGAAGAGGGCCTTGCGTGTCTAGGCTTAAAAAAATTCGACACCTCTGATCCTAAACTGACTCGTGGCGCAAGAAAGGTTAGGGAACTGGCCAATGAGGAATTGGCAAAGTATCATCTCAAGGCATAGATGAAGTTCTACGAAACCAGAGCGAGCATTAAATAGGAAACCAAAGTCAAGTCATATTTCTTTAGTATAGTCTTTTTACACAATAGTCTTAACATTCTTCTTTTCCCGTTCATCAACTGTAAGGGAGAACACATCAGGCCGCGAATAGTGGCCATTCGGATCAAAATCGTATCGTGCTTCCGGTAGAATCGAGAGATCGATCTCAGCCGTCAGTAATCCAGCCTCTCCAAGCAACGGGCCAGCTAAAATATCACCGTAAGGACCAACAATTACACTACCACCGTTAATGGCATTTCGTCCCTTTTCCCAAAACTGGAATTCCAAGCCCTGTTCTTCAGGAGGAGGCTGGACCTGTACAGCACTGACCAGAAACATTCTATTCTCGTACGCAATAGATCTCATACAAACTCTCCAGATTTCTCGCTCATCGACGGTAGGAGCAACCCAGATATCGATATTCTTAGAATACATGGCGGATCTAAGCAATGGCATATGATTTTCCCAGCATATAACACCGCCGACTCTTCCGGCAGGGCTTTCCACCACTGGTAACGTAGAGCCATCGCCCTGGCCCCAAATCAAACGCTCACTACCAGTGGGCATCAGTTTTCGGTGCTTAGCAATATATCCCTTGATTGGATCAATATATACCAGGGTGCAGTACAGGGTGTTGTATTCCTTTTCAATCACACCCACTACAATAGAGGCCCCAGTTCGAGCTGATAGTCCTGACAGTTCATTGGTTTCCTCACCGGGGATGGTCACGGCCTGAGAAAAGTATTGAGCAAACTCCTCCCGACCGGACTGCAAACGATATCCAACATAGGTGCCAAAAGTTGTGCCCTTGGGGTATCCGCCTAGCGTAGCCTCTGGTAGGACCACCAGTGAAGCTCCAGAATTCTTGATCTCCTCTTCATATGACAGAATAACGTTTAAAGTTTCTCGGGTTCCTTTAGGGGACGAGCCAATCTGAAGAGCAGCAACTGTTTTTTTCGCCATATTGAAATCGAGTGTTTTGAACTGTACCTGATGAGATTGAGTCAGCGGAGTCTACAATAGGCATTTTCCAATCCAGACTGATAAAGCGGCTTAACAGATCCACCTGCTCAGTCCATCGGGTAACCAATGCCTCCACGCCGTGTCGGTCAGTTCTGGGAATTGATATATTAGTGGGGATCCAATTAGTTTGTTTCTATGGCTCGTAGCTATTCGTTTATTCTTTTTCCAATTGGATGCTCATCTGGTGTCTCTACTACATCTTACTGTAGCTTGGAAAGGTTGTGTCTGGGGTCACCCGGACAAAAATGTCCGAGGTTTCTCCGCAATCTAGCAAAAACTCATTAAAATTCTTTCAAAAAACAATAGTGCCACTAAAATCAACGAAAAAGCCATGGTATTAGCCTGTGTGCGCTGCCGTACACGCAAGATCAAATGCGATAGGAAAACACCTTTGTGTTCTCAGTGCTCTCGTACAGGTTTACCGTGTGAATATGTTGGCAGGTTCAAGCAACGAGCACTTGATCACCACACGATCGAAGAGCTGCATAGGAGAATAGCAGAGCTGGAAGCTGATAATAATGCTCTGAAGAATAATGTGCAAATCTCTGCTCAACCGGAGAATCGAAGTAACGATGTTCGATATGGATCATCCAGTCAAGGGTCCAAAGGCACTCCCCCTGCTCGGGAAATCAGTTCCGGAGAGCTTGACGAGGTCACATCGGTGGCCAGTTATATCTCGCTTTCGGCAGCAGGCGATACGAAATATCTGGGATCTTCCTCCGGCGTATTGTTTGCCGGAATAGTCAATGCTACGCTTTCTTCCGCAGGGAAACGGCCCCCCATTGCTGATGTTCCCATGAGATCTGGGGAAGTTCATCGCCTGTTGGCTCACGATAGTCCCGCTCAGTTCTACCACAATATGAGCGCTCATATGGATGAAAATGATGGTAATGATGAGGCGGCGAAAACCGACTATTTCAACAAACCTCAAGCTACCAAGAGTGCTGCGTTGAAACTGGTTAATATTTATTTCGGTCATACTCAGCTGGTATATCCTATTTTGAATCGAGAGGAGTTCATGCTGCTGTTTAATAAAATACACGACGAGGAAGGATACTATGCTAAAGATACATCTACGGCATTTATCTATGATATGGTAATGGCGATTGCTTCTGTTGCATTGAATAGGAATCAATATGCTGATGGCACCAGACAGAACAAGTATTTAAGAGCAGCCCTGCAGAAACTATCGGCAGTTATGTGCCAAGATGGCTTCAAGTCATTGGTTGCTATACTTCTTTTGGCTGTTTATTCACTAATGCACGAATCATCTGCAGGTGTATGGCAGCTGGTGGGGATTGCTATGAGATTATGCCTTGAGCTTGGATTGCACAATGACTTTGGCAATGAGTCTTCTCTTTCTGACCCTGAATATTATGAAGATGAGAAGAGGAGACGTTTGTTCTGGACTACTTTCACCTTGGATCGAGTCGTGAGTGTAACCTCAGGCCGACCTCTGGGCATACAGGACAGCGATATATCGGTACACATACCGTCACATCACACCGATGAATGCCTCTGGCGTCATCACCAGCTTGCTATTGATGGGAAGAAAAAGGGTTTTAAGAGGTCAGCCAATAGCGCCTGCGACTGCCCTCAAACTACATGCTTTGTGCAGGTTCTCAAGATTCGTTCTTTGATGGGCAAAATATCGCGACTATTTTATACCAAGCGATATGACCAGCCGACAGAATATCATGTCAAAATGAAGCAGGCACTCAAGGAGCAGCTCAATCAGTGGCATCAAGATATACTGAAAATGGGCTTACCATCGCCCCAAGAAGAGCCACAGGGCTACCAAGGCGGAGGAGGATCCTGCTTTTCACAACTTTCATGGTATGAGATACTTTACTATAACTCCAAGCAGCTGCTCAGTAGACCATCTTTGGTATTTCCTGTCATTGACGAAACCGACCTGTTTGAAGTTTTAGAGGCATCTTCTGGCACCCTCAATGTGTACACTTACTTATCGCAAACCCGACGACTCAACTACACTTGGCTAACCCTTCATTCTGTATTTATGGCTGGGATAAGCTTTCTCTACAGTGTAGGAAAGCTGATGTATCTGCCAGGTGTCCTAGAAAAGCTACCATCAAATGTTGCTCTGATTGAGGAGACCAGAGCATGTAGCAATCTTCTTACCTCGATGTGTGAACGATGGAATTTGAGTCCGGAGGCCCGAACTTTGTTTGACAAGCTATCTGCACTGGTTCTCAATGAGTTCATGGAACAAAAGCTCAAACATGAGCTGAACGTTAGACTGGATCTGCCTTATGAGATACCTGGCCAGAATGGTCATCTCGATGAATCTGGAAATGTCTTTGTGGAAAAATTCAGTGAGCTTGAAACGCTATTTGAGGGACATTCTGATACATTCCATGGAGTTAATAATGGGGAACAAGCTTTCACCACTCATGACTTATTTGAAGGGCTCGGGGAATACGAAGAATTCCTTTATGCGCCATCTCTTACATTTTAAGATATATATTTATAGAAAACTAAAGATTTATAGTACTTAGCTTTTCACTAATCTTAAAATCGGCAGCGGTCTTTTCTTTCACCTCTTCAACAGTTACTCCGTCAAACACTTCGATCAAAGTCAGTCCCTTGCCAAGCTCCACATCAAATACAGCTATATCTGTGATTATTCGAGACACGCATGCGGCTCCAGTTAATGGGAAATCGCATTCTTTGACAATCTTCGATCTGCCTTTCTTATCCACATGCTCCGTTACTACCACCACTTTAGTGTTGGTAGGGTTGGCTACCAGATCCATTGCTCCACCCATTCCTTTTACCACGCCCGGAAGAGCCCAGTTTGCAAGATCACCTTTTTCTGAAACTTGCATTGCACCGAGAATGGTGAGATTAATTCTTCCAGCTCGAATCATTGCAAATGAATCGTCTGAGCCAAAAAGAGAAGCACCTTTCATCAGAGTGACGGTTTCCTTTCCTGCGTTGATATAGTCTGGGTCTTCATTGCCTTTTGTAGGATAGGGCCCAAGACCTAAAATACCATTCTCCGACTGTAATATGACATGGACATCTTCAGGTAGGTAGTTGGGGGCCAACGTAGGCATGCCAATACCAAGGTTTGCGTAAGAGCCGTCTTCAAACTCCAGAGCAGCTCGTCTGATAATACGTTCTCTCTTCAAAGCGGCTTCTTTCTTCTCAGGAGATAAATTATCAGTAGATGGGTCTTCCTTTTGCTCCTTGGCGAACTTGTAGATCTCGATCTGCTTTGGGGTATCTGACTGGACAATTCGACTAACAAACACACCCGGAACATGCACGTCTTCGGGAGCAATTTCTCCAGGTTCAACAATATTTTCCACTTCAGCGATGGTTATTTTTCCGGCTCTAGCCATGGCACTGTTGAAATTTCTCGATGATCCTCGAAAATAGAGATTTCCAAGTGTATCAGCCTTGTAGGCCTTGACAATTGAAACATCACCAATGAGAGCCTTTTCCAGCAGATACTTTTTACCATCGATAACCCTCGTCTCTTTTGGTTCGCTAGTTACGGCTACAGAGCCATCAGATGCATAGCGAATGGGCAGCTTTCCTTCTTCGACCCAAGTACCAACACCAGTAGCAGTATAGAACATTGGAATTCCTGCACCACCAGCTCTACACCGCTCAGCAATGGTTCCTTGAGGGGTCAGTTCCAATTCTATGTTACCCTTGAGATACATAGACTCAAAAGTTTTGTTTCCACCGATGTACGAAGAGATCATCTTCTTGACTTGGCCCGATTCAAGCAGTTTACTCAATCCCTGGCCGTCAATTCCCGCATTGTTAGACACTGCAGTAATTCCAGTCACATTGGTGTCTTTCATGGCATTTATAACCGTATCTGCAATGCCGCTCAGGCCGAATCCGCCAAATAGATAAACTGCATCGGACGGCAGATCACCAACTGCATCCTTGGCTGAGAATATCTTAGAAGAGCTGTATCTGATACCCAGTACCCGAGTAAGCAGCAGCCTGGAGTGGGGGGTTCTGGTGCTACAAAATATATTTCGAGATACTGGCATTTTTTTAGCAGTTTTGTTCGTCAGATCACAATTTGCCCATCTACCCGATATATAGTAGTGTGGTGTGGCTTCCCCGCACTCTTGGGGAAATTTAAGGTGGGGGATATCAACGGGCCATTCTCGGGTATCTCACGATGTTGCCAAAACCTGTTGTAAACAATGGCAGGCTGTATATAAGCGACCCGGCGAAAGGGTCATTTGGATGGCAAACAACGCTGGCTGGTCTCAAATCTCCATATTGTTGGATGGATAGTTCCCGAATCCACCTGATAATTTGGCATTGGACGACTTTTTCGACCATATTGTACATCGGAATCATGAATACCGGTAGTAAATGCACAGTTCGGTACTTTTCAGCTTCGGATCAATAATATACTAATCAAAAATGGCATGTACCAAGTTGGAACAGCTTGAAGATCGCTTTCGTCCATGTTTCTGTTTCCAGATAGCGGTAATCACCTGACCCCACAGATGCTGCACACATTAATTCGCCGACTACAAAAGCCGCGGAATTCTATTCGCTCCGCAGTCCACAAGGCGCAGTAGAAGAATATATATATCAGTAAGCAGTTTCGCATCCCTATTTATTCCTTTTTTTGCAGTATCCAATATCTGAGTAACTATAATGGATTGGGCAGACTACAAAGAATCATTCAAAGGACTTTGGCCCCCTCGGGCAAAGTACACTGAAGAGGACTATCCCGATCTCAAAGACAAGGTATTCATTGTCACCGGAGGTACTGCAGGTATTGGCTTGAAGGTTGCTGAGTTTTTGCTGGAAAAGAGAGCCAAAGTGTATATCACTGGCCGTGGAGAGACCAAGCTGAATAATGCAATCACCACTCTCAAGGAGAAGATCCCCGATGCCATTGTTGATTTTCTGGTTCTGGACTACGATGATCTGGATACTGTCCGACCTGGAATTAGGAAGTTTCTTGATCAGGAGACTCAATTGCACGGAGTTGTTCACAATGCCGGTGTTATGGACCCACCTTACGGAACCACTACCAAACAGGGCTACGAGGAGCAGCTGGGTGTTAATAATATAGCACCCCATTTGCTGCAGAAGTATCTTGATACTATTATCAAGAAGACTGCTGCAACTGCGCCAAAGGACTCAGTTCGAGTGGTTTGGGTTTCTTCTGCTGCCCAGCTATGGGCCCCTGCCGATGGCGGAATCCAGTGGGATGACATAAACTTCAAAGACAAGCCTGCCGGTATTGTAAGATACGGCCAGAGCAAGGCTATTAATATTTATGAGGCTGTTCAATGGAAGAAGCACCATGCATCTGATGGTGTATTGTCTCTTGCCCTCAATCCCGGCAACCTTCGAACCGAGCTTCAGAGACATCAGGGAGGCCTGGTTCAGAAACTCATATGGTATTTTCTTTGGGACGTCAAATATGGTGCTTATACCGAGCTCCATACCCTGCTCAACCCAGAGATCACTGCTGAAAACCAAGCCAACTTCTATCAACCCTGGGGTAGAGCCAGCCATTGTAGAGCTGACATTTCTGCAGGTGCTGAAGGTGAAGCCGGTGATAAGCTTTGGAACTACCTCGAGGAAGAGGTTAGACCTTTTTATAAGCCGTTTTAGCTACCGCCCTCTCCGATATATATTGAACCGAGGGCATCACGGACAGTTTAACACAGACCCTATTTAATAGAAATTATTTAATGTATAATAGAATTGAGCCATCTTCAGGAGCATGTTACTATACTCTCAGATCGAACTGCAACTTTTTCCACGGTGCTTAAGCGGTAGCTAAGTCAGCTTGTTCGCACACCAAAATTCCGCCCTCAACAACACTGCCAGCATATGTTCTGTGCCTTGAAGGATCATATACAGTGCCAGTAATCCCCCTGAGCAAATCTCCTGGGCCTTTGACGAGCTTTACAAGAGTGGTATAGCCTGAATCTGCTGTTAGCACATGGGACAGGAACGAAGGCTTGGTACTAAACTGGTGTAATTTAGCAAAAAACTGAAAGGTATCAGGCATATTGTTGACGAGTATATTTTCTTCAGAATCAAGAGAGAGATTGTCGATTAGTGAGCCAGTCTTGACTTCGTGAGACTTTGTAAGGTTGCCGGTCTTCTTTTCGACGCCATAGATATGAACGACACCAGTTCTGCTGTCAGCAACAAAGAGAAGGTTGTTTTTGGAGCTGTATCTCAAGCCATTCGCATATGCGTACTTTTCTGCCTTAGCCTCACATTGAGTCTCGCCGTCTTGATCCAATTTGCAGTAAAGGATTCGAGAACCCTTGTACACGGAGTAAGGCAAATCTTCGACCTTTCGTCTCCATCCAGTCTTATGCTCATGATCATTGGTAACATAGAACTCGGTTTCAGATATTGGAGCAACTGAATTGGGCGTAGTGATCAGGGGATGCCTATAGTGCCTGATAAATTCGACCTTGTTGGAATGTACATCCTTGTGTTTGAACACAGAGACAACAGAACCCTCGGGCAAATGGTTAACGAAAAAAAGAAGCCTTTCTCCTTTATCATTGATAAAAAAATTGACCCCATGGCTGATAAATTCGTCGGTGTAAGGGGGCTCGAACTCGGCCGTAACATATTTCTCGGTCTTGAGATCCAAAATGACAATATCATCCTGCTGTTCATGCTCGTGATCAAAACGAGCCAGAGGAGGAAAGTAAGAGGCTCTATTTGCGGGATCAGCTGCAGCAAGATACAGATGATCATATTCGAAGTCAATAATCAAGTCTTCTGCGGCCCCAGGGCCGGAGATGAGCCGGCAATGATCTGCGTTCTTGACATCAGTATAGTGCTCATAACGGCCATCTCCACCGGAAGTGGTCCAAAGGAATATGACATCCATGATGGAAAGACCATACTGGATAAATACGAATCCCAGCAGACTGAAAATTATAAAAGTCAGGTTAGCCATTGTAGCAATAAGTTATGAGAACAAGTGCAAACTGCAGCTAAAATATACTCTTGGGTCCCCTGCGCATTACCCCGCAAAAATGAATCCAAGCCATTTCGTCATCAGCTTCCAAAATATACCGATAGCGGCCCAAACTTTTGTCCGAGACAGTTTACCCTTCTAAGATCCGGTGCAGCTTTACCCCACAAAATCCAAATACCTTTAGCCGAGCAGCAGCGATCACCGATCGGCATGGTGTGATGCCCCACCATATTTCAGCGGAACTCGCCGTATTAGAGAGCCGATATTCCGGATCGTGGAGAAATCTTTTCTTCGGCCAATCGGCCAGGAAAATCGTCCGTATGGGAGCAGTCCCAGACTAGCTGAGTTAAAGAGCAATATATGGCAAATAGCTACTGATCGACTGGATTAGAGAGTATATTATTAATTGAACCTGAACTTAGCTGCTGGCCCTCAATATTTCGTTCCATGGAATCTATCGAGCAAACCAAACACACCATAATTATACCGGAATCTCTCATGATGAGCATCATGGAAACTTGCCATATTGAAGAAGAAGTCATATCCCGAATGCACTGTAGCAGTTTCCACAGACTCAATTGCTATGAATAGCCATGCTACCAGTATGTGACATTTCAAAATTGCCGGAGGAATAGCGATGGGTAGAATATTGGCAAAAACGTGCTCCAGTGGATGGGCATACTGCGAAGCGAACGACACCGGCGCCGTATATTTGTGATGAAATTTATGCACTGGCACGTAAAGGAGCTTGGAATGAAACGCTCTGTGTACGTAGTAGAAAGCCAGCTCTCTCATCATCATGCACATGAACAGCTGTCCGACCACTGTTTTCCAGTCTGGAAGCAGCTCACCATCCTCCACTGCACTGTCAAGCCACCCTTTTTCCTCCCCGTACACCAGAGTAGCTTGCAAAGTGGCTGCCATCAACGTATTTCTGGCGGCCACTCGCATGGCTTCGAATATTTCAACTTTGGTAGGTTGTTTCTTAGCATTTTGGATCTTATGTTTCTGTGAAAAACGCGGGGCAAACACATCGAGCAGAACATAGATAACGGCCGGCACCCAAAACGAGGCAACATTTACAAAAAGTCCTCCAAACAGTTTGACTTGCCATAAGCCATACGTGGCAACTAGCCGAGACCATATCTCCTGGATCATACCGAGAGAAAATATCTGTGTGATTACAGTTGACAAAAGTGCGGGGTTCCTACTCCTCTTTTATATATTAGAACCCATGTTCCATACGGCTTAGTGGGGAGAGGGTCTCACCTCCACCAAAACGGGGCAATCTACTGATTTATGTATAAGATTTGGTGTACTAGAAGGACGGGGGGCCGACAAGCAAGACTTGAGATCCGAATGAAAATATGTATTAAAAGATCAAAGATTAAACGTCTGCCAATCTCTTTCCTTCCTTGTCGAATCGGGCTGTCTTTCCACTAATCAAACACTCCTGAAGGGTCTTACCCCACTTGAGGACTTCCACATTTGCCTGCAAAGAAGCAGGGATATTTTTTCCTTCCAAAACATATCTGGCAAAAGAGCTCATCTCATTTACAAATGCCAATTCGAACCGACCGTAGAAATCACTCTGGACTTCATTTACGATACCACGTTCATCACATACCGTAGCCAAGCTCTTGTGGGGGTTCTTATTCACCGAGACTTTGCCCTTGGTGCCAATGATCTCCGTGAAATCATCCTGACCATGTGTCATCATTCTAGAAGCGTAGAAATTGGCAATTCGGCCATCATGGAACTTAATAATAGCCATTGCATTGTCACAGTCGTTGTACTGAGCAAGTCCGGGGTAAATTGAGCAGTTGCCTACAGCCGACATTGATTCGGGTCTGGCTTCAGGTCCGAAAAAGTACTGGCAAAGATCCAGATCATGAATAGAACAGTCTACAAAGATACCACCAGAATTCTTAGCAAACTCCACAAAGAACCCAGAGTTATCCTGCTTGTCACAAGTCTGAGATCGGAACACAGTGGGCTTGCCAATGAGTCCTGATTCCACCTTCTCATGAGCATCAAGGTACGAAGCATCGTATCGTCGGGAAAAGCCACACATGACCTTGAGCTCAGGTTTCTTCTCTGCAGCTTGGGCAACCTTCTGGGCATCTTCAATAGTGGTTGCAAGAGGCTTCTCGCACATGACGTGGTAGTTCTTGGCGATAGCCTTGATTGTCTGATCGGCATGAGTAGAAGTAGTAGAAGCAACCAGGATCGCATCAATTCCAGGATGCTCGAGCATATCCTCGTAGTTATCATAAAGAGTGACTCCGTGAGGGACCAAGTGTTCTCGACCCCACACCAGATCAGACTCCATAATGGAGCATCCGGCAACCAGATTCAGATTTGGAATTCGCTCCAGAATATTGATGGAGTGATACTTTCCAATTCTTCCGAGGCCAACAATGGCAATATTTACTACTCTAACAGTTCCACTCATTTTCTAGAAGTGACGTTTTTTTATTTTGGTTATACTCAGTCAAATGCGTATAAAGTTATTATATATGTGCAAAATCTGGGGTTCCTTAGAATTACCCCACGCTCATTGGGAACCGCTGCCGGATCGGGAAGCAATCATTCAGGGTTTTCTGTCGGAGAAACTCCTAGCAGCAACGTGGCTGCTCAACGAGGAGATAACATAGGAAAGTGCGTCGGGGATTCACCGAATGTAATTCAATCAATTATTATTGCCTCAAATCTTCGTGAGATGTGGGGGACCTTCCCCGCAGTTTTTTGATCCTGATGTGGAGAACCCAGCTGCTAAGAGATACGTCTATGCCAATCTCTTTGTAGAGTATACGATATAATATATAGAGCGATAAATGTCTCGTCAAGCGACTGGAGTTGTATCCTCGGTTATTTTAGTTCTCAGATCTCAGATCTCAGATCATTTGGGTCCTAGCTGACCAGACTAGCCAATCATATCTGAGATCAGTTCAACGCTCTGTTCTGCTGATCTCGTCTCTTCGGCATGATCTAGTCCGATCAGAGCTGTGAAAGGCTATAATATTTATTTTATGGAGTAGATGAATCCAGCCCAAAATAATGAAAGGACTTGCCGCGGGTTATCCTCGGCCGTTGTCGATCAGAATTTGTTGAATGTTATACAAGCTATTTAGGGTCTATACTCAACACCACTCTAAAAAGTGCATCCAGATCCCCTGAACTAAGCATAGGAGATAAGTTTTGCACAACACCAACCAACTAGAAAAACAGTATAATGATATCGCTTTTTCATGATCAGATCATATTCCTACTGAATGAAAGTTGATAGGTTTTCCTGCTTCTCAGATTCATCTGCCAAGAGCTTATTTTTGGGTGTGCCTTTTATCTCCGTCGGTATGCGTTCCGCCCAGATTGCGGGTCCCTGAAGGAATTCCACATAATACCACGTTTAAGGATTCAAAGATAAGAAAGGACAGTGTTTATTCTACTTTTCTGAGCCGGAATACTGCTTTATGACCGAGGTTTTTCTTTATGGCCACGATATACGATAGTTCCATATAATTGGCCCATAAAATCCGGCCAGACGATAACTTTGTTTGATCCGTTCAAACATAATTAAGGTGAACCCGCTAGCCGTCGGCCTCCAATCGCCGCAATCACAATGTTTATCGCAGTACAGGCTGCCAAGGGCCGTGCCGACCGGACAACGCTTAAATCTAATTCAAACTTATCTTTGAGAGCCCGATTATAAAAGAGGCATGATCGCTTCGGTAAATTGCCCTCAAATCAGATCCTGAGCCTGCTTCAAATATCCGTACCCAATGCACCTCAAGATTGATTCACTTTTATTCACTGCGGCTGCACTGTTGGTTGGAGCAGATGCTGGTACCCCTTATCGAGAAAAGCAGTTTCCCCAAACATCATTTGACAAGTTCAACTTTCTCAAATATACTGGAGGCTTCGGACCTTACGTTGAAGGTGCTGGATATGGAATTTCTCGAGAAACTCCTGCAGGGTGTTCGGTTGACCAAGTCTTTCTTCTGTCTAGACATGGGGAGCGATACCCCGATGCGTGGGATGGAACTGAACATGCAGAAGCACTCGAAAAGCTTGACAATTACCTGGACCAGAACAAAACTCTTTCAGGATCACTTGCTTTCTACAAGGATTGGGATAACTTCCTGAAGACTGAGAAAAACTGGTGGTCTCAGGAATCGTTCTCTGGTCCATATGCTGGTCTGTCCAGCACTTATGCCCGAGGTCAAAACTTCCGATCTCGATATGGCCACTTATGGGACGAGCAAGAGTCTATTCCTATTTTTGCTTCAGGCTACGAGCGTGTTATTAATACTGCCAGATCATTTGGACAGGGCTTCTTTTCGTACAATTACTCTGAATCAGTCTATCTAAATATCATCTCTGAGAACGCATCCTGGGGTGCAAACAGCTTGACTCCTACATGTGGAGGTGATCTTGGTAAACAGAGTGTATGCAATAATGTCACAGGCATTTTGCCGGAGATGTATATTGCTGCCGACCGATTGAATAAGGAAAATCCGGGCCTGGGCTTGAATGCTACGGATATATATAATATCATGGGTATTGCCCCTTATGAATTGAGTGTCCGCCCTTACACACCCTGGTACGAAGTCTTTACAGACGAGGAATGGGTGTCTTATGGCTATGGTGCCGGAGACCTGTATTATTACTACTGTGCTGGCCCGGGCCTTCCAGCAGCAAAAGCTCGGGGATCTCTTTATGTCAATGCCACGGCCACTCTTATGGAAGAAGGACCCGACGCAGCTGGCTCTTTGTTTTTCAGTTTTACCCATGATACTGATCTCACCCGTACACTAGTAGCTCTTGGTCTGTTCATTCCTGATGGGGACTTGGACATGAACAAGGTCCAGTTTGTCAACAACATCTACAAGGCAGGCGATCTTAGTCCGATGGGTGCCAATCTGGTGATTGAACGGCTAACTTGTGATAGCACAGCTATTTCTAGCGAGGGCCAATATGTACGAATAGTTCTGAATGATGCAGTCGTGCCTATTGATGGATGCACCGATGGGCCTGGCTTCACATGCGGGCTCTGCAACTATACTCAATACCTGAACGCCACGATGCAAAACTTTGGTGACCACTGCACGGTGCCAGATGGAGCGCCTACCTATTTGGATTTCTTCTGGAATTACAACAAAAGTACGGAGTATAACTGGCAGAAGGGATATATTCCTGCGGGGCAAACATTGACCGACGGCTACTAGATGCAGTACATAACAACGAAGTCCAATAAAATGAATCTAAATAGAATTTAAAAGGGTTCTCCCCATACCTAATTGAACGCCTCGGACCAAATTAAGTAATTCATTCGTCCGGATCAAGGCTGTCTCCAATCGTGGAGAAATTATCGGTGATTTATTGCCGGTCCTCGGAACGGCATTCCGAGGGCTCGCCCACCAAACCCATAAGGGTGGGCGCCAGGCGAATTCAGATCTACCCGAACGCATTAATTACCGAAGCGCCTGCGAAGAAAGCCTGCAGAGGGATTTTAGCAGAAAATCTCCTATATTTTCACGGTCGCGGCAGACGAAACGTGCATGCAATACGACGTATCAGAGCTTGCTACACCACAAATACCACGATGCGATGCGATCTTACCGGCTTACCATTTGCGGCGATTTAAAACCCCGTGCAGCTACGGGAACGCGATCTGGGGGTGGGAAGGGAAGTTTTGCTTTTTGTTGGGAGCCGGAAAAAATCGTGCTGAAAAAGTGGATCGATGCGAATGAAAACGCTATGGCCCACTAGTGAACTGGAGCAGATAGCTGAGAAACCAAGTAGGATGACCCCGATCCAGCTGATAGGGCTATCGTGTGACCACATGCCCTATTAAACTCCAGCTCATGTGACGTTGTTGGTCGGGAGGTGGCTTTGGGCTTTTCAACAGACCCTACGATAGCAACGGTATGCAGGTCTGCGGGCCTAACTAATCTGGGAGCTGCGTCGACCATTAAAGTAGTCTCCGGACACCTCGAAACGGGTAGAGACAGCTTGCTTCAGACAATGCAGCTTGATCAAGCTAGAACATAGCATGATAATTCCAGATAAATGCCCAGACCTTGGCTGGTCAACTTGGTAATTGTTCCCATAGCCACCCCACACCCGCAGACGGTTTGTCTACCTTTTGAAACCCCGTCGGTCGGGTGCCGATAAACTAGCGAAGCATAATCATAATAAATTTTTGTTTTGCCCACCAACCGTTTGCGCCCAGCCCCTAATAAACTGCCACAATGAGGGAAAAAAACGCTCCTGCTCGGATCCGCTTCCGACCACCACTAATACCGCGGGGTTCAATCAATAGTCACTCCATGCCATTTTGCTAATCTTAAAGTTCGTGCGCCCACCATCAATAGTTATAATAAATGACGTCTCCCTATATATTCCAGCACCAATCGCAGATCGGTTTGCCACGCTTCTTCGATATATTTTTATTTTTATTTTTGTGAAAGGTTACACCCTCTACCGTCTCTATTCACTTTCTCTACTATCCTGCAGGCGGGCCCCACCTCTAACAAAAACCTAACGGTAAGACAACAGATGGACTCAAAGGGTCCAGAAAGCTGCGGGATATTTTTTGTCCTTCACACCTAAACTGGACCAAAACTGCCTCCTATAAGCGAAAACCGCGCCTAACCACAGATTGCTGAAGGGCTTATCTGCTTTTTCTTTTATTTAGTAGCCGTAGTACTCTTTTGCTGCAAACTTACCTTCTCCCCCCGACACTTCACTACTTAACTGGAGAAGGGGCTTAACCGCGGAGCAGCCTGTTGTCAAACCAGTGAACTGAGTTTCTGTTTACGGCGTTACACTTTTTTTTTTGATTCTTTTTGACATTTCGATCTTCTGGCCTTTGCTGTCTATCTGACTACGACAAACGGGATTTTTTCTGGTGCTTCCTTTACTGTTACTGCCAAGCTGCTGCTCCTCAATGCTCTTGCTGTGAGATGACTACCAACAAACAGTATAAACGTGCCGCCTACTCTCACAGTGGGTGTGCCCATTGCAAAAAGGTCCGACAAAAATGCGACGAGAAGAAACCATCTTGTACGGCTTGTCTTAATCAGAAGCAGGAATGCGTATATCTACAGCATATTGTCATGTGGACCCCCCGGCAGAAGAAGGAGCCTACAGCAACCCGAGCCAAATCACAGGCCAAGACCACCAACAAATCTATACCTTCTACTACCACGAAGAGCTCTGATACCCCTACCTCTTCTGCATCTTCTACACTGCCAGTTCCTTCTAGTAGTGGCTCCAATGACCCTTCTAACCAGAACATGGATTCGCAGTTCCAGCCCATGCAACAAGTGCCACCACCACAGCAACAGCAGTGGACTCAAAACCAGCAGCCTGCTGTCACTCAGTCCCTTCTTCCAATACAGCAGGATAATATTTCCTCTGCTAACCAGTCTCAAGAATCTAGCATGAATAGACTAGCTGCAGGACTGCTTGCTCAGGGCTACCGCGCCCCCCCATCGTCATCTATACCGGCTAAGGCACCGTCGAACTATAGCCCTAATCCGCTATCTCCCTCCAATTTCTTCAGCAGTCCTGGGTCCTCTTCTGGCTCTTTAGCTAGGGTGGAAGGAGGCATATCTCCTGAATCTACGGACGATAATGCTCCAATCAGCATGGAGGCACTTTACAACATCCCCCAATGGACGGAGTATGGAATGACAGAATGGAAACGAATTATGAGAGGCTACAGGCCCAGCTCCTTTACGAATGAATACGACATGCAAAAATTCATGGAATACGTTTTCCTACGCGCAAAATGTGGCTTTAACTATCCCTTTGGGGTCGACGAGAACAATCCATTATGGAAGAGTATCATGCGACTGACGCCCCAATTCGACCATTTACGATATGTTGTTCTAGCAGTGGCAACCAATATTCTTCAGTATGAATGCCGGTGCTCGGAATGGGCTCCTTACCGAAGAAAGTACATGGATAATTGTATGCAGTCCCTCATTGTCAGCATTTCTTCATACACCACAAACGATGAAATTAGTACTCTCTTCGCTACGGTTATGATTTTATATTCTGATAGATCTGCATCTGTAGGTAACAAGTGGCGGTTGCATTTGAGGGGAGCTCTGGAGCTTTTGAATGCTCGTGCCCCCGAAGTTCCCGGAACTGATGACCTATTTGGTGTTCTCCGATCATGGTTCTCCTCAGCTGAAACTTATGCTTGGATTTCTTCCCCCAATGGAGGAACGCTCTCCCTGGATCAAGCTATGGATGTTCTGGATGACTCCAAGTACGCCTACCAAGTTGAGGGTCTGGTGATCGGTGGGTTCAATACCTTCAAGTGCTATGGACAGTCACTGGTGTACTACTTTGCCAAGGCTGCTACACTGACCATCGCCTTGAAACAGAGTGGCCAGAAACCTGACCAGACTGAATGCTATGAACTAATCAACGGCATTGAATCATTGGTTAATGAACAGATGGATTTATCGACAATCGTGAACCAGGCTGATAAACTGGCCATGATAGCATCTCACAAAATACACTGTCTCGCTCTGCAACTGTATATTCTGCATAGACTACTGGGACATGCAGTTTCATCCAAGATAGTTCAGGATAGGTTAGCTCTTCTCACTCCCATGATTGAGACTTTCCCATTCACCGAGACACTTGGAATCACTGTTCACTGGCCAGTATTCATGGCAGGCATTTGCTCGGTGCATATCGAGAACAGAATTATTGTCGAAACACATCTCAACGAAGTTGTATCCGTCGGTCTATACGTTGCTAGAAACTCGCTGTTTCGTCTCCATAGATACTGGGAGTTGAACGACGACGACCATCCGGATATGTATGCCGACGATACTGATTCTATAGCATTCTAAAAAGATTCTTCTCTATGTCAGGAGGATTTATAGATATTTTTTTTTATTGGAGGACCGGTTATGGGTTGGTGACAGATTTTTCTATGTATGTAGCATTTATGATTTTGTGTATGCATCATGTATATATACATTTTATATATTTTGGTATCATAAAGTGGTGGCTGCCAGGAAAATGCCATTCAGGTTGCTTCTGCCTAACATTGCAAGAAAAGATGGCTCATTTATTAACCCATTCTGAATGCAAAGAAAAGAATTATAAATAATACTGTCAACGGCACACAGCTAGCTATTTGATTTGAAATTGCTAGCGTTTCATTTGCAGGAATTTGTCAGTCTCACAAATACGCCCACCCAAAAAATTTTTGTATTTTCTTCACCAGACTCCACACCACGCTACTACCAGATCCTCAGCGCTTAGAACTAAGCGAGCGCTGCTAATTTTCAATTTTTGAGCCGAAGTTCTTGGGCAATCTAATCAGTTAGAGATAACTGGGATTTTCACCTGCATATATAGTAGTAGCGACGGCCATTTTGGAGATCACCATGTCTGAAAAACTTACACGAATTGCCATTATCAACGAGGATAAGTGCAAACCCAAAAAATGCAGGCAAGAATGCAAAAAGGCCTGCCCGGTTGTCAGAACTGGAAAGCTATGCATTGAGGTTACTCCTGAATCCAAAATCGCGTTTATATCCGAGAGTTTGTGCATTGGTTGTGGTATTTGCCCTAAGCGATGCCCTTTCGGAGCCATTCATATCATCAACTTGCCTACCAACTTGGATAAGGAAGTCACTCATCGATACTCTGCCAATTCGTTCAAGCTGCACAGACTTCCCACGCCTCGTCCTGGCCAGGTTTTGGGTCTTGTGGGCACAAACGGTATTGGAAAATCTACTGCTCTGCGAGTTTTATCTGGCAACATGAAGCCCAATTTGGGACGATTCGAAGATCCCCCTGACTGGCAGGAGATTCTTCAATATTTCCGAGGTAGTGAGCTGCAGAATTACCTTACCAAGGTGCTGGAAGACGACATCAAGACCATTATTAAGCCTCAGTATGTGGATAGTTTGTCGCGAAGCAAGTCGATCGCCAACAAGATTGTAGGCGATCTGTTGACTGGTCGAAATGACAGAGAGAAAGATTATGAGAAGATCCTGAATGCTCTACAGCTTAAGGGTGTTCTGAAGCGAGAGCTAAACCAGCTTTCTGGTGGTGAATTGCAGCGATTTGCTATCGGTTTGACTGCCGTGCAAAAAGCCGATGTGTATATGTTTGACGAACCTTCTTCCTATTTGGATGTCAAGCAGAGACTGAATGCTGCACATGTAATTCGAGGCCTTCTGCACGATACCTGCTATGTCATTGTTGTCGAGCACGATTTGTCTGTGTTGGATTATCTATCCGACTTTGTGTGTATCCTCTATGGTGTTCCTTCAGTTTACGGTGTTGTCACACTGCCTGCCTCTGTTCGAGAAGGTATTAATATTTTCCTGGATGGTAATATCCCCACTGAGAATTTGCGATTCCGAGACGAAGCTCTTCAATTCCGAATTGCCGAAGCTGCTGAGATTCTTCAAATTGATCAGGCCCGATCTTTCAAGTACCCCACCATGGCAAAGACACTGGGAGATTTCCACTTGTCTATCAAGGGAGGAGAGTTCACAGACTCTGAGATCATTGTTATGATGGGTGAGAATGGCACAGGTAAGACTACATTCTGCCGAATGCTGGCTGGTGCTCTTGCTCCAGATAATGGTCAAAAGGCGCCATCTCTCAACATTTCCATGAAACCTCAGAAGATTGCACCCAAATTTACTGGTAGCGTTCGACAACTGTTCTTCAAGAAGATTCGAGCTATGTTCTTGCATCCTCAGTTCCAGACTGATGTTGTCAAGCCTCTTCGAATTGATGACATTATCGACAACGAAGTCCAGACTTTGTCTGGTGGTGAATTGCAGCGAGTTGCCATTGTTCTTGCACTTGGTATGCCTGCTGATATTTATGTTATCGACGAGCCTTCTGCATATCTTGACTCTGAGCAGCGTATTATCTGCTCTAAAGTTATCCGACGATTCATTCTCCACTCCAAGAAGACCGCCTTCATTGTGGAGCACGATTTCATTATGGCTACATATCTTGCTGACCGAGTCATTGTGTTCGACGGTGAGCCTTCCAAGGACGCTACTGCCAATACCCCTGAGAGTCTTTTGACTGGCTGCAATAAGTTCTTGAAAAACCTGAATGTCACATTCCGACGAGACCCTGTTTCCTTCCGACCCCGAATTAATAAGCTGGATTCCCAGATGGACCAGGAGCAGAAGTCTAGTGGTAATTATTTCTTCTTGGACACTGCAGACGAAGCATAGAAAACAGATTGCATAGCAGGGGGCCACGGCATGTTAGGAGGAAAAAAGGTGTGTATGCGTAGATATAAACGAATACAATATAACGAGCAGATAAGACAAACATGTGAGGTATTAGCAGATTAGAGTTTATCTTTGGGCAGACTGGATCCATGCATATATGGTACTGTCGTTGGCTATTGTGCCTGAGTTTTTAGTACCTAAGTAGCATATTGTTATTAAATCAGTACAGAATTCAAAAACTTTTAGTTCCGACATACAAAGATGGAGTACATATGTTTATTTTTATGTCTCATTTTGCTATTTCAGTATATATATATATGTACTGCTTATAAGCATGGGTTCTGGTGGTAAATTCTGTACGAGAAGCAAACTGACCACTCACAGCAGGGGAAATTCCAAACACCCAATTTTTTAGCGCTCACTCATTATCACCACTTACAATCGCATCACCACCAAAATGACCAGTGAGTAGTAATGACAGTATGGAAACAAGGAAAAATTTGTCATTCTAACGTGTACAGAAGCTCAGCATGAACGGCCTGAGTTGGTGTCTTTCGACGACATTGACTATTCTGACTACTATCAGGTTGAAGCAGCTCGAAAGTCAATGCTCCGAGAACAGTGGATCCGAGTCAAGGCCCTGAAGGTGGTCCGAGAAGCTTTGAACAAATGCTTCGAGACCCAGGGACCCAATCATTACGAGAACTGCAAGGATTTGGCAGGTATGTAAAGAAACAGCTACGAAAGTTGGATGATTAACTAACTTTAACACCAGAGCGATACCTTGACATGCTTCCTACACACGAAATCACCGGACATTTGGCATATCAGAGAAACGATCCTACTAAATAGGTATATAGTAGGCCCTATATATAATATTATTACATGCGATACGTGCTGGGGCTATTCATTAGATTTGGCAGGCGGCTTTCGTTTGCGTGCAGACTTCTTGGCAATTGTGCCTGTAGATGCAGTGGTTGAAGCATCTTCAATATTTGTTTCCGGCACGTCTTCACTGCTTGGGTCGGGGAAATGCTCTTGCTCTTCAATTTCAGTTGTGTCTTTATCAACATCTTCAATGCTTGTTGTTTGGGGCATACTCTCAGCCTTGGCTTCAGTATCGTCTCGAGGCTTTACAGTTCCATTCTTAAACCCACAGTGGGGACAGATGTAGATAACATATTGCGGCGACTCACCGAACTGCGCCAAACCATTGTGGTTTCGGCAGTTGGCGCAGATTAAGGCATATCTGTTCTTGGGTGATGTCTCATCTTCACCAACCAGCAGATCCAAAATCTTATCGTACCATCGAGGAACATATGGCTCAAACGCAAAGCTTTTGGGGTTCTGCAGCTGGGCAGCGATCAGAAATTCGTCATTGTCACCCTGTGGAGCGGCCGTCGGCGGAATATCCTCAGTTGACAGATCAGCCGAAGTATCTCCTTCGAATCGCTTTAGCAGGGCCTGTGTGGAATAGAAGTTGGTCTTCTGCTTCAACTCCTCGATTTTCTCCTGCTGCTCGATCGTAAGCACCTCCAAATGGGCATCTGAGGAGCGAATTAGATAGTCAAACCCCCTTCTGATTGCAATTCGCGTGGAAAAAATACTGCATTATAACGGTTAGTACCACTGGTTTCTCTCCCCACACACTAAACGTTGAAAAACTCACACCAAAGGACCCGCGATCACGGCACCAATATGGCCGGCCCTGGCTGGAAGCACGCGGAGAAGAAGCAAAGCGACCGCCAGCAGCCACAGCAAAACGGAATACAGGGTGACCAGACCAGTTGCATTTCTAAGTCTCAACTTGAGGGACGAAGACCGTTGCTGATAGAAGGAAATCTTCTTCTGCAGCGTGGCAAGCTTCTTTTCGTAAGCATCGGCAGGTTCCGCCTGCGGAGTTAGCCAATCTGGAAGGAAAACCAACAAGATCTATTTTCCAAACCCACCTTGTTGAACGGCCAGAACATCACCATTTGCTGTCAAAGCTCTCAGATTCGTATGCTGTTTACTCCCATTTCCACCCACGATGGCGCACCTGTCTTAGGCGGGCAGCCGCACACAGCCGGTCAAAGGCTTTGTGCCGTTGCTACCAAATGTTGAGTGAGGTGCCGATTTTGAACTGGCGAGATACCCACTGACGTTTGACGAAAACAAAAATACGGCCTCTTCGCCTAGGACTGTTCCTGAGATCAGAGGCTTTTCGGCCCGAGCAGCGCGCATTAGGTAAGTGGATTTTTTGCGGCGATGGCGTGTTGCCCGCACATGTTGTTCCGTATCTGGTGATTTGCTAGGCAACCGGGCCTTGCCTGCACTATAATTACCTTGTTCTCTGGCTACTTCTTTCCTCTTCACATCTGCAAAACTAACACACAAAATTGTTAAGGATCTATCCACTATTATAAGCCAATTGCAATAATGTCTCTCCAGAACAAGCTTTCCATTTCCGACCTGGACCTCAAGGACAAGAGAGTCTTCATTCGAGTCGGTGAGTATCTGTTTGCTTCTGTTTGCTGATGCAGCCCCCCCGCTAACCCAAAGACTTCAATGTTCCTCTCGACGGCAAGAAAATTACCAATAACCAGCGAATTGTAGCTGCTCTACCTTCCATCAAGTATGCTAAGGAACAGGGTATGTATATCTTCATGATAGCATCATGATATTTTCTTCAATTTTTTGGCTCGGCTCCGTGGTTTTCCCTACTTCTCTTATTATCAACCCAATAATTTGTTGGGTGCATCACGAGCTTCCGGCCCATCTCTCCATAATATGTTGAGCAATTGCTAACTTTGTCTTAGGTGCTAAGGCTATTATTCTTGCTTCTCATCTCGGTCGACCTAACGGTGAGGTTGTTGCAAAATACTCCCTTGCCCCTGTTGCCGACGAGCTTGAAAAGCTCTTGGACACCAAGGTTACCTTCCTCAACGACTGTGTCGGCCCTGAGGTCGAAGAAGCCGTTAACAAGGCTACCGGAGGCCAAATCTTCCTTCTAGAAAATCTCCGATTCCACATTGAAGAAGAGGGTTCCCGAAAAGTTGACGGAAAGAAAGAGAAGGCTTCCCCTGAGGCTGTTGAAAAATTCCGAAAGTCTCTCACTTCCCTGGCTGACGTCTATGTCAATGATGCGTTTGGCACTGCTCACCGAGCCCACTCTTCAGTAGTCGGTCTCGAACTCCCCCAGCGAGCTGCTGGTTTCTTGGTTGCCAAGGAATTGTCCTACTTTGCTAAGGCTCTTGAAAACCCCGTCCGACCTTTCTTGGCTATCCTTGGTGGTGCCAAGGTCTCTGACAAGATTCAGTTGATTGACAATCTGCTTACCAAGGTCGATATTTTGATCATTGGCGGTGGCATGGCTTTTACCTTCAAGAAGGTTGTTGAAGGTGTCAGCATTGGCGACTCTTTGTACGATGCCGAAGGTGCTAAGATCGTCGAGGGTCTCGTTGAGAAGGCCAAGAAGAACAATGTCCAGCTCGTCTTCCCTGTCGACTACGTCACTGCTGATAAGTTCGACAAGAATGCTGAGGTTGGTGCTGCCACTGATGCTTCCGGTATTCCCGACGGCTGGCAGGGTTTGGACTGTGGTCCCAAGTCCATTGAGCTTTACAAGGAGGTCATCAAGAAGTCCAAGACTATCGTATGGAACGGACCCCCCGGTGTCTTTGAGTTCGAAAACTTTGCCAAGGGTACTAAGGCCACCTTGGACGCTTGCGTTGAAGCTGCACAGAGCGGTTCAACCGTCATCATTGGCGGTGGTGATACTGCTACCGTTGCCAAGAAGTATGGTGTTGAAGACAAGCTTTCTCACGTTTCCACCGGTGGTGGAGCTTCTTTGGAACTGCTTGAGGGCAAGGCCCTTCCCGGTGTCGTCGCTCTTTCTGAGAAATGAACTCTAAGTAGAATTTGAGGTAGAATTTCAATAATATTATTATTTGGTACTACTATATATGCCCAATATTCCTGTTCTTCGGGTCTCGATAGGGAACGTCGAGAATGTCAAATATCTTCTTTTCGCTGGACGATTCAATCAGTGTATCATAGTTTTTCTTACCGTCTGTAGCGGTTTTTTCCAGAAACAAGCCATTGTTACTCAATCGGTAGCCTTTGATCTTAGCTAGCTGTCTTATACTCCTGTTGAAAATATCGTCACCTGTATAATAAATAAGAGAAGAGCCCAGTATTTTCCACGGTACCAGTAGTATATCCATCCTTCTCCACATACTCCTTTCATCGAGTGCTGTAGCACCTAGCCAGCGTGTGTCATTGCCATTCTTGCCCGACAATGTGCACTTTATAAACTGTTTTTCACCAAGCCTTTCCAGGAGAATGTACAGCATCTCACATAGCTCATGCATTTCAATATTCTTTTTGGTAATAATCAGATCAATATCTCCGCAGTCTGGCATGCCTCTCCGGTAACTTCCCATACAATAAATGTCCATATCAGGGTCGATTTCTGCCAGCGCTTTCTTCACAACTTCATAATGCTTAGCCACTTCCTCACGTGGAATACGAGTGTTGAAGTCATCGTAATGGTCCAACCCAATCTGCTGTGGCTCGCTGAGGTCCTTTCTCTTGCGAACGTCGTCCAAAGTCTTAACACCCTCCTTCACCCACTTGGAGGCTGTAACTGGGCCTACACCGTATATTTTCAGTAGTTGACTTAGAACCTTGGCTTTTTCATCGTGCTCCAGATTGTAGTGTAGTTTTCTGAATTTGCCTGTTTTGACGATCTCTTCAAGGTGATCTGCCAGCGAACCGCCAAATCCAGGCATTTTTTTGGCCTCCTTTGCCGTTTTTATTGGATTGCGAGCTTTTCGAAGTGAGTTTATTGCAGTTCGATAGGCCTTGGCTTTCCAGTTGTCTCGAATAGCTTCGTAGTAAGCCAACTGCTCGGAAAACATATCCAACACAAGCTTGTTAGGATGACTTTCGCCTGCACCACTTTTACCGCTGACGCATAAGAAGTTGGCCATATTAACATTTCTGGGTTTTGCTCCTGTGGCAGAAGCTGCTATCTCGCTTTGCTCGTCATCAGACGATATCTCATTTCCATTTTTAGCCCCTTCCATTATTTCCAGCAGTAGCTGTTCACCAGATTTAGTGCTATGAGATTTAGGAGGAGGGCTCCGCTCCAGATTCTCCAACAGGATAGGGCTGGGGGATCTAGACGATGGGCTGCCTTTCGCCTTTGATTTCGGCGATTCATTAGGAGGTAATCTGAACACACCGCCTACTCTAGGGACTTGAGGCACCTCATACGGCGTAGTATCAAGTAATTTATCGGATTCAATACTCTCCGATGCCCATGCATTGTAGACAGCTTTAATATCTGCAGGAAGCTTGTCAACTTTCAACTGCTCAGCTAGCTTTGGGCCCTTCCATCTCTGCTGGACCACTATATGAGTAACTGACTTGGGATCATAAGAGGACGCAATGATAGCCCCATAATCTTCAAATGTCTTTGCTCGAGAATTGTGCAACTTCGAAGCATTTTGGAACGGAATGAGTACTGAAATTAGCGAGATTTAGCGGAACACGGGGGTTGGAACCAACTTACAGAATTTCAGCCCAGAAAAGAGCTTCATACTCGAATGCGAGCTGTCCTTCGTCTTGGATCGCTTTGGGGACGTTTCAGGCTGCTGTGGGGCAGCATTGGCCCTTTTTCTAGGAGAGCCGTCATGAGGCTTCTTCTGATTTGAAGATTTGAGGTCTTGAACCTCATCCTCATCAGAGGATCCCGATTTTCCATGAATATATCTGTCCTGAGACAGAAAAAAGTCAGTTATATCTTTGTCCTTGCCCATTTTTACGAGAGCCTCTGTTTGAGGAAAGACAGCTATAGTAGAGCTCTGATTAAACTATGGCAGATCGCAACGAAAAAAAGAGGGCCCAAGCGACCAAGCTATATTGTAGATGCACAATTATGTCACAGGAGATTATCAAGTCAATATATATCAGATTTTCACTACTCTGTGGAGCTACTTGTTACAAGATGCTCAAAGTCCTCCATGAAAGCAATGTTGGAAGCCGCAACCTTCAGCCGTTCGATTGTGTCCAGTAATGAAGTCTTAGCTACAACAAAGCCTGCCGAAGCTCTCAGCAAACAGAGCAAATCTGTGGTCGAGTCTCCGAAGTATGCAAAATTACCATCCTTGGCGTCAATTTCGTCTTTGTATTTCATTAATATTTCCTCAACAGTGTGCAGTTTGTCCGTAGCGGTCCGGAGATTTCCTGGCATTTTCCCAGTCAGCACTCCGTCACTTGACTCAAAGTCATTAGCGTAGATTTCAATGTCGCTGAACCCATAGCGTCTGAACGCTTCGGCAATAAAAACAGCACTCCAATTGACGCTGAGCACAACCAATCTTATCTTGTACTGTCTCAATTGCTTGGCAAATTCCCACCACCCGGGCCGATACTTCACCTTGAGCACTTGCCTTTTTAGGAGCTCCTCCGGCACATCTACGAACACCCCATTTTCTTCAATGCGCCGAACGCTGGCATTGTCTACGCCTTTCAGCCCTCGGAGGAATATTTTCTGGTCGTCCAGTGTTACAACCTGTCCGAACTCCGAGGAATATTTTTTATAGTCCTCCATATATGCTTCTTCATAGTAACTCCACTCAGGCTTCAAGCCTGGTTTCGATTCATATGCAGCACTGGCCAGCAATGCCAAGGTATCTTCAGATGTTACAGTTTCATCCCAATCCACTATAACCAATCCAAACTCTTTCCAATTTGGTAAAGTCATTGTAATCTCGTTTTGTAGCTGGCTTTGTGATTCTGCAGCTCTTATCAGTCCGAAGGGAGCTGTTGGGAGCTCCACCTTCTCGGCATCTTAATAAGTCGCTTTAATCCTCGACGCTCGTTTCCATATCTGTACACCAATTGAAAATGAAGATTTCCAATATTATAGCTTCAGTGTCTGCATTTGCTGCAGCTACAGCAGCAAGCACCCCCGAGCAAATTCCCCTTGTCCATGCCGAGTCTTCTGATTTGATTTCTCTCCATCGGCAGCTGATCGAGGTCGACTCAGTCACCCCGAATGGTATGTATCCCCACATTTCTCCCATTTAGCTATGTTCTAATAGTAGAATATGCAGTTCACGACTTCTTGAAAGAGTACCTAGAAGCCAGGAATTTCACTGTTGAAAGCCAGACAGTGAATAATGGCCGAAAGAATCTCTATGCGTACCCCGGAAAGAACCGCAACACAAAGACGCTTGTAACATCTCACTACGACACTGTTCCCCCGTACTTCCCTTACTCAATTAAAGACGGTAAGATTTATGGCCGAGGATCTGTGGATGCCAAAGCTTCGGTAGCCGCCCAGATCATTGCTGTGGAGGAACTTCTCAAGCATAATACAATTTCAGAGGGCGATGTCGGTCTCCTTTATGTTGTTGATGAAGAAGTGTTTGGCGAAGGCATGAAGTATGCTCATGCAAACCTTGGAGTGAACAGCTGGGAAACTGTTATCTTTGGCGAGCCCACCGAGAACAAGCTTGGCGTTGGTCATAAGGGCCTTGTAATGGGCACCTTGCATGCCCACGGGCTCGCATCTCACTCTGGTTATCCTGAGCTTGGCCGAAATGCTAATGAAATCCTTATCAAGGCTTTATACAAATTGTTGAACACCCCACTTCCTTCCTCCGATCTTCTTGGACCAAGTACCCTCAATATTGGCAAGATTTCTGGCGGAGTAGCTGGCAACGTAATCCCTGATAGTGCCAATGCCACTGTTGTGATTAGAATTGCAGCAGAAACCGAAAAGGTGCTTGCTCTTTTCAATGAATTGGTGGATACCACCGAATATTTGACAATGGACGGTTACTACTATGTCCATCCTCAGTACTTGGACTACGACGTTCCTGGTTTTGATAATGTTATTTGCCAGTTCTCTACGGATATTCCTAACCTTCCCGGAAACTTTACTCGATACTTGTATGGTCCGGGTAGCATTTTCCAGGCCCATGCTCGGGAAGAAGAGTGGATTACCTTTGCAGATCTGGGCCAAGGTGTGAACGGTTTCAAGAAGCTTATCAAGTATAGCCTTGACAAGTAAATTAGTACAGAAATAAGTGTAATATAACTTTTGTTTTGCTATGCCGAGGTAACAGATATGAAATGAGGTTATAAATCTTTGTTTCTTGCATATGCACATATACGACCAAATACATGGCTCTGCTAGCGAGCACACCCACCTATAATAAATCTCCTGCACTTCAATACATTTCCAGCAAATTACTAGGATTATCGAGTTAATCTTCTATCAGAGCTGATTGTCTGTTCAAGTAGAATCTCTCCAGGCAAAGGCGCACCAGAAGTATCTCCATGGCCTACCACACAGTTTCATATAATACTAGTTCATATAGTACTAGCGTCGAAATACCTTGAATATTGTTTATTTATTATCTTTTTATCCCTTATTTTTTTTTCTTTTCTATGCGTAGGGGGCCTTAATAAAAAGTAAGAGCATACAGATGGTGCGTCCCCCACGGCCCAACCCTTGCTAGGTATGAAACACCGACTGAATTCAGGTAATAAATCGATCCTCAAATTGTAAGGACTTAAGTTTCGTATTTTCTCATATTTTATTGACAAATAGTTGCTCGATTTTGTATGATATAAAGGCCTGGGTTAAGCTACACTTATGGGAGCCGCGCATGCGCATCTCTTCGATCAATGATTGTTATAGACTTAATTACAGCTCCTATTCAATGAAGTAATCCACATATTGCGTATGAACTGCGAATTATAATAGGCAGTGTTGAGATTAGGATTCGGTTCCTGGTTGACTCGAAAATTACCCGATTAAGACGTACTCAGGGCATATCCACACATCAAGGGACTTCATCTGTGGTTAACTTTAAGCCGACAAAGGAAATTCAATGCAGCTGTTCTCCAAAACGAGTCTAGCTTGTGCCCTCGTTCCAATTCAGGGTGGTCGTGCTGCTTCGGACATGATGCCTTGCGGGGTGGTGCAGATCAAAAATTTCCTATTGTGGACCGATTCAAGACAACTAACTAGCGATCAGACTGCCTACTCCTCAGGTTGGAAAAATATATAATGTGAGGACCTTTTCCTCATGTTATATTATTATCTACAACAGACACTCTTCATTATCTCAAACCTAGATGAAGCTCTCAACTATCTTCTTAACTACGACTTTGGCTGTAGCCTCTGCTGCTCCTGTCGCCGAGGCCAAGAATAATCAGCCATATCTTGGACAATCCATCTATGGCCGAGATGCCGAAGCTGAAGCAAAGAACAACCAGCCGTACCTTGGACAGTCGATCTACGGCCGAGATGCTGAACCTGAGGCCGAAGCTGAAGCCAAGAACAACCAGCCGTACCTTGGACAGTCAATCTATGGCCGAGATGCTGAAGCTGAAGCGAAGAACAATCAGCCGTACCTTGGACAGTCCATTTACGGTCGAGATGCTGAGCCTGAAGCTGAAGCTGAAGCTAAGAATAACCAGCCCTACCTCGGACAGTCCATTTACGGTCGAGATGCTGAACCTGAGGCTAAGAACAATCAGCCATATCTTGGACAATCCATCTATGGCCGAGATGCCGAAGCTGAAGCAAAGAACAACCAGCCGTACCTTGGACAGTCAATCTATGGCCGAGATGCTGAAGCTGAAGCAAAGAACAACCAGCCGTACCTTGGACAGTCGATCTATGGCCGCGAAGCCGAGGCTGAAGCAAAGAACAACCAGCCGTACCTTGGACAATCAATTTACGGTCGAGATGCTGAAGCTGAAGCAAAGAACAACCAGCCGTACCTTGGACAGTCTATTTATGGTCGAGATGCTGAGCCTGAAGCTGAAGCTGCAGCTAAGAATAACCAGCCGTACCTTGGACAATCGATCTATGGCCGAGAAGCCGAGGCTGAAGCAAAGAACAACCAGCCCTACCTTGGACAGTCGATCTATGGCCGAGAAGCCGAAGCTGAAGCTAAGAACAACCAGCCCTACCTTGGACAGTCGATCTACGGCCGAGAAGCTGAAGCTGAAGCTAAGAACAACCAACCATACCTTGGACAATCAATTTATGGCCGAGAAGCCGAAGCTGAAGCTAGTACCTAATTATCGGTACAAGTGATACATCTTGGAATTAAAGGTCACCTCCTCGACAGGAACTGAGCTTTGAATAAAACCCAGATCCCAAATCCCAGACCCATAGGACAATACTATATTTAAACCTAGTACTAATTTAACAATATACCGAACTTTAAGGAAGATCTGCTGTCTCAGGCTCAGTTCTCTGCCAGCCGGTTTTGTATTTGGTGCCCATAGAGAAGGTCGGGAATATGTGACCCTCAGTGTTGAACACTACCCTATCCAGCGGGTAAAGTTCTGGCTCACTATCATCAAAGAGAAGGTATAAATATTTCAGTGTTTCGGACAACCAAAAAGATTCCATGTTATCTGCCTTAGGCGGAGGAACCACTGTCACGTCTTTCAAACTGGTATAACCGGACCCGTCTTCCAGCTGGCTATACTTTTCAAACGATTCGAAAATCTTCCATCCCCATTCTCTGTAGATAGGGTTCTTTGTCAAACGCCAGAGGATAAAGAGCGACTCTACAGTTTCGGGACGTTGAAGGTTATGAACGTCCCCTCTCTTGATAAAAAAGTCCTCCTGGCTATCAGGGGCATCATTGAACACCACAATCTCAGGAGCCAACCCTGTAGCTGTTCTATTGTACATTTCATAACAGCTTCGAGTTATCTCCATTCCCATAGTGAATTGTTCTTCTTCTGCAGCCGTCCATCCTGGCAGCTTTCTTGCTTCTTCCAGAGTAAGACCTTTAGTAGCACCAAGGGCAAACATACCCCCAGCGAAGCACACCAGGTGATCCATTTTATTGGATACTGGACCATGGACACCATGTTCGAGCTCGCCAATAAAGACAAGCTTGTTAGGCTCGGAAGTTTTAAGAATGTAATCCTGGATGCCTTTGACAGACTCCTCGTACATGTCTAGATACACTTTTTCTTCCTCTTGTGTTTGGAGGTACTGCTTGATGAGATACTCGTAGTAGGAGTCACCACGAGATCCTAGCCGAATCAGACGTCCCTGAAAATGGCCAGTATTTGGCTGAATAAAGATGGGAACAAGGCCACCCTCAGCATGGTTATTGTCCATGATCTGCAGCACCTTTTCAGCTTTCTTCCAGTAAAGATCTTCACCAGTAAGTTTGGCTAAGTATTTAAACTCCAGTTGAAGAGTAGCGGCCTCAGCAGTCGAACTAGCACCACCGTCAGCATGGGATATCACTCCCTTGCCGGTTTTCAGATTAATGCTAGCGAAAGGAAGACCACTAGGACTATCAAAAGCACCTACTAATCGATTTCCAAGATCAGTGGCCTTATCGAGAAACAGATCATCCTCGGTAAGATAATAGGCAGACAACAGACCACCCAGCATTCGAATTGTAGTCTCAAAAGTATTCACTTCGTAGTTCATATCATAATCGAGATGATGCTCCACCCATTTGCGAGCTTGTCTGAATTCAGTCTGGAGACCCATTATATGCATTGTATCCAAAGCATCAACAACAATCCAGCCCAAGGGGCCGGGACCCATATTCTCGCCGGTCTTCGCAATAGGCTTATAGACATCATAACCCCACGCCGAGCTCTTGTAGCCCTTCCACGATTTTTTGAATGCATTCCTAACGGCGTTTTTGCGCTCTTTCCAAGTTGTAGGCTCTTTACCTTGAAAAAATTCAAAGCCAGAGGTCAAGCCAGTTGAAGCCTGACCAAAAGTATAGACAAAGTACAAGATAACACCGAATACAAAGGATAAAAGAACAATCTTTTTCTTGTTTCTGCCCCCTGCGTGATAATCTACCCCATATGGCTTGTCTTTGTACATTGGAAGTTCGCTCTTTGGTTTCCACAGTTGGCTTTCAACACTTTCCTCGATTTTCTTGACAGATTTCCCCAGGGTTTCAAAAGACATAACGCGCCTAGCCAATCCAGTGGTTTGGTTCAAGGGTCAAAGAGACAAAGGCTTTTTGAGTGCCTGATGCTGGAGTTCGCCGATGGGCACTTTGCAATCGAAATCTTCTTAAAAAGGCACTAGTTCTTCAGCACACTCGAGTAATTGACAATAGCAATTCAAATCCAGCCACCTTGTCTATCTACAACACACGTACTATCGGAACCAATTTTCGCCAGTCTGCTTTATGTTACGTTTGAACACAAATGCAACGTAGATCGCAGTGCTGAAATTTGGGAAAGCTCGCGGCTCAAATAATAACTGAGTAAGAGGGGTGGGGCGGGGCGTCTTTCGTCTCCTCCCTCCCCACCATCGTGCTGTAGAAATCAGCTTCTAACACGGTTGAAATGCCCTTCCTAGAGATTCCTCCTACGGAGCTGGGTTCCACTATTCCAGCGCATACTGAGCATGCTGTGAGTGTCACTCTGCCTACCTGGGCGGCCAATATTGGCTACGAAGAAGGCGAAGAATGGGTGACTAGCAAGATGCAGAATGGATATCCAAGGTGAGTTAATCCATGATTTCTCCAACAGTCGGTGCTCACAAGTCGTGAAACTAATAGTCCAGATTTTTCATCAACCTGAAGATCCAAAAGGTAAGTTAATATAACCCGTAGCTACTTTCTGTTAGTCGTAGATTGTATCTTTTGTTTCGTTCAGTGACTCACATGCGCCGCATAGTTGATGCAGATATTCGACCAGACCTATGGACGATCTGGTGAAAGGTGTCTGATATTGCCTACCTATAATATTGCTTGCAGGTGTAGAAGCTTTATTAAACAGCAATCTACTCTTGAAAACTGCCCCGTCCGAATATTGCAGTTGTCGACTCCGAAACCGGCCGAAGACAAGCCCGAAGAAGTACAGGCTCATCTGTCAGTGGTTTTCTTCCCTGCATCTGAATTCTCAATTGCAAAGCTATACTGGCAGCATACTGGAGAGGGTGTTTCCTCCAGATTAGGCGAGTATTTCTTGGATAGAATGGCTACCCCTGATTCCGGATCATCGGGTTCCTACAAGGACCGACACCGGCGACAACCCTCTTCTCCCAGTCTGGCAGGCCAAGTTGCTAGTCGGGCTAAAGAAGAGTCTAATGAGCAGTCCCAGTTTGTGGAGCAGAGATTCGGCCGGAATATGGACCTGAGACATGCTGCTGAAGCTAAGCTTATTCTTAGGAGGAGAATCGCTGGAAAGGTGGTAGATGAGAAGCAGAACCAGTATGGTATTCATCGTGAAAATCTATCTGAGGAAGATGTTTACCTGTATCCTACTGGAATGGCTAGTATTTTCAATGCACACAGGTTATGCCTTACTGCCCTTGGTGATGACAAGAAAAGTGTCTGCTTTGGCTTTCCTTATACTGATACTCTAAAAATTCTACAGAAATGGGGACCAGGAGCATATTTCTACGGCATCGGTGAAGAAAAGGATCTGGATGAATTTGAGCAGCTGCTTGAGGGTGGAGAGAAAGTCCTCGCCTTATTCACTGAGTTTCCCTCGAATCCTTTGCTCAAATCTCCGAATATGGCTCGAATCAGACAGCTGGCAGACAAGTACAAATTTGCGGTTGTCGTCGATGAAACTGTGGGCAACTTCCTGAATGTTCACGTTCTTCCTTATGCAGACGTCGTGGTTAGTTCTCTTACCAAGGTGTTTAGCGGTGATAGTAATGTCATGGCTGGTAGCATGGTGCTCAACCCGAAGAGCCCTTTCTACGATATATTCAAGGCCACGATAGGCAAAATATATGAAGATACCTTTTGGGCCGAAGACGCTCTTTTCCTTGAACGAAATAGCCGTGACTTTGAGGAGCGAAGCTACAAGATTAACCACAATGCTGAAGCAGCTGCAGAGCTATTCCTGAAATCCTCCCTCATCAAAGATGTATTTTACCCAAAATACGTATCTTCTCGAAGTAACTATGACCATTGCAAGATCGCGACCGGAGGATATGGTGGTCTCATGTCTATTGTGTTCAAGGATTCTAAGGATGCACCTACATTCTTTGATGCAGTGCGGATCGCCAAGGGCCCCAGCTTAGGCACCAATTTCACTTTGACATGCCCCTACACGCTCATTGCTCACTATAATGAGTTTGACTTTGTGGAAAAGTACGGGGTTGACCGAAATCTGGTCCGAATCAGTATCGGACTTGAAGAAACCAAAGCGCTGCTTGAAGTGTTCACGACCGCTTTGAATGCTGTTGAGAAGTCTCATCAGTAATGACATTGTTTTAGATATAAATAACTACGATCTCTCTATAGACAGACAGATAAAATGAATTATCATTAGATGTCCCATGCAATCTATATCGGTCAGCCCATAGGCGAGGGCTGGCGACTCAAACAGATGGACGTTGTAAGATTCTTTCGATCTAGCAAATAGAAGGGGAGCCAGGACATGGGGAAGCATGTACCCAGCAAAATAGACCCTCTGTATGCAAAGTACTATATACAATAGAATAGAGAACTGATTGTCGTCATGAGCACAGCATTTATTTATTACATTTGGAGATTGCCGGTTGATGAAGTTGGTGTTGGAGAACGGAAAATTTCACCTCTAAATTTGGTGAGTTGCGGCGATGGGCCAATGGGAGGTTCAGGAGCGAACGGTAGGAGGATTTGCTCGGACAGCACTAAATCAATTCGTAAAACTGTCGGCAAAGCAACAACACAGGTATCAGAATACTTTTTTATTGTTTATATGGCAGAGTGCAGCATGGCGATGATGACTGCTCTATAAGACATGCTGGCATCTTAGTGTTCACCGTGACCAGCGTGCTTCTTAAGAGCCTTGGTCTTAGGGTCAACGTAGTCGGGGGCTAAAATGAATTAGAATACACCAGCCAGATGATCAGCTCCAATTGAATAATAACTTACCGCTAATGGCAGCGTTAGCACCGACGGAGAACAAGTATGTTACAACGACACCTGGTTAAGTTAGTATAGCGCGGGCAGATACTACAGAGCAGCTTCTGTCACGTACCTCCAACAATAAAGGGCCACAATGGCTTGACTATAAACGATGTTAGCAACTTATTGGTCCATATTATCCGATAGACTGATTGCGTCAACTTACCAATAGGAGTAGGATAAGCTTTACCGAAGAACATGCTGTTTGTGATGGGGCTTGGTATGGTGAAGTGCAAATCCGAAAAAATCCCAGGTTTACCAGGTTCCGCTCCACTGGAGGGTAAATGTCAGGTAAAGGTGCAGGAAGTAGATAGATTAGTGATACATAATGTACAGACGATAAATATAGGGTTACATTTTGCAAGAGAGTATCTTGGGAGAATTGATTAATCCTCAAAGTGGACAATTTTCTCTTTCTTGCTTTTCTTTGCTTTCTTGTCAGTTTTGCTGCTTTCGTTTGTCTTGGAGTTATCCTCTACATTGTTCTCTTTCTTTTCCTTCTTCTCTTTCTTTTCCTTCTTCTCTTTCTTTTCCTTCTTATCTTTCTTTTCCTTCTTCTCTTTCTTGTCCTTCTTATCCCTCTTTTCCGTCTTTTCCTTTTTGTCCTTCTTTTCCTTCTTGTCTTTTATAGCCTCCTCAGCACCAGGATCCACCTCACTAGAGTCCTCGCTCTTCTGATCTGGAAATTCATCAACATACAATAGCTTGACATCTTCTGAGCTAATAAGCTTCAATAGAGTCTGAGCTCTCTTAGCATGGCTCTCCTGAACAGGTTCCGGCCCTTTACTGATTTCAGCCTTCTTGGTACTCTTCTCTTCGGTGCTGCTCTCCTCTTCTTTCTTCTCATCATCTTCGGTCTGTTCAGCTTTTTTCACGTCTGAGTCGTTATATCCCATGAAAGTATTCCATTTTCCAACCAGTTCCCTTGCTTCCTCCACAATTCGATCTCTTGAACCGCCAACCAACCCTTCTATATAACTGAACAACGCCTGTTCATATGAAGGCTCAATTTCGTAGAAATGCTTCAAAATCCAGTTCTGTTTTTGCTTAGAGAACTTCCAAGCTTTCCTGTCCTCAGAATATTGCCTGAGATAAGCCAAATTATCCGATTCTGGGGGCGGAGGTCTCTCTTTCTTAGGCAGCTTGACTCTCTTGGGAGGCTTCTTCGTTGCAGGATCCTGTGAGTCTGCCTCGGATTTTCTCTTTCCAGCTCCTAGTGCTACTTCTTCATTTTCCGTCTTATCTTTTACTTTAAGACCCAGCTTTTTCCAAGCAGGAACGTTGTCGGCAGTCATGCTAATGGTGGATCGACAGCTTGGGGTTGAAAAATATTTATATTTTCAGCCTTACCATGTGATGAAGAGGTGAAGACAAAAGGGGATTCGAATTGCAAACTGACCATAGGATTGTACACTAACAACAAAAGGCAGACAGATCTAGGAAATAGAAGTATAATATGTGTCATTATGTGTATTCAATTGACAGGGAGGAAAAATGTAGAGTCTACACAAATGTAGCTTGTCATATATTGAATAGGTGTATGCAACTGCCGTTGAGCTAGTTGATCTCGTTGAAAAATTGGCACGCGGCAGATCTGATAGCGCTATCGACAAGACAGATTCCTAATAATTCCCTTCAATGCCCAGAACTTTAGAGATATTCAATACTGAGTAGATATAAACTCTATATATTTCGCCGGCGGCCATGTTAGCATGGACCTTTGGGACATGGTGAAAGCTGATTTGCTAATCGAGGTGCGGAATGGCTCCGCAAGACGGGCTTACCCGCATCCCGTTATCGCCAGACGGATAAGCTGCGATTATGTGCTTCGTCACCCCTCTCCTTCTTAAACCAACCTAGTTCACCTCGTTGACTGTAAAAATATAAAACTTGCTTCAAGTCCTCGATCCGACGAAAAGTAAATAACATTTCCAATATACGAAATCTTTCAATGTCCGGCATCAAAGCATATCCTGCTGCTGCTGCTGAAGAGTTCAAGGGACTAGTTGCCCAGTATGTCGGTAGGTATTGAAAATGTAGCGGTGATAGCCGTCAAAAAAGCTTTTTGAAAAGCAGAGTTTCCTAACAGTATAGACGTCATTGGCGAAAAGCTCGGAGGTAAAGTCCTCAGTACCAGTGACGAATGGTTTGCTGAAGCTGCAAATCTCATCAAGCCTAGCGATCCTGTCAGAGAACGGGGCCGATTCACTCCTGCCGGTGCCTGGTACGATGGCTGGGAAACCAGACGACACAACTCTGAGCCTGCTGACTGGGTGATCATCAAGCTGGGTGTCTCTAGTGCTCGAATAGTTGGTGCAGAGGTTGACACTGCCTTCTTTGATGGTAATCATGCTCCTGAAATTTCAGTTGAGGCTACCTTTGCAGCCGACGATGACAAGCTTCACGACGCCAAGTGGGAAACCGTCATTTCCACCCAGCCCTGTGGACCCACCCAAAGACACTTTTTTTTGAGAGATGCTCCTACCGAATCTACTTACACCCATGTTAGACTGAATATGTACCCCGATGGAGGCATTGCCCGATTCAGACTGTATGGTACTCCCAACCCCGTATTCCCCGAGGATATCGATGCCGAAGTTGATCTTGCCTCGGTTGGACTCGGTGGAGTGGCTGTTTCCTACTCAGATCAGCATTTCGGAACTGTAGATAACCTCCTTATCCCCGGAAGAGGACATAATATGGGAGATGGTTGGGAAACCGCTCGGTCCAGAACCGCGGGCCATACTGACTGGGTCGTGGTGCGGCTGGGAGCTCCAGGCCATATTGACCGGGTGGTTTTTGATACAGCGCACTTTTTCGGTAACTACCCCAAATCGTTCAAGATCGAGGGTATTCTTGCCGGTCATGAAGAGGTAATTGCTGCCGATGATGCTCGTTGGACCCCCGTGGTCCCCGAAACCGCTGCCGGACCTAACAAAGAGCACGAATTCAAGGGAGAAGCCTTGGCTGTGAGTTCTGAGGACAAATTCAGCCATGTTAAGCTGACAATTATTCCGGACGGTGGTGCCAAACGGTTGAGAATTTTTGGGCGACGGGCTGTTAACAAAGAATTGCTTTAGAAAGCACCGACTTTTAAATAAAATTCCATAGTACTAGTTGTTTTGTTTGTAGACTCCCTAAATCCATCGATCCGAGTCAGTGCATAGTACACCAAAAACGCACTTTTGGGACCTACTACTCTACACTCTCCACCTTCTTCACCGACAATGGCGACAAATCCTATCTACGTCATTCGGACGTCGCTGGAAAAACTCCAATCCCTGGATCCCGATTTGCGATTCATGGGCTTCAGCGACTTGAATACTATACTTTCCGATAGATCCATAGAGTCTAGTCTCAAAGATGAACCCCGTCTCACCGCGGCCATCTGCAGCGGCATTCTCAGCAAGCTGGACGATCCAATTACAGAAGTACAAAACCAGGCGGTGAAATGGTAAGTTGCATATAATTTCATATATCCAAACTACTTGCCACGTATTAACCTCAATCATAGTCTTGATCCGCTTGTTCGCCGAGTTGGAGATCGCGATGTCGAACTAATTGTACACGCCCTCGACGAAAAGCTCACCGCTGACAAAGATGGCAACAGCTCTATTTATTCCATGGCTCTACGAACTGTTATAATCAGTGCCAGAGCTACTAGTGCTATTGCCCATATCCTTGCTCAGTCTCTGCTTTCAATGTTTCAGAATATCAAACCTCAGGACTGGACTACTGAAGATATGGAGATTCTGACCGATCTTATCAAAAGATACGGAAGCTCGTTCTTAACCGCAGAAGTCGGTACGGCCCAAACCATTCTGATTGATCTCCTTCAACATGGAAGAGGACTGATTAGGCGAAGGGCTTCATCTGCTGTTGGAATTCTCTGCAGGTACTTGCCTACTGCTAAATGGGATGCTTTGATCACCTATCTCATCAATGGACTAAACAACACTCGGGATAATGAAAGTCTCCGAACCGCGCTGCAGCTCACAACTGTACTATCTAAAAGCGATGCTGCGCGGTTTAGAACTGCCATTCGCTCGGTGCTGCCGGGGGTGTACAATGCTCTTTCTATTAAGCAACTTGGCGACGAGGCTCCACCTGATGACGAAGATGAAGATGGAGGCGACCAGAATAACGAGCTTTTTGAAGTGCGTGAGGCTGCTTTGACGGCCCTGGAAAGTATTACTTCTTTTCAGCCCGTTGAGACTGAAGCATTTCTCGATCAAATTATAGAGGCATGTAAAGTCTTTCTCAAATACGACCCGAACTACATCTCAGATGATGCCGATGGAGATGGATCGCCGAATAGTGCTATGGATGCGGACGATGAAAGTGACATCTTTGGCAGTGATATTGACGAAGATGATGCCGATTTTTCAGATGATGAAGATCAAAGCTGGAAGCTAAGACGATCTGCTGCAAAGCTCGCCGCTGCTATTGTCCTTTCCCACCAAAAGAGTCTCCCCCTTATCTATGATGCATTACTAAAGCCAGTCTTAGCGCGATTTGCGGCTGAACGAGAAGACACTGTCAAAGTTGAGTGGGTTGGTACTTTACATGCCTTCATTGCATGTGCTTCCTACGATGCTACGTACTACACCAGTAAGGAGTTAATCCAAAAACAAAAGCTGTTGCATGCTAGACGAGGGTCGGACTCCAGCATGCTTCTAGAGTCCGATCCTCAAACTGCACTTGTAGAGCAAGCCAGCAGAATCGTCAAGCTGGTCTTTAATGGCATTGAAAAATCTTCCACTAGCGTGTCTGAGTATCCAGGGTTGTTAATATCACTTGTCCAAGCCTTGGTAAAATCTACTGATCTAAATGATGAGATACCTTACATTGTGGATCATTTGGCTGGTCTTACGAAATCTAAACCTGCTTTTATGATTGATATTCTGCAGCTCTCGAGAACGATACTGAGTGAGCAGCAGTATTTTACGCCGGATATTTTGAAGACTGTGTCATCTATTATCTTGACTGGCGTGAAGGATTCTTATTATAAAATTGCTTCTGAAGCACTTAGCGCGTGCTTAGTATTACTCGACAAGTATGATGGCACCGCAGCTTCATTTTCCATTGAGTATCTTCAGCCAAGTATCACCGAAAAAGCTATCTCAAACTCAACGGATATGGAGACTAGAGAAAAGGCTGTAAAAGCTATCGGGAAGCTCGCAAATGTTCCCGGCCTATCTCAAAGCTCTGTAGATTCAGCCTGCCAAACTGTACAGGATCTTCTCGCCAACGAGGGCCTGCGCCTGATTGATTTAGAAGCTCTAACCCAGCTCATTCAATCTCCTAATAATTTCAGTAATCACTGGGTGGTCAAAATTGGTCGGGATCTTAGCGTTCTCCTTAACCAGAGTCAACGAACTGTAAGGCTTGCTGCTCTTTCTGCTCTCAATCAGCTGGCTACTAGGATGGTTGCACTTGATGGCGATGTCGAAATCAAAAAGCTCGCTATCCATACTTGTCTAGTTATTACCAGCCCAGACGTATCAGGTGTGAGCGATCTCCAATTACTTGACCTAATTGTGAGCATCGCTGGAAAGCTCTGGCCCCTTGTACAAGATGAAGAGGAGATTTCGAAGCTTCTCGCGAATTATGCTTTATCAATTCTCTCAGTGGATTTATCTTCTACAATTGGTGCTCCTTCTACTACTACCACACAGGATGCTACGAGTTCTGAATCGATCCAGCAATCTCTAGCTAAGGATATTATTTCTTATTTGACTATATTGATTTCAAAACAAAATTCTGGACAGGTCCAGGATATATATGGGACTGTTTCTACTTCTGCAGACCACGCCGACATTAGGGCACAGGCTCTAGCTGCCCTAATTGTCGAAGGCGGTATGCACTCAGCCATTTGCGAATACGAGGCAGTGATCATTGGTAGAAATAATTGTCCTAGCGATGATGTTCAGTGGGCCCTCACTGTGTACGGATATTATGGACAAAGGAGTGCTACTGTTGAAGATGTAACTGTCAAGGCTCTATATGATTGCCTTGGAGATGCGAATGATCGTGTAAGGCTAACTTGTGCTCAAGCGCTAGGGCGGGTTATCAGCCATCATATGAACTACCTGGAAGCTCTATTCCCTGTTTTGCTCGATAACAATGCACCTCATTATTTGCCCCTGGCTGCCCTGCGACAGTCCATTTTGTCGGCTAGTCACAATACAGAGATTGACAAACAAACTCTTGAATCCAGAGCCCAAGATATATGGGACGTACTTTTTAATATTGAAATCCATGAGTCTGCACTGGAATCTGACATTCAAGGCACTCTGGAAATTGCAAGGAGCAGCACTACAGATGCAGGGGATGAACAAGCACTGGTGGCTGAATGCCTTGGAGCATTGAGTTTATTGCATCCTTCATCATTTTTGAAAGCCCTTCAAGAATACTGGAAGTCCCCCAGCAGTAAAAACAGATCTCTCGCGCTGGAGGCTCTGAAGTATTCATTTGATGCTGTATCAAATGACGATGGTACCGATACTGCTTTCGAAGATATTCTGAGACCTGTTATTGGTGACGTACTAGTGCTACTGGATGATGCTGATATTGCGATTCGGCAACGTGCTCTAGGCGTTTTGGTTTCCGCGATTCACAAACAGCCCGACGCTTTATCTCCCTATCTCGATACACTTCTACCCTACCTTAACAAGGAAACTGTAGCTGACCCATCTCTAGTCCGGACGGTTCAGATGGGCCCTTTCAAACATAAAGTTGACGGAGGACTAGAAGTGAGGAAGGCTGCATACGAGGCTGTCTACACCATTGTCAATACGTTCGCCCCTGATTCACTGCAAGATCCTAGTCGACTTTCAGAAGTGGTTGATCGGGTCATTGCAGGTTTATCAGATGAACATGAGATTAAAGTGCTCACCTTATTTATTATTGGGCGTCTCGCTCAAGTAGACCTGGATCTGCTCACCGCAGATAAACGACTAGAGCAGATCATTGCTAAGTTTTCGACACTGGTAGCGGTTACTGTCAAGGAAAATGCTATCAAGCAAGAGTTTGAAAAACAAGGAGAAGTGGTGAGAAACATAGTCAGATCGTCCGCTCAAATAGATAGCGCTATCAATGCCGCCAAAAGCACAGCATCTCTCAGTTTAAGTGATATTGAACTACAGAACTGGGACGAGTTTTACAATGCTTTGATCCAAAAGTTTCAGAAATCTCAGAAAATCGGGTGAATGCCTCGGTTTCTTATTTACTCTTAATCACCGTGTAAAGTTCAACACGCATGAATTTTATATAATCATTAAGATATCAGAGATACTTTTATATAATCTCACTTTATTGCCAAGAGCGAGCTGAGATCTTGAGTCTCAGCTTTCGATATACCCTTACGAAACGGAACACCAAGGCTCTCGGACAGGTGCGGGGAGAAGACGAAATATCTTGTAGCTGACCATAAGCTTTTGCGTGATTTGTTTTACTGGTCCTCGGCTAGCGGCAGTTGATCCGACCATAGACATAATTACACTATTTTGCTGCGTTAGGTAGTCGATTACCGTTGGGGTTGCAGAATTAAAGTGTCACCCTACATAATAAGGTTTGCGCCGCGCAACAGGATAAGGCTTATCAGGATTCAGATGGAAGACCGATCTACGACGCACGGCACCAACAACCGCCTGACTCGACACGGTCAAGAACTCGTTTAACCGTCGGTTAAGGTTTAGCCGAGCCGGAGCGGTTAACCCTTGAAATACTACAATGAATCTAAATAGCGACAAGGCGAGCACATCAGTAAACGAGCAAATGGCCATCTGGACTCCCTCCATATATGCGTCTGACAGATGTTTTTCAAGAATACATATAAATTCCCATTTCAATAGGAATTGAGAGGGAAAGTAACAGTAATAATAGCGAACCAGTGTAATTCCTGAACAAAGCTACCCAGAGAGGTATTATTTTTTGATGGGCCACGCATCGGACGTTTTGGCCCGCCCTTCTACTCGAGCTGTGAACTCTAACATTCCCGCCATGCCGCGCTGTGATGCCAAAAACGCCCTAGCTCACGTTTAGTGACGCAGAGAGCTTGATCGAGCAGTCGATCGCTGGCGGAATAGCGGGGTATTGCTAATAAGATTTACTGCACAATAAGCCACCAATGCAGATTGTACTGTAGTCCAAACACTGAATTAGCGGCGGGGTGCTTTCTCTAAGATTGCCGAAATCTTTTGGTTGAACTGGATACAAGCATCTTCTCGATCCAACCTCGAGGCAAATCTTGAAAAATGCCACCGCGCGCGCTAGCGTAGTTACCCCTGTATGCTTTAGGGTTAGTTTGAAAACGGGTCCCGATATCAGACCCTGCGGCATCAACAAAACATAGATTAATAAGGCAAACGGCGGATATGGACGGTTTTCTCTACCTCACTACCATACTAAACTGGGATTCTGCGGCACTCACGCGGGCGGTTTATGCAAGACATTGCAGATCATTAAACGGTTAGCCGATCGGATTAGCAATGCAGCTAACCCTCATCTACCAATAGACCATCAACCTCTAGTATCCAGTTTCAGCTAGTTTTTGACAGTGACGGTTAATCACTAGATAAATCACTGACCCTTGAAGTGTTGGTGCAAAAGTTCGAGAACCAGCAATGGCACCTTGGAGGAACAACAAATGGTGAATTTATGGCTCCAGAATGTGGTAGTAGCATGCAATAGGGTATGATGTACTTTAAGTTGGCTTTGAGTTGCTAGAGAAATCATCATCAAATTATTTCGGGATTTAAGTGATCTGCGGAACACTAATCCAAGTGCAGCTAGCCCGATTGAGACAATCATGATAGCAAGGCACTATATCACGTCAAGGATAGACGTGATGCTAATGAGTATTCTGAAGTGATATTACGAATTGAGAAAAACTATATAAGATCCCTATTACCACTGGACAACTTCAAGTAGCTCTCTAACTTGGATAGCTTTTAACACACTTTCATCAAGTACTTTGACACTTTTCTGAAACAATGAGATACTCTCTGATTCTCGCTTCTTTGACTACTGCTACAGTGGTCATTGCAGCTCCTTTTGAAAAGCGAGGGTCTGGCTACGTCTCTCTTGATCTCACCCATAACCGCACCCTTACTCCGATAGATAGTCTTCTCGCCAAACGTGACGGCACGGATTTACTTACTCTGAACAACACGTTCTATACTTATACAGTTGAGCTTGAAATTGGCACTCCAGGCCAGAAGAATGTCGTTGCTGTTGACACAGGTTCGGCTGATCTGTGGGTTTACGACTCTAGTGTTACTCAGGCTGCGACTACTTTTGACAGCAGTGCTTCTTCCACCTATCACTACAATAATTCCAATTTTGCGATTCGTTATGGCATAGGATCAGCTACAGGTAATTGGGTTACCGATAACATTGTTATAGGTGCCGCAACTCTTAAGGCACAGAGCTTTGCTACGGTCCCTGTCTGGGAATCAAACCCCAGCGTTGGACTACTTGGCATCGGTTCTGTCGCCCTCGAATCTTCTAAAGGTTACGCCAATGTTCCACAAAATCTTGTTGATCAGGGGTACATCAAAGATAATGCTTACTCCCTCTACTTGGACGATGTTGAGGCGTCTACGGGTAGTCTTCTTTTTGGAGCTGTTGACTCCGCTAAATACACTGGTAACCTCTACACCCTGCCGTTGACCAGTTCAGTATATTTTCAGGTCGCCCTCAGTTCAATTACCATTGGCGGTACTACTATATTAGATAGCGCTTTCGATACTGTTCTCGACTCGGGCACATCCTTAACCTACGTCCCTTATGATACATTTCTGGCTATTGGCAATGCGCTCGGTTTGTCTTATTCTGAGGGATATTTCTACACTACCACTGCTCCTGATGCTAATACTTACATTGAGTATAATTTTAACGGAGCTGTTATCAGAGTTCCTGCAACAGAAATCTTGTTGAACCAACTTGCTACATCAGCGGGTTATTACATTCTGGCCGTGCTCCCAAATACCCGAGTTCAGGGATACAATCTACTGGGTGATACTTTTTTGAGATCTGCTTATGTTGTCTATGATTCAGACAGAAGTCAAGTAGCCATAGCGCAGGCCTCGTGGGACTCTACCACTTCCAATATCCATGTCATTGACGGCTCAATTCCTGGTGCTATTGCTGCTCCTGGTAACTGAAATATATCAGATTTCAAGCTGAACCTTTGGAAAATCGAAAACAAATTAGAAAAATATCTGAAAAATAAAAAAATTTGGGCCATAATATCAGCTAAAAAATTTACGGCTGACAGAAGTAGCTTAGTATAGTTTATTATTCTTGGGAAAGATTTGCAATACCCGGCAATTCCAAGTCATTCATATTCAGTTTAAAATTATAAGGTTCACTCAAACTGAGATGCTGTGCTTTCGGCGGCATTGATAGCGCTACCTGTGTAAGCGATATTGAGCTACAGAGCTAGGACGAGTCCTACAATGTTCTGATCAAAACGTTTCAGAAATCTCAGAAAACGGTGTGGATGCCTCGGTTTCTTATTTACTCTTCATCATTGTGTAAAGCTTAATTCGCATGAAGTTCACTTGATCATCAGGATATCAGAGATACCTTTACATATTCTCGCTGTGTTGCCAAGAACGAGTTGAGATCTTGAGACTCAATTTACAATATATCCTTATGATATGCAGCACCGTGACTCTCAGACAGGTGCGGGAAACACAGGATATCTTGCATCTGACCAGTTTCAGCGTGGATTGTTTAATTGGTTCTCGGCCAGCGGCAGTCAATCCGTTCGTAGGCGTAATATCACGCCTTTGCTACGTTAGATCGTCGATAAGGTTTAGGCGAGAGAGAGTACTGAACGCTAAATAATACAATGAGTCCAAGCAGTGATGGGACGAGTACAATTGTCAACGGGTATCATGGCCATCAGGATTCTGTCCATGTTTGCGTTAGGCAGAGAGAAAGTTTCCCTCAAAAATACGGATGTGTACTGATTTCAATAGGAATTGAAAGGGTAAGTAACAGTAATAATGGCTAACCAAAGTAATTCTTCAGTAAAGCTACCTAGAGAGGTATTATATTTTGATGAGCCATGCATTGAGCGTTTTGACCCGCTCTTTCTACCCAAGCTGTAAACTCTGGTAGTCGCCATGCCGTGCCGTAATGCCCCAAAGTCTGCCCCAGGTTACGTTCAATGACACTGCTCCGTCGGAAGAGCGGGATATTGTTGAATAGATCTACTGCACAATTTCCTGCTTCCAATGCAAATCCCACCGTAACTCCAACACTAAAATAGCGGTGAGGCTCTTTCTCCGAGATGACCAAAATCTTTTCCCTGAACCGGACGCCACGTATCACTTTCAAGCCAGCTCTCTTGCATCTCTCGAGTAAATGAGATGCACCCTGCTAGCGTTGCTACCCCTGCATGCTCCAGGGTTAGTTTGAAAGCCCGGTCCCGATATCAGACCCTGCGGCATCAGCAAAACGTGGAGCAAAAGGCTAGCGACGGATATGGGCGGCTTCTCCACCGCACATTACCATGCTAGAAGTGAATTTCTGCGGCATTCATGCTGGCGGGATATGCAAGACATAGCCGATCATTAAACGGTTAGTAGATCAGACTTCTTTTCTCGGATGGCGTAAGAAAATGAACAACTCTAACAGTGTGGTTAATCGTCATCCGCCGATAGACGAGCCCTTCTATCCCATGTTCTCTCGAAACAAATAAACAGTATCTCTATTAGCAGTTGACTGAAGGCCTGTAACCAGTATTGGCCTGACCAATTTCAGTTAGTCTTTGACAATGACGGTTGATCAGCAGGTAAATCACTGGCCCTTAAAGTGCTAGTGCGAAAGCTCGAGAACCAGCAATGGCACCTTGGAGGAACCTGAAATTGCGAATTTACGGCTCCAGAATATGGCATCAAGATCTAAGTAGAGTATAACGCACTTTAAGCTTGCCGTGAGTTGCTAAAGCCGTGGTCATCCAATGACTTTCGGGGATTTGGTGATCAACAGAACACCAATGCAAGTGCAGCTAGCCCGATTGAGACGATCATGATAGCAAGGCACTATATCGCGTCAAGGATAGACATGATGCTAATGAGTATTTTGCAATGACATTACTCATTAAGAAACTATATAAGATCCCATGGCCACCGGATAACTTCAATTAGCTCTCTATCTGAATAGCCTTTGAAAGAGGCCAAAACGCAGAGCACCTTCATCAGCCACTTCGACACCTTTCTTAAAACAATGAAATACTCTATGATTCTTACGTCTTTAGCTGCTGCTACAGTGGTCATCGCAGCTCCTCTAGAAAAGCGGGGGCCTGGCTACGTCTCTCTCCCTGTTACCCATACCTACGCCTTTGACGCAGATAGTACTCTGGTAAAACGTGACGGCTCACAAGACGCTAGCTTGAACAATACATTTATAGCCTATACTATCGATCTTGAGATTGGCACTCCGGGCCAGAAGAATACGGTATATCTTGACACGGGTTCGTCTGATCTGTGGGTTTCCAGAAATTTCACTGCTGGTTCGGGGGTTACATATTACAATAGCAGTGCTTCTTCCACCTATCACTACAATAACTCAGATTTTTCAATTGAGTATTTTTCAGGCGCGGACTCGGGTGATTGGGTTACCGATACCGTTACTATTGGCACTGCAGCTCTTAAGTCACAAACCTTCGGTGACGTCACTGCCGAGAATGGGGATACCGGCATACTTGGCGTCGGTTTTGCTTCCGATGAAGCTTCGCCTGGTTACGTCAATGTTCCACAAAACCTTGTTGATCAGGGGTATATTGCCAGTAATGCTTATTCCCTATACTTGGACGATGTTGAGGCGTCCACGGGTAGTATTCTTTTTGGAGCTGTTGACTCCGCTAAATATACTGGTAACCTCTATACTGTGAATGTGGACAGTCAATATAGATTACAAACTAACGTCAGTTCGGTTAGTATTGGTGGTAAAGCTGTAGGTGGAAGTTTCGAAGGAGTCCTCGACTCCGGCACAAGTTACACCTTCCTCCCTTCCGACATACATTCGGGTATTGTCAATGGGCTCGGTCTGTTTTATAATGCAGAGTACAAAGTATACACCACTACTATTATTCCTGATATTGACATTGAATACAACTTTAATGGAGCCATTATCAAAGTTCCTGCAAAAGAAGTCTTAAGTGATAAGCTATTAGGTGTGCCTGGACTCTACGCGCTACTTATCGGAGAGTCTACGAATTTTGGCGGTTTCAGTCTTCTTGGTGACACTTTCTTGAGATCTGCTTACGTTGTCTATGATCTCGACAAATCTCAAATATCCCTGGCTCAAGCCTCGTGGGACTCTACTACCTCTAATATCCAGGTCATTGACGGCTCAGTTCCCGGTGCGAGCCCTGCTCCTGGTGCGTAAAGAATATTAGATTTCCAGCCAAATACAAAACCAAGAAAATATTGAAAAAAATATATAAAAATATATATAAAAAAAAAAAAATAAAATAAAAACAATTGGGGCCTTAATAGCTGAAATTAAACCGCTGACAGAAGTAGCTGGAAGTTCAAGTTAGCATCCTTGGGAAAGATTTGAAATACCCGGCACTCCTAAGCCATTCATATTCTATTATATTTACAAATTACTACATGCTAAGGTAGCTTCTCCAGATTTTTATGGCACGCATCTCTCAAAATATTCTTCTTCACGTTTCCAGTCGAGGTCTTTCGGACCTCATTGAATGAACTGGATGCAAATTATGCACTAGAATATCTTTAAACCGATTAGAAGAGTAGGAGACAAAGCAGTGACGATACCTTCAGCAGCTTGGTCCTGCTTAGTAGCCTTCGCTCAAATTGAGAGATGCTGTTCATTTGGCGCCATTAATGGCGCTATGAATCTGAGCGATATTGAACTGCAAAACTGGGATAAGTTCTAAAATTCTCGGATCCAAACTTTCAGAAATCTCAGTAAGCTGGGTGAATGCCCGGTTTTATATTTACTCTTTCACTACATAAAGTTTAACTCGGATTAATTTCGATTAATCGTTAGGATAGAAGAGATCCCCTCATCTATCTCGCTTTACTGTAAATAAAATCGTCGAAAACTTACGTCTACGTTTTAATATATGCCCTTACGAAATGGAGCTCCATGTCGTTCAGACAGTACATGAAGAAGACGAAATTTCTGGCGGCTAACATGAGTTTCCTCGTGGGATGTTTGATTGGTCCTCTGCTAGCCATTTAATCCGTCCATAGACGTAATATCACGAATTGTTTTTGTTGCATTAGGTAGTCAATTGCCGTAGGGCAGGTAGCATTAAAGTATTATCTTACCTGATAAGGTTAGCGCTTGTGCAACAAGCAGGGTATATCAGGGTTCAGAAAGCAGACTGATCTACGATGCACGGCACCAGTAAATGGCTGTCCCGACATACTCATCTCGTCCACCCGTCGATAAGGTTTACCCGAGACAAAGCAGTTAGCCCTAAATACTGCAATGAATTTAAGCAGCAACAAGACGAGCACCATACTAAACGGATATAATGACTCAATTTATATGTGCGTCTGGCACCAGTTTTCCTCCTAGATACGAACGTGTACTGATTGAATAGAATTGAGTGAGAGATAGTAACGGCAATACAAGCGAATTAGAGTAATTTTAAAGTTAACTACTGAAAGAGCTATTATATTTTGATGGGCCACGCATTGAACGTTTTGGCTTGCCCTTCTACCCGAGCTGTGAACTCTAACAAACGTGCCATGCCGCGCTGCAATGCCGAAAAGCGCCCCAGCTTAGGTTTTAATGAGGCAGAGAGCTCGATCGAGCAGTCGAGCGCTGGCGGAAGAGCGGGGTATTGTAAATAGATCTACTGCACAATAAACGGTTTCCGATGTAAGTCCTATTGTAGATTCCGACACTAAATTGGTGGTGGGGTGCTTTCTCCAAGATCACCGAGACCTTTTCGTTGAACCGGACGCGAGTATCATCTCCATCCAACCTCGAGGCAATTTTGAAAAACGTCTCCAGCATTTCCGCTGTTACCCCTGCATGCTCCAGGGTCGTTTGAAAGCGGGTCCTGATATCAGACCCTGCGGCATCAATAAAACGTGGAGTAAAAAGGCTAGCGACGGATATGGGCGGTCTTTCCACCTAACACTACCATGTTAGAGGTGGATTTCTGTGGCACTCATGCGGGCTGGTTATGCAAGACATTGCTGATCTTTGACCGCTTAGGGGGGTGTTTATATTTCCTCTCTCAAACGGCGTATGAGCCTGGAAGAACTATAGCAAAAGCAGTTAGCCGTCCTCTGCCAGCCACGACCAGCCTCTGCTTATCCCATGCTCTCGGGAAATAAAAGAGCGCAATTTCCATTTGCAGCTTACTGAAGGCATGTAACCAGTATTGGCGAAACTAGTTTTAGTTAGGGTTTGACAATGAAGACTGACCACTAGGTAACATCGCTGCCCTTAAAGTGTCAGCGCAAAAGTTTGAGCACCAGCAATTGCACCTTGGAGGAACAACAAATGGTGAATTCACGGCTCCAAAATATGGCATTAAGATGTAGGTAGAATTTGATGCACTTTAAGTCGACATTGAGTTGCTAAAGCGATGATCATCCAATTATTTTAGCATTCGGAGATCAACAGAACACTAATACAGGTGCAGCTTACCCGATTAAGACGATCATGATATCAAGGCACTGTATCGCGTCAAGGATAGACATGATGCTAATGATTATTTTGCAATGATATTACTCATTAAGAAACTATATAAGATCCCATCACCACCGGATAACTTCAATTAGCTCTCTAGCTTGAATAGGTTTTAAGCAGCAGGTTCATAAGATACTTTGAAACTTATCTTGATACAATGAAATACTCCCCGATTCTCCGGTCTTTAACTGCTGCTACAGTGGTCATTGCAGCCCCTCTAGAAAAGCGAGGATCTGGCTACGTTTCTCTCCCTGTCACCCATACTTACGCCCTCGACACAAATAGCACTCTGGCTAAACGTGACGACGGCTCACAAGAAGTTGTTTTACACAATTTGATTGGTGCTTATACCATTGATCTTCAGCTTGGCACGCCGGCCCAGAACTACACCGTTTTGCTTGACACGGGTTCCTCTGATCTGTGGGTTTCCGGACTTTCCACTGTTCCGGGCGATGCATTTTACAATAGCAGTGCTTCTTCCACCTATCACTATAATAACTCAGCTTTCTCCGCTCCGTTTATATCAGTAACGGCTACAGGTGATTGGGTTACCGATACCGTTACTATTGGTACTGCAGCCCTTAAGTCACAAACCTTCGGTGACGCCTTTACGGCCAAGACTTCAGGCTCTGGCATACTTGGCATAGGTTTTGCTTCCGATGAATCTTCGCCTGGTTACGTCAATGTTCCACAAAACCTTGTTGATCAGGGGTACATTGCCAGTAATGCTTACTCCCTCTACTTGGACGATATTGAGGCGTCCACGGGTAGCATTCTTTTTGGAGCTGTTGACTCCGCTAAATATACTGGTAACCTCTATACCGTGAGTGTGAATAGTAAAACTAGATTACAGTCTTCTGTCAGCTCGGTTAGTATCGGTGGTAAAGTTGTAGGTGGAAGTTTCGATGCAATCTTCGACTCCGGCACAACTGACACCTATGTCCCTTACTTCACATATTTGGGTTATATCAGTGCACTCAATCTGACTTATGATGCGCAGTCCAAACTCTACACCACTACTACCATTCCTGATATTGACATTGAATACAACCTTAGTGGAGCTGTTATCAAAGTTCCTGCAAAAGAAGTCCTGAGTGACGGGTATACAGGGACAGCTGGGCTCTACGGCCTACTCATCCAACCCAATTGGTACTCAGACGGTTTAAATATTCTTGGAGAGAATTTTTTGAGATCTGCTTATGTTGTCTATGATCTTGATAACTATCAAATATCCCTGGCTCAAGCCTCGTGGGACTCTACTACCTCTAATATCCAAGTCATTGATGGCTCAGTTCCCGGCGCAAGCCGTGCTCCTGGTGCCTGAAGAACATCAGATTTCCAGCTAAATGTCTGAAGTTGAAATAAAATTCAAAAAAATTATAAGAAAATATATAAAAAATAAAAAAAATGGGCCCTTAATAATAGCTGAAATTCGACCACTGACAAAATTAGCTGGAAGTTCAGATTAGCATGCTTAGGAGAGACTTGAAATACCTGGCATTTCCAAGCCACCCATATTCGGCTTGAAATTACGAAGTCCTATATGCCAGAGTAGCTTCTCAGAATTTTGATAGTACAAATCTCTTAAAATATTCTTCTTCACTCTTCCAGTTGAAGTCTTTCGGAGCCCATCGAATGAACTGGATGCAAATCATGCACCGGAATATCTTCAAGCAGGTCTGGACTAGGAGGCAAAACAGTGCCGATAAGTTTAACGGCGTGGTTCAACTTAATAGTCTCCACTCAAATTGAGTGATGCTGTTGCGGCATTGGTAGAGCACTATGTATCTGCGTGATATTGAACTACAAACCGCGACGGGTACAAATAAAAATACTTCGGATCCAAAGTTTCCGAAATCTCAGAAAACTGGGTGACTGCCTCGGTTTCACATTTACTCTTCATCATTGTGTAGCGTTCAATTCGCATGAACTTTCATATAATCATTAAGATAAAAGTGATCCCATCACATAATCTCACTTTCTCGTCGAAGAAACGTTGTCCTTTGCAAAAATACCGATATGTACTGAGTTTAATAGGAATTGAGAGGGAAAATAACAGTAATAACCGCGAACCAACGTAATTATTAAAAAAAGCTACCGAAAGAGGTATTATATTTTGATAGGCTGCGCATTAAATGTTTCGGCCCGAGCTGCCAATTCTAGCGGTCCCACCATCCCGTGGTACAATGGCAAAAAGTGCTCCCGGTTTATGTTTAATGACGCAGTTACGTTTGAGGAGCGAGGCATCGTGAATAGATCTACAGCACAATTAACCTGCTTCCAATGCAAATACTACTGTAATTCCACACTAGAATAGCAGTGAGGTGATTTGTCTGAGGTCACCGAGATATTCTCGTCAAACTGGACACAAGTATCATTTTAATCCAGCTCTCTTGTCGATTATATGCGCCCTGCTACTGTTGTTAACCCCTGCATGCTCCAGGGTTCGTTTGAAAGCGGGTCCCAATATCAGACCTTGCGGCATCAACAAAACGTGGAGTAAAAGGCTAGCGGCGGATATGGGCGGACTCTTTATCTCACCACCATGCTAAAGTTGATTTCTGCGGCACTCACTGGCGTGTTATGCAACACATAGCCGATCCTCACATGGTTCCGTTAGCTAATCAGATTTTTTTCCTCGAATGGCGTATGTGAATGAACAACTATAGCAATGCGCTAAGCGTCACCTGCCACTAGACCAGCTCTACTATCGCATCTTCTCGCGAAACAAAGAAGCGATCTCTACCCGCAGTTGACTGAAGGCATGTAACTAGTGTTGGCGAGATCGGTTTCAGTGAATCTTTGACAAGACGCTTGATCATCAGGTAAAATCGCTGGCCCTTAAAAAGTTAGTGAAAGTTCGAGAACCAGCAATGGCATTTTAGAGAAACAAGAAATTGTAAATTCGCGGCTCCAGAATATGGCATCAAGATGTAGGTGGTGTATGGTGCACTTCAAGCTGGCGATGAGTTGCTAAAGCCATGATCATCCAATCCTTTCCGGGGATTAAGCGACCAACCGAACACTAATCTAAGTGCAGCTTACCCGATTGAGACAATCATGATAGCAAGGCACCATATCGCGTCAAGGGCAGACGTGATGCTAATAAGTGCTCTGAAGTATTATTTTGATTGGAAAATAACTATATAAGGTTCGATCACCGCCGGTTCACTTTTTTAGCTCTCTATTTTGAATAGCCTTTGAAAGAAGACGGAAAGCAGAACAGCTTCATCAGATACTTTCACATTTATCTTGAAACAATGAAATACTCCCTGATTTTTACGTCTTTAACTGCTGCTACAGTAGCCGTTGCAGCTCCTCTAGAAAAGCAAGGGCCTGGCTACGTTTCTCTACCTGTCACCCATACTTATGCTTTTGACGCAGATAGTAGTCTGGTTAAACGTGACGGCTCACAAGGCGCTAGCTTGAACAATACGTTTTATGGCTATACTATCGACCTTGAGGTTGGCACTCCCGGCCAGAACAATACGGTAACTCTTGACACGGGTTCGACTGATCTGTGGGTTTCCAGAAATTTCATTCCTGGTTCGGGGGATACATATTACAATAGCAGTGCTTCTTCCACCTATCACTACATTAACTCAGATTTTACAATTAGGTATCTTTCAGAGGCGGATTCGGGTGATTGGGTTACCGATACCGTTACTATTGGCACTGCAGCTCTTAAATCACAAAGCTTCGGTGACATCACCACCCAGAATGGGGATACCGGCATACTTGGCCTTGGCTTTGCTTCTCTTGAATTGTCTTCTGGTTACGTCACTGTTCTACAAAACCTTGTTGATCAGGGGTACATTGCCCGCAAGGCTTACTCCCTCTACTTGGACGATATTGAGGCGTCCACGGGTAGCATTCTTTTTGGAGCTGTAGACTCCGCTAAATATACTGGTAACCTCTATACTGTGAATGTGGACAGTACAGAGAGATTACAGTCTACCGTCAGTTCGGTTAGTATTGGTGGTAAAGCTGTAGGTGGAAGTTTCGATGGAATTCTCGACTCCGGCACAAGTTACACCTTCGTCCCTAACGACACATTTTACGGTATTATCAACGGATTCAATCTGACTTATAATGCGCAGTATCAAGAATACACCACTACTATTATTCCTGATATTGACATTGAATACAACTTTAACGGAGCCATTATCAAAGTTCCTGCAAAAGAAGTCTTGAGTGATAAGCTATTAGGTGTGCCTGGACTCTACGCGCTACTCATCGGAGTCAATTCGGACTCAGGCGATTTAAATCTTCTTGGAGATACTTTCTTGAGATCCGCTTATGTTGTCTATGATCTTGACAAATATCAAATATCCCTAGCTCAAGCATCGTGGGACTCTACTACCTCTAATATCCAAGTCATTGACGGCTCAGTTCCCGGTGCGAGCCGTGCTCCTGGTGCCTAAAGAACATTAGATTTCCAGCTGAATCTCTGAAGCAGGACTAAAAAAAATTCGAAAAACAAATTAGAAGAAAATTTATAAAAAATAAAAAAAATTGGGGCTTTAGTAGCTGAGATTAAACTGCTGACAGAAGTAGCTGGAAGTTCAAGTTAGCATCCTTAGGAAAGATTTGAAATACCCGGCAATTATGAGCTATTCATATTCTATTAAAATTACCAAGTACTACATACTAAAGTAGCTTCTCCAGATTTTGATAGTATAAATCTCTCAAAAATTCTTCTTCACTCGGGTCGAAGTCTTTCGGAGCTCATCGAATGAATTGGATGCAAATTATGCACTAGAATATTTTCAAACTGGTCAGGAGACTAGGAAGAAAATTAGCGACGATAACTCTAATAGCGTGGTCCAACTTAGTAGCCCTCGCTCAAATTGAGGGATGCTGTTCTTTTAGTGGCATTAATGGCGCTATATATCTGAGCAATAAGAACTACAAAACAGGGAGAAGTTCTGATATTTTCTGATCTAAAGTTTAATAGATCTCAGAAAACGGTGTGAATGCATCGGTGTCTTATTTACTCTTCATCTTTGTGTAAAGTTTTATTCGCATGAACTTCATTTAATCATTAAGATATAATAGATCCCTCTGCAAAATCTCGTTTGTAGTACATAAATTCTTAGATCATAACGTTTCAGTAGTAGCTCGTCTAATCTGTACCGCCCGCGTCTGTAAGGCTTCACCAAGTACCTGGGCAAATGGCCAGATATAAACTTTAGTCAACATCTTCGCCGCAACGCCCAAGGAAATGACACTCAGCTGTGGACCACCAGGCTTCATTGGCATGTAGTCATGTAGATTGGCTGATATTCCCGGGCTAGCTGGGCCGGATCCATTATCAGGCTGGTTTGAATGGGATAAGGGCACATCCAAACCTTCGGCACCGACTGCTTTGACAACTCGGCCAAATATCTTGCACAAACGCACGGCCAGCATCATATCCTGCTCCTTCCATTCAGCTGTACCCTTCTTCTCTAGTCTATAAAGAAACTCAGAAACCACCAATGCGCTGTCAAACAGTGCAATAATTGTGTGGAAAAAAGTATGAACAGCGGTCTTCTCCGAAGTCCACTTAACAGAGTGCTTCTCCCAAAGAGAGATAGTATCAGCAGCATAAGAAGCAGCTTCTAGTAAACCATCAAACTGCTTCTGACCTTGATTATTCATCTGCACATTCGGACTTGAAGATAAAGGAGTAGACCCGTCGTAGAATAGCGGAGGTGACAAATTATCGAGCTCCTGACCCATTCGAACAAAGTCTCTCTTCCAAAAGTATTCCTTTGCCCTACGCAAATCAAGATAAAGCCTGACATGCGCTAAAGAACTCAGGGGGATAGAATCTGACATTAACGGTCCATACTGACTGCTTGGACTCAACGAAGCGATGGGCGAAAGAGACCATGTCGTCTCCCAGGCCCGCAAGACATTCTCAATGCTAAATTTTTCTTGCTCCAACCACGAAAACTCTCGGCGTATAGCAGTATTGCTTGCTTCCATATTAATGATTGAGTTGCTATCGCCTCCAGACACGGGGCCAGCATTGGGAGACATGGAAGATCCCATCGAGACCGTTCTATTACGTCTAGCCTCAAAAAATCTCCTATCATGAAGCATCTTCCTGTTATTGATCTCAAGGTGAATAGCATACATCAAACTCAAAAGAGTGAATTGAGGGATTTTTCCAACCAAAGTCTCACCTTGCATCAATCGCTCAAGGCAAGCGGAAAAGTTAGGTCCTTCGATGGCAAGCTGAGAGTTCTCATCCATACCCTTCCTGTTCAAAATTGCGAGCCAATCTGAAGCAGTCAGTGCAGTCCACAAGCTTTCATCACAGGGGCAGCCACATTTCACATCAGAGTTCTCTAAGGAAGGCGTCAAGTTATAAGAAGTAGTTAACAGGCCGCAAATTGTATGAACAACGTGCATAGTCCGAATTCTTTCTTGAACTGCAACAAAGTATTTCCACTTTTCTTCCAGAGTCGCATTTGCTGCAGGGTCCGCCAAAAAGTTATTGGCCGGATAATGGAGACCAGCTGATTTGGCTAATGATACCACGGCATTAGCTTGAGCAACTGCAATCTCATTGGCAAGAGATTCTCCGCTGAATAGTCCGTATATCACGCCAAGAACCAATGCCTGAACTAACCACATTGGTGTAGAAAGATTGTTGGTTTGAGCCTCTGTACTACCATTGCTATTTCTGCGCTCTTGCCTAGACTCCAAGTAAATATGAATACAGCTTCGAGAAACTTCGAAGATAGTAAACGAACTAGTCCTCTCAAAACAGTAAAGAGCACCAATAGCAGCCATTCCAAGTGCCAAAGCAATATTTTCTTCTGTGAATTCTAGATTATGATGCAAAAACGGTAGATGCTTTCCGAAATAGTCATTGTAAGCATCAACATACCGCTGGAGATCATGTACACTCGGGATTTGAGGGGATTGACTGGAGTTGAATGGCGTAGGGGCTGAGATTAATTTCAAAACATGCCTACGCAGTTGTTCAGTGATCTGCAGCCCCTGTCGTGTAGTAGGAAACTGGTGCTTGGTATCCCAAGACATGTTCTTGTCGTCTGGGCCTGTAGGTATACCAAAATTGGGAAACCCATTCACGTTAAAATCATCAGCACCTGTGACGGGAATAGAGCTGCTAGTTGATGCACTGTGAGGATTAGACAGCATAGAGTGGTGATTATCGATGCTAGTTTCACTAGCAATGCTGTGTTGAGGGGATGCAGCTGAAAGTACATGACCAGGAAGAGTAGCCCCTTTATGACTTAGAGACTGATTAATTCCTCCACTGACATTTGCAGATGAACTAATGCTCAGAGATAAAGGCGAGTCAATGGTATTGTAACCGATGCTCTGAGAGCCAGGGGAAAATGAACCGGCACCCTTCATAATAGAATGAGGAGTAGCAGAATGAGGTAAGGTACTATTCTGCTCAGAGGGAGGCATCCATGAGAAATCACTATTCTCGAAGTTCATAAGACTAGAAGGACTAAGGTCATCATCCAGTCCAAGGCTATTTGCTGTTTCCGATGCCCTTCTTCGAGAACCTTGCTGAAGATGAAACAAACTATTTCCATTCGACTTCCTTGCATTTTCCATATTATGCGACTGCTGATATGCTTGTTGACCCTGCTGAAGCTGATAAGTAAACGGGGTGCTTCGCTGGCGCTCACCATCCGATCGCTGGGGAATATCACCTGCAGAGCTATGTCTTTGACTCTGTTCTCGCTGTTGCTGCTGTTGTCCAAGAAGCTGCTGGGGATTAATAAATAGCGGATCAGAATTATCAAAAAGGTCGTCAATAGGAGTATCCACCATGCCCATACTGGTCGGTAGCAGCTGCGGTGTAGAGAAACCAACTTCTGAGGGTCCATTCATAGGATACATGCTTTTTTGAATAGCTTCCGCGTCTTTCACTTTTGAGTAAGAGGTTGCAGATACGGCCGAGAATGAAGAGTATCTCTGTCTGTTGTAAGCATTTGAGCCTCCGACCTTGTTTCTCAAAAAATTGGAGTATTCAAGAGAGCCCTGAGTAGCTACTACTGCATTTTTAATGATCGCATCGAGGTCGTCCTCAAATTGGAGAAGATTATTCGGGATGGAATCATTCTGGCCATTGGGCGGAACAGAGCCTTCGGCCAAGGGAAACCCACCACTGGAAGCGGAGCTGGAACGCTGGCCATCTTCCTTCTTGACGGCAGTGAGCGACTTACGCCTGCGACTGGCGGCCCCTCTAGATTTGGGTGATTCCGGAAAGGATGCGTGTAGTTTTTGCTTATGGCGCAGCAGCAGATCTCTTCGTGAGAAACAACGTTCACAAACAGGGCACTGGAACGGCTTTTCTTTAGTATGGGAGCGCTCATGACGCTTAAGATGCTCTAGTCTTGCGAAAGATCGTGTACAGGTCGTGCAGACGTGGGGTCTTGGCTTGTCAGTTTTGATCATTGTTGATTTAGGCGGTATTGGTTGGGTCGGTTTGATACCGTTAATCTGCTTTCCCGAGGGAATCTGGGCAGAAGACGATCTGCGAGATACAGACGAGCCTTCAGAGATAGCTGACCCTGGAGATGTAGTGTTTTCGGTGACATTCATAATTGCGGTCTTCTGGAACACCAGAGAAAATTGTCCGTCGGAGAAGTCCGTCGGTCAGAATAGCCAGAGAGGGTTCTATAGGTTAGAGCAAAAGGGATTCTGAAGCGAATGATATCACCCCTTGACCTAGAACCAGGATACAGGCTCGTGGAGCTTGTGATGGAGTTGCTACTTCGGAATTAAAGCAGTCAAAGCTCCGAGTATATGCTATCACAGCCAAGACCGAGGACACTTGTAAATAGTGGATTACTGGTCTGCGAAAGACTAAGCAGGCAGGCGGTATCAGCTATTGTCCAGGACAAAATTGCAAGCTGACTATTAGATGGTCGGGGGGGCTCGCGGCTGCTTCGTCTGAGTGCTGACCGGTGACGATTTTTCGACAAGCCGTGGGGTAAACGTGAGTGTAAATGTGGAACCTGGGGAAGAAATGTTAGTTAGGACAAGACAAAATCACGGAGAAAAATAAAAATAACCAAAGCCAGAGAACAGAACAAAACCAAGCAGAGTAAGACCAGACATGTGTACATTGGAACTGGGAGTTGGCCTTGTACTACAGGGCTGAAAATCCATTCCTGTGCCGGTTCGAAGGTACACCCCTGGGGGACTGTGTAACCGCTGGCTAAATTTTACAGTACATTTTTCCCCATCCGATGACCATTGGCTATCGAGGCTATGGCCCCGTCTGGCGGCTGGCATCGGCAATCCATTACTTACCTGGAATGTGCAGTGTTGACACTGAATCTATATTGAGCACCGGGTTCTGGGATCAATCGCGACCGTATGGCTATCTAAGTGGATATCCCCGCGTAGGTGGCTCGGTTGAAAGTGTGTGATAGTGGAAACTGAAATGTGGGGATCGGTTCAACCATAGGTTTTTGGTGGGGCACATGAGAGGGCCAGATCCAGTGATAAAGGTAGGCACCAGTCGGGGGGAGGGCTGCCACACTATCCGGCCCCGAGGTTTAGATTGAAAGTAACAGCTTTTAAGTGTCGTACAAACTTTATTTAAATTGAAACGGTTAGGCATCCTCATCTCCAGGATCCGCTTTGTTTTTCCGTTTGTCGCGCATTTATGCTAAGTGGTGCTTATGCTATGCTATGCTCCAGAGCCACCCCTCCGTCGGTCTTTTCGGCCCATTCCCAATCCTATTGGCAACTTACCCATTGGACACTGACTGGAAAGGTTTGCGCAAATCTTATCTCGCACAATGCGCTGCTACATCACATTCCGCGCCGGAACAACCAGGAAACCCAGGGCGCTCTTGGCAGATCCACATTTGCTTAAATTTTTCTTGCCGTTCCTTTTCCGTTTCCTACAGATCCAAGCCAGACCAAACCTGGCATGGCTGCGCTCTAGCTGATCCCATCTTTAATTTTTTTGCTTTGCCCGTGCTTTTACCGTACTTCGTTTCCTGCATGCGTGGTGCGCGCCGACAAGTCCGCTCGAACCGGTATTTTTACCCCACCACCCTTCCTATACGAAAATCTGGGGTCCCGTGGGCCCCTCGCAGCAAAACAGAGAGTGTTTTTATTTCAATTGGGTTTTGGGTTTGTACGGGTGGTGGGTGGTGTTGTTATATGCTCCGTGCCCACATGTACGCCCACGCACAAAACCAAGCAGTGATCCAGAAAAAGTTTGTTTCTTTACCGTACAGGCCCCCTTTAGACAAACCGCTGTTTTACGACCACTCTCGAGTGGCCCGGCAAACTGCTCCCCGGTCTGGTAGATTTGCACATACTCCTGTTTGCTGGCTAGCTATCGTCTCGGTTTGAACGGGCTATTACTCTCTGTGGATCCGGTTCGGTGTGGTTGATTTTGGCGCAGTTTTTGCTCCAAGATCGGCCGTTCAGCACTGGCTGGAATCCGATACAGGGACGAACGCTGACTTCAATTCCAGGGTAGTCTGCTTCGGTTTACAGATTCATGGGTTGTGTCGAATTTTGCCAGCTGCTGAGCAGCACTTGCCGGGTACCTCATTGTGGAACTCCAGTAATTAGTGGTGATTAGGGGAGCTCAGAGGAAAATGGGCTCAATAAGAACTCATCCGGAGTCTACCGACAAGGATCGTTGAGTGTCAGATGAGTCCGACAATTAAGGCCATGTTTTAGACCTTTGGTGGCTAGGCCGCACCGTTTCTGGGCGTATCATATTTATTTACAAAAATGCATTCATCCTATACAATTCTTCCATTGATCACACACTGAATCACCCATTCCCGATTGTAGTAGATGCTGTTCGGCAATTCTGCCGTGTGGCTGCTGGTAATCATCTTAGCATACTTCCAATATGCTGTATATGACCGAGCTGTTCGATCCATACCATCTGGAACTACCAATGATCTGCTCTGAGACTCCGACTTTACCGACGGATCAACCACAATGACTCCCTTAGGAGCTTCGCTCACCTTTTTGATTGGCACAAGAGTTTTGGCTCCCATAAATATTAGAAAAAGTTTCACTGTATCATCCGCTCCTTGGGTTCGTTCTATTAGATAAATCGGAACGTTAATTGATGACAAAATCTGCGGCCGCAGATCAAACTGCTGTTCCAAGTCCAGGCCTTTCCTCCATAACTCGTTGAAGGTAGACACATCATGGCTCCGAGCATTGTTATCCAAGGCTTCACTCAGTCCTGCTGCAAGTAGATAACTATTCCACTCTACTAATTCTCCACTTCGAATACAATCGTCGATATATCTCCATGATAGACAGGGCCATCCGAGAGTGACGGCCTCAAGGTATTTAGGCGTTCTCAAAACCGATTTCGATAGTACAGCTCCAAATCTGAACCGATTGCCCGCAATCTTGTCATTCCATTTCAAAATGTTGTCGCTATTCACTGTAAAGAGCTCCTTCAGCCCGGTCTGGCATATGGCACCCCCATTCTTGACAATTGCATTTCTCATCTCCACAAAATCGGCTCCCTCAATTGAAGAGAGCGCAAATATGCAATTGCAAAATATTCCTTGCTTCGGCTTCTCTTCGTACAGTTCACCACGATAACCGCCAAATCCATTGAAGTTGTTCAGCCGACCATCCGCCATTGAAAGAGACTCACTTTGCTCACGCACGGTAAGGTTCATTTCAGCAGAGACAGCAGAACCCTTACTTCTTCGTTCATATTGTAACAGCTCGTGAAGCTCCATTTGTGTAGCAGTGCCTGCTGCTCCATGTGGATACAGCACTTTGGCCTGCTGACGGGTATCGAGATATATCGCAACGAGCTTTGATGTCATATACAGATCGCTGATAGGCACTATACGATCATTATTAGGTACCTCTGGGCCATCCTTTAACTTCTTAGAGTTATTAGCCGTCGCCCTCAGAGAGACCATGTCATATCCATCTTGGCATTTGATATTTGATGGAGCTGCATCGGAATAAATCAGCTTCACCACTTCAAATATTGGCTTCTTCTCCGAGGAAAGCTTGACTTTGTCTCCTACTCGCAGATCAAGTCGTTTAACACCGTCAACAGCGATTCTTGTTTCGTTATTTGCTGAATCGGTAACGACAAGATCATGATTAAACCCTGTCGACTCGAACAGTGCTGCCACACCCCTCGGAGCTCCAGAAGCCACCTTCACAACCCACCATTTACCGTCATTCCATGGTAGCCACACCCCCGTCTCTGCTCTTTTCAGCTTCGAAATGACACCATTTCTGGGAACGGAAATATCATCCTCCTCTTCATTATCACCTTCACCCTCTAATTCGTCGCTGTAATCCCTTTGTGGTCGCCTTTTCTTTGTCGGAGTTCTCTGCGCAGGATCATCAAAATAGGGCATTCTTATGTGTGAATGTCCTGGCGTGAAACCAGGGGATAGTGTTCCTGTCATTTTCGACGGCGAAGGAGTAGTCCGAGCCAGACGAGGTGAGTTGCTTTTAGTAGGAGAAATCTTTGGACGTTTCGCTTGGATGATTGAGGGCGTGGACAGACGCTTTCTACTTCTTCCAATGGATTTTGGGGGCTGACTCTTGTCTGGGGATGATTTTATAATCTCGCTAGAAGATTCCACAGGCTGTTCCTCCAGCTCTTCCTGATCGCTAGTTATTGTCTCTGGGGGATCAGTTTGTACTTTTTGTGTGTCTTCGTCAAATTCGTCGTTATCTTCGTTAATGGTACCATTGATGGATTTTTTGCTACCGTTACTGGCGGAGCTGGACTCGATTCCAGATGTTGGCGTTGAGGAGTTTTCGTTGCGAAGTTTAGTAATGCTCTCAGCATACGGCGTTCCAAGTACCTGTGTTACAGGCTTATTTCTCAGTGCAGTTGTAGGAGGCTCTAGAATATATCTTGCAATTCTGTCGCCAGAAGGAGGAACAGCATTGACTCGCTGTGTAGAGTCTTCGTCTTCATCATCGTGCAAGATGAACCTCCTAACTAACGGTGTTCGAAACGCAGCATGCTTATTCACAACCATAGTATCATCACCAGCCGAGTCATCATCATCGCGATTGATGAGCTGAGTGGAATCAGACACTACTTGCGTATCTTCGTAGTCCCTGGGGGCATCAGCAGCATCTCTGAGCCGATCGGCCGCCAGTCGTCGTCTTTGATCTTTGCCAAACTCTGGTACAGACCATGATCTAGCAAGGGCAGACCCATGAGAGGGAGGCGACTGAGAGGCCAGGGCCTGTAATTCTAGGATATGCGAGTTGCCAGTGCCATTTCCTGCTCCAAACAGCGGTGAAGAGGATATTCCCGACGCCCTTTGGCCGCCCTGCTCGGGGTCAGAATTCACCCGCTGAGTATCATCGTCAAAACGAGGACTGCTATCAATTTCTGCCATCTTGTGATCTTTGACAGCCGAAGAGAACACGGGAGCCAGCTGGAATCGGGGGATGTTGGGGGCCTCCAGAGCGTCAAGATCATCGTCAGACAACGGAGGGAACGACTCCACTACAGGATTGCGTCGCGGTGAAGGATCGCCTTGGGTCGCGGAAGGGAATGAATCCGGTTCTTGCTCGGTTTGACGCATGTTGTAGCGGCGTGGTGTGTCTACAGACACGAAGGTGCTTAACGCGGGTGTTTGGCGAGGTGCCCAAAATGGTGATCGATGGAGAGGAACTTAAAGATATTTCATTTCCATTTGAACTGCAGGACATACATAAAAGAGTACAAAATCGGGCCGCACTCCGAATAGAGTGGAACTAATAAAGGTAATAAATAATAAAGTTTCAACATCAAATGTTTCTATACTTCTTGGAGCCATTTGACTCGGAATCAGCATCGGTTTCTGGTCTCCGTTTACCGCTGGAGCTGCTGCTGGTTTCAAACTGGCTAAAATCATATTCATGTCCCAATAGCTTTGAGATGAGCTTGTGATATTTGGCCATCTGACCAAGAATATCTTTGCATGTTTGTATTCTGTCATGCTCGGCCATGAACTGCTGCCAAAGCTCGTAGTTTTTCAGATGGTCCTGGGCATTGTCAGTGGTTTTAACTCCGTAGTACAGTGCAGCCAATGCAATATCTGGCCATCTGTACAGTAGACACAGAGGCGATCGAGACCAATCGGTTAGTGCGGTCCGAGTCAGTTTCGCCAGGACAGAATCAGGCTGATATGTCTGTTCAAGTTCTAGTAAGCCATCGTAGTAGCTGAACGTAACATCAAAGCACAATGCCTCCAATAGCAGTTCTTCATCATAAGTGATGATTTCGCACCATCTCCAGAAATCTTTTGACTGTTCATCTACAACCAGCTTGGGGTTCTTTGATGCAATTTTGGTACATGCAATGGCCACATCTCGCAGCCGTCTCATCCTTTCTTCCACCTTGGTGGCTAGGAAAAGACAAGTTCCACCGATATCCTACAATATGTTAGAAACCCCTATTTAAATATTCAGAGAGACTTGTTGTGCTGCTCCAGCTACTCACGTAATAATGGAATCTCTTAGTGCTGAATCTCAGGTAAAACCGATGCAGAAAAACAGCAGCATGCGTTAACAAGCCCGGGTCCAGATTAAGTGAAATTCCCACCTGGAATATGAAATTCACTCCTTTGGCTCTATGAATCAATTCATCTTCCAACCGGATGTGCTCAAGTCGGCTGGGAGTGTTTCTGGTGAGATCTTTTTCAGCAAATATCCAATCAACCTTCTTCCTACTAAGAATTCCGCTGTCTTTATCAGAACTAGCTGATCCATCTTGCCTTGGTGCCGCTTGAGAATTGCCAGAAATGCTTCTACTCGGACTTTGTACAGCCCGAGCCTCAATATCAGCCATCCTCTGCCTCCTTCTGCTGACAAGCTGTTTTGATGAATAGTGACGATGTTGCAACCTTCCAGCTAAGCCGTATCTATGCCTGAAAAATGCATCAAGAACTAAAGTAAACCCGCACGAGAATCCAACCAATAAATGCATAGGATAGTCAAAATAATTCATAAAACTTATGTTACAAATGCCGTAAATAAAGATTTTACACGATGCAAACAATTCATATATATATTTGCTACTCCTAAACAGGAGCGGTGCAGCCAAAAGACGTGGAGCTGCCGTCAGAAAATGCATCGACCATCGATTTGATACTGGAATAGCAGCCCAGTACAGCAGTGCATAACGAGGCAAGGAACAAAATCAAGTGTCCAAAATTCTTATAAAAGTTAGTGAAAATGCCTCGCTTCCATCGAGACCAACTTCCCCAGGTATCAGCTCGATTGGTCTGCTTGGTGACTGGATCGTAAGGGCCATCGATCGCCATGGCATTGACCTGAATATCAAAACCAAGCTTGATCAAGGGAGGGAAGGTGTATGTGAATTGCAAAATGCATACAGCACCTACAACACCAGTCAAGGCGCTGAATTGAGGAATAGCTGAGGCAACTACGTAGGCAACTGCCCAGTAGATTATAACCATGACGATCCACACAATTCGACCCTTCTTACTCTCAAGAGAAGGTCCTCGAGCCAACTTTTGGATAAAAGTAATGTAAACAACCTTGATACCAACATTACCATAAAGGCCAGCGGCAATCAAAGCACTGACCAAATTGACAACGTTAAGAGCCGTCTGCCAATTGTAACCGGACACACCTTGGTTAGCAGGGTTGATAACAAACTGACCTTGGTAAGCATAGATAAACAGTCCGTACAGCAGGTAAACCACAAAGATGAAGGTCTGGGCAGCAATCATTCCCTTCCAGAAATCCCAAGGTCTCTTCATTTCGGCCATGAAGTTGATGAAAACCATCGCACCACCGTATGAGTAGACAATGTTCATGCAGGCCTCGAGCTGGTTGGTGAAATTGCCTCCACCGCTGATGATAGCCTTAGTAATTACGGGGCCTTCAGCAATGCCGCTCTGTGCCAGAGCAGCACTGTAGTTCGGTAGGCTGTGAGCTACAACACCCATGGTAGCGAAACAAACAAACAAGTTCATCCAGATGGCCAAGTTGGCAAGGAAGCCAAACTTCTGGAGAGACTTGATCTGACCGACAATCATACCAGCAAACGCCCAGATGACGACCAGGACGGAGAAGCACACACTCTTAGTACCACTGGGTCCAGCAGCGATCTGAGCAAGACCTTGACCGTTACCGAGAATGATAACTGCAACATTGCACAGAAGCTGAATGGCCTGGAGAAAATCAACTCCAAATCTAGCATACACGCCATAAACTCTTCCAGCAGTATCACCGTAGTTTCTGAGAGGATACTTTACGGAATCCAGTCGCAGGAACAAATGCCAGATTAAGTAACCAGTGTAAGCAGCAACAATACCGAACAGGAAAAATAGAAGAGAACCTGGAACAAATCCAAGCTGAGAAATCGCATAGGGAGCAGAGCTGGGACCGAGAATATCGGTGGTAATAAGGTAGAAAACCGCAACCCAAGAGGCATTTCGCAGAGCAAGGTTAGCCTGTTCGACGGTACCATAAGCAATACCAGAAGAATTATCGGGGATAGAAAGTGCTCTATCGGAATCCTCCTGAGCGGCAGCCTCCTTTTCTTTGGAGCCAGCCTTAGAAACCAGTTTCTTGGCAAGCTCGAACTGAGGGAAAGCAGAAGCAGCATTTCCATACTCAGCAGTACCCTCGAGGGCTCGCTGTAGATCAGCGTGATGGAGGAACTCCTCGAGCGGGAGCTGATCCCATTCCATCACCAACTCATCGCTAACATTTTCATGAGCAAAATTCTCTAACGCAACCTTATTTTCTTGAATGATTTCGGCCGCAGCCTCTTCTGCACCGTTTGCAGTATGGGGCATTTTTTTCAGATAGTAGATAGATGAAGATAAGTGTAGGAGATCTCTGTGAGGGGGGGTCGACAAGTTATATACACGACAGATAGAAGCATGCGTCATAAGACGAGGAGTCGATTTACCTAATTTGAATATCCCATGCGTTATCTCCCGATCAGTGATTTCATTTGCTGGAGAGGAGGGTGTTTCATTAGTTGGGGATGATCTCATTTTCGGCTACTGATGGCATTGAGCCTCAACGGTCTGCCCCTGTCATGTTCCCCAAAACTAGTGTTTGAACAGCTTGGCAAAACCATCATAAAAGCCCGAATTCATATACAGGAAATTCCACATAAAATACCTATGTTTTCTGGGATTTTTCGCAGTGTTTTCTAAGCCTGCCGGTCCGTAAATTCTGGCTTGAAAATTTTGTCACCCGTCGGGCAACTTCGTAAGTCTCGCCTTTTTCAGAATAAACGGCACCACAAAACACCAAATAGGCAGCGGGGGGATGCGATCTCATCAGACATTCTGGAGAAACCACCAATTATTCCCGCATACGGCACCGAAGAGTAGGTGGAAAATCCACCAAATAACCTTCCGAGCGAAAGCTTACATACCCATCCGGTGGTATCTATACGAACTGACCCAAGCTCAGCTATTCATCTCAGAAAGTCCCAAAACCATCCTTTGGAAATTACAGAGGTTCTGAGTTGATCCGGCAATTCCCTTTGTGTGGGCCCGCATTGTTCCAGGCTTCGCAAATTTTCCCAAAATGGAACCTAAGCGCTTTGCCGATGAGATGAGCCAGCATAGCCGCATTCGCATTCACATTGTCCTGCGGCTCGGATCTTATTATCCACCAGACAACAGCATCACCCAATGAGAAAGGCACAGACTCGAGTCAATACGATATAGTTTGCCCCGCTTACATACTGTCGGGCATGTCTCGGCCTAGATACCAAGTGGTTTTGCCGTGATAGCTCTCTATTCCCTGGGCAAGCAGCAAGCTGCTGCTCTGATCGCTGCTTTACTACTCCATTGGTAAAACCCTAAACGCAAATCGCAAATCGAACAGTGCCTTGGGCTGCACGATTGTACTTTTATCTGCCATTACCTAGGCGAACTCAGAGATAAAGTTAGTGACGATTGAAATCTTGGCTTCGAGGGAATTGTATTGTGGACGATCAGATTCATCCGTGAAGGTTCACCATTTTTTTCGTTAAAAGGTCCTCTCTCACGGGAGATATATCTGTCCCATAGCCATTTTGATCCCTTCTTTGATCCTCGATTTCTGATAAAACGCACTCCTGCTAATCTGCTAATCTTGGCAAATGGCCCATGCGCGTCCATCTGCAGAACGCCTTTTGGAAAAAATATTTTCCAAACACTACGGCCCCGTGATTTTCAGCTCCAACAAGGAATATGCACTCGAAAACGCAAAACTTTCGCCATGACCTCCGACGCTCCTAATGAGGTATACGAAAAGTACGATGCTTCTCTCCACGTTTTGAACTCCCCACGCACTGAAAAGGCGCTATCTACTATCTCGCACCTTTCCGAAGTTTGATAGCTTCTCCGACGGATTCTTTATAATTCTCGTCGCAAAGTCGCTCACATACTTTTCCAACTGTCCGCTTTGTCACGCCTGTGTCAGTTCTGATTGTCGATGACTGAGAAGCGAAAAAGTGTTGCCATGGTTACCACCACCATACGGACGGTTGGTTTATCCGCACTCGCGCCCACCACTGAGATCAGCGAGTTTGCTAAGGCAGAATGATAGAATATACTGTCCGTTTGCGGAGTCGGGTGAATTATGTGCAATTGGATCGGATTGTCCGTGGTAACCTTCGGTCTATATGAAGGCAATCCTGACCAGATATTTCCTGCTCTGTAATTGAACCTCTCTGTAACTTCCGAATTGTTAAGTGCATATAAAAGATGTCTTCGACTGCTGGCAAAGAAGAAGGCGAGGCTGTTGACTCGGCTCAAAGCACTCTGTCAAATGTCCCTGCTGATCAGGCAGCCCAGGCTCCTGCTGATGCTGCGGAAGCCTGGAAACCAACAGCTAGAATATTTTGCGTCATTGTGGTTTTGATGATGCTTTCACTAATGAGTGCCATTGATGCTACTTCAGTTGCATCTGGCCTTGAAGTTATCGTTGCCGATCTTGGTGGTACTACTGCTGAAGCGGTCTGGGCCAACAGTGCGTTTTTACTGACATCGGCTGTGTTTCAGCCAATTATTGGCACCTTCTCTGATATATTCGGTAGACGACCACTGGCCATCATCACTGTAATTTTTTTTGCTGTTGGCTCAATCATGGGTGGTGTAGCTCATAACTTCACTCTGCTGATTGCTGGTCGAGCCGTTCAGGGTGTCGGAGGTGGGGGCTGTTTGGTCTTGTCGGAGATCATCATTTCAGACTTGATTCCACTTCGAGAGCGAGGCAAGTATTATGGATTTCTGGGTATAATGTGGGCTCTTGGAACAGTGCTAGGACCGCTCCTAGGAGGCGGCTTTGCAGCTAATGTTACTTGGAGATGGATCTTCTATATCAATTTACCCCTATGCGGAATATCGCTGGTTGCCGTTTTCCTCTTCCTGAACCTCCACCTTGAGCACAGCAGTTTTATGCAGAAATTACAGAAGATTGACTATGTTGGTCTCAGTTTATTTACTGCGGCCAACACTTCGGTGCTTCTTGGTATCTCATTTGGTGGTACCATGTTTCCCTGGAAAAGTTGGCATACTTTAGTTCCTTTGATCCTCGGAGGTGCAGCAATTGTTCTGCTGGGAATATATGAATACTATGTCCCCGCTGTTCCGATTGTGAATACCAAGGTCTTCTGCAATCGAAGTGCTATTGTGGGCTACATTCAGGTGTCTATCCATGGCTTGGTTTTGTATATGCTCATCTACTACCTTCCCGTATACTATCAGGGTTCGAAGGGCTACTCTGCTATTACTTCTGGTGTTGCACTGCTACCTGAATCACTTACTATTGCTCCGATGGCTACTATCGCTGGTATTACAGTTGCTGTCACAGGGCGATATCTGTATATTGGTTACGCAGGTTGGGCCATTAGTGTCCTTGGATCTGGAGTGCTATACCTTCTTACCTACCAGTCTACTGTTGGCCAGTTTATTGGCATAAATATTCCTTATGGTATTGGGGCAGGAATATTGTTCGTGTCACTCAATTCCGCAGTCATGGCCCCGAACGATCCCTCTCTGCATGGGCAATCTGCGGCTGTTCTTTCTTTCATTCGAACAATGGGTCAAGCATTTGGCACTGCAATTGGTGGTTCTGTTTTTGCTAACAGATTAGCTTCTAATATTGCAAAGACCCCCTCCTTAGCAGAATATGGAAGTGCCAATAGTGCAATTGCTTTGGTGGAAACCCTTCGATCAATGCCCTCGTCACCTGACAAAATTCTTCTCAAGGTTGCTCTTGATGATGCTGTTCATTTAGTGTTCATCGTTTGTTGTGCGTTCTGTGGAGCTGCTTTCCTTCTGCAATTCTTAGTGAAGGAGTATACACTAGATATTGAGCATCACACGCAGCAGAAGGTTAAAGAAGACAAAAAACCCGAGGAGAAGTTGTCTGTTGAAGTCTAAACTGAGGTACTCCTATATCCGTCGTAGTGTCTAATTTCTAGAATATAGCTTAATAATAACCTTAATGATAATACTCTAATGCAGGCGAATCCTGATTCAAGACATAGCAGATCACTGCGTTTCTGCACAGATAGAGAACCTCAGACCACTCGGCCAATTAAAGCAAAAAATTTGTCATTTGTTTCCTTTCATCTTCTACCTACCGATCTGAAATGGATTCTCACGCGTACGACTTTCTCTTATCGTTCGACGCTTACCTTTTTTGGCACGGCGATTAGACGGTGGTAGACGGAGGTTACACGGAGCGGGTATATGGCGGGTATTTGTCGGCACGCCGAGATGCCCCACGATAACTGGGCAGCTAACGTCAATCACATTTCTACTTCCTGATAAGCCGTTTCTCGAGATCAATGGTATTTTCTAGTTATTTTCAGTTCAAGAAGAATATAGCGGCGAAGCGTGAGGAAAGAGAGCAGCGGATCCGCGATCTTCCTGCTTATCTCGAACCGCTTACCCCGCAAGATAAGAAGCTATTAGGTCAAACAGCAGAAGCCGTTGTGACCAAAGTTCAAGATGGTACTGTGGATCCTCTAGCTGTACTGCTTGCTTATGGAAAGCAAGCGGTTTCTGCTCAGCAAGAGCTCAACGTCGTTACCGAGATTGTTATCAAGGACTCTGAGAAGTGGGCCAAAGCTGTCAAAACCAAATCCGAAGATGAGAGGAAGAAGCTGCCCTTGGCTGGTTTCCCTGTGTCACTCAAGGATACGCATAATATCGGGGGTTACGATTCTACTATAGGCTATTCTGAGAACTGCTTCAAACCTGCTAAAGAGGATTCCCCTCTAGTTCGGCTGCTCAAAGATGCTGGTGCCATTCCTTATGTCAAGACCAACGTCCCTTACACTATGCTTTCGTTTGAATGCTACAACGATATTTGGGGATATTCGGAAAATCCATATATAAAAGGATATGCTCCAGGTGGCTCAACCGGAGGTGAAGCCTCTTTGCTTGCTTTCGGAGGTAGTCGAATCTCTATTGGTACCGATGTTGCTGGATCTGTCCGTTTACCTGCACACTTTAGCGGTATCTATAGTTTGAAGTGCTCTACTGGACGGTTTCCTAAAATAGGAAATACTACTTCAATGCCTGGCCAAGAAGGCATCCCGGCTGTTTACTCTCCTATGGCTAGATCACTTCCCGATCTCACTTACTTCCTCAAGTCGGTCATCGATATGAAGCCGTGGGAATACGACTACAGTGTACATCCGATCCCATGGAGAGAAGTTGAGCTGCCATCTAAACTCAAGGTTGGTGTGATATATGATGATGGTGTAGTAACTCCTACTCCCGCTTGCGCCCGTGGACTGAACATAACTGTGGAAGCTTTAAAGAAGCAGGGCCACGAAATTGTTGAATTTGTACCTCCGTCTCCACTTAGAGCTCTCAGAATTGCTTCTCAGCTTCTTTGCTCGGATTCTGCCAAGGTTGCCCTTCGAAAACAAGTCTGGGGTGAGCATAATGATGCCGGTGTAGCTCGAATCGTGTTTGCTCAGCGTTTGCCCCGTATCTTCAAAAAGGTATATGCTTGGTTCCTCGAGAATGTTATTGGTGACTCGGTCTGGGCTTATATGGTTCGAGACTGGAATGTAAAGACTATTACTGAACGCTGGGATCTCGTCGCCGAGCGTGAAGGTTATAAGGCTGAATTTTTTGATGCTTGGAAGGATGCTGGTATTGATATACTCATCACTGTCCCCAATGCCACACCTGCGTTCCCTCACGGCACTCTCTATGACAGTATGGCTTCTTGTGGTTATACTTTCCTCTTCAACCTTCTTGACTACTCTGCTGGTGTTCTCCCTGTTACAAGAGTTGATAAAGAAACTGATGTGCTTGATATAAGCTCTCTTGGCAAGCTCAACAGAATTGCCAAGGGTGCATATGATTCATATGATGCAGAGAAACAGCACGGACTCCCTATAGGTGTTCAGGTAGTCGGACAAAGACTAGAGGAAGAAAAGGTGGCAAAAGCCATGGCTGTGATTGAAGATGCACTTCACGATATAGGCGTTGTGTATCACCAGCGAAATGAATATTAGGAAGGATCCGCCTGTGTAGCATGGATAGTAAAGCAAAAAAATTAGAATTTTATTATACTACATTGATACAATTACATTTCAGAAATCCCAAATTTCATAAAAAGAAATAGTACTTTTCACCGTTAGAGCCTAACGTTGAAGTTGCTTGTCAATATTCTGGATCTCACTAGTTAAGCTAACCTCTTCGACAGTCTTGACAAGCTCTTTGGTGCATTTCGCCATATCAAAAGAAACTCCTGCAAGACGTTGCCTAATATGCCTGTCCATGTCAATATCGTAGTCAGCATGTTCGGCATCAACGTATAAGGTATCCAGTCTTCCAGAACAGTCCTCAAGGTTTTGCAATATATACAGCCCTTTATCTTTGAGCAGCCAGTTTCTGGTCTGCTTCATAGAGGAGCCTGTAGCCTCTATCATGTTGTTGGTCACAAGAATAACGTTCTTCATATACGGTAGAAGCTCGTCCAATCCTGTACCTTCTCTGATACCAGTTAACAGAGTTTGAATAGAATCTACAGCATCGACAGTCTTCCTCTCCAAATATGCCTGAAGCTCTTGAACAGTGTTGTCAGGGTCTTCCGCGTTGAAATCCCAGCTAACCTGCTTTTTGTGCAGACTAGCATAACGGTTGGAATGGACTCCACCACTGAAATTTCTATCACCCTCAACATGACTAGGGGATGCTGGAATCTGTTGCTGATGCTGCTGCTGATGCTGCTGCTGATACTGCTGCTGATACTGCTGCTCTTGATCTTGTTGAGGATACTGTGACTGATTGTATCCTGCAACTTGATAGCTATTGCTGCTACTTCGCGTATGAGTAGACGATATTCGTCTTCCTCCACCGGATGCAATTCGAGGAGGATACTGCCCACCATCTCCCGTAGGAAGCGTTCCAGGGCCAGTGGATCTTAGCGGAGCAATCGTTTTGCCGGACTGATTAGCAGTCATCCCGTTGAGCAGTGAAGCGCGTTTCTGTCTAGGAGGAGACACGGACGGTGAAGTAGGCTCTCCAGCCAGCCTCTCATTCGTAATACGGATTTTGGCGAGTTTCAGCATATCTATCACCGCAAATGACAAATCAGACGCAGCAGCATCTATTACAGAAAAGGGTGAAAGACCACCAGAAGTGCTGTGGTTTCGAGTAATAGTAATAAGCTGGTTTGCAATCGTGGACACCAGTGAATTGCATTGAGCCAATTGCGACTGCAAAGCCTCATCTCTGGAAGGCTCGTGATCATTCAATTCCTGAGTAATTGCACGAGTTGATATTACCAAATTATGCAGATAATGAAACAGCTCATGAGCAGGTCCTGCTCTAGTGCTCATCAAAAACTCATCCATCGCGAGTTGAAATTGAGTGACCGCAACATCTCTAATCAGACCGTTTGGCGATGCGTAGGGACTATCCTTGGCAAGAGGAATAGCACCAGTCTGGAAAATGCTGTTGGTAGCGAACCCAGATTGACGCATATTTCGAAGCTGATTCTTGGACCGGGAGTATCGTGACTTCCATTCCTGCACTTCCAGTTTCAGTTCCTGGACCTGTTTAGAGAGATCTTCTGCAGACTCCAAACTATCGCGGTTCTCGGCAAGATGTCGCATTTCTTCCAAAAACTCCGATGCCTCTTTTTGAACTTGCTCCGTGATTCGCTGCTGCTGTTGCAACTCCTTCTCCAAAGATATATGGTCGCGTTTGAGCGAGTCATATTTCTCCTTAAGTTCGGAATCAGCAGAATTTCCATTGCCGGCAGCCAGTAAGCCACCAGTTGCACCAGCCACTACTCCTGCAGCAGCACCACCAAAAGCGGCAGAACCTGAGCTGATATTTGCAGCTGGCTCTAAGCTTCGCGAGGCTTCTAAAGCTGATCCACCAAGGGCTCCACCAAACGACGACGGAGCAGCACCGGCAGCTTCAGCTTGAGCTAGCTTCGATTGTAGAACAGCCAGCTCCATAGTGAGGTTGGCAGTCTCCTCGGAATACTGATTCTGTTTGTTCAATGAATCAGCATGCCTATCTCTGAGTGAGCCTAGATCAGTTTGGTGTCGCTGCAATTCCTCCTGAGCAGTCGTAAGCAGCTGCTCCAATTCTTGGTTTCGACTCTCTAGTTCAACACTTTTACTGATACTGGCTTGATGAACATCCAGAGGAACATCAGTTTCCTTGCCAGCTAATTCCGCCTGCAGAGCAAGAACCTGAGAATTCAGGGTAGCCGTTGCTTCTTCTTGTTGCTCAGAAAGGCCCTTCTTACTTGTTTCTTGCTCATCACGGAGCGAACCTAGAGCCGTTGCATGCTCCTCGCGGAGAGAATCAAGAGCCGTTGCATGCTCATCACGAAGCGAGCTAAGAGCAGCTTCGTGTTCACCGATTAGAGCATTCTTTTCTTCTTCATGATTGTCAATAACCAGTGACTTCTCATGTAAAGTTGCTATATGATCGTCCAGTTGATCTTGCAATGCCTGTCCTTGAGCCTCCAGGGAAGCAACCTTCTGCTCAAGTTCAGTTACTTGCTCTTGGGAGCTTCTTCGCTGATCCTCCAAATCGCCCACCATCATATGCAATCGTGAGTTTTCTTCCATGAGGGTAGACTTTACATTTTCACTCTCAGTCAATTGAGCTTCCAGCCTGTTGATAGTCTCATCCATTCGTGAACCCTCCTCCACCAGACTCTTGATTTGATCATCCTTGTCTCTAATAATCTCATCGACATCATCATTATGTCCTTGCAAATGATGTGCAGCGACAGCACCTGCTCCAATCGCAGCTGCTCCGGCAGCAGCACCAGCAGCAACCTCTGTAGTACGGAAGCCACTGTTAGGCACCTGGCTGAGACCTCGGTGGGCATCTGAAAATCCACTTTCTTCTTCAGTAATTGCATCGAGCATATTATTATCATACTGGGAAAGTCGTCTGCTCAATCTGGAGCCAGACTCTGCTCGGTCCATATCTAGGGAAGGGTCCATAAGCTCATCTTGCAAATTGTAGTCTATATCCTTAGCACTATCAGGCGACAGATCATCTAAAGTGTTGTCATGATGGAAAGACTCTCTAGGTGCGGAATCACGCTGCATAGCTACACTATCCGCCGCAATATCAAACGACTGGAGAGACAATTGAGAGTCTCTATCGTGCAGTTCTGTGGCCTTGCCTCCTTCCAGCTCTTCGTACTCTTCTTCTTCTTCTTCTTCATCATCGTCATCAGTTTCCTCAACCAGGGTAGCTTTCGTCGGTATTATAGTATTAGGCTTGAGAGCCTGCGCAATGGTGGTAGAAGAGTCGGCAGTGTTATCGGTCCCTGGGATACCAAGACTATGCCCCAGAGAATGGTCTTGGTTTTCATTTTTAACATAGAAATCTTCATCACCTTCCTCGTAGCGACTGCTGGCAATGGAATCCCTTTGGTTGACAACTAGATGCGAATTATCCTCATCGTCAAATTTGAGGTCTGGCAGAGTAGGGCTCTGAAACGCCATTGACTTTGCATTTCGCTGGGAAAAGACTGGTTCAGGTTCATGAGAAGTTACACTAATTTCCGGCTGTGCATCATTGTCGTAACGATTATCGCTTTCGTAGTGCGGGCCGTCAAACGCAGGTTGGAAGGAAGCGACAGGGGCATTGCTGATGGAAGCCCGAGAAGTCGACCTGCTAACATAAGGAAATCTGCGTTCAATTTCAAGCAAGATATCAGTAGCCAAGTCATTGAAGCGCGACTTGGAAAGCATGGCAAGTTTCTGTCTTGCCTGGTTTCGCTTGGGGTGGATATCCTCCCTATTTTCCAAAGCACCAGGGGTCTCCGGCTCATCGACAGCCATCCTCCTCTGCAGCTCATCGTAGACATCGGTCGAAAGTTCCAGAAAATGGAGCCTGGACAACTTAAGCAGCTTTTGACGAGCCTTATTGAGTCCGCCCGAGTGTTTCGCGTCGGCCGAGGCCGCACCTTGGATCCCGGTGAACTGACAAAACACAGGGTAGTAGCGGTTCACCATGGATTCCTGCTCATAGCTACCGATAGAGGGCATGGAGCTGCTAGAACTCATAGCACTGGAACGATTGGGTGAGTTCTGTGTCTGAACCTTAAAGTTGGAAGTTGAAGCTGGAGGCGTGAAGTACACCCCCGAGTTGCGTGCACCTCGACCAACACCACTAGGGGTCTGAGACTCCCATGCCCCCGGCATAGGAGTGATGGGAGAAGAAGCCATTTCCAGCGGGCTGATATTCGGTGAACAAAAGAAAGATATTTCCAGGGTTTTTCTGTAATTACAGATGGGGCTGGCGGGTTAAAGCCGTTCTCTCAGTTGCTGTGAGAAGGTTCCCTACAGTTGAAATAATTTTGCCCCGGCACGAAGGTGGTAAAATGGGCTATTGCTGGTGCTATTTATTAAAACTGGGCCGGGCTGGGGCTTGGTTGTTTTCTTGTTGGTTAGGCCGCCAGTAAGCCTGAAAGTATAAATATAGTTAACAGCTATTTAGCGAGCACCTGCGCAAAGGGAGACAAGAAGAAAATTTGGATATTTAGGCGAAGTGTAAAGTGGTGATGTGTGTGCGTAGATAGACGTCAGCCCCCTGAACTTGACGTGTGGGTAAAGATTCACAGCCGGACCGCTGTTGGAAAGTCGCGTTTTTTCTTTGCTGAAAACGTGTATTTCAGTACGGTAACAGATTTATAGCACGCAAAATTTAATCTCCCGCCCCAAGTTGTGTTTAATGTTTGCCGTGCTGCAGTGTCCTGCAATAGCTGGCTCAAACCTATGCGATCTGCACTATCCCACCCAGCTATCTGCAACGGACCAGCCCCCCATCCCCCACGGAAACCCCCGGGGTTGTGCCACTCCTGCTGACTTAGAGGTTAACCCATAGTGTGCAGTCTAACCTTTTTCCAGCTCAAATGCCTTCGTTGTTCCCGCCCTAGTGGGGCCTTGGACTGCCTCAGTGGGTCCGCAGAAGTCGTCGCGTTCCCAATCTGTCCAGCCGCAGAAGATGCGGCGAAACAGATCTGGATAGCACATGCATAACGTTATTAAACTTTGGAGAGGGTACTGGAGCAGCGAGACCCCGGTTAGCTACGGGATGGACTGTGTAATCTACATGGCTGGGTCGATATATTCTTGGTGTTAGATTGCTCTGCTGTTTGGCTATTCTGCCATAATGATAGTCCGGGGTGGCTGTCTGTTGCTTCGCATTGTTGCTGCCGATCTCAATATGCAACAGGATCCACCTTGGATCGAACACATCAAGTACCCGCACCTGCAGCAGCACTGTTGGTCTTATCGGCATGTATTGTCTCGTAAGCAATTATACTCGGGGGGACTGGTAAAGTATATATTTCGCGGTGGCCTTTCTGTCTAACTATTGAAAATGAAGACCTCCATTAGCAGATATGACATCTCCTGAAACCCACCGGGACTTCTCATCGGCCAGAAACAGAACGATATCGGCGATATCTTGAACCTCTCCATGTCTAGCAGCTACAGCTTCCTGAGGAGGCTTGGTTCGGTCAGATATGCCTTTTACTCCGGTATCTACGGGGCCCGGGTTTACTGCGTTGACTGTCACTCCGTATTTTCTACCCAGCTCGACGGCCCACACCTTAGTGAGTCCTTCAAGAGCGGCCTTGGAAGCAGAATAGATAGCGGCACCTGGATAAGGCTTTCTGGCTGCAACGGAAGAAATATTAATAATTCTTCCTCCTCCGGCTTTGGGAAAGTATGGCAGAACAGCCTTGGTGAGGAAAATCACTCCCTTCACATTGATATTGAATATTTCATCATAAATAGCTTCTGTAGCGTCCTCCAAGTATGTCAGCCCGCCCAACCCAGCATTGTTAACAAGAATATCAATTGTATCAGTCTTGGTGAACTCCAAAACCTTGGCGATAAGTGAATCTGCCAAGCTGATATCTTTAATATCAGATTGGATGCTGATGCCAGACACTTCCTGCGCTAGGTTTTCAGCAATAGATGCCGAGCTAGGACTGGTATAAGTGAAAGCTACAGTAGCACCATTTTTGGCCAATTCTCTAACAATCTGTGCGCCAATTCCTCTAGAACCGCCTGTTACAATCGCTGTTTTACCCTTGAGAGACATGGTGGTTCAGCTTGATAAGGGGTGTGAGAGCAGGGATTGTCCGATATATACCTGCGCTTGCATCATCCGGCGAAGTTTTGCGACGTTGCGCTACGTTTTCCCAATGCGGGCATTTGTAACTGCACAGAAAGGGAGAATTGTAATAAATCAATTTCTAATCAAAAAGTTCCGACCGTTTTGAGGCATGCTCTTCTCTTCATGCTGGCCCAATGTATTACCACTACAAGATAAGCAATTACAAATAGCTAAAAAGGGATATCCTAAACAGGAAATAAATGAAATCTAATAGATAATGTTGCCATCGAAGTCAGTTCCCCTATTTCTGGTTTTCTTGCTGTCAGCAAACATGAATGGAGTTCGGATAACTTTTTCCCATTCTCTGCCATTGAAATAATCCTCCACTGGCTTCTCATGCGCCAGCTGCTTGGACGTTTCTTCAACGTCGGACCAAACACGAAGAATATTCTCACCCGCCAGCTTTTTCAACTGTTCGTCAGTTGCTCCCCTCTCGGCAACTTTTACAAGCAGGTCGGGAAATTTAGACACATCCTCGATACCCTTAGGAGTGACAGGAGTGCCGTCAAAGTCACTACCAATTCCTACATGATCCCATCCAGCCAATTCTGCGACATAATATATATGATCCACCACGTCGTCAATCGTAGCCTCGCTGGGATCACCAGTGATAAGAAATCTGTTGATAAATGTAATCATAACAATTCCACCTGTCTTGCCTGTTAGTCGAATAACATCGTCCGGAGTATTTCTCCAGTGATTTGCAACTCCTTGGGCCAGGGTGTGACTGAAAATAATTGGAGCCTTGGATACAGATAGGACATCTCTCATGGTCTGATGAGAAGTATGGCTCAGATCAACCATAATTCCTAATCTGTTCAATTCTTTGACAGCCTTGTAACCAAATTCCGACAAGCCTTTGTCAGCATTAATTATTGAAGCATTATAAGCTGACTGCGCATATGCATTATCACAGTTGTGGGTCAGAGTCATGTATCGAACACCAAGCTGGTGGTATAATCGCACCGCTCCAAGAGAATTACCGGTCAAATGAAGACCTTCCATTCCCAACATGCTAGCAACTTTGCCTTTAGCAAAAGCCCTGGTGACACATGCTGGATTTTCGCAGTATTCGAAAATGTCATCAAATTCGTCAAGGAATCGTCGTGCCACGTCTATGGTTTCCAGAGCATCTCGCACGATCATTGTGGGGTCATTCAATCCGGGGTGCTCATAATCACATTCGTTGTAGATACTCCAAAACTGGCCGCCCAACTTTCCTTTCTTGATCTTATCTAAGTCAGTATGACTCAAAAGTCCCTGTCGAAAGCTGAATCTATCAGTATAAAACTTGTTTTGGAGCTCGATCCTCAATAGCCAGGGCAGATCATTGTGTCCGTCAATAAGTGGTGTTGTAGCGAGGACCCGGTCGACCCTAGCTCGATAATCCGAGGGATCTATAGGTACCAAATTTCTAGGAAAAGCATACTCTCTAATTCCAACAATAGATAGAGCTCCGAGAACGGCGGACAATAGATACCACAAATTTGATCTTCCTGTCGGACGAGGGTTGGAGATTATTAGTTGTCGGCTTTGCTCCTGATCTGTCTGCTGCGATGAGGGTGCCTGGGCTCGACCCGGCACCGCAGACTTTGAATCTCGATCCAATTCACTTGACATGACGTTATCGAGGCAGATTCTGAGCAATTAGCCACAATTTATATAATTTTAAGAGGAATATACTCGGCCGTATATAAAATAATCTTAGATGCGAAAAATCACTACCTTCTTATCTTGTCATGTCACGTGAATTGCCCAATTAGGCATTTTACCGATTTAGCGATTTGTCAAGCAACTTTTTAGCCGGACCCTGCCTATTTTGGGCGATTTGTAGATCTCCAGATATTGCAGGAGAATCGGCAGCATGTAAATTCTCCTGCGTATTTATATGTACCTATCTGGAGCTATTATAGATCTCATTGCAAGAAACAGCTAGACTTTGCAAGCATTAATTTGGCTCTGTTATTTATCATTTAACATTGGATAATACCAAGCTCTCAGAAGAAATGTCCGAAGAAGAAAACAAACAGGCCCATAACGTCGGGGTGGATCAGGTATCTGATTCAGCATCGGCCACGGCTTCTGCATCTGATTCTGAGCTCAAGAAGGTCACTGGAAAGCAGGCTGATCAGACCCTTCTATTTTACCATCAGTATAAGGATGAGGTCGAGCCTCTGAGTGAGAAGGAGATAAAGAGTCTCAATATTAAGCTCTACTTTTATATTCTTTTTGTGTGTTTTTTCATTTCGCTTATGCTCTACATCGATAAGGCAACCCTTAGTTATGCTGCGATCTTGGGAATTTTTGAAGACTGCCATATTGATACGACTCAGTATAACAATCTGAACACTATCTTCTATGTTGGCTACATTGTATCCCTCTGGCCATCCCACTACCTGATGCAGCGACTCCCACTAGGCAAATTCGTTACAGGCTTGATCTTTCTATGGTGTGTAATTATTTTGCTTCATTGCACAGCCAAAAACTATGGTGGTTTGATTGCTCTTCGATTTTTCCTAGGATTCACAGAAGCCGTCATTATTCCTTCCCTTGAAATGACTATGGGAATGTTCTTTGATCAGCATCAGAACTCCTTCCTTCAGCCACTGTTCTGGATTTCTTGCCAGTCTCAGAACTTGCCTGCTGGTTTTATATCATACGGTGCCCTTCACTCGCAGAGCAATGTCGTTGCTCCTTGGCAGGTTTTCATGATTATTACCGGTGGAGTAACTTTCCTGCTTGCCATTTGGTGCTTTTTCTTCTATCCCGACAATCCAGTTAATGCTCGTTTCTTGAATACCCGTGAGAAAATTCACACTATCAGAAGGGTTCAACAGTCTACATTGAGTTCCATTGAACAGAAGGTTTACAAGAGGCACCAGGCAGTCGAGGCTGTGAAAGATCCCATCTCATGGTTGTTTGGTCTTCAGGCGTTCACACTAATGTATGGTAACAACTTGAGTTACCAGCAAAACCTGATCTATGTCTCACTTGGCGTTTCTACTCTTGGATCTACTCTTGTATCTGCTGCAGCTGGTGGCTGGTCTCTGTTAGTTTGTATCTTTGCGGCATGGCATCTCAACAAATTTAAGGGACAAGTTGCTATCAACGGCTCTCTTTATTGTATTCCTGCAGTTGCCGGTGGAATTGCAATGGTAAGTGTCCCATGGGACAAGAAACTTGGACTGCTGGCTAGTATGATCATAGCCGGACATACTTATGGAATTACCTATATTATTGGCCTGGCTTGGACTCTGTCCTCTTGTTCCGGTTATACCAAAAAATCAACTCGAATGGTAATATATATGGCTGGATATGCTATTGGAAGTCTGATTTCTCCCCAGATCTGGGTCGCTAGAGACGCTCCCCGATATAGAGGAACCTGGATTTCTATGATTATTGTTTCTTGGATTGGAACACCTGCCATTCTTCTGATAATTAGATATGTTCTTTCGAAGAGAAACAAGGAAAGAAAGGAATATCTTGCACGTCATCAGAATGCCACAACTGGTATTGTTGATGAGCAGGAAGACTCTGGTGAGAAGCAAACCCTTGTGGTGGATGTGGGTATGCTTGACTTGACTGACTTGGAAAATAAGGCTTTTATTTATCCCTTATAAATTGGTATTGAGTTTTAGCTGAAAATAGAATTGGAAATTTTTGGTACTTTTTATATGATAGGAAATTTTAAATACATTTGCGTTGATAGAACTAGCTCATTCGTAATAGTGCATTTTGTTGAAGGCTGTTACAAGTTTATGGACAAGCTGTAGTTCTTCAGTCATAAGTCACAATAATTCGAAATGAAATTGCTATTATCTATAGGGGCTATAACTTGTTTTACTCATATCTAAGCATGCTCTAATAGCTTTTCCAATGCAGATGCATTACGGGCTACAAGTTTTACTTTGTAGTCCTCTGGGGTAGCGGCATTTGAAGTTAAAGACTTCATACCTTCAAGGGGATCCAGACTAATAATATTCCCTGTCTTGATAGATAAAGGCTCTGAAATTTTGAAGCTCCAGATCATTCTTAGTGTTGTGAGATAAAGTGTTCTGTTTGCCAGATGCGAGGCAGGGCACATGCGTCCTCCAAGTCCAAAAGCAAAATGACTTGCGCCAAGACCACCGAGTCCGCTCTCTTTCTTCTTCTCAGCTAATTCACCATTTAGCCATCTGTCCAATCTAAAGCTCCACGGATCCTCATATAGTGCTGGATCGTGGTTACAGGCCCAAGTATTGAGAAAAACTGGCGTTTGAGCAGGAATTTTGGCTTCTCCGTAAATGACATCAGTATATGTAGCTCTGGGTAAGGAGAGTCGAAGAATAGAGAAATATCTGGAAACCTCGTTCACAATGGCCTTAACATAAACATTGCTGTAGTCACTTGGATCGGGCCAAACCGCTGTATCTCCTCCTGTCTGCTCCAATATGGACTGATAAGCCGCTTCTTGAACTTCAGGGTGTGCTCCTAGGTATGCAAAGATCCACAGCATGGTTGGAGTGCTGCTATCGGCACCAGCCATCATTGAGATGCTGATGCTATACATTTCCTCATAATTCACCTTAGCATCGGGGTCTTTGATGATATTGCCTTGAATGCAGGGCCTATCAGTACCATTCTGAACTCGATCATATAATTGATCCAAGAGCTTTCCATTATACTTCTTTCTCCGTTCGCCAGCCTCTTTGCCTTTGAGGGAGGTAGAATCCCACTGCCATAAACGAAGAAGAGGAATATAGTTTTTCAGATTACCGTTTGTTTCACGATAGAATGAAATCTGACTTTCGACGTCTTGGATTTCCTTGAGCATTTCAGAAGAGCCGGCAGAGATTCTGTCACCATAGTTTACAGTCAATACCAAATTCAACGACAATATGTGAATTTGAGGTTTGATACTATTGGATTCCTTTCCAGCGACTGCCCAAACATTTTTAATAAATTCTGCAGTTTCGCTATCAAGCCAGGTGATGTAAGATTCTACTTTGGGCCGATTGAGTGCAGTAGCGGCAGCCTTTCTTCGTCTCTTGCAGCTGTCATCCCAGGGACTAGTGCCGATGCTAAAACCTGCTGAGCCGCTCACAATTTTATGGAAAGTGTGAAATATCGGCCTGCTGATAAAAGAATGGCTTTCTTCCTGAAGAAGCTCTTTTGCAGCAGAGGCACTGTTGATAATAATGACGGGGACGTTTCCCAGCTGGATTTGGAAGACATCGCCATATTCCTGAGACCACTGTCGGAATATTTCTGGAGTATGCTTTTTGTAGGTCTGGTATAAATTTCCAATCAGAGGTGGGCCAGGTGGGCCCTTAAGTCCTTTGATCCGGGCCTGGTAACGAACAATTTCATTGCCGACAAAATAAAGAAAAACAATTGCAAAAACTAGCTCTAGGCCTAGAAAGCTAGTAAAAATTTGAGCAATCAAACCCATGATTTTTATTATTATTAATTGGGGGTGATACGGGGAGTTGAGTATATATATACGATATGCGTGCTTCCGTATCTGACCATCCAGGAATTACTTATGACAAATAGGACGAAAAAGGCAACCCCTAATTTCTGCAAGAAAAAACCAACGCTAATCTTAATATTTCCAGATTTTTGACTCAAAACGATGCCAATTGCAGGCCCCGTGATTGCGTGATAAGGGCGGGTTTGGGTGGTCGATCAACCTTCCCCCGATACTACATTTCATCTCCACTGCACCCCGTCTTGTAATACTGGGGCATTATTGCGTTATCGCCAGTGGCTTGCTCAGGGAAAGAAAAGAATAACTTTTCCGACATTTGATTATTTTTTTGAACTTCAATGGCTTATCCGATCAGCTTCGTTCACAGCTCGCAGGATTCCTTCGCGAATCTCGTGAAATACCCAGAAGATGCTACACTTTGTAGCATCTCTTCGAAACCTGGGCCGAAACCAAAACAAGAGCCGGCAGCTAGCGCTAGACAAGAGCGTAATCGTCAAGCTCAGCGATTGCATCGCAACCGACAGGCATCATATGTTCGAAGATTAGAAGCAGAAGTCCAGCAACTCAGGAATAGCTGCGTGCAACTTTCGTCAGAGAAAGATTATTATAAGTCTCTGTCTGAGCATGGACAAGGCTTAGTTACGCCTGGTTCAACCAATGGTTCGTTGAATCACGATTTCAGCTCGCTACACATGGATCCCGCGCTGATCGACGCTGAAGGAACTACCAGCAGCAGTAGTAGCAGTGGCATGTCGGGACCCAGCATGGCAGAGCTGAGTTTCTCCAGTCCTTCTTCAGTTGGAACCTGCGATGAGAGCGGGGGCGAAGAACTAGGAATTGGCGTTCAGTATGTCCTTTCCATGGAGCGAAAGTGCATGGGCCACATCATGCCCCTCGACACCGAAGGTGAAAATTATTTAAGAACAGATAGACCAGACGGTCATGCATTAATGTTATCATGGCTCAGAGTAAGCCCTGGCCAATCTCCGCCTGCCGAAGCAACGACTTGTTCGGGCAGTAGTGCAGCGGACTCACCGAAGGAAGTCAAAAACAAATATAAACTGAGGCAGGTTGATATAGATCATGACCGGGAAATCAACATATTAAAGAAGCTGCTAGCGCTGTCGTCAAAGCTGCCGATGAATGAAGAGGAGATGACCCCCGTATCAGCGTGGTACTTTCTTTCTCAGCATCCAAGGTAAGTTATATGGTGGAAAATATTGTCTATTACGGCTAGCTAACATTTTCAGATTTAAAGATATCAACCATTCTTATATACAAGAGTTTCTGTCTGAGCATGTGGAGTGTCAAGGGTAAGTCATCTGTTATGCACATGCTAATTAACCTTTGTACTAACAATTTAGATTTGGAGCCACAATAAAGCGACAAGTTGTCGAGGATATGATGGATTTATGTTTTGAGGGACTAGCACATTCGTAGTCCAGGTCTATATATAAATACTATTTTGATGCATTTTTCTATTTACATATATGTACAACTGGGGATCAAACGCTTATGCTCGGAACAACCGTTGCGATATAGGAACCACAGAGTAGGGCCCTTTTAATAACTTCTCGTTAACAAAAGATTCAGCCTTGGCCTGCCCATGTCGTAAAAGTATGGCTCCAACCAGAGCAAATATGGCCTTGGAGTAGACAGTAGGAGCACCAGACTCTCTTTCAGGCAGATTTTCCGCTCGGCTTTTCCAGAATATCTTATCTGCAATTCCCGACAGCTTACACACTTCCGATGTGACGGACGAGGAACTCAAGATCTCTAGGGCCTGCGGCACAATATCGAAGTTTTTATGGTTGATCTGGGCAGCAGAGCCCTGGTTCTGAGTGTCGTGGGAAACAGCATACTCCGCAGTATGCATCTTGAGGAATTCTCGTCCGAGAATCGCCAGCTTTTCGTTATAGGGCTTCTTTCCGTGCGCAAAGCTCTTGTGGGTAATTGACTGTAGAGCCAGGGAGTCGGGTAAAACGTACTCCTCGCCCAAAAGCGACTTGACTGGCTGCAGAGTTTTGTCGTCCCCGGGATATAATACACCATTAACCGTTAAATAATCCGATTCGTCCTTTTTAAGACCCCGGGCCCGCTGAGTGCCGTCTTTGAGATACACCAAAGTTCTCACAGGTGCCTTCGATGAGTGCAGCATCGCTACATTTTTTGCAGATGAGCAGATTAAGCTGCTGGAGTGCCGAAGTAGCCTGGATGATGACATGGTTTACAGATCCTGCCAGGGTTTCTCCTGTTGGTGATGGTGGTGATGACGAGAAATTTTTCGATGGTGTGTGGAAAGTTTCAGTCAATTACCCTGGGTCCAACACCAAATAAGCACCGTTGAAATAAAAAAATTTGGATCAACCTAGAAATATATTTATCTTGACAGAATGGATATTTTTCGCCTTCTCTCAAGAGGAGCAAAGATAGACAAACAGGGAAAGCATAAGAAGGATTTAGATATCTTAGGAGGAAAGGCCGAGGAGGAAGCCAAACGTACCAATGCTGAAACTCAAGAGCAGTTAATTAAATCAGAGGAACTGGCACTGGCTCAGCAGATGGACTTTTTCAAATCTAGCAAAATCACCAACACTTCAGAAAAAAGAAGCAGAAAACGGCACCAGCAAGATGAGGAAGAGGAAAATGATCAAGATGTCCGACTTCCGCTCACTATTTCCAGCGATGAACAAGCTCAACAGCAGCGTCGAGCTTTGAAGATCAAGGTTCACGGTGATGATATTCCGCTGCCCATCGGCTCGTTTGAAGATATAACCACCCGATTTGATCTTCCATTTCATTTATTGAGAAATTTGAAGCGTCAGAATTTTGATAAGCCCACGCCAATTCAGTCAGAGGCCGTTCCTGTCATGATTCATGGCCGTGATATTCTTGCTTGTGCTCCTACTGGATCAGGTAAAACTCTTGCATTTAGCATTCCTCTAGTTCACCTCTTAAAACAGCACAGTCCCAAGGGCATTAGATGTGTGGTAGTTTCTCCTACCAAGGAATTGGCTACCCAGATTTATAATGAAATTTTCAAGCTTTCTAAGGGACGAGAGCTGGCAATTTGCGTTTTGACCAAGAGCCAGGCAGCTAAGTTCAAAAACGACTCCATGTCTAGGAAGAAATACGACATACTTATTGCTACTCCTTTAAGACTGGTCTCATGCATTAAGGAAGAACTAGTGGATCTGTCTCAAGTAGAGAGTCTGGTGCTCGACGAGGCAGACAAGCTTCTTGAACAGGGCTTTGTCGAGCAGACTGATGATATTTTGTCTGCTTGTTCAAACCCCAAGCTTCGAAAAGCCCTTTTTTCAGCAACCATGCCTTCTGGAGTGGAGGAACTGGCCAATTCAATTATGCATAGTCCTGTGAGAGTTATTGTGGGACATAAGGAAGGTGCTTCTACCGATGTGGCCCAGAAGGTCCTTTATACTGGTAACGAGGCAGGAAAACTCATTGCCATACGTCAGATGGTCCGTGACGGAGAGCTCATTCCGCCGGTAATTATCTTTGTTCAGTCAATTGATAGAGCCAAGGCTTTGTTTCAGGAACTGCTATACGATAAGATGAATGTCGATGTTATTCATGGTGAGCGAACCCAGAACCAAAGAGACCGAGTCATAGAGAGGTTCCGTTCGGGTGATATCTGGGTGCTTATCTGTACTGATGTTCTTTCGCGAGGTATTGATTTCCGAGGAGTGAATCTGATTATCAATTACGATGTGCCCCAATCGGCGCAATCATACGTCCATCGAATTGGTCGAACAGGACGAGCCGGCCGTCAGGGCAAAGCTGTGACATTTTTTACGAAGGATGATAGTGACGCAATTAAAAATGTGATCAATGTTATGAAACAGAGTGGATCTGAGGTAGGAGACTGGATGTTGAAAATGAAGAAGCTCGGCAAAAACGAGAAGAAACAGCTCAAGAAGAGCCCAGTCGAGAGAAAAAAGATTACTACGACGCCAGGTGTAGTAAAGAAGAAGCGAAGGCAGAGAGACGAAATGCTGGTAGCGTCAAAGAGAAGGAAGCAACAGGAAGAGGGGGGTTTGACATCTTCCGATTAAGGCAAGAGCGTACCAATTAGACACTGAGGGAACTAAACGCCCCATCAAACAAGTGACTACATAATTATAACATATTCATTTAATCATATACTGCAGTTATTTCTGGAGCCAACTCCAGAAATAACACTTGCTCGCATATACAACAACATTTACTATCTTTATTAAACCTCAAATGATACCTAATTCTATTATTTGTAGCCCCTGTGCTCCAGCCAAGACTTAAGATCATCGTCGTCTCGTTCTGACCATGCCAAAATAGCAGAAACTCGCTCATCACATTTCTTCACAGCTTGGTCTACCCCAAGGCGATCTATCTCTGCAGTGAATTTGACATATTGATCATACAGTTCCCGATTATATAGGGCCCTACAACAAATGTTAAAAATTAGACCCAGCTGGCCGAGACCAGTAGAGAACTTCTCTTTAACTTGAGGCCAATTATCTCTCAACCACTGGAAGATCAGATTGACACCAGCGTAATGAGTGCTATATCCGACAAGAATTTTAAAGGTGTCTTGTGCTGTAGCAGTGCCATCAAAAACAAACTTAATAGGTATTTGAATTAGTTCCTCATCTCGAGTCTGGCCAAGCGCAGCAAGAGCGTCACTTCCAACATTAGAACTCCTATCTGCTTTGTAAACATTCAAAAGATCATCGAAGTCTTGTTTGTTTCCGTGTTTGGCAGCGGCAGCAAAGACAGTAGGACGTATGTTGGAATTTATGTCCTTTTCACCCTTGGTATAAGATCGGAACAGATCTAAAGCAAATTGAACGTACGCTTCATCATCACTGCGCACAGCTGCAGCAAATAAAGCGGCTTTCAGCTCTACTTGCTCAGGATTCTCTTTGTCAGAAAATATATGTCCAAGAGCGTTAGCTTTAGGAACGATCAAATCACGGCTGAACTTCTTCAGAGCAGGACCGTGTTCAAGACCAAAAGCCCACTCAATAGCCTTGAGATTATCAATAACGACCGACCACACCGGAGCAGAAGATTCATTTTGCCATTGGGAAACAACATCAAAAAAAAATGAAGTTTCCTGATAGCCTCCCTGGGCAAGCGCACCAGCGTCCGCGACCAGCGATATTCTATCCTCGACGGACAAAAGACCTTGAATGCCTGCTTCACTCAACTTGGCTGCTCGCTCACTGGGGTAGGAAACACGATATAAGCTCTTAGCGTTGGCATTAAGCTTGTAAAAATCTGGGTCAACTTCGAAAGTTGCAGTTCGTTCCATAAAGAACTTAGATTCGATGCCATTTTTGCTCTTTACTGCCAAATCTAAAGGATAGATAACTTCATCTTCTTCAGGCTTGACATCACCAGTTAAGAGAAACCGGTGTTGAGTGACTGAAACAGTGGAACCGTTCTCTTCCACCTTAATAAGTGGATAACCTACATTTTCGGTCCAGACATCCATGATTCCAACGTCATGCTCTCCGGAGGCTTCTGACAGAGCCTTCCACAAGTCGTCAGTGTTAGTGCTTCCATATTTGTGTCTCTTAAGGTAGATGGAGACACCTTTAATAAAGTTTGTCTCGCCAACAAAGTTGGAAATCATTGTCAAGATAGAAGAGCCTTTCATATAAGATATCTCATCAAAAATTTGGTTGACATCCTCAGCTCTGCTAACCTGGACCTGAACAGGATGAGATGATCGCAAGCTATCTATAGCCAAGGCCATTTGATAGGTATCCTTGGCATATTTTTCCCAGATTTTCCATTCTGGGAACAAAGCATTACAGCAGTACCAGGATATGTACGTTGCGAAGCCCTCGTTGAGCCACAGACCATCCCACCATTCCATAGTGACGAGGTTACCGAACCACTGGTGAGCGAGCTCGTGAGCTACTACTTCGCCAACACGTATCTTAGCCGCGAGAGAGTCCGTCTTGGGGTCCCACAACAGGAGTAGCAACCGATAAGTTACCAGACCCCAGTTTTCCATCCCACCTGGGCATTCGTGAAGACCAACCATGTCCATCTTGGGGAGAGGATATTCCACACCAAATGATTTTTCGAAGAAATCAATACATTTCGCTCCAAGATCTGCTGCAAATCTGCTGTTTTCCTCGTTACCTGAATCAGGAGTGGCATAAACACGGACAGGAATTCGATAATCGGTATTTTCAACGTAGTGAAGATCGCCCACGACGAAAGCCACCAAATACGTAGACATAACGGGAGTAGTATTGAAAGAAGTAACCTTTTTCCCTGATTCATTGATAGTTTCACTCTTAATATCCATATTTGAAAGAGCAGTGTGTGCTTCATCGGTGATCAGAGTGATATCAAAGGTTGCTTTGAGTGCTGGCTCATCAAACGAGGGGAAAGCACGCCGGCAATCAGTAGCTTGCATTTGAGTAGTAGCAACTATCCTTTCTTCTCCATCGACCGTGTACTTAGATCTGTAAAATCCAGTCATTCTGTCGTTCAGCACAGCATTGAACTTGATCGTCAGAGTAGCTTCGCCCGGAGACAAGGGCTCAGAGAATTCAAACCGTACTGTTTGGCTCTCCTCGTTTGTGATGGTTTTAGAAGGAACGAACTCTTTACCATCCTGTTTGGCAACTACCTGCTCAAAATTGATATCAGTGGCGTTCAGTTCGATAAAACTACCTTCCTTTACTTTGAGATCAATGGCTACGCTACCCTCAAAGGTAGACTTGGCAAGATCTGGCTCCAGAGAGAGCTTATAATGGACTGGAACCACATTTGAGGGGAGAATTCGACGAGAATCGCTAAATGTTAGAATATTCCAGGAGGTGAATTGAATTTGCTGATCCGCGGGGGCCAACTAAACATGAGATCGCCTCGGGGGGAACTGGTCAAACATGGAAACAAATCGTCAACTTACTCTTTAGGAGCAGAATTACACATCCTGGCCTATATAAAATGAGAATTTACTGATTCCTGAGAGAAGAGAAATCACGAAGCTGTGTCTAGACGCATCGGCAGGGGTTTAGGACCAGTTGCCACTTAAATAGGAAAAATTCGGCACTCATTTTCGGAATAGGTTTTATCCCTCATTTAGGTGCAAGGCACCAAATTTGGAATAAAAACGAGCACGTAAGTGTGGAGATTTCATGTGTTTGTACAGCCGTTTGCGGTGTCCGAATGCGATACTTAGCAAACGTCTCGAGATCCGATCTAGTTGTCGGCTGCTCAGCCGACCCCAGCCGCTGAGGACAACATTTAAGAGCACAAACGGCAAAGTATTGGTCACCAAATTCAGGACGATGATTACGTCTCAGTATAAACGATATAAACTGCTTACATTTGTCATTGGGTGGAATAGAATAGTTCATTTCTCTTGGAGGACGCACTAGAAGAAAAGTAGCACCAGCGAGAAGAAGGGAAGCAGGCCAGCAAGCTGCAAGATGCAAGCTCTAAATTTTACCGAATGTATTTGCTAATATATCATGAATTTTGCAGGAGATGCAACTTTGTTAAGATACAAATTCACAGCGGTTAATGATGGCTGGGATAGTCATAAATATGTCGTCGACCAATGATCTCGCCGAGAGAAAAAAGACCAAAGAGCTGCACAGTGTAAGCACCGTATTTGACAAGGTTTCCATTGGCATAAGCATCAACAGAATCGGGGATCAACTCCTTGGGAGACTTGAGGTACTTGCCAAAGATGGTCTTGGACTCAGCCAACACAGTGGAAAAGGCCTGCTTGAACTGTTCCAAAGAAGGAGGGGCTCGGAATTCCCGCTCGTAAACGTACTTTCCAAGCTCGGAAGTGACCTTGCCATAGTAGGCAGCAGTGTTAAGCAGACCAGTAGCCCTGGAGGTGATGCTGTTCAAGGTGGAGGTGACCTTGGCGACAGGAGTCGAGGTGGACGCAAACCGTCGGCCAGCAAGCTGGGAAGCAGTGATGAATTGTCTTCGGAACATGATCAGATTAGAATTGTGGAGTTGGGGCTGGACTCAACTGGTCTATAATGCTCTTTTTATACTGCAAACAGTGTGAAGTTGAGACTGGCAAGTTGAGTGGTGCTGAAATTTTTTGGACGTGTGCACTTCTCGGTGCTGGCCAATGAGCGACGAGCATTTCTCCCGAGGGCCCCCTTGCAGTCCACAGTGAGACGACGAATGTTAGAGAGGATGGAAATATAGAGGAAACGAACAGGAGTTGAAGACGAAAGCAGTCGGTTCGGGAGTAGGAGGAGAATTATGGTGAGACGATTGTATAAAATCATCATAAAAGTCACAAGCAGATGCAGTATAAGCAGAATATGTATGGATTCACTCGTTAATAGCAGATCACTCTCAGTTCGATCGTGTCCGGCTTGGGTCGCTAGGCCGAGCTTATTTATTCCTTCATTGGTTTTCGCTATCGGTGGGGAATTTGCATTTTCCACCCATCTTCTTATCGCAGCCTCACCACGAAAAATATTTTTTTCACCCAAACTTTTTTATTCATCTTGTATGCTCAAGCGCTTTATATCCAGAGCACTTCGGCCATTCAGCATGACACAAAATAAGCTTGCCGTAGAAGAAGTCACCATGGCGGACGCGGTCAGTGAACCGGTTTCTACAGTGGTTACTCCAAAGCTACAAGGTCGACAGCTATTTGAAGCCATTGGAAAACCCAGAACTATAGTAGCTCCCATGGTAGACCAGAGTGAACTGGCGTGGAGAATTTTATCCCGAAAGCATGGAGCCGATCTCTGCTATACCCCTATGATGCATGCCCGTCTTTTCGGTGAAAATCCCAAATATCGTCAGGATATGTTCAGTGATTTGGACGGAGATCCCACCATAGATCGACCTCTCGTGGTGCAGTTCTGCGCTAATGACCCCGACGAATTATTGAAGGCGGCCAAACATGTTGTTGGAAGGTGTGATGCCGTGGATCTGAATCTTGGCTGTCCTCAGGGCATCGCTAAACGTGGACACTACGGTTCGTTCCTGATGGAGGACTGGGATCTCATTTATAAACTGATCAATAATTTACACAAAAACCTCGATGTCCCGGTCACTGCCAAGATCCGAATTTACGAAGATCGACAAAAGACGTTAGATTATGCCAAGATGGTTCTTTCGGCAGGTGCTCAGTTTCTGACTGTTCATGGACGTACCAGGGAAATGAAGGGCCAGAAGACAGGCTTGGCCGATTGGGATATGATCAAGTTTCTACGAGACAATCTTCCTAAAGATACAGTGATGTTTGCTAATGGTAATATTCTGTATCAGGAGGATAACACAAGATGTATCGAAGCTACCGGTGTAGATGCTGTCATGTCTGCAGAAGGTAATCTTTACAACCCTGCTGTATTCAAGGTGGGCGAAGGATTTAGCATCGATGATAAATTCCCTAGAGTTGATAAGCTCATTCGAGAATATTTCGAGCTTGCCAAGGCTACTCCAGGTAATGCATCGAAGTCTGCTATGAAGAGCCACTTCTTCAAGGTTCTTCGGCCCTTCCTATCTAAACATATCAATATTAGAAATCAACTTGGTCCCCTGAGAAAGGGAGATATGCAGGGATATGAAGATATCGTTAGACAGGTAGAAGATGAGGTGGCCACTATTTACAAGAAACTAGATAATGGAGACGAGGATATTCCCAAGGATATCATTATTGAGAATGCTGACGGCTCAGAATACAAAGATATTCCCTATTGGCGATGCCAGCCCTATTTCCGAGTAGTGGATGGAGTCCAATCGAACGGAAAGAGAGTTGCTGAACCTGAACCGAGCAGTAAGGAGCAGTTGAATAAAGAGAGCGAAGAACATGTTGACAAGAAAGTCGCCTTGGAGGCATAGGAGCAAAAAGCATAGCATTAATTTATAGACAATGAAGTTTTCATGAAGTTAATCAAATACAAGAGGCCTAGAGATCAAAAAATTAGTCAAACCCCGGTAAAGAGCTGACGAATGCATCGAGTCCGAGGACAAACAGCTCATTGTCCACACCTTCCCCATTGGTATGCTCTATAGGACTGAGGGGATTTTTGACTACAAACTCCACGAAAAGGGAGACGTAGATCTGATTGAGAACGGCCTTCATGTTGTCGATATTTGGGTCGGTTATCAATACAAACCTCATATTTGATGCAGTTTCAAACAAATGCAGACGGTACTTGCTCGTTTTGAACGACACAAATGAGTCCTCGTCACTCAGTTTTCGGACTATATTCCTCAGTGAAATAACCACGCCAAATATGAGCTTCGCCTGCTCCTCCTTAGCATGCTTTATGATAGGTCTCGGTTTTATGAACTCGGAAACTGGCATTGCTATCTGGCCAGATGCTCTACGTGCCGTCTGGCTTTGGTCCGGTGCATTGTGCCACTCCTTTGTATAAATGCAATCACCTAAAAAGGAGGTTAAAAATGAAATATCAAGTGCAGAGTAGCGTATACCTACAATGCCTGTCGAAAATCCAGAAGGAGTAAATGGTCATGTTGGAATGTGAATAGTAGGACGGTCTACAATGGATCACGAAGATGTTTTTCAGCTGGGAAGCGTAGCAGGCAAACTGGATATCAGGAATTCGACTAGATACATGTAAATATATATATATATGTGAATATATATTTGTATCACTCTGCAAATATAGCAGTGTGCAGTCGTAATATAATAAATTAAATGAATGTCATTGAGTCTAAGATAATTGCTTAATGCTACATATAAATAGAGGGGAGTGGGGGGTTTACGAGATCGAGAGCTTCGACATCAGATCACTGGATATACTTCTTGATAAACTTTCTGTGAAAATCCGACCGAATCATATCGTTAACAAAGCCTGAATTAGCACCAGGGACGTCAGCAGCCTGGTTTTTGAAAACAACCTCTTCGGTCCACGATCTCTTGACCTTGAATGCATCACCTTTGTTCATTAGGGGATTACCAAAGGCGATTTCAGTTTCTCGGGCTTCCAGTGCCTTTGAAGCGGCCTCTTCTTCCTGGCGTTGTTTTTGTTCCAGCCGTTCTTTCTTGATCTTCTGCAGTTCAGCCATAATAAGAGCACGGTCATCGTCCGACGAAGTGTCGTCAGAATCCAAGTCCTCAAAAGCGCCATTGGTTTCCTCCTCGTCGTCGTCGACTTCGCTTTCGCTCTCAGCATCAGCAGCAAAATTCTCCAATATTACTCGTTTCCTTTTGGCTTGGAAATCTTCATTCTCCTCATTATTTTCGCCACCGGCTGGAGACGCGGCTCGTTTATTCACTGGTCTGCCAATAATGTCTAAATGCTCATCTTCCTTGGATAGCAGTTGGTTCTGCAACTCCGCCCTCGAGGATTCGGCGGTTCCTCCCTGCTCGGGGTGCCTGAACTTGAGCTTTGTGTGAGCAGGAAGCATCCGGGAATGCAATATACTTCCGACATCGGTCTCCTTGCCCTTGGCAGGATCAAATGTAGGTCTGTGGGCTGTAGTCATGGAAGAGGGAGTGGCTTTGGTTAGACAAGAAAGAAAAGTCCCGTTGGGATGGTGGAGGGAGCCAAAATATTACTGGGGCTGGGAGCTGTGTCACACATTGAAGATCTGGCACGTGATGTGACTGGAACAGGAAAGGAGGAAGAACCGGTGAAAGTGAAAGATGAGTTTAAATCAGTGGGTTTAAACAAGTGAGTTTAGGGTGAATAGGTCTAGACAAGTGACTGTATATATAAATATTTCAATTGTTTTCTTCCTGCTTGCATTTGTGTGTGATTCTGCTTTGATCTATTTTTCGCTGCTCTGCTCTGCTCAAACAAAGCTGGCCCTCCCCTCCGTCATAGGCTCCGTTTCGTTACTCATCGGTTTAAGCGTAACTCTGAGCCTGCTGCCATTTAAGGAAAATCCATTGAGCACAAAAGCCGGTCTGCCTTTTCCTTTTGGATGCGGAATAAACAAATCCAACGAACAAAAAACAACCCGGGTGATCAGTCAATCCACAACCAGTCAACAGCCTCCTTGCTGCCCCCTGGATTTATCACCAATTCCTTTTGCAAACTCCGCCTCCAATCCATCCATTTCATCTCCCAACCAGCTCACAAACACACTGAATTGAACCACTCTAAACTGACACTGACCTGAACCCTGTCGAACCAAACTTTCCTCCACCCAACCCAACCCAACCAGACAATCCAAAAGGTGCCCCACTTGCACACTTGATCGCTTGGTGCCTTTGCTTGAGCCTCAGGTGGAAAAATCTCACCTCCCACCCACCCACTTGCACCCACCTAACTTAAACATCAAAGGGGGCTTCCATTCAGTGACACCACTGGGAAACCCAAAGCCAAAGCCAAACCAAAACCAAAACCTGACCTTTGGCCATTTCCCCTCCAAGTCAACAGTGCTATTTATTCCCAACCCCTCAATCTCCACCTTATGATCACAGGCGGCAGCAGAAAGGGCCCGCCTGAGCCACTATCGTCGATGACGGGGCTGACCCAGCAGCAGCAGCAGGGCGCTTCTGCCAGGGTTCGGACCCCCAGCACCCCTCCTACAGGCAGCGGCAACATGCCGGAGTTCCAGTCGGCCTTGGACTTCACCAGCGTCCAGGACTTTGCATATCCTCACTTCCATCCGTTGCATTATGGCGTAGCGTTGCCTAGTCGCGACTCTACTAGCACCTCCAGCTCGTCGCTGGACAACGACGACGACGACGTACATGGTCAATCCTCTACGCACATGTTTGCTGATGGCCCACCCTGGCAGGAAGATGCAGATCTCAATTCTCCAGTAATCAACAGCCAAGACGATAACCGTGAGTACGAGTTCAGCGTGGCCTCGGTTGACGAAATTCACGGCAAAGCCGTCGCTCTATTTGAGTTTGTGCCAGAAAACGATAACGAAGTGCCTCTTCGCGAAGGCCAGATCATCTGGGTCTCGTATCGCCACGGTCAGGGCTGGCTGGTGGCTGAAAACCCCGAGACGGGGGAAACGGGCCTAGTGCCGGAGGAATATGTCCAGCTCGTGGCCAGTGGGACCGTCTCTGGTGAAACTGACGTTAATGAAGAAGGAGAAGATGATGAAGAAGACGAGATATACGCTAGTCCTGAGGGCGACTCCGAAGGCTGGGTAGATGATGAGGAAGAAACTGTCAAGTACTTGGACAAGATGCATCTATAGTAAGGCAAGGCGAGCAAAATGCGCCCCAAACCCCAAAAATCATGATCTAGCATGTGAGCATGATTTTATGATACGACCGACGACGACCCAATTCCAATTGATTTATCTTATATATATATATATATTATATAGTAGCTTCCTGTTGTGTTGAGATTCTCTCTATTTTTTTGCCATGTGTAGTATTAGTGAACACTTATCTACGATACAAATCATCAACACATCCTATCATCTTTTTTTTTTCAAAATCCATCTAGTACCTATTTACTAGATCTCCGTATGGGTCTGATTATTTGTGTGCACCTTTTTTGTTGAGAGAATCAATTCTCCAATTCTTGAAGAATCTCTTCATCGACCTCCTCTTCGTCTTCACTGTCAGAGTATTCATCTGGGCCAACTTCAGGCAGCGCCTTCAAGTTATCCTCAATGCTAGAAACCATCTCAGAGTAATCATCTTCTTCTTGTTCCGCCAGTTGGATTAATGTCGTCCATGCTTCCTGCGCTCCTACAGCATGTCGGTTGGCGATTCGAGTTCTGGCGCCATTGTTCTCGTTCAATGCCAGGTTGTACAGTTCAAAATGTGCCAAGCCATTCAAATAATAAATATCAATCACCTGGTCGTCAAGATTGTTTAGTGTGGTAGTAACATCCAGCACCAACGAATACTGATCAAGCTCCAGCATGCTCTGGGCCAAGCGAATCAAAGGTGGTATGCTTTGCGAACTATATTCATACACAGACCGATCACTGAAGAGTGCCCAAGCCTTTTCCAGCGCGTCTCGAGCATCGTCTTCTCGTTGTTGTGAAATTCTAATCGATCCAAGCACCGACCACGATTCAGGCTGTGAATCGTCAATCATCAACGCCTCAGTGATGAGCTTCTCACACCTGGATTCTGCTTCAGGTTCCATGCACAGATCAGTCATCCAAACCTCTATTTCTCCGCATAATCCTTCGGTCATTTTTGTCCGCAGCACCTTGATCTCTTCGGCACTTTTCCCAGCCGGCCGAGACAGCTGCTTTCTGATGAGATCAATGCCTGTTTCATACCATTGGGCACTTTCTCGTCCCGATGAAAGCTGACCAAGCCACAAAAACTTGCCGAATCCGTCCTTGGATCCGTCGGGATCGGCATCTGCCAGCATCAGGAAGCCTCGATAAGCCATTTCTGGATCACCGTTTTCAGCATAGCATTCAGCCAGCAAATGAACCGCCTCCAAATTGTCCAGATGCCCTTCGACAAACGGCTCTAGAATTCGAACACATTCCTCGTATTCGCTTTTGCCAAACAGCTCTTTGGCTGTGTCCAGTTCCGACATGTTGGTTGGAGGTTGTTTGTTCAAATATATTTTACAGACTAAATATTTTTATTTTTCACCTTGCAAAGCCCATTTTTCATCATCCCTCACTCGCCCTTCTCATACTGCAAAGCAAAAATGGATCCCCGAGAACAACAGGAAGAAGAGATCCAAGTACTGGAATCCATATATCCCGACGAACTGGAGAGTATGTGCAGATTTATTTAGTGCTGTATTATTATTTAGACCGTGAAAACTGACGATAGAGCTCTCTGATTCACAGTTCAATATTCACATTACGCTCGACACTGAGCCTATACGCTACTTGGGGCTCAATGTAGAGTTCCCTGCTGAATACCCTGATGTGGTGCCTATTTTAGATGTCTCTGTTGAAGACGGATCTTATCTCAATGGCGAGAATGACAGTGACGAAGAAGAAGACTACGAAGAAGATGGAGATGAAGAAGAAGACCAAGGAGAGCATTTCGACAAATCCGACATTAGCCATCTCCGCGCTCAACTGAAGGAGACAGCCGAAGAAAATCTCGGCATGCCCAGCATATTCACCATCGCTTCTGTTTTGAAAGAGCTGGCTGAGGAGCTCTACGCCGACAAGGTCAAGCAGACCGAACGAAGGGTGCACCTGGCGCAATTGGAACAAGAAGAAAAGGAACAGGCAAAATTCAGAGGTACTCCTGTAACCCCTGAAAGCTTTGCTGCTTGGAAGGAGAAATTCGATGCCGAAATGAGGTCATCCCTGAAGACTGTGGACAAAACGGGCACCTCCAAACTCACCGGCCGTCAGATCTTTGAACGTGGTCTCAACAAAGAAGATGATGAAGAAGACGTGGCTGGCGATGTTGAAGAGACAGCTGCAGGTGTCTCGGAGCTCAATGTACATAGCTGAATAGGCTAGGCTTGGATAACCCCTAAGCTCATCTACGATTAATATATTTAATGCATGCCTCCGAACATAAAGTCCTGTATCCGAACAAAAGATCTTGTTATCCTACGTGCAGCTAGGCTGTGTACAGGTCAAATAATTAATAGACAGCTAATTATGCTTACTACTTGGCATGTCCGCTTATATAGATGCCGTCAAAACGAAAGCAAATCGTCACTCTGAGATGTCTGGGATGGCTTGGTACTATTGGAGCCACCCTGCTGAGATCCCCACATGCTGTTTTTGGCATTCTGATTAGCCAGACTGGCCAGACTGGTGTTTCCTGACGCTGCAGACTTGTGCGACGCTTTTGAGCCTGCTGCAGACGACCATAGATCGCCAAACGCATCAGCCTTTTTGGGGGCTGGTGCCGGTGAAGCAGGAGTATTGGAGGAAGAAATTGCTGGGAGGGCAGCAGCCCTATATTGCACTTGGGGAGTAGCAGCAGGCTGTGGAGGAGCACTGCTAAGAGTAGTGGATGCAAACAGATCAGCAAGACTGGAACCACCAAGAGAGTTCGAGTTAGCAGGGGCAGCATTCGAAACCGGGGTGGCACTCTGGAAATCATCAAAATCATCGTCATCATCAGCAGAGGCAGGAGCCGGTGCAGCAGCAGCAGAGTCGTCATCAAAGCTGATGAAATCCGCAACAGGCTCAACAGTCTTTTTCTTGGGCAATGAAGGAGGAGACTGTCTCGAGGTAGAGGCCGAAGCTCCGCCAGCATCATACTCCTCGAATTCGTCCTCCTCATGTCTATTGTACCCGGGACCAATGTAGTTGCTGCCGTCGAAGCCTCCTCCATCACCGAAGACCTGGCCCTCGTAGCCCGAGCCAAACTCTAGGCTCTCGTTGCCAAAACCACCGTACTTGTTACCGGTTCCGCCGAATCCGCCAACATCGTCGGAACCGACTCCTCCGTACTTGGTATTGTTTGATCGAGCCTTCTTTCGCTCGACTCGGATTTTTTCAATATCGGAAAGCAATCCGGACAGTTCCTTGGCTCTGTTTCGGATGTTGATACCCTGATCCTTGGCATTGGAGTCAACATAGTGGAAGTGCTTGAGCATCTCAATCACACCAACGTGGGAACGAGCATAGTCTACTACTCGTTCCGAGCCGTTTTTAACGAGAAATTCCAAAAGCTGTAAAGCCTTGTAAATTTGTCTCCACTCAGAAGCAGATTTTTCTGTGAAACGCTTGTATATCATGGGCATGATTTCGTGGAATTCTTGACTAGAAGCAATTGTTAGTGGGGTTTGCCGAGTGTTTTGGCAGAGCCAACCCTAGCAAAACTTACCTGAAATTGGTGCCCTGGGCAATTTCCTACCTCAGTTAATATCAAATATTTAAATATACCACTGTATTTTGCAAACATACCTTCATAAGTGTCGAACTGGCTCCCCAAGGTTCGTTGTTGGTGGCTTCTCGAACCTTGGCTTCCATCTCAGTGTAGTTCATCACCACTTAACGTTAGCGCCTGAGCCAAGCATAAACAAAACTTCAGCAAAACTTACCATTCTGGGCCTTACGCACATATGCCTTGACATCATAGATGCTAATGTTGGAAATTGTGTCCTTGAGGTTGTCCATTGTAGCCGTAGCTCGGGTGTGCTGGCAATGAAGATAAGTTTGGTCCGGTGGGATATGGGAGGTATATAGATCTGACAAAAACCGAACCGGGAAAACAGGGTCAAACCTCCACTGCTGAAAGGCTAAAGGAAAATAGAGCGATTGAGGTGAGTAAGAGGCAAATATGTTATGTATATACGAGAGATGATTGGAATAAAAGTACACCGTTGGTGGAGTAGACCATGTTGATCATTTTCTCCGCACACACAGCCAGGTCACGTGATCTATGTCGGACGGAACAGACAAGCCAGACCAAAAGGCGGGTGGCAGCTGGTGGATGAAAAAGCTTGAACTGAAGTATCAGAGAGCTGAATCAGGAGTGCCCATTTATACTGAACTATGAGGAATTCAGCTAAATCAGCAGAACAAACAGTGCAGACATGATAAATGGCTGTTATCCACAAGGTACTGCATCACGTGCCAAATGTGTCCTGCTCACCGCCGACGGAGTGGAGCCTGGGCGGAGCTGTAGATTCACCGAGGGCTCGCATCTTCAGAAGAAAAGCACATAGAAAATGCCCAGGCAGATATATGCCACTGCCTTAGCCTGGCAATTCCAATAAAACAGGTACCTTCGATTCCAATGGCTGTTTTCTGCGGTGTTGGCTGGCCAAACCGGTGCCCAGAGCCTGTACATCTCATCACGCCTTTCCCCGACAATTTGTTTGCACCCGCAGCTCCTTGACCTTCTCATCCAATGTTCAAGTCAATTTCTTCCTCCTTCACTTCCGTATCTGGTCGAACTTCCACACGAAAACTATCATCTACACGAATCATCATGGGCAACAAGATTTTCTTCGATACTTCTGCTGACGGTAAGTGATGGTGCCAATTGGTTCGGTTCTCGAGGATTGCTTAGTTTGGATTGATTGGATTTGCCTTTTTGGCCTTCGATTAGGTTGGCTACGTCATAACTGCACTGCCGGAACTGGGCTCGAAACTGCTCGCGAGTACGCGAAGATCGGACTTTCAAATTCAATTGGGCTTTTCCTTGGGGGCATTTTTTCCTGGGGCTCTGCTGGCCGGTCTTTCCTTATTCGTTTGCTTGGGGGGGCTTCCATTTGAGTTGATGCGGAAAAATCAGCACGTTTGCCATTGATTTCCTTCCATTATGACAAAGCAAATTCAAGTTCAAAATATAATCCGATCCGATCCAACCCAATTCCAGCCCAGCCCGAACAGAAACACTAACTTTTACAGGCAAGCCTCTTGGCCGAATCACCTTCGAGCTCTACGACGACGTAGTCCCCAAGACTGCTGAGAACTTCCGAGCTCTTGCCACTGGCGAGAAGGGCTACGGCTACGCTGGATCCATTTTCCACCGTGTCATCCCCGACTTTATGCTCCAGGGTGGTGATTTCACCAACTTTGACGGTACCGGAGGTAAGTCCATCTACGGTGCTCGATTCCCTGATGAGAACTTCAGCCGACGACACACCAAGCCTGGTCTTTTGTCCATGGCCAATGCTGGTCCCAACACCAATGGCTCCCAGTTCTTCATCACCACTGTTGCCTGCCCCTGGTTGGACGGCAAGCACGTTGTGTTTGGCGAAGTCACTGAGGGCTTTGATGTCGTCAAGAAGATTGAGTCTCTCGGTTCTCGATCTGGCACCACCCATGCCAAGATCTCCGTTGACAAGTCTGGTGAGTTGTAAGTAGCTTTTTGCTACTTACGGCTCGCTCCTCTGAACGAAGACTGGCTTCTCTCAGGTATTTTCTATCAAGAAACAGAAACACTTTTTCAAAACCAAAAAAACATACAGCTAAAAGTGAGAACTTGCTTCTCCGTATATATAGTATAGTATATTGTTATTTCCAATACATTGCCTGAGATAAAATCAACCCATTTAGCTCGCCTCGAAACTGTAGTCTCGATCTACTCGAGCAACTCGAACTCGATACTGTTTGTACCAGTCGGATCTACCCATCTTCTGCGCTATCAGATGCTCTCTGGTCTGTTTCCAGGCTTTTATGTCCTCGGCCGATCTCCAGTACGATACAGTTATTCCTATATCTGAGCTCGCAGACTCAACCCCGAGGAATCCTGGCTGATCCCTCACTAGCTCAGACAGCCGTTCGTCTGTCATCGCATAGTCTTCGCTCACCTCACCCTTGCGCGATGTGAAAATCACCGCGTAGTAAGGAGCTTTCGGCGTATTTGCAAACATGGTTGGTTTCAAGAATATGTTATGTATGTTAGTCATTGGCTTGGCTTGTATTTTTATTGGGCCCCATTCCAGCTCGCAGATTTCCCCCACCACTGTATTCCTTTTTGCAAAACCCAAACAGCCGTTCGTTAACCTCTTCGCTTCTTCAGCGCTTTCAAACCTATTCAGATTCCGCAACCACAGCATGCCTCCGGCTGAACTGGAAATATTCTCAGTATCTCCAGGCCGGGGCGCCGGCGTAGAAAAGGAGAATTTGCCTTCAAAATCCCTGGCACTCTATAGCCCACAACACGTGACTCTCGACATGCAGAAGTCAGGACAGCTGAACAGTCCGCCAAAAAACGGTATAGGAAAACTTGCGTCTAACCCGGACAAGATTAATTTACTGTGGGGCAAAGAGAAAAAGTCGCGCCGGAAAGGGAAAAGTACAAAGGTGAAGCGGAAAGCTACAAAACCGCCTCTGCTGTCTCCGATGCATCCTAAAAAATTCAAAGAAAATGTCAGCAACCTCAAAATTGTGTACAAGAATACTATGACGGGAGAAATTTCGTATGACTTAGCTGGGAGTGAAGCACCTACAGAAAATTCCCTCCATAAGTGGCGGAAAGCCAGAGATGAAAGAAACAAAGCTCTTCATGGCTTGGATCGGCCTCTTACATTACTAGAAAAAGCATCTTTGATTGAGTTGGATGTGGATATCAATACGATGAAAATGCTATATGACAATGAAGTTGATTGTGGGGAATATCACAGTCAACAAGAGGTTCTGGAAGTGAGCTCGAATGATCTTTCTGACGGAGCTCTTGTGAATGATAGCTACACATGCCAGGCCAAAAAAAAGACTGACAAAGATCATTCTTCGGTGATCAGTTACTCGCTAGTAAATGTCCTAGCTTCGCAAGTCTGCCATATCGATCTTCCATCCAGTCCTCTCGTGTTGGAAACAAATGAATCAAGCGGCATAAAAGACGATAGTCCATCTCTTATAATTGGTGAGGAAAGTCTCATCTCAGGAAACAGCCTTGTGGCCAAACTAGGCTATCTTACTAGTCAAACTCCGTCATTGGACAGCCAGTCTGCTATTCAAGACGTGGTAAAGCAACAGAACACTTCAGATCCAATTGACTTAGAAATAGCTGGAGATGGAAAAAATCGCTCTTTATTGGTGATCCCTGATATCATCTCTCTTTCGGATAGCTGTTCTGAAGCACCTGTTTCTATTAGGGACGACTCTCCTGACGATCATACTTTCTTCTTCCCACCGGATCAAGATGTGTACGTTCCAGGTTCTCAAGTATCCGAATCTAATGATGCTGTACATCTAACAGTGATGAATTCGGCTAATATCGCTATTCCTGACTCGGAAGACGAGGAAGAGGAGTGCCCTCCTTCCTCCGCTGTTTCAACTCTTACTAGGAAAGAGCTCGAAACACAACTTGCATACTACGGCTTCGGGCCACTCAGAAATAGATCAAAAATGGTAGAAACTCTAGAGTCGTGCATCAGTCTATCTCAAAGATCAGTAACAACAGGTGAATCCCCGAAAGATGATACAGAAGCTCCCAGGCTTCTGATTTTCCATGCCATTACCAAGGAGATTATGAATAATGTCGAAGCACGGATATGGTGGACTAAAATGCTTACATACCAACCTATTCCTATCGGCCAGTTCACTGAATTTCTTCGCGGAAATCTCGGGATGGCTGCGGTAGATCGGGATTTCATCCAGGAATGGGCCGACTACAGCGGCATAACTATGACCAACGACGCTAAGAGGAAATAATAGCATCATCATGTATTTATTTGGAGCTGTAATGAATTATTTATAATTTGATGAGAATTGTTTTGGCTTTTTTTGGGTTGTTTTCTCAATTTCAATATTGCCTGTAAATTGACTCCCCCGGTGGGTTTGCCCTAGATGGCCTCCTCGGAGTTTTGCAGCCTATTGCTAGCCATCATTGTCAACGTCCAATGCCAGCGGCGGTGCCGACTCCATAGATCAAAACCTCTCAAGCTGATTCAGCCCGCTACCATAATAGTAGCATTTAACTGCCGGAAAAGCTCGCACGGCACTCTGCCGACACCGATCAGCCTGTAACAGCGGGCGGATTTGAACACATGCGGCTGAATGGTGTGCGATACCCGGAGTCCGGACATACCCGCTTACACCTTGTTTTTAAGTGGAGACCGATTTGCCTCCTTAACTTCACCAGTGCTTTGAAATATGGTGACTGTCTCCTCTGTAGACCCCGAATCGCAGCCATTGCTGCGAACCACCATAAGGCAGAAGAAGCGGGGACGAGGATGTGCCCGGCTGGCGGTTTATGCCTTGGTTGGCTTTCTGTTCCTGACCATCTTTAACCTCATTTTCCTGCCTCGAACCTCTCTGAGCCGAGATTGGAAACGGCTGCATGCTAAGCGAGTGCCTGTTCCTGAGTTGGAACGGGCTCTGTTCAACAGTGTCAGCGCTGAGAGTATCAAAACCTGGTCTGAGAAGTATACCGCCGAGCCCCACTTGGCTGGAACCAACTTCGGCCTTGTCCAGTGGACTGCCGACAAGTTCGAGGAGTACGGAATCAAGTCCGAAATTGTCTCCTATGATATCTACCTGAATTACCCCGAAGACCATGCCTTGCATCTGCTGAACAAGGATGGTTCTGTCAACTTCACTGCTTCTCTCGAAGAAGATGTGCTTGAGGAGGACCCCACCACCGGATTGGAGGACCGAGTTCCTACTTTCCATGGTTACTCTGCCTCTGGAAATGTCACTGGTAAAGTTGTTTATGCCAACTACGGCACCAAGGACGATTTTGAACTGCTGGTCAAAAAGGGCATTGACTTTACTGACAAAATTGTCCTTGTCAAGTATGGTGGCCTCTTCCGAGGTCTCAAGGTCAAATTTGCTCAAGACTTGGGTGCAATCGGTGTTCTTATGTACTCCGATCCTGTTGACGATGGCAAGATCACTCTGAAGAACGGGTATAAGGCTTACCCCGATGGACCAGCTAGAAATCCCTCGTCAGTCCAGCGAGGAAGCGTTCAATTCCTTTCCTATGCTCCTGGTGATCCTACTACTCCTGGATATCCTTCCAAGGGTGATGCACCTCGAGTCGACCCCCATGGAACCATTCCTTCCATCCCATCTTTGCCTATCAGCTATTTGGATGCCCTACCAATCCTCAAGGCTTTGAACGGGCATGGATTAAGCCCCAAAGACCTTGGCAAAGGCTGGGCTGGTGATCTCGATGATGTTACCTACAATGTTGGTCCGTCCAAAGTGGAGGTCAACCTATATAATGAGCAGAAATACGTCACTACGCCCAACTGGAACGTAATCGGCAAGATTGATGGCATTATTGGCGATGAGGCTATTGTCATTGGAAATCATCGAGATGCTTGGATTGCTGGAGGTGCTGGTGACCCTAACTCTGGTTCTGCTGTTCTGATCGAGCTGGCTAAGGCCCTGGGTCAATTGACCGCGACTGGTTGGAGACCCACTCGAACCATCTACCTTGCATCTTGGGACGGTGAAGAATATGGTCTACTCGGATCTACCGAATGGGGTGAAGATAAGGCCAAGTTCTTGGGTAAGCATGTTGCTGCTTATATTAATGTTGATGTGGCTGCAAGTGGCCCTAACTTGGAGGTCGAGTCGTCACCTCTACTGAATGATCTGATTCGAAAGGTCACAAAGCGAGTTCCTTCTCCTGGAGCTGGCAAGAAGTCTGATACCGAGGAATTCACAGCAGCAGATGTCGAAGCTCAACTGGTCCCTAGTGTGTACGATGACTGGTTTGCTCAAAATGGTGCCAAGATTGCCACTCTTGGTTCTGGAAGTGATTTCACTGTGTTCCAGGACTTCCTTGGTATTCCCTCTCTTAGTTTGGGCTATGGCAGTGGTACCAGTGATCCTGTTTATCATTACCACTCCAACTACGATTCCTTCCACTGGATGGAAAAGTATGGCGACCCTACTTGGCAGCACCACGCAACGATCGTCAAGTTATGGGGCTTGCTTACATTGACCTTGTCTGAACAAGAAGTCCTTGCTTTGAAGGCTGAGGAGTATTCCGAGGCTCTCGAGACCTATGTTGACTCTCTGGCCAAGGATGTTAGTGAGTTTCACATTGCCAAGTCCAGCTTTGCAAAGCTACAGAAGGCCCTGGGAAAACTTGTCAAGACCTCCAAGGCCTACGATGAGTATACCGTCGAACTTCAGGATAGATATACAACCGACTTCCCTTGGTATAAGTTCCACGAGAAGATAAAGCTCTTGGTAGAAATCAAGATTGCCAACATTAAGCTGAAGCAGTTTGAGAGACTGTTCAAGCATGAAGAAGGTCTTGATGGCAGAACCTGGTTCAAGCATATTGTGTTTGCCCCTGGTCGGTATACTGGCTACGCCGGTGTCTTGCTACCTGGCATCACAGAAGCTATTGAGGACCATGATCAGGAGCGACTTCTTAAATGGATTGGAATCACTCTTGGATCGGTTAAGGCTGCACACGGTCTTTTGAAATAAACTGCCTACACTCCGGTCTTGGAATACATAATATTAACAGAATTTATAGTTTAAAACATTAATAGTTTTTTTTCCTTGGAGGAATCCCGCTCGATAACGGCTGGGGCTTGTCAATTGTGGGGTGTGGCTTATCTTTGAAATTTGAACTTTCTGGATGGGTTTTTCGCGTGAAACTATTACGCGACATCTACGCGAGAATGACACTCCAAGAAATGTCTAGTTTAAACACAGGCATGGAGGAAGCTTCGAATGCCTCGAAGAAACGAACGGTCAGTCAGGAAGAGAATAGTACAGCTGCAACTTCCAGCGACAAGGAAAATACTGGCGATGCAGATGAAGGCCGGTTAGCCAAGAGAGCCAGAACCAAGCAACAACAACATCAACCAACGGACGAGGAGAAAATGCTAGAGAAGAGTAAAAAGGATGCTGAGAGAGAAGAGAAAAGAAAGGAGAAAGAAGAGGAGAAGCGGAAGAGAGAGGTAGAGAAGGAAAAGGAAAAGAGGCGCAAAGAAGCCGAGAGAGAAGCTGAAAAGCAAAAGAAGGAGGAACTGAAGAAGCAGAAAGAGGCCGAAAGAGAAGAAGAGAAGAAGAGGAAGGAGGATGAGAAGGAAGAGGAGCGGAAGAAGAAAGAATTAGCCAAGGAAGAGCAGCGCAAGGAAAAAGAGCTCGAAAAGAAGAGAAAGGAAGAGCAGAAGGAGGAGGAGAAGCGCAAGAGAGAAGAGGAAAAGAGGAAAAAGGAGGAAGACAAGAGAAAGAAAGACGAACAGAAGAATAAGAGCCAGCTCAATCTGGGGACATTCTTCTCAATACAGCGACCTAAAGAAGTTGAATCGACCAATGGGACTACTGAAAACCCCCCAAGCATAGCAGGTGAATCACCGGTAAAGAAGGTGTCTGCTCTGAGTTACACAGAATACTTTCTTCCTTTTCATATTCGCACCAGTGTCACAATAGCACCTGCAAATCAATTGGCTAGAGCCGATGACCATGGAGATATGTTGTCGTGGATCAAGTCCTGTAGACAAGACCGAGGAGGGCAGCCGTCGGTGACAATACAGAATGTGGTCAGCGCCATGAACGAAACCTCTGCTACGGAAGAAGACCTCAACAAGCTCCTGCATAAAGTCCCTCATAAGCTGCTTCAATTTCATGAAGATGTTAGGCCCCCATATGTTGGATCATTCTCGAAATATGCCCCTGACATTGCATACAGGCCATTCGACAAGATAGCATCATCCAGCATTAATTACGAGTACGATTCCGAGATTGAATGGATCCAGGATGAAGACGATGATGGTGAGGATATTGGAGATGAGGACTCGGACGACGCTCTAGACGAAGATGATGAAGATATGGACGAGTTTCTGGACGCAGAGGAGGAAGAAGGAGTGAAACGCCGAAATATCATTGGACCTCTCGAGGCCATGTTTAAGAAAAATGATGGAACTGCGCCAGAGCTATTTTCAGTCATGGAGATCGAACGCTTTCTGCCTATAAACGGACCGATTGATCCTTTCAAGGACTACTGGGAGCCAAAATCTACGCCTAAGAAAGCTGAGAAACTCAACCCTTTTACCCTAGCCAGTGGAGCTATTGGCACCACGAAAAAGGGATCCAACAAAGTGTTGAAGACTGTTCCTGAAGAATCTTTGAAAGAAGTTCTACGAAAAGTTCAAGGAAGTGATATGAGCCTGATATTGCTGGTGGAGATCGTCAAACGAGAATTCCCAAAGCTGTCGAAGGAGAGCATCAAGAATACCATAAAGTGCAGCGCAACTCAACAGGGCCAGAAGGATCAGAAGAGATGGGTGGTTAATGAGGACTTTATAAAGTATTTGAGATAATGTTTATAATTGCATGTAAAGGAAGATATTTAGATATTCTAGTAGTACCGATACTGGTGGTTGTCTCAAGGGATGAGGTTGGTGGTAGTGTTCCCGATTAGGAAAATTAATTAACGATACACGACCCGACGCGTCTACTTTAGCTGCCCTTCTATACAAGGTAAATTTTCTACACAGTTAGTATCCTTCCGCTTCCAAACACCCTCCAGCACAAATCATGTCGGAACCAGGAAGTTCGCCTAACTTTGGAGGAGCTGAGGCTCCTTCTTCGCCATTGTTTGTAGGCTCTAGTTCTCCTGCTCCTATTATTGCCAGTAGTGAATCTGGTGCTGCTGAACGAACCGGCCGATTGCACATGAGCGACATGAGCAGTCCTATGCGCTATTCTTCCTCGTCTCCAGGTAGAGGAGATAGACCAACACCTCGGATGTCGTCCCAGCATATACTTTCTTCTCAGGCTGGTCTCTACTCTGATCTCAGCACGGGCCGATCTGGCCAGAGACGTGGTGGTGCAGCTCATGCCCGACGTGGAGATATCTTTTCTTCCGAAGCTACGGCTTCACCTTCACGAAGGCGAAGATATATTAGCAGTGATGTTAATAGTAGCAGTGATGGTGCTATGATGTCAATGTCTCAGGCTGAACAGCCCTCTTCTGAAGCTGATACTGGTGCTCCCGTTCGAGTAATCTGGGGTACCAATGTTGGAATTCAAGATAGTATCAATGCTTTCCGAGGGTTCCTCCAGGGTTTCAAGAGCAAGTACAGAAAAAATCTTGATGACGAGATAGTTTTGGCTGGCGAAGGTGAAGATCTGGTATATCTCGATATGTTGAGTCAAATGAGAGCTTTGGGTTTGTCCAACTTGAATCTTGATGCTAGAAACCTCCTAGCTTATCCACCCACAAAGAAACTCTATTATCAATTGATCAACTATCCTCAAGAGATCATTCCTATTATGGATCAAACCGTTAAGGACTGTATGGTTGCGTTGGTATCTGGTGATCAAGACGATTCTAATGCCAAAGCGATCGCCAAAGAGCTCGACGAAGTGGAGACAAAAGTCTTCAAAGTTAGACCATACGGCTTGGATAATAAGCGTGGTATGAGAGAATTGAATCCTGGTGATATCGATAAGCTCATATGCGTTAAGGGTCTTGTTCTTAGGGCTACTCCCGTTATTCCAGACATGAAGGAAGCTTTTTTCCGATGCAGCGTCTGCAACCATACAATTGTGGTCGAAATCGACAGGGGTATCATTACGGAGCCTACCAAATGCTATCGGCCGGCATGCGGTCAGCAAAACTCTATGCAGATCATTCACAATCGATCTCTTTTCAGTGACAAACAGGTAGTTCGACTGCAAGAAACTCCTGATATTGTTCCTGATGGTCAGACACCGCATTCTATATCGCTCTGCGCTTATGATGAACTGGTAGATGTTTCTAAGGCAGGAGATAGAGTTGAAATTACAGGTATCTTCAGATCAGTTCCTGTTAAGACCAACCCACGGCAGCGAACTCTCAAAAGTCTCTTCAAAACCTATGTTGATGTTGTACACATTCAGAAAGTGAACGCTAAGCGAATGGGTACCGATATTTCTACAGACAATGACCTAGAGGCCCAGTTTGCTGAGGAACAGGGAAAACAAGAGCAGCGGGATGTTGAAGAGCTGAGAAAGGTCAGCGAGGAGGATATTCTGAAGATGAAAGAGATAGCTGCACGGCCAGATCTCTACGAGCTTCTGTCTAGATCATTGGCTCCTAGTATTTATGAGAATGACGATGTCAAGAAAGGTATTTTGCTACAACTGTTTGGTGGTACAAACAAGGTTTTCCATAAGGGAGGAGCTCCTAGGTACCGTGGTGAGATTAATATTCTACTTTGCGGTGACCCTTCGACTTCGAAATCTCAGCTTCTCCAGTATGTGCATAAGATTGCTCCTAGGGGTATTTACACTTCCGGTAAGGGCTCTTCAGCTGTCGGTCTGACCGCTTATGTCACTCGAGATCCTGAAACACGTCAATTGGTTTTAGAGTCGGGAGCATTGGTTCTTTCTGATGGTGGTGTTTGCTGCATTGATGAGTTCGACAAAATGTCTGACGCCACCAGAGCGGTTCTCCATGAAGTTATGGAACAACAGACCGTGTCCATTGCAAAGGCTGGTATCATCACTACGCTGAATGCTCGGTCCTCTATTATTGCCTCTGCGAATCCTATTGGCTCAAAGTACGACACCAAGCTGTCAGTAGCTCAGAATATTGATTTGCCTCCTACTCTTCTTTCCAGATTTGATCTTGTCTACCTAATGATCGATAAAATTGATGCTCAGACTGATAGAATGCTGGCAAACCATCTCACTAGCATGTACTTGGAAGACAATCCAGAAACTGGCTCAACTGAAGAGGTTCTGCCTATTGAATTCTTGACAATGTATATCTCATATGCAAAACAGCATATTCAACCCAAGATCACACCAGAGGCGAAAGAAGAGCTTGTAGCAGCTTATGTTGCAATGCGCAAATTAGGCGAGGATGCCAGAACCGCTGAAAAGAGAATTACGGCTACCACTAGACAGCTTGAATCTCTGATAAGACTCTCTGAAGCTCATGCCAAGATGAGGTTTAGCCAAGAAGTGTTGGCTTCCGATGTTGCTGAAGCTGTCAGGTTGATCAGGAGTGCCATTAAAGAATATGCTATGGATCCTCTTACTGGCACTATCGACATGGACTTAATCCAAACTGGAACTTCGATGGCTCAGCGAAGAATGAGAGCAGATTTGAAAACCGTGGTACTACAAGTTATCGATGAAATGTCTAGTGACGGCAGAGAGGTTAGATATGACGATATCTTGCGAGATATTGCCAGTAAATCTATGGAAAGGGTTGAGACTACTGACTTCTCTAATGCTCTTTCTGGTCTGGAACAGGAGGGCTTGATTGTGGTTCATGGAAGTGGTCCAAGAAGACTTATTAGACGTAATGCGAATGTCTAAACTATAAATATTTATATCCAAGTTTAGAGGGAGCTACCTTCTCGAGCTGTAGTACTATAATATGCAGGCGTTTTTCTACAATATTTACATGATAATTAACTAAAAACAGATATTTACAATTGGACGAACTAGTCAGTTAAGCTCCTCGCATAACCAAAAGCGTCCTGTACAAACTTTTCCACTGTTCCATTGTCAAGAGAAGCTGCTCCTTCCGGGAAGTCGAGCACCAAACTCGCTTCTAGTTTTCTTCCCCCAAACCAACCACCCTCTAGAGTAGAAAGTTGTAGGATATAACCTTTATAGTCAAGGTCAATTTGTCGTCGATAGGTCATCGAGCTGTACATGTAATCCACGGGGGTTCCATTTATATCAAGGCTGATCTCCTTTGGAATGTACAAAGGATCATTTCCGTACATGTGAATTCGCGCATCCTGAATAAACTTGCTGACAGAGGGCTGCTCCGCATCGAGGAACTTTGATGCTGAAGCAGAAAACTTCACATCGCATTCCCACGATGGTAAGGAAATGCTCGTATTAACCTCTTGCTCGGATGATGCTATCTGTATCGAAGACATTACACATTTATCGTCAGGGCCGAGTTCGAACCACATCTCCACTGGTGGATAATTTTTGAGATTTTCTGTGCCCTCCTGCACATACAGATTAGGAAGAAACTTGAGCTGGATGAGATAAGCATGGTCATCTCCAGCTAGTCTCTTCTTGTTGGTATGGATAACACCTCCTTCGATTCCTTCCGTGGTCTGTTCACCGAAAGTACTCTGCTTATCAACAATGTCGAGAAGTTTCTGCCAGGCATCTAAAGGGCTCTCGTCAGCTTCAGTCGGGAGCTCTTCAGCATTGCCAGCCTCGGGGTCATGTGCCACATCTGCCTCAGGATCGTAGAGCCCCAGTTTTGAAGACCTATTATACAGGAAAGGAATATTCGAGGAAAATATTCTAGGAAGGTCTGTGACATGATTTCCCGCTTTCTTAAATTTTGGATCATCAGTTTTATGCAGAACATGACCAAAAGTGGCTGTCAAAGTCGTGGGTCGGTCCGGGGAGTTGTTGGTCACTTTTGTTAGATTCTCAACAACAATGTCAGAGGCAGTATCGGTAATATCAATTTGCTGAGAAGAAGAATTCTCTCCTTTGTGCCGACTTCTCTTGAGGCGATACCAGCTGAGAGAGCGATCTTTCCAAGATAAAGAGTCGTCATCGATGATTCTACTGAGGTGGGTATTTTCGTTCTCTGGGGGAGTATTATAAATGAAGGTCGACTCAGTTCGAGGCTTATAGTCCAATGCGTCAACAATCATCCTTCTGGCGTTGTCGAAATGATCTCGTCGAGAAGCCGTCGCATTGAGCATTTTTGAAGCAGGATTGTACTCCAGGAACGTTTCAGCTAGACGCTGTATTCTATCGAGAGGAAGATCCTGAATGGGATTAAACTCCTCAATGACAGAAGTATCAATATCCTCTGTGGTTGAATTTTGAAGTGTATTATGCAAACTGGCCTGGATCCAGTCAAATGTATCAGCCGATGATCTGATAACAACATTTTGCTCGTCGGCATTTATCATGACTCTAGCACCACCTTTTGTCCAGGATCTAGGAAGCTTGCCATTTTCCGAGATTATAACGAACATTTCTCGCCTGCTTAGAGGGATAGTCTTCTCGATGATGACATCAGAACTTTCGCTGATATCTCTCGACACATGCAGATTCCATATATTATTTAAGATGAGTTTTGAAGCACTCTGTTTAGAAGAGTGTTTTCCTAGGCGTGTCACTGCTGGAGAAGCCCTGTTATTGTAATAGTTGATGAGTTGAGTCTTTGAAAACCCTCGACTGGTGTCGGCAAGCAGCTGCGCATAACGTTTTTCCGAGACATGCTGGTTGAACGGCTTCATGTGATCAATGTTTTCAAATACAGCCTCTTCTGAGTTTTCATCTTCCCTGAAAATCAGCAGGTTCTTCCGTTGCTGTTCCAAGGTGTCAATTGAGGACTGTTTTTTGTTAATTATTGTCGGCCTTCGTCTGGCAGGCATGAACCTTGATTTGCGAGCGCCTAAAACAATGAAATCCTGAGGTATAGGAGACTTTTTCAGCCCCCGAGAATCCGAGGGTATATGCGCAGATGGCTGCGGAGGCATATTAGGGGCCTTTCCGTCAGCATCATCACTGTACCATGCCGAAAGGACCCTGGGTCTCAATGAAGAGGGAGCTCTCCCTTTCAGACCAGCAGCATAGGACTGTTTCAAAAAGGGCCTAAGCATGCTGAGATAAAAACTACAGCTCTTGTCGCTTCCGAGAAGGATTCGGTGATCCAATGTTGAAAAAAAGTTTTTGATCTTGTGAGTATGCGGCTGGGTTTCATCATCCTCAACTTTACATGGAGGGACGGAGAAGGACGAAGAGAAGGAAGCTGGAGGAGGAGAAACTCGTAGTAGATCGTGAAGCTTCTGACGATATAAATGGTGGGAGTGGTAATGGGGCAAAAAATGAAGCAATTGGGCTAGGAGGAAAAGCCGATAATGTAGGTAATTCTCGCTATGAGCAGCTGGTTAACCGCGAGCTGGTGGAATTTCTTTCCGCAATTCCGCACGAGAACCAAAATATACTTGGATCATCATATATTAGCATTTCTGGATCGAGGGAGCTCAAAGACGGGGACACAATAAAGCGAAAAGGAGCGGAGGAAGATGATGTCGAAGACTACGTTGGAGATCATCGTGGATCTGGCGTTCTCTGGACTGAGCAAGAGAAACAGAAGTTCTTCGTGCTGCTAGGGAGAAAATCGAGGCATAACTTGCTTGCAGTCGCTAAAGAACTTGGTACGAAGACTCTCCTTGAGTGTGAAGAATACCATGATCTGTTATTTGCAGCCTCGAGAGGAGTTCCCCCTTTGAACTTGGTGGATCTTCCTGCCGCGAGAGAAATGACTGGCGACTGGATTGCTATGGAGAATATTCAGGCTACTCTTGTTGAGAATAATGAATACAACCGACCGCAGGGTATGGGAGAAGTTTCTGCCGATGATCTGTCGTTGGACCTTGGAGATGAATCTCAAGACTCTGAAGTAAAGGCCAACGTACAAGGTGGTGAAGATGGCATCCCAGATTCAGCTGATGATTCTCTCCTGGATGAAAGAAATTTGACCGAGCTGGCTAATCTATACCGTATGCTTCCTACTTCTCATTTAGAGTCCGACGATCTTGAAGAACAAACGATTTCGCTCAGCAATAATTATATTGTAGAGATGGAGAAATTCACGCAAGATTTAGTGCGGTATATTTCAAACTCTGTTCTTCAATTTAAACTCGAAATATTGAGATCAGCTATAGGGCTAGCTGGCCCCACCACGCTAAATTTACGACAGGAGATTACAGATAAAGACATTTATGTCATTACTGACAGTCTGGGATTGCCAAGATCCCTAGAAAGTCATTGGGAACAGCTCACTTTGGGACAGATTGAACCCTCTGGAGAGACTGTAGAGGAGGAGTTGGAGATAGTCCAAGATGATATTGATGTGGAGACCTCAGCTGCTCCATCACCATCGGATGTAGAGGGATCTGCAAGCCCTGTGGAACTTTCTGACTCCCCGATATCTACAAGTGATGAAAGCTTCAGTGACCAATCCAGCAGCGACGGAGATGATTCTTCTCTCTCTGTAGATGATATATCCATCGACGAGCTCCTTGATACCGAAGCTAATCAACTAGAACAATTCGACATAGAGACATCGCGAAAGGAAGAGGAATATCTGATGAAATGGCTCCAAGCAGATTCAGCTGATGACTCAGATGAAGAAATAATCAAAACGGAGAGAATTGGTGGTAACTCTACACCGAGTGTCCAAAACGAGCCTCTCGAGGAGTCCCTGGTTGTAAGTTTACCGGACAGACTTACGGTTGAGGCTCTGCAGAAAATAAGGACTTGCAGTCCTTTTACTATATTTATTGGGTGACAAAGCTACCTTTGCATATGTTATATACTGTACATTAGATGATATTGAAACAATTACAAGAATGATCTACAGTCTGACGGGGGCTGTGATCTTGCTGTGCGGCTGTAACTGCGATGATGCCGAGATATACAGTGTTCGTTTCCAATCCATGAAACTTAACTAACACATCACCATGTCGTATACTTTCCGTTTAAAGCCTCATTCGGATGAAGAAGTTCCCAAATGGCAAGATGCAGCTACCAGTGCTCTTGAATTTGCCTCCACGATCCAAAGTACATGGAGCAAGGGCAAGTTCTATGAAGACGGAGGAGTACAAACCTACAATACACGAATAGATGGAAACTTCTGGATGGCCCGTGTATCCAGGCACACTGATATCCCCTACGAATGGTTCAGTAAAGGAATTCTAGAAGATCACACCAAAAACGAAGTTCAGTACATCCCACTGTTGAACAGCTATCGTGAAATTAATGATTTTAGCGCTAAGGGCAACCTTGAGCGATGGTACAGCGTCATTGTTCACTATAAATTTCCCAAATTTTTCTCTGACCGAGAAATGGCAGTATGGATTGTATGCGTGACGCCAGATGAATCTAAAAAGCAGTTTGTAGTTGTTTCTATTCCGTCTAATCGGGCCGTTTCCAGAGATGTCACCCAGGCTATCTATTGTTCCATAGAGGTAATCACTCTACAAGAGGATGGCAAGACAGTGGAGTGGCTCATGGCTCAGACTAGCGATGCTTCGGGATCTATTCCTCGGTGGATCCAGGATAAGAGCGTTACTGCCAGCGTTGTCCAGGATGTGCCCAGCTTTGTGGATTGGGCCCGAGATACTTATGGTGCGGATGACCTATAGTAGTTTTTGTTGTTAGTATAATGTATTGTTCATTAAAATTCAGTGCGATGCGATGCGCTGTAAAACCCCCGTATGCTGCTACTTCATTATATGGCCAAGTCTTTGCGAGATCTCTTGTCGTTTTTTGATTGTCTCTTCCCATTCCTCGTCGGAGATGGGCGAATCATCTCTGCTTTGTAGAGATGGCCAGAACTCTCCTCCAGATCTGCCCAGGGATTGTGAGCAGTATGCAAGCTGCAGCCATAGAGATGATCGCGTAGAAGGGTCCTTGATCGACGGTCCCAGTTCAACCAAGACCTGGTACAATTCTGCCACTGCAGCTCGCAGAAAGTCACTAACCAGCAGATTATCAGGAGCAGACCCGAATATGGGTTGGAACCCCGCTATAGTGGCAAATATATGTTCTCGGAAGAACTCGATGTACTTTTTCAGATACTTATCTGGGGCTGACGTCTTGAGATCTTCTATCGACAAGTACAGTGAACGAATGAAATGCAGACGACACGTTAAATAAAGATGCTGCAGAATTCTCCCCGACGAAGACGGGTCCTGTACCCCAGACAGTTTCAGGCGCCTTAGATATCCAATGAATTTGATTTGAGACGGGAGCTTGACGTTTTCACACAGCTGTTGGATCAGCTGGGTCTGCATAATTTCGACTATTCCGTCAACATCCTGCTGAATGCTTTCGATAATTGCTACATTATTGAATCGCATGACAAGCCGTTTTACATGACTGGCCAAATCTAGTGCCTCATTGTAGTACCCGTTTCGCACGCATGCAAGTGCCAGCGTGGGGATTTCGAGAATATCATGGATTTTGTCCAGATTTCGAAGAATCAGCAACCCCTCGCTTTCAGATAAACTTTCGGCAGATGGAGTGTTGGCGCTGTTTTTCTGGAACATGGACGTCAAGTCCTGAGCGTCGGCCAATTGTACCGAGTACAAATGATTCGCAGCTTCAAACAATTCATCAAACGTTCCTGTAAATTCTTGAATCAGCGATGCACTTTTCACAATCTGCTCGTGAGATGTGTGTGCTAAAGATGCCAGCGTAGTCCGTGTGGATTCGGAGGATGTCTCCAGGAAATTGCGTTCCGAGCCTATTGACTCCTGCGGAAGTGTCCTCACATGATCAAGATATGCTTGAATATCCTCTTGACCAGCTATGTAATCCCTTTTTTCTGCAGATACTGCTGGTAACAGCACGTCCAACAGAGGATCGCTCATGTTGTCTTTAAGATCGTGTGAAGTCCACCTCGCTGAAACAGGAAGGAGGAGAACCAATTTTTGACCGTAGGCCACAGATGGGATACCAACATACAACCACTATCAATTGACAGATATACTATGCAGCATCAAAATTTTCAGCATACTACAAGCAAGCTCTGACTATTTTACCTAACTACAGCTAGCCAAAAATAGTCCTTTCAATGCCAGTTGAGCGGGATCCGATTTATCACGTGACTCACTGCCACGTGACGTTTTCCACTCACAAACCTCCCAGGTGGCTGCGTCTCATACTTCACCAGCGCTACAATGGAAGGTCTACTGTTTAACGTCGACAAGTAAGTAATATGGAACCTGTCACTGAGCGATTGCAATGCTAACCACTCTCCTAACAGCGGCTATGTTGAAGGTCTTGTTCGAGGCTACCGAAACGGGCTCTTATCGACTGCTCAATACATGAATTTGACTCAGTGCGATTCGCTGGACGACTTGAAGCTCCAGCTAACTTCAACTGAGTACAGTAATTTTCTGTCCAACGTGGCATCCCCTCTATCGACATCCAATTTTCAGGACAAGGCTTTTCTGAAACTCATTGATGAGTTCCGATACATTCGTGCCCAGGCCGTTGAGCCTCTTTCTCAGTTCATGGACTACATCTGCTACGGTTATATGATTGACAACGTTGCACTGTTAATCACAGGTACCGTTCATGAGCGAGAAAAGAGCGAGATTCTTGAACGTTGCCATCCGCTCGGGTGGTTTGACACTCTTCCGGCTCTTTCAGTCGCTACTGACGTCCAGAGTTTGTATGATATGGTTTTGGTCGATACTCCTCTGGCCCCCTACTTCAAGGACTGCTTTTCTGCCGAGGAACTGGACGATCTTAACATTGAGATTGTGCGAAACAAGCTATACAGAGCCTATCTGAAGGACTTCTACGAGTTCTGCTTGGCACTTCCTTCTCCGTCAAACGAGGTCATGAAGAGACTTCTCGAGTTCGAGGCCGACAGACGGGCTATTAACATCTCCCTCAACTCTATTGGCACCGAGCTTTCCAAGCAGGAGCGTCTATCGCTGCTTCCTGAGTTTGGAACTCTATACCCGCAGGTATCGGAGCAGCTTGCACGTTCTGAGGACGTTGAGCAGGTCCGTGCTGCTGTCGAGGGCTACGACGGCTTCGGAGAGGTGTTTGATAACTCAAACCATCGCTCTATTGAAGACCATTTTTACCAGCGTGAAATGGAGCTGTGCAAAATGGCCTTCACCCAGCAGTTCACCTACTCCACCATCTGGGCCTGGATCAGAACTAGAGAACAGGAGGTCCGAAACATTACCTGGATCGCCGAATGCATTGCTCAAAACCAAAAGGACCGAATACAGGGCTATATTAGCGTGTTTTAAGTATCAGTAGTATTAGACAATATTAATTCCACAAGTTCTTTCGATAGTCATTTTCTAGGTTCCTGCTGGCACTGTCTGTAAGATAAACACAACATTTGGAAATAATAATAATAATAGTAATAATAATAATAATAATAATAATAGTAATAAAATAATAATACAGTAATAAATAAATCGCCTTAGTCGAAGATATATGGCACAACATTCTTGCATTGTGTGGTGTTCAGTTCCTTGAGCAACGGGCAGCACTGCCATAGTAAAGCGACAGATGCATTCGTCACTCGAACACAGCCTCGGACAGAAAGATTTTCGAGAGAGTGAAGTCTACTGCTGATCACTGATAAACTCTTGTCTGACACAGCTGACCCGCAAAACGATAGATCTAATCGTCGCAAGTGCGGACAGTTCATTCCAATCGTCTCCACAGAGATGTCGGTAAGAGAGCAGCAAAACGACAAGCGAAGGTCCGTCAAATAAGGCGCAGAAGATGTCAAATCTATAATTGCCTTGTCGGTCAGAAAAGTGCAATCTGACAAGTCAATATGCCGGAGATTTGGAAAGCTTCGAGCAGCCCAGTACGAAAATCCCACATCTGTGATAGATGTGCATCTCGTTAGGTTCAGGCACTCCAATCTTTCGCTAACATACGCTGCAATATGGAACATTGTTCGATCAGTAACCCCTTTGCAATAACTGAATTGCAGTCGTTTCAAATTCGGACATCCTACCACGGTACCTGGTGGAGGAAACGTAATAGGAGTCAGTCCATCAGAGCTTGTTTCCGGAACCACCCATCCCACAAGTCGAATGACTGTCAAATCATCCACTTTTCGGCAATTGGACAAGTCAATTTCTTCTATGTCAGAGCCGATACTCGGAACTGACAAGTCCATGATGGCCATTCCGCTGACCTCCCATACTGAACGCATTCGGAAGACTTTAACCTTCGCAAGCCCGATACCGTTCACTAAATATGCAAAGCCATCATCAGTGAGATGGAAGCAGTTAGAGATATCCACAATTTTTGGCCGCGTGCCAGCAAAATTGATAATTGGAACGATGCTCTTGTCATCGATCTTTGTGTTATATTTGGTCAAATCAAGCACTGGCATGAGTCGAGGCGAATTCAAAAGTATATGCCTCCATTGTTGGCACACAAGTTGCATCTTCATCATGTCATTCAGTTCTAGCTGTTGAAATATCTTTATCAGAACAGACTCCGGGAACACGCCAATATTGAACCGTGAACCTCGTCGTCGAGATGAACCAGATAATGCAAACGAAGACCGCCTGGAAGATCCAGAAGGGCCATTGAAAGAGAAGAAAGAAGCAAACCGCGAAGCTCCGGGACCAGTAGCTACCGCCATTCCGGCCGCAGCTACAGCAGCATGGGCCTGTGAGTTCGGGTCAAAGGTCGTAGCAACCTCCTCAGAAATATCCATAGAAGGTGGCGGCTGGCTCTTATCATTCATGACAGCTTCGCCTGCGCATCTCGCTTCAGTGGGATCGTCGCTTATATGCTGTTGTCGCCGAGCAGCGGTCTTCTCAAAATCGGACTGGATATTGGGGAAGCCTCCACACAGGGATGTCAATGTCTGCTCCGTGAGAACCAGGCAGTCCACTTGGTTGACCGACCTGACTGATGCTGATCGGTGGGGACTGAGGGATAAATAGGCCATTTCGCCGAAATAAGCTCCTTTTCTGAGCATGGCGAGTCGCTTCATCTGGGGAGAAGAGGCAGAAATGCTGCTGTCATCCTTGGCAGCAGTAGGAGGCTCATGTTTAGGCTGTTTTTCATGCTTGTCACTAGGGTATTCTTCAATCACCTCTGCAGTTCCTTCCACTATAAAATAAATATCTCGGCCAGAGCTACCTTGCCGAACAATGTACTCAAACGGGTTATAAGTAGCAGGCTCGACTGACATGGCCAGCTCGTGTAAAATGTGCTGAGGCAGAGATTTGAACAAGGGTATTTCTTTGAGTATGTCTTTGAGAAATAGGAAAGACGTATTGTCTAGATGCAAATAAATATTGGAGGCCGAAGTCGGATTCGATGTGGTACTGGCGGGGACCAACGACGTTTCGGGAACACTGCTGACATCGAGCTTGCGCTTCTTTTTGGCCCTTTCCATTGAGACTACATAGTCGTGTTCGTTTTCGTCGTAGGCTTCGTCGTAGTTATTGTCGTCATGTTCATTTCGCAGAGATAATTTAGCACGTTCCAACAACACCAGGCGCTCTTGTGCCTCGTCTCGAATAGCTCGTTCCACAGCCGGATAAGAGGGCAGGATCTTGTTAAGATCTCCTGCGGTTAGGGCCATAAGAAGGCATTTTGTTCTGGCCACCACATTGGCAGTTCGGGGTCTATCAAACAGCAGGCCGATTTCACCAAAAAAGTTTCCCGGCTGGAGAGTAGCAAATGTGGTTTCGCCATCTCGCGAGGTGATATCTACCACACCTCGAACCAGCCAGTACATGGCCTTTCCCTCGTCGCCCTGAGTAATAACGAACCGTTGAGGAGGGGCCCGGACGGGTTTCAGCTTGGTTGACAAGGCATGGAGAAATGACGGAGGGGCATTTTTGAACAAACTAAATTCCTGCAAAAGATCAAATAGATCGGTAGGAATACCTGAGTTGTGTCTGATCAATGAAACCTGCGGTGAAAGAGGAGGACTGGGATGAGGAGTGTTGTGGCTATTCTCAACTTCATGTTCACTGGGGCGGCTTCGCTTCAAGCCCCCAAGCTGGATATGTTCCTGTTCATCATCAACTGAATCCGACACTGGGGGAGAAGCTGGAGGCTTGGAAGTGACAGCCGACTCTGTGGATTTCGAGTCGCCATGAAGATAATAATAAGCATCGTAGTCATCGTCGCTGGACTGAGAATACTTTGACTTTTTCTCCGCCAACGGTGACGGCCTCGAGGGAGCAAAGCCTTGCTTGGGCCAGGTCCTCCGAGGGTGCAGCACGACCATTCCAGGGTCTCGGCAGCACGACGGGCACGGGTGAGCGGCGGTCCTGGAGATGGTCAAAAAGCAGGTATAAAAGCTGTCGTGCGCAGCAGCTGGGTATCAACTGGTAAACTGCGTGGGGCCAAAGGTGTTTTTGTTGGAGTTCTTGGTAACAATGAAGAAGGGAAAAATATTCTATTCCCAGGTGCGCACCGTTTGTTTCGCCCATGTCCGCAACCAGCCGTGGGAAAAAAATAAAGCCCCCTCCAGCCAGGCCCAACTGGGAATAATTTGAACCCCAAAAGGTGGCTCTTTATCCTGATAACACCACCCACCTTTGAGAGGGCGGGGAAGGGGGGACAGTGCACTGCAGCTCTGTGCAGTGCACCACATCCATACTGGGGATGATCCATATTTGTGAAGAAACTCCGGCCCACCGGAACCTGTGCAAAATGTTATTTTTTTGTCTCGGGTCGCCCTGCTGAAGCTTACCTCCATATTAGGCTTAAGGTTTCACTATTCTGGATGGCGAAACCTTGATTCTGTTTCGCACATGTCCAGCTGCTGCGGTGCTCTGTGAGGCCTCGCTTGGTACGTCATGGACAGCAAAAGAAGCAACAACACCATCAAACACTCCGGAAAAAGCAAACCCAGTGCCTGCCTGGCCCGTGCGCAAAACTCCACCAAGGAGGGACGGACTTTTCCGAACTGCTTCATGGGTTTTACTTTGTTTGCTTTTGCTTTATCCAACTGGTTTTATCTCCGTGTTTGGAATGCTTATCGTTCCTTTTTGACCCAGCCGTTGCTGTCTCCACCTTCCTCTGGGTTCGTTTCATTGTAAAGTTTCAATTACTACATATTTCGGTTTTTCCTCTCCCAACCCTTCTAGAAGTCAAACATGGCTAGTAAACTCGAGCTAGCGAATCGCCAAGCTAAGCTAAGAAAACTAAACTAAGGCTACTCCACATGTGCCGGGGAAATCGGCTGCGGTTTCCTTGTTCACTATTTGTTTCGTCTCGAGAAGGAAAATACTCGCGAACGCTTGGCTCCGTCGTTCTCAGTTGACGAGCCCTTCTTGCTTTTGGTTCGGCCAACAAACTTGGAGCCAAACGCACCGCTGCCGGCGCTGGTACCACCATCAAACGGCTCGGGGTTTTTCTGGGCCGCGTTTGGAATGGGGATTGCAGGAGTCGGTTCAGACACCGCGGAGTATTCGGCAACTTCTTCATCAATTCGCCCTGGAAGTGAATGCCGGCTTCCATTAACCGCGCCGCCGCTGGAGGCTCCTCCATTATTGGTGCCCATGCTGGTGGGATCAGCAGTACTGCTGTTGGGGTTCACAATGCCCACCGCTTGGGGAACGGCAGTCTGCAGCTCCTCGTTGGTATAAAGATTCTCTCGCTCCAAGTTTTCTTGCGTGGTCTCCTGGTAAAACAGCACATAGGCCGTGGCCATACCCTTGTTATCACCAAAAAAGTTGAATACGTAACTGGGGTCCACTGATTCCACCATCTCGTCATCAAATAGCAGCCAACCACAATGCTCCGTCTTGACCACTGACACATAGTGCCCATGATATGGTCCGCCTCCAATGTGTACTACCACGGCACACAGCTCGTATAACCGATCAGGGTCCTGGGCATCGTATGTGGTGTTCATGAGGCGAATGTGCTTGGGATACAGCACACGGTGGAACAGCTTGACGTTACGCTGCATGTCCTCAGTGTACTTGAACCGCTTCAAATGCAATGTTAATATCTTCGGTAGCTGCTTGACCTTCATACGTTTTTCCGCTTCCTGTAGCCCTCCACACGTATCACAGTGAAACTTGTTTCCTTCACATAGCATCTCGGAGGCAGAGAATTGCTGTAAGCAGCTGGTGATAGACGAGTTTCTCTCCAGATCGATCGACAGATCTAGAAACTGTTCATCTCTGCGAGACACCTTTTCACAGGTAAGACACTTGGTTTCCGAGGTCAGAAGTCCCTCAAAAAGATTGTGAACCCATCGAGAACCAACTGCCTCCTTGTGTTCTCTGTGATACTGGTCAAGGCTCTCAATCACCTCGTTAAGTAGGAAATTGAAGAATTCGTGGGCATCTTGATGCATGGAGGCTCGGAATAGTTCGTTTTCTCGCTTCAGAACTTCAATCAGCTTTGAAGGAGAAACGACACCGGTGCGACTGCCATTTTCAGCCATACTTTCAAAGACATCCTTTAATGTGGTAAATAGACTCTCACGCATGTTGTACTCGGCAGACCTAGACTCATCCTGGTTGATGATGGGACCTTTGACCAGAGCAGATCGCTTACGTGCCTCCTGAGTAGCAAAAGGATCATCGGTAAAACCAACCACAGGGATATTCTGGCCCGGGAACCGCATGCCAAGGGCCAGTCCTTGAAGTCCATCGGCAATATTTTGGTGGCGGACACCATTGGAAAGATCAGCCCCTCCTGTAAGAGCGAGTTCTTCTTCACTGTGCTCGTCCGACTCATTATCTCCACTAGCAGCATCTTTCTTGCCACCCCAGCCGAAAAAGCTCTTTTTCTCGTTGTTGATGCCACCGTTGGCCATAGCCAAAGGAGGAACATTTGAGGTATCTGGGGCGCCGGTGGAGGTGTTGAGTTGGGCGGTGGTGGGATTGACGGTGAAAGGATGAGGAGTGAGTCCTGGAACAGAAGTTCGTCTTGGACGAGTCTGTCTAACCTTAGGAACGTCTACGGCAGATTGCAGTTTTTCCTCGGGAAACGCAAGAATGTGTTCTCTGAAAGGCTTGGAGTAGTATAGGCACTGTAGCACTGAGTTGCAATAACAGGTGTTGCCGAAATTCTCCATGCCGAACACCTTGGCACTGCCGTCGGTGAGCTCCTCCAGAGGAGGAGCAGCAGGATTGACTAGGCTATTCTCCAAAGCTACAGTCATGGTGAAGAAGCCAGGCCAAGGAGTTAATTAATATACAGAAGCGGAGTAATCAATAGGTTTGTGGAGAAGAAGGTTTGGGGGATGTGCGAGTTTGAGCTCCCAACCGACTCCGATAGGGAACCAGGTGACAATATGGAAAATGGAACATGCGGCCGACATGGCAGATCCGATCCGACCGATAGAAGATGGAAGAAAAAAGGTAAGGGGGGCAAACTGTGAAGAAAGAGTTTGGCCAAACCAAGCCAAGTCGGCGTTCTGTGGGCTGGGCAGTCAATTATTTGGCTCTTCTTGCCTGTTGGCGGAATTGGGCGGAATTTGTCCTGCTCAACTAAACCCTCCTGTCTTGGCGTGGCTGATATGAGCGAATTGCTCCTAACATAACCAAAGACCAAATACGACCGGCTATTTCAACCATAACGGCACAAGCAGCGAATAGCAAATGACGCAAAAGGTGCATACGTAAAAAGCAGTACTGTCATAAAGCAATAAATATAATCTACACTAAACTTGTTCATGTTCATGTTCATGTTCATGTTCATCTTCTTCTTCTTGTTCGGCCTCTCTTAGATAATCCGTCTGGGGCATTCCCGATAGACGAACAGAGCCTTGGCTAAATGGAGCTAAAGCCCACCGCAACATTACATACAATATGGAGCTGCAAACCAGAACCAATGCGACAGTCTTGGCAATGTTAACATGTGGAGAACTAGTCGTGGAATGCTCGTGGTGAAGTACCTACTGCCAAGAAGTTGAGCGCGCTTGCCATCGTCGTGGGGGGTGAGTGGTGGGTGGTGGTGGTGGTGGTGGAGGGCGTGAGGTGATGGAATACGAAGTGGAAATAAAAATAGAAGGGAGAGAAGATCGCTCGAGAGAACAAGCGACCAGGGGGCCTCAACCGGATCGGAAAATCAAAGGCTTATCAGTGGAATTCGACAAAGCCAAAGCTGATCGTTTGCATAAACTAAGCTCTGATACTTAAACTGGCTTTAACTTGCCCTATCTCGTAATTTATATACCTTTCGAACCATCAAAGCTTACGTATAGCGCGCGACCAGAGCCTGCCTGCAAATCCGTGTTTACTTTGCCCATTGTTAGGCCAGATGGAAAGCTTTACCTTGTACTCCGCCGCCAACCAACCAACTATACTTTGTGGCCCCAACCTACTCCTTTTTAGCTTCCGGCACGTGCGGGCACTTTGAAATTGCTGCCAATCCAAGGGAACTGAAATCCGCGCTATTATCTTTGTATCTTTTCCATCTTTTTTTTTTCTACTTCAACCATCCAGGCGTTTTGTTCGTCGCGCTCGTTCACCCTGCCGTCCCTGATTGACCCTGTCATCCCCCATCCTCTCTCGTTTCTATTCTTAACTCCTCGGAAAATACTCCACCATCATGAGTGCCGACGAGGATTCCGACCTGTCGTTTGTGTCTAACGAGACCACGGTACATTACCACTCCAATATGGATCTCTCCCGTGAAATGCAGGACTCGTCGTTGGACAGCGACGGCTTTATGAGGGAGGACTTCCCTCTAACCGAACCATCGCCAGACCAAACAGACAAGAAGCCTGCTTCTCCTCCGCCGTCACTGCCTGCTCCTCCTCCTCCGGCAATGTCGCCGCCTTCTTCTCACTCGGCTCGTGGCTCTCCGGAGCGCTCTGCCGTGCCTATTAACGGAACCCCTCCTTTGTTTTCCAACCACCGGGCACACCACAGCCAGAGTTCCATCTCGGGTCTGCTTCTGTCTTCTCAGAGCCCGCCGGCTGTGAACAAGAGCCCGGGGTTTCGGCCCTCTTCAGGTGGTGCCCGAATAGCTCCGATACGTGGCAGGACCCCCCAAAGACCCATGAGCTCGCGTTCTTCCATCTCTTCGTTCGACTACGGACTGGCCAGCAACCCTTCGCCAGATTTCGCAGCCAATCAGCAGAACCAAAACCAATCCCACTCGCGTAGAGCTTCCCTCAATGAATCTGCTACTCAGCATGCTTCTGCGTCCATGTTCGACCTGAGCCAATCCTACCTTACTCCGCATTTCGCTGACGACATGAAAGGCTCTCTGATGCCCAGAATTCAAACAATCGAGCTCTACAGGAAAAACGCCCGAAAGTCCAATGACCCTGTCATCCAGTTCCAGTTTGCCCAGTATATGCTTCAAACTGCTCTTCTTTCCGGCACATCTGGCCCAAAATCCCCGTCAAAACTGCCGCCGTCTGCTGCTCCTGACCGTAACTCGGCTGCCACCCCGGACTCGTTCACATCTTCTTCATCTGCCCCGACATCCCGCACTGGCAGTCCCACTAAAAAGAACAATTACTTGCAGAACAGGCTCCCAGGTGCAGACCTTGTGTCCGAACAAGAAAAGAAAATCAAGGCTGATTTGCTCAAGGAAGCCATCTCAAATCTCAGAAAACTTGCAGACAAAGGCTTTGCTGATGCTCAATACCTCCTGGCCGATGCATATGCCTCGGGTGCCTTGGGTAAGCCTGATCTAAAGGAATCTTTTGCCCTGTTCCAACTAGCGGCCAAGCACGGCCATGGTGAAGCCTCGTACCGCGCTGCTCTCTGTCTAGAAGAGGGCTGGGGTACTTCCCGAGACATGCGAAGAGCTGTCCAGTTTCTTCGAACGGCCTCCTCCCGAAATCAACCCGGTGCCATGTTGAGATTGGGCCTGGCTTGCTTCTACGGTAAAATGGGTCTTGGCCAGAATTCTAAGATCAAGCAGGAGGGCATTAAATGGCTGTCCCGTGCTGCAGAAGTCGCCAACGAAGTATACCCACAGGCACCTTATGAACTGGCTAAAATCTATGAAACGGGCTACAAAGACATTGTCTTTACAGACTACCAGTATGCAGTTCAGCTCTACGTGAAGAGTGCAGAGCTGAACTATATTCCTGCTGCTACAGTTATGGGACATGCATACGAGTATGGCAAACTTGGATGTCCTCAAGATGCCGCTCTATCTATTCATTATTATACAATCGCAGCTATGGGCGGAGACCCTCGAGCAATGCTTGCTATGTGCGCCTGGTACATGGTTGGAGCCGAGCCCGTTCTACCCAGAAACGAAGAAGAAGCTTACGAATGGGCTATTAGAGCGGCTCAGCGGGGTTTGCCCAAAGCACAGTTCGCGGTTGGGTATTTCCTAGAAAATGGCATCGGCGTGGAGCGAGATATCCTCCAGAGCACCAATTGGTATAGAATGGCTGGCGAAGGAGGTGATTCGCGAGCGATTGATCGGCTGAATCGATCTAAGCAGACTGGCTCAACTGAGTCCAAGAAAAAGGGCGACAAAGATTGCATTATTATGTAGAGTAGCGATCCACGCAGGAGAGAGATTAATTAGAATACACAGAACATCTCTGATTCAAACCAACCACGAGTAAGCGTAGCTGCTGTGAAATGAAGGGAACTTATTCAAAAGAGGTGAACTTAGAAATTCCATCTAATTTGAGTTTGATTAGTTGACGGGCTACTAGAGAGGAAATACACTAGCTTTGGCCAGCTAGGAGGGGAGAGCAAAGAGCCATAAGGAATAGATTTGATTATGATTGGGCGGGTGGTTACCCACAATGATTGAATAAAAATACAAAATTATAGAATGCAGGGTGTTGATTATGCTGATCAACTAGGCTGAAAGAGGTGAGCGATGCCAAAAGAGCTCTCAACGTTCAGTGAACCAGGGTCTCTCCAAAGTTCGTTATTGAAGCTGTGAATATTCACGGGAATATATTCATCGGAAGCAAGATCTCGGGCTTGAATAAGCTCTTCGATAGCAGCCTGCTGTTCTTCCATCGAAGCAACAGCATGGCCATTTTCGGTGCCGGCCGAGGGCCATCCTGCTTCCAATACAGCTATAGGCTTGGAGGATTTCGAGTCATGCGGGGTATTCGAGGGACTGGGTAGAGCATGCCCATCTCTGTGCGCAGATCCTATGAAGGAGTCTGAACAAAGATGCTTGGCGAATCGGACGTCTCTCTGAACGAGAGTACCGGCCTTGGAGGCCTCGATTGCCGAGTTGAAGTAGGGCTGGCTGATGAGACCGATGGAATCCACAGCACCACAAATGTCTTCCTCATCCACGAACTGGTGATACGCTTCCGTAGAGGCAGCATTGAATCTGGTTCCCGATATATAAGACTCGACTGGCTCGGCAATAGTGATATAGCCCTGGTAGTCGGGGAGACTGAGACGAACGAATTTGAGCATCTTGACCAGCTCGTAACGAGAATAGACATTATTGAAGATGCCAGAATCTGTTCCAACCACAAGCATGTCGATTCTGGTGTCGATGTTGATGCCAGAGTCAATCAGCTCCCTGAGCTGAACATAAATAGCCTTCAAGTAGCCCACCACCTTGTTCCCCTGATATTTTTCGTCATCATCGTCAACCGAATGGCCAGTATGAGAAGAGCCGTCCACGTAGATGCCCAGAATAGCGTTGAGTTTGGTGGCCTTGAGCGCTTCCAGCACGTTGCAGTCCAACGAAGCAAGCCGAACGCGAGGAATGCCTATTTTCTCCATGACCTGGAGATCCTCGGTGATGGACGACAGAGGCTTGCAGGAGCCCGAAGAATGCAGCGGAGAATAAGAAGAAGACCATGGGATCACCATGTCATTGTTGTAGAGCGAGGGTTCGTATTGAAACAGTGTCTGGTGAGCTCCATGGGCGTGCTCGTGAGCTTCACCATCGCCTGTCAGGTCCAATCCCGGAGCCGTGGACAGCGATGACCGAGACAGCTGCTGCACCACCTTGATGGACAAGAACACGAAAATAGCCACTATGGGCCACAGAAGCACGCGTGCCTCAGACCTGCGACGAGAAAACATGGCAGCTTCGAAGTAAACTGGATTGTTAAAACTGAACGGTTGCGCATACGCAGGGCTTTATATCGGCAGCAACGCGCGGTACTGCACTGCACATATTTGCCATGGATCTTCGGTATACTAATTAGTGCTGAGGATCTTACCGATTCGACGCTAGTCTCTCGGTTACTGTGAGTTGGTTGTGGCCAGATCGGGCAATGTGCCCCCTAAATTGGCCATTCCTGGCCCAAATTGGAAGTATACAGTCGAGTCGGGGTACCATGTTTGCTTTTTCTGCAATGCTCCACTACCATAGACGGTACAAAGGGATAAAGCACGCTCGAATTCAGTTCTTTTCCTATGGCGGGGAGGGGGGATTATTACTTAAAAACTAGGCTATTTCTGCGCGACCAGCCCGCCTGACGAGGTGTTGCCCTGCAGCACGCACTGGGTGGTGAACGAGCTCTGGCGAGACACTGCTCGCTCGGGAGAAGTTGAATGTTGATTGTGAGACAAAAACTCAGGCTGAACCGTGATGGAATGCACTCCGTGCTCTCGGAGACATTTCTGAATCTTGGGAATTAGAACCATGAATTCCTCCTCGTCTAGGCAAACTGACACATGTAGCGTGGCGATGTACATGTCTTCCTTGAGGATCCAAATGTGAAAGTCATGGATATCCACCACGCCGGACAGCGACAGAACATCATCCTTGGCCTCTTCGGCATTAATGCTCTCAGGGGCTCCCTGCAGCAGGATCGCACTGGCACGGCGGCACAGAGGCAGCGCCGACGAAAAGATGATCACAGTGATCACCAGTGAAATCACCGGATCCATATAGTATCTCCACTCGTAGTCCGTCAGCCAAATGAACAGAGCTGTACCAATTACGCCAATATTACCCAAAGCATCGCCCAGCACGTGCAAGAACACACCTTCCATGTTCAAAGACTTGGTTTTTTTAGCAGCTGCTTTGGGCTGAGCATGGAAGTGAGTAGCATGATCGTCATCTTCATCGGCCAGCTCTGCGACGGTAGCCTCTACATATTGCTCGGTAGCAGTTTGGCGAGGCAACAAAGGTGCTCGTTCTTCATCTCCGTGAGAATGGGCATGTCCATGTCCCTCCTCCTCGTCCTCTTCAACTCCTCCGCTGTGGCTGTGTCCATGGCTGTGTCCATGCTCATGGAATAGGAACAATCCAACAATGTTGCTAGCAAGACCCATGCTACCCACAACCAATATGAGCTGGGGATTAGATATAACCTGGGGTTCCACAAATCTCTGGATCGCTTCCAAAAATATAGAAAGGCACAATGCCACCAAAAACACTCCGTTGATCAAAGCTCCCAAGATTTCTGCTCGTTGCCAACCATATGTGTATTGTTTATCCACACCTCTCGACTTGGCTACCTTGACGGCCCACAGAGCCACAATCAGTGAAAAAACATCGTTGAGCTACCGGGGGGGGTTAGCATTCCATGAACTTGTCCACAAAAAATGGAATATCTTTACTCACCATATGGAACGAATCTGCTACCAGGGCCAGAGAGTGTACTGCATAGCCTGCGAGTTAATACCAGTCCAAATCCGCCATTGCCGACAACCAACTGCAACATTCAACCTTCAAAGATACCATACTTGACTCGGCTGCAGCAGCTAAAAATATTCGTTTTACGCACCTACGATAATCTCCAAGAAGAAAAAGCACGTATCTATCGCCAGGAGGCTGTAGATTCTGATCTCTTTTCCCTTCATGTCTTTTTCTGGTGAACACAAGGTATTGAAGTTGGGAAAGTTCCTATACATATATATATTTCCAAATGGCCCCTGGGGAATAACTGAGCACACCATCAAGGTACCAAGACCCCAGGTGTATCAGAATGAAGCGCTCGGGAATAGCAGCTGCAAAGCCCTCTCGATTCCTTTTGATATTCCATTATTTTCCATCTTCTTATTCCTGCTCAACAGTCTTTTTTGTTACGATTCGCCATCTCGGCCTCCGACCTACTTTCAATATTATTATATCACTACCGTTTAGGCTTGGCCTGTTGTGTTAGCTGATGCTTACATCAGCAGCATCTAACATCAGGGAAAGCCCAGAACGGCACGTATTTCGGGGTCACCCTGCGCTTAGTTTCCTGTAATCGGCTGCTTCGTGGCGGTGCCGTATACAATAATGCGCTTATGGCCCACTCTATATACCGGTAATTTAAGCCTTTGGGGGGCTGTGGTCGCAATCAGGCTTATTTGTCGTGCTCGTCATAGTTCAAAACCTTCTACGGGAGCCGCGCTATGTGCGGCGGTCTCTAATTGCGATCTGCCCACCCGCCGGTCGGGGCGGGCGCCAGGTAAAGTTTAGTGCAAGGGTAGGTACAGGCATGAGAAGGTTCTTTGTGCTCCAGGCTGAAGGCTGGTGGAGGCTGGTGGAGCTAGTTTGCGGGTTGCGTATGTGGCTAATAGCTACGTAGTGATGTTGGAAAAAAAAGACAATGAAAAACAAAAGCCTGCTGGCGAAGGGGTCCTGCCTGCAAAGCAAAAGTCGCAAAATAGGGTACCCTGTAGGAGGGCCAACAGTGGAATCCGGTTGGCTGTGTCGTACCACTCGCGATGTTAGCTGATGATCGCTGGCATTGTGGAAAGGTTTTGCTTTGCCTCCAGCCAGGGGCTGAGACAAGCCCCGGGATAGGCTCACAGGCATAGGCATATAACGATCAGCCCGGAACATGAATACTAGCTAGATTGATAGGGGCCTGGCGAATTTTGGGGAGAACGGCTTCTAGCACGTAGAATATATAATAATAGATTCACACAAATAATACGCTTTTTTATTAAAAATAAATAATATTCATTACAAGGAGGTCTAAAAAGTAGATACTATCCCTTGAGGTTGTTTGGGTTCAAAATATCGAAGCTGCTGGCTGGCTAGCTCAGTCAGCTCTGAACTCGACGACGGCCTGCTGTTCTGCCTGACGAGCCTCCGGAAGACGAATAGTCAGAGTCGGATTTGGAGGCAGAAGATTCGCGCTTGACACCTCTCCTAGACGGTGTTACGGAGTGCTCGACAGACGACGACGAAGCTTGCAGGCCTTTGACCTTCTGTAGCGACTTGCGGTTTCTGTCCAGCTCGCGCCAACGTTGCTGCATCTGAGCCAACAACTCCTGGACTTTGTCGGCAGTATTGGTCCACTCGACATCATCGTCAGTGTCCCGAAGATCATGGAGAGTCCGGATGTGGTTTTTGGTTATGCTAATCTGGTCTTCATGATTTGGACTTTTTTGTGTCGAGTGTAATTGGACATTTGACTCCGGGGAAACCAGGGCTGGCCCAACCGGTTTGTCAGGTACGTCATCTGCACTTGGCTGGGAGACGTCGGTCTTGTGGTGAATCGCAACTACAGAAACTTGCTCATTACTTGGCTGCTCCAGTGCCAGAATACGTGCCTTGCTAGTGTGGTCAAGTTCGACCCCATCGTGATCGTCATGCACTATTGTGGACACAGGCACGGGCAGCTCGGGCCGTTGGCCCTGGGGGTTCTCGACAACATGCTCGGTCGGAATTACAGAGTGTGTGTTCAGCTCGCTGCTCAATATTCCCACGCTTGTCATGGTCGAAATGGCACTCATCGAACTGCTTAATCTCGTAATCTAGATAACTAATGTGAAGAAGGTGGAAAACAAAAACTGCGTCCGTACAAACTTTGGTCGTTTTGCAAAAAGCAAACTGGTGAGGCTTTTAGCTGAGGCGAGGCGAGAGAGCTACTTGACCATTCAGTTTTACAAAGCGAAGCAAAGCAAAAAGTCCGAAGAGAGGCGACCAAAACAAACAGCTGGACATAGAAAAACTTGGATTCCGTATGTAATGTGAATATTTGCTCTTATTCCACCCCTGTCTATTTTATTCCCTTCAGATCCCATTTATTTCGCTCCATCCCGTACGCAAGCATCTATCCACTCCACCTCTCCTCTTTCCCTCCCCCCCCATCTCCACCGCGGAAATAACCTCTGCACTTAAAACACTGATTTCCGCAAAGAACCCCATACGGCCCACAAATGGTCAACTTAGCCTATTTTTCCCTTTGGGTCCGCCCCACGGTTCTCCTAATCGTCTTATCTCCTCCCCCACGTTGCATGGTGGTTTTCTCTCCCTTAGATCTGTCTATCTCATTTTTAGCTCCCCCAAGCCAAGCTTCCTCCCACCTTGCTTTTTTTTTCTTTTCCTTCCGCACTGCAACCGTCTCCCAGATCTCGTGCTTACCCGGCGGAACCTGTTTGAGCACCCTCTCCTCCTCACTTGACCCCAGTAAACTAACCTGAGCTTCCTGCCTTAACAACGCAATGGTTCGCAAAACCACCAGGAAGCTGGTGTACGTGCTCTCATCCAACTCGTCCGACACCGGGCACAGTTTGGGCATCAATGCTCTTGCCGTCGACCCTGGAAACGGCTCCTCCGGAACCCTGTACTCGGGTGGCCGAGACGGGCTGATCAATTCTTGGAGTCTTGATAATATCAATCTGAGCTTTTCTCAGGATTCCCGACCTTCCTTGTCGGGGATTCGGGGCCCAAGTAAACCGGGAACTCCCAAACCAAAGGCTGAAAAGCCAATTCATGGCAAAACGACTCCTGCCATCAAGGCGCAGATTCATACAAACTGGGTCAATGACATTGTTCTCACCAAGGACTACTCGCATTTGGTCTCCTGCTCCTCGGATCTGACCGTCAAGCTCTGGAACCCAAGGACAAACGAGCAGACCCAGGTGGGGCGCCATTCGGACTATGTCAAGTGTCTGACCCAGACGGTGGATGACAATTGGATTGTTTCCGGGGGGCTTGATCGAAAGATCATTGCCTGGGATCTCGGGGAGAAACTCGGGGAAAAATTCACCATTGATGTGGGGGATAAGGGGAAAAACCCAAAAGGAAGTGTCTATGCTCTTGCCATATCCAAAAACAACTCTACTTCGCCACTTATTGCTTCGGGCGGCCCCCAAGGAGTCGTTTCGTTGTGGGATCCTCGTGATCCCGTCCGAGAAGCCCTTAAGTTCATAGGACACACCGATAACATCCGTTCATTGTTGGTGTCCCAGGATTCTAAATGGGTTCTGTCGGCATCGTCTGATTCCACTGTCAAGCTGTGGTCCACTGCCGCTGGTCGTCTACTGCACAGCTTTGACATGCATAACGATTCAGTCTGGAACCTCTATTCCCACAATGATAACTTGGACGTCTTTTACTCTTCCGACAGACTGGGAATTGTTGCCAAAACCGAGCTGAGAAACTGTCCTTCCAAGGCCGATCTAGATGAGGGTTTCTGTACCGTCATATGTAATGAGCACCAGGGTGTGTCCAAGGTAGTAGCTACTGATAAGTACCTTTGGACTGCCACATCCAATTCGCGAATTCACAGATGGCAGAATGTCGACACCGGGCCAATTGCTGTCACCATGTCTGCGACTAACACTCTCCCGTCCCCGGCCGACACTGATGAGGGTATGCTTGGTAGCAAGAAAGGCACTATTGGCTCATTGACAAATCTAACCAACCTGACCTCAAAACTTGCTGCAATCAGAACTACTGATACTCCAAGTTCTCAGGCTTCTCTGTCTCCGCATGCCAATGGTGGTTCTACGGCAACCAACACCGCCCCCTCATCCCCCTCATTGAAACCTACGCAGCCCTCTAAAAACGAGATTAAGACATCCTTTATTGGCTTGTTTGGTGGTCCAGCTGTTGGTATGTTGATGCTTGAGCAACAATACAAGAAGGGTGGTAATAATATCGATCTCGGAGCTCCTTTGGAGGAGTTAGTTGTTACAATTGAACCCAGATACGAGAACCCTGTGGAAACACTGGAGGGAAGGATTGGCTTGTTGAAGCATCGTCTGCTGGCCGATAGGCGACGAGTCCTCACTCTAGACACTGCTGGTGACATCAAAATGTGGGACTTGGTTACTGGTCGGGTATTGCAATCCTATGAACGTGGTTTATATGACGATATTGATGATTTAGCAGATCAAATGACGACGTTCACATCGGTATCCAATTGGTGTCAAGTTGCCATTCGAACTGGCGAGCTGTTTGTCTATCTTGACTCAAACACCTGTTTTGACGCAGAGGTTTACGGTGATGAGCTGATTAAAGAAGAAGAACTGAGCAAGTACGATGCTGAAAATCCTACTGAGCTTCCGGTTGATCATAGATTCAATTATGGAAAATGGGTTATTGTTAATCTGTTGCGAAGTTTGACCGAAGCTGAGGAGGCCAAGGTTGAAGCACTGGGATTGAACACTGACGAAGATCCCGATTTCGACGCTGCGCAGAGGAAGAACACCGATGTGGAGGTGCAACATATCGTGGAACCAGAAGCACCGAAACCCCAGGCTGCTCTTACAGAACCAACAGAGAAGAGCAGTGGTAAGTTTATGGGCAAGTTCCGAGGCTTTGGAAAAAAGAAAGATAAGAAGGACAAGAAAGATGAGCAAACTGCCAATGGAGCTGCGCGACAGAGCTCGGATGCAGCCCCTGCAGCTGCAGCTCCCCCGCCGCCTCCTCCAGTAAAGGAGTATGCCAATTTGCACGAATACATTGCCGATCTGATTGAGCACCCCAAGCCAGGTCGAGTATTCCGGCCTCCCTCAACTTTGGATGCTCCGAAAGTTACCTTTCCAGCTTATACGAAGCTAATGATCTCGGAGCAGAGTCCTAACTCTGGAGGATCTATGGATATTTATCGGGGTACTGTAGGTAGCACCGGGGCAGATGTTGAGCAGCTGGAAAAGGTGGTTCCCGACTGGATTGGCAAGCTGATTCTTAATAACGAGTTGCCTCGAAAGGAGCCGATCAAGGTTGGCTTTGTGTTCCATCCGGCTGATCAGGGTGTGGCAGAAGTGAGCGGCCCAAATGTGCGATTGACGGCCTTCCAAATGCTGCGAGCGTACAAAATGGCATCGTATGTCGAAGATCGACTAGTAGCGGTGGGCCATACAGGCAAGTTCCACGTTGATCTGTTCTGCAATGGCCAAAAGCTGGCAGGCAATACTACTTTGGCAACGATTCGTACTCGATATTGGCGATCGGGCGGCGATGTTGTTATCAAGTACAAGGTGGTAGACTCTAGTGAGAACGCTGATGAATGATAGATTTAAATGAGTAGGGATACGATCCGCTGATGGTATTCCGTCTGGTATTATATTGGAGTGGCTCAAATCGGTCATATGTAACATTGTAAGGTAAATAAGTCAAGGGGCTCGGAAATAAATAACAAAAGATAAATATTATGCAAAGGCCGACGGTGCCAAATTAAATGTGCAGATTATTTTGGTTATTTTCCCAAGCTTCACATTTTTATTTTTTGGTGCTCTTACAGGCCGTGTTCAGTTGTAGTCTGCTGCTTCACCAAAGACGCCGCTGGGACACATGCTGAAATTTTTTTGTTGTTCAACTTCTCCATCAACCAACAAGCCATGGACGTCGATCGAGAAGCCAGCCGACTGTGGAAGGTCTACCGAACCATCAAGGAGATGGCTCGAGATAGGGTGGGTGTTATTTTTTGATTGGAAAATGCCGAATATGTGAGCTAATAGTAGGGCTACAACATCTCTCAGAGTGAGCTGGAGATCAGTTTGGATGAGTTCCGTGCTCATCACTGCGGAAATGATGGATCGGTGATCCGAGCCACTATGAACTTTCAAGCAGTTCCTACGGCGGAGTCGCTAGATAAATTCCCGGAGATGGGGCCCATGTGGGTTAACTTCTGCGAGGAAGCGAGCGTCGGTGTGAAAACCATGCGAGACTTCTGCATTCTGATTGCCAGCAAGCATTTCTCGAGTGCTTTGTTTATTTATCAGCAGGGTATTACACCCAGTGCATCCAAGCTTTTGCCCAGCGTGGCACCTGCTACGATTGATACATTCCAGGAGAGCGATTTGGTGGTTAACATCACCAAGCACATTCTGGTTCCCAGGCATATTCGGCTGAGTGAGGCTGAAAAGAAGGAGCTTTTGGAGCGGTATCGGCTCAAGGAAAGTCAGTTGCCTCGTATTCAGCGGGAGGATCCTGTAGCACGGTATCTGGGGCTCAAGAGGGGCCAGGTAGTCAAAATCATCAGACGTTCTGAGACCAGTGGACGATATGCTTCATACAGGATATGTCTTTAGAGGAAGAAGAAGAAAAAACTCCAACGCGTGGTTTGGATCGATGTGAAATATGCGGATAAATGGAGATCAGGTGGAGATCAGGTGGAGAATCGGAAAGCCGTGAAATTTTCAATGACCAAAGTGGGCATTATATCCCTTTTTCACGAATTGGATAAATGGATCCGGGGTAACTCCAGTCGGCAGGAGCACCACCCCCCTATTAAAATACAATGCAGCACTAAATAATAATGGATGTAATAATATAACAAACTCTTTGTTCAAATTAAGTGCTTTTGAGTGGGTCCTTTCCATTTCGGTTGGAATCCTGCTAGCTCAGCTCAGCTGTTCCGGTCACCCATTCTCCCGACTCCGATAGACCGTTCCCAGCAATTGGGGTGGGGGCAGAGATGCAGTAAGGAATATGTCTCCATTGGGGGGAGTTGAGCTGTGCAATTGACCATTATCAACCGATCGCCAGGCTGTTTCAGGCAGTAATCGGCTATCATCCTCATGCCAGCTCCTTTTTGCCGATTACTTTCCCGTATTGTATTTCCTCCCCCAACGAGGAGAATCGAATCACCGCGGGCTAAACTCGCCATGCCTTGTCGCAAGCCTCCCTCCCGCTCCACCGCCGTGCTGCCCAAGTCACGCGAACCCCTCTTTGCCACGTGATTCTCGAGGATATCAGTGTGGGGTGAAAAAGCAGCACATAACAAACAAGGATAGCTCAAGAGGCTGGAAATGGTGCTAAACCACAGTTGTAGAGGGGGCTGATGGTGGGCTGAAGTCGATAGATTAGATACCGGGACCTGTAAGGCCTGTAAGTGCTCAGTGACCGACTGTCATTGAGCTTGGACCATCAATCGTCGTCCTCAGCTCCTCCAACAACCAGAAACTCACAAAATGCAAACCATTGTGCAATCCCCAGCATGTTAGACCACTCTATGTTACTACCCCTCAGAGCTAACTGTAGGCTCGGGGAATCGGCGGTGCGGCTCAAAACATGTAGTGGGGAATCAAACAGAGGCTTAACTCAAAATGCGGGGGATAACAGGAGATAAAGTCGGAAGGGAATCGGTAGCAAGTGATGAGACAGAGAATGAGGGGTGTATATAAAGAGCAGTATGGGAACCGATGACACTTAGAAGTCGAGCGAAGTTTAGAATCGTGAAAACCCCCCTCTAATAACATATCACTTCACCGCACACAAATGTCCACCTATCGAGACGAAGAAGAGTCTGTCGGCCACAACACCTTGTCACTCAACAAGGAAGGATCTCCCCCGGTTCACCAGGACCATGAAACCCTGCCCATCTCCAAGGTAATCACCTCGGGCACTGATAATGAGTACATTCACATTGGAAACACTCGGGTGCTGCGCTCCGAATTGGTGACTGCGTTTGGCGGTGATCTGTTCCCATCTTATCATGCTGCCCCTTCTAGAAAATTTGGTAACCCTGCTCCGTTGGGATTGAGTGCTTTTGCTCTGACCACCTTTGTTCTTAGTCTGTATAACGTTCAGGCACGAGGCGTGACCACCCCGAACGTCATTGCTCCATTGTGCTTCTTCTACGGAGGTGCCATCCAGCTCATTGCCGGTATTTGGGAAATCGTCATGGAAAACACTTTTGGTGCTACCGCTCTTGCATCGTACGGTGGTTTCTGGATATCGTATGGTGCTATCCTGACCCCTTCGTTTGGTGTGATCACTGCCTACGAGACGGCTGAGGAGTTTGAACAGGCAATTGGATTGTTTCTCATCGGCTGGTTTATTTTCACCGCTCTCATGTGCTGGGCAACTGTCCGATCGACAGTTGCCTTTTTCAGCATGTTCCTCACCGTTGATATCACTTTCCTGATGCTGGCTATCGGAGCCTTCACTGGCAATGTGGGATGCACGAAGGCTGGAGGATGGATTGGACTTGTTGCAGCGATTCTGGCATGGTATAACGCCATGGCTGGTGTTTTCACCAAGGAGAACTCTTACGTTAACATGAAACCCATTTTTATGCCTGGCGCCATTAATCCTAATAAATCCAAGTGATTTAGTCCATATATATGTTATAGTGTGCCTTATCTAGCTAATAATAAGCTACCGTGTTTGTTTGACCACACCATAAAGTATCAGCCGTGCTCTTGGATCTCAGATCAGGGTGCTGCAAATCAGCCTATTATATTATTGGCAACAACAACGCTATAGATAGTACAGTACACGGCGATATGGTGGAATACGCAATTTTCAAACAGTAATATATTCTCAGTTCAGGTGGAGCAATATGCCCATTTTAATCTAATACATGTTGAAAACTCAAATAGGTTTGTTCTGCATTGCATTTCTTTTAGTTTCTTATGCAGCCAGGGTATAGGGGTGTGGAGTGGTATATACGGCTGGATCGATTCGACTATCGGCAAGACCCATCATCATCTTTGGCAGGCCGGTAAAAATATTCGTTGTAGATCTGCTTTTGCCTTTCCCACCCCCTGAGATCGTTCATATATATCGAAGGAGTGATATATTGCCTGTCAATTTCTCAGGGGGCGTATCCCGCCATCGACCAGCCACCGTACGGTACTATGGATCGGTTCGCTTATTTTTTGTGGTACATTGCAGTTGCAGCCAGCCACGGGTATTAATCACGGCTGAAAACTCATTACCTTCCCCAAACTAGAGATATAGACTGTAGATCCAGCGCGATAAAAAAGGGAGGGCAGGAAGCGGGTTTTTATATATATCGGACGTTGTTACTCCTGTTCCGCTGCATTCGTCCCTTTTCAGTGCTTATTGGTTACCCCTGATCCGAGATTCTAGTCCTACTCCGTTTGAACTGTCGCGATGGCTGGAGCAAATCAATACTTTTACAGAATCAAGTCTCTGGCTACAGCCAACTTGTTTATCCTGGCCATTCGGCTGGTCCAGGTCTTCTTTGCTGGTTGCGTTATAGGCATTATGGCCTACTACATCAAGCTCAAGGCTGAAGACGGTAGCACCGCTCCATCACCTTATGTGTTCTCCCTGGTGGTTGGCTGTATGGCCGTAGCTACCCAGATTCTCTACTGTTTTTCATTTTACCATCGACTCACATTCTTGTGGGATGCCTGTTTGGGTGCTGCATTTATTCTGTCCATGTTCTGGTTGCTCAACTATGTGCAACCTCTTTCTTGCAAGTGGGGATCTTTCAACCCATTTGGCAGCGACACCTGCGCTCAAACCCGAAGTGTTTTAGTCATGCAGATCATCCTGTCTGTTCTGTGGTTTGTAACTGCATTTATTGGTGCTTTCCAGCTCTTCAGACTCTCCAGAAAGCCTTCTCAGGAACTTGCTGCTGAAATTGCCAAGGTATAAATAAGGTCAAAAGTGGGTTGGTTATCGGTAATGCTCCGCTCGTTCTGGGTACCCCAAGAGATGGGTGAGGCTTATCGGCTCTTCACCTACCTAATCAAAATCGCATATCATCGGGCCAACAACAGCCTCGCCTTTCTAATCCCGCTCGCATTTTTGTTTCTTCGCCCTCTTAGTGCGTAATCTAAACTTCTTCTCCTGTAATTATTTTTGTACGGATTTATATTATAGAGTACTTTTTTCCATCTGTTGCGTCTGCCAAACCCAGCTTCTGAGCTAGCTAAGTCGGCCGGCCACCACACTATCCTGAACTCCATGCCACCAGTTGACGTTTTTAAGATCTGCTCGTGCTGCTGGTGAAACCTTCACTCCTTGATTGCCCAGATAGATTGGTCCAATAGTAACAATTATGCTGTGGACGAGACTTGGCTGAAGTAAAAGGCTATTGATCACACCTGCCCCACCTTCGACCATAACCGACGAGACACCTTCGTGTTTCAAAGCTCCGATTATGTTTGCCCAGTCAAAACCACCATCGTGAGACTCAATTTCAATGACTTTTCCCCCGTACTGTTCTAGCAGGTCCTTTCTATGCTTATTCGAGTCGGTTACGGCCCCTTTGCTCACAACAATCCAGGGAGCCAGCCCTTGGCCTGCTTGGGCAGTCTTCAGCACCCTGCTAGTCTCGCTGAGTTGCCAGCGGAAGCTTGGATCTACCACCACTGGTCGTATCATATGAACAGCCGAATCGGCAGATGCTTTGTATCGGCAATTCAGCCCGGGATCATCGGCCAAGGCCGTTCCAACCCCAATGAGTATAGCATCATGCTTGGACCGTAGATAATGGGTCATGGTTTTGGTTTCAACATGCGATATTATGGTCTGCTGGCCCTTTCCTGCCGAAATACGGCTGTCAATTGATGCAGCATAAGTCAAAGTAACAAAAACCTCGTTAGACAGTTGATTCGGTAAGTAGTCGTGTAGAAACGGTACCAGCTCTGGTCTCAGTGGTACCAACGAGCTCATCGTTGGATGAAGTTCAAACTCCCACCGCCCGTCCCTTCCAAGTCAGTCTAACTTTCCGGCTCATTTTTACCCAAGGCCCCGCCGATAATCTCCCAACTTCCCACCCATCGACGCACCATCACTTAGCGGTATTCGTTTTGTTTTATCCCACCCGTCCTCGGGATCTTTCCCTTCTCCCACCTCCACGCCACCATCAATGACTGCCACTACAACGACATCAGCGCCCATTGAACATCAGTTCAATCCCTATACGGATAACGGAGGAACAGTTCTGGGCATTGCAGGAGACGATTTTGCCCTGCTTGCAGGCGACACGCGGCAATCGTCCGGTTATAGCATCAATTCCAGATATATGCCCCAGGTATTTGAAATCGGCGACGACATGATCATGTCTGCACAGGGCTTTGCTGCAGATGGAAAAGCTCTCATTGAGGTAGCCCAAACTCAGATCGAATGGTATCATCACTCTCATAACAAGAAGATATCAATTCAATCAGCCGCCCGAATGCTTCAGCATGAGCTCTATAAGAAGCGATTTTTCCCATACTATGTGCAGACCATCGTGGGAGGCCTAGATGAGGAAGGCAAGGGCGCTATCTATTCTTACGACTACGTTGGATCGTACGAACGAGAACAGTGCCGTGCTGTTGGTGGTGCTAGTAGTCTGATTATGCCTTTTCTCGACAATCAAGTCAATTTCAAGAACCAGCTTGATCCCGCTACTGGTGAGCCTCGTAAAATCATCCCTCTCAAAGTTGATGAAGCTATCCGTCTGGTTAAGGATGCGTTTTCCTCGGTTACGGAGCGACACATTCACGATGGTGATGGACTAGAGATTCTTATTGTCACCAAAGATGGCATTGAGAAGAAATATTTCCCTCTTAAGCGGGATTAGAGTATGTACACAATTACAAGTATTCATTGAAGTTCCTTCTTTCTTTCTATTAGTATTACGATTTGTTTCGTTATGTTTTTTATGTCCTTCTGTTGGCTCGCACCTGGATTTTACTGTGGCAGCTCGAATTTTTTGCCCTTCATAATCTTGGTATAGTAGATCCAAAAAAAGTCACTGTAGAGTCCTGTCTGAATAATGCCTGCCACTACTGAGATCCAGTCAAAAGGCGAGCCCACAGCCCATTTCCAGGCCCAGTTCAAAATGTACAGTCCCCTATAGATACCTAAAGCGAATATGTAGTGCACTGTCAAACTCTCTGCCTCTCCTGTACGCTGAATCATGAAAAGTTGAGGTAATATGGCCACAGCCTCTAGCCAAATGGAGAAAGCCCACACAATTTCGGTGAAGCTGAACTGCAAATTGAGGATCAGAGCTGTCACTGCACAACCACCAAGAATGTATTCCACCTTGAACGTGTCAATGTTGGGATTATGGGTGGGTTTGAACTTCTGGGTCATGAGGTGAATAATGTATATCGACGATGCAATGTACACAATTTTCATGATGAAGTTGTAGAAAGAGCCCCGGGGGCCGTAAATCAGGTCTAGATATCGAGAAAGGTATACCAATGCATACAGATATTGCGTTTTGAGCGAGATGCCTGCAACAGACTTGCTAGTCGTGATCTTATGAATCAGTAAATAAATACTGGCGCAATGCGCCATGTCACCACCAAACCGAAAGATGTTCATGCTGTTACACGGGTACGTGATGCGTTGTTGCCAACTTTCTGGCTACGTGTGTCAAAACGGTTTATCCGGGGAAGGCCGGGTAAAGCTCAGCCGTGCACTGGCTCATTGACTAGACTATGCCGGTCGATGCCGTTTTATTGGACCCGGACCCGAAGTATCCTGGTCTCGGAGTGTTCTATGCTTGGTTTGCCCTTTTTGCCCAACTTTAGTTGTATGGCGAAGCGCCTGGGGGACGGCATTGATGTTCTTGTAGCGGTCCTCCACCGAGCCTGAGAAATCTCGAGTCTTAACAAGCTCGTCATCCTGGAAAAACGCACCTCGGTGGTAGTACTCGCGAGGGCCTGCTTCTTTGTCCTTGTCAGTTTCTTCCAAGCTCGCCTTAAGTCGGTTATTGTGTAGCTGTTGTTTGTCCTGCTCGCTCATGGTCCGCAGTTCCTCGGCAGCCTCTCGTTCCAGCTCTTCCTTGACAATAATATCACGATCCCGCTTCATTCGGGCCTTTTCGCGGGCCCGCCATGCATTGTATTCACCTTCGGGGTCTATCCCATCTGTATCGTCGACACTGAGCACCTCGTCATCGGCGAGAGACGAGTTCACCTGCTTATGGGTGAGTCTCTGGGCCTTTTCCGACCGAATTGTCTGCTCAATCATCTCCAACGTCCTCTCTTTCTTGGAGTCTGGTATAGAATTGTTCTTCTCCTCAGTTGGTTTGTTCGCACCTCGTTTGTTTTTTGGAATAAACTTAGGCCGAGCTAGCGTTGGCTCAGCTTCCGAGTCTGATTCGGAGCCGGATGATGATTCGGACTCTGATTCAAACTCTGCCTCCGACGAGCTTTCGTCCCGTGCTGCTGGTTGAACAGATACTGCTTCTCTCTCAATATCCTTCTTTACGGTGTATGTTTCTGGGCTCATTTGGTGTACCTCCTCGCTCAATAATTCCGGTTTTACCACTTCCTTCATCTCCAAGTCCCCGATATTCATCTGCATCCCCACACCGGAATGTTCTTCCTCGACATTATTTTCATCTTCATTGACATATTCATCTTCACTGGATCCACTATCTGTTTCTTCTCCAATCGGTTTCCCTGCAAAATGGCGGACCGTCCTCCTGTTTGTTCCAGACATTGGTGGGAGATCAAGATAGTTTGAACTTTTCCTTCACCAACTACAATGGCAGAATCATCGGCAGCAGCAGCACAACCGAAGGTCAACCAAGGTATGTAAATTCTATAGGGTGGTTTTATTATTATTTCCTCTTCATTTTGTTTGTTTATGTATCTGTCCTTGCTAACCTACAGAGCTGCAGGCCCAGTATAACACTTTCAAATCTACGATCCAACAGTTGGAAGCCAAGATTGGCGAACTGGAATCGGAGGCTGAAGAACATGCATTGGTCATCAAGACTCTTACAGATCTAGACGACAAGTCACGGAAATGCTTCCGAATGATCGGTGGGGTTTTGGTGGAACAGACCGCCGGCGAGGTGCTTCCTCAGCTTGAAACCAACAATTCTGGGCTCAAATCAGTTCTCTCAACATTAGCGGGAGACTACAAGAAAACCCAGGATCAGCTTGAACAATGGAGAGTGAAGAACAAGGTTAAGGTAGTTCGAACCGCTTGAATGCGTCTGTAGATAATATAAAGCTTTTTTCTATATACCCCTAGCGAACACTATTTTACTTGCTATAGAGATAGAAGATGACAAACCAAAACCATGTTCCAATAACACAAATAGAACTGGTCAGATAAATCCATGAGTTGGAGATTTCCCACGATCGGGGCCACTCGTCGTTGGCTGTATGTCGAACAGTCACCACTTCTCGATCTTCAACAAATGAAAGACCGGGTCGCAAGTACTCCACCTTGAAGGTAAACATACCGTACTGGTCAGGTGTTTTGAATTCAACGCCATAAACGGTTTCATGGTCGTTTTCCGATTGCTTTTCCAAATATACTCGGTAATAAGGGTCCAGCATGACGAATTCGAGCTGGATATCATCGGCCTCAAAAGGGCCCCACTGTTCGCCAGTCCACTGACTGAAGGTCAGCTGGTAGCTGACGTCCTTCTTCATCTGATACAACCTGTGTCCATTGGAAGTTTCGTGGCTATCATTGCCAATGGCAAAGTGAGTAGGGTTGTAAGCCTTAATGACTCCCTTCTCCTGAGTAACCCAGGCAGCAAGATCCTTTACAAAGGCATGAGCGCTTGCACTGGCACTGTTTTTGAAAAGGTCGATATCTCCGGTCCACGCGAATCGTGAATTGGAGTGTCGGCCCTGAAAAGCGGCAGCTAGTGAGATTTGAGTACCTTGCACCCAGGGGGTTCCCATAAAATCCTCATCCTCGTCTCGAGCATCATAAACATAACTAGTAGAAGGAGCAGACACAAGCGGGATGAGCTGAGGATTGTTGCCCAAATAAGCACCATTGCCTTGGTAGACCAAGTCATCCACGTCAACGATAGAATTAGAGCTAAAGCTATCAGATCCGACGGATACCTTTTCATGCTTTGGGCCCTCACCTGCAAAATGGTCAGTAAGAACATAGCCCCTGGGACTCAAAAAGATATCTAGTTGTCCGGCGAATTCACGCAGACTTTCAGGCGATGATGAAGGCGACGTAACAGCTAGAATGTTTCCACCCTTCTCAAAGTAGTCAAGCAACTTCTTAGAGGTCAATCGAGGACCCATTGACTTAGGCTTGATTGGTAGCACCACCAATGTATCATATTGGATCTCAGAGTCAAACAAGACCAGATGTATTGAATCATCGTCGATTTTCTTGTACTCGACCGTCGAATCACCAGCCAATCCCTCGAGCACCGCAAAGAAGTCGCTCAGTTCACCTGATTCCAGCAAATTTTCTTCACCAACTACAAGAGTCCGTCCAGCAGTAACTGATCGAGCAGAAACAAAGTTCAGCGATGCGCAGCACGCCACAATGGTCGTCACAGCGTTCTTCAATCTCATTGCGTGCGTGTGTGTTGGTCAAAACCAACCCTTCGCGAGCCGTACGAACAACTTAACCTCAGCGATCGCCATGGCTCAGAACGACAACGATTTCGCACAGGTCTACAAAGACTTGACTGACGCTGAGAAGCATGCTGCGGTATGTACAAGAGAAAACAGCAGTCAGAGGAAAATATAAATATATATAATTTATACTAATCTGCCAGAAATTAGAGAAGATGCTTGATAGCATTGAGTCCAAAATGGACTCTATTGTGGCCTCGCAGGAATTGCAGGAACTGGTTTCTTCAGAGGAGCTCAAAGAGCTTCAAGAGTTCATGAAGAATAATGGACGGACAGAGGAGGATGGCAAGAAGTGATACATCATATTAGGGGTTATAGACACACCGATTACAACAATTGCCGTAACAAGCAGATCACATTTTACATAACGAAATTACATGTAACTAAATGAAATGAAATGAATTGGACTATTTGGATATACGTATATATCTACAGCGTAAAACTATGCAATATTTACTTTGGCAGAATCATGTCATACGACTGAGAAGAGCTATGTAGGTTTCAGCGGCTCCCATTGACTGGTTCCGTTGCTTACTGCTGGTGCAGAAGAATCATCTAGGAGACTCAAGCCACTATTGTTAGACCCATTCGATGCAATACTATGTTGCGATTGAGATTGTAAACTAGCACTTCGGCTTCTAGGAGGTAGCCGTGGTGCTCCGCTGCTTAAAGAACCAGTGGACGAATGGCCCTGAGGCGTACCAGAAACACTGTTGTTCCCTGCAGCCAGTCGCACAGGCTTCCTGGGTACCTGAGGCTTGGCCTTGGGCCTAGGAGGGAGTTTAGGCTTGTCCACAAAGTCTGGAACAGAATCATACTCCGGAGAGAAAGGATTCGGCGTGGTCTTCTGCGAGTTTATCACCATGCCAGGTTTGGGAGGCATCAAATGCACTTTAGCACTCTGGCCTCCTTCCATCCACCATTTTTGCGAGTCCGTAGACGGTGGTGGAAGTCCGTGCGTTAACATAGTTGTGTTGAGGTCAGAAAGATTGATAAGGTCGTTAGTATCACCAATCTCTCTCCTTCGCTTGTCATACAATTCTGCCCCCAGTTTTTCCTTCGCCTTATCATCGACAATAGTAACCTTAGCATTGAATACTCCGTAAACTGGTCGGTGATCAGAGAACTCGAAGTGAGCCGAGTTATAGCTTATCTGTCGTAAGTTGGATCCCCGGCTCAAAATTCTATCTGTCCAAGACGGTGTTCTTTGCTTATCACTGGTGTCGTAGCGACTAGTTCCCTTATCGAATTTATAAGTAGGAGGAAAGGTGATATCCATTTCTTGATAGTATGGAAACGTGACACCTTTGGCCATCTGCTGGATCAGTTGCTCATTGTCCAACAAAGGTTCGAACTGTGAATTTTGGATCAAATGCAACGTTTGATCATACGGCAAGGTGACTCTATAATTAAAATCTCCGAGCCAAATGATACTGTCATGATCTTTGACTTTTCGACCTCTCGAAAACTGCAGTCCAGTGCTCAAAGTTTTGAAATCCTGGTGTCGTTCGTCAATGTTGTGCAATCCAGCAGCCAAATGAGCTGTGATGAAACAGAAGGAGGTATTAGCAAAGAAAAAGCTAACCGCTACACCACCTTTGTTACCTGCCATACCACCGAAACCAGTCTTCTTGGTAGCACCCTCAACGTGCCTGACCATCAAGATTTCTTTCTTCTTCACGAACAGCATCAATGCAGTACCGACCAATTGGCCTGAACGGAGCAAAACATACTCTTCACCACTAGAGTTGAGGCAGTTCAGTACTTGTTTCTCCCAGAATTCTTTCTTGGATATATCCGCATTAAGAATCTGCCCTGCACTGAGCTCTACCAACTCTTGAAAGCCCAATAAATATATGTCCGGTAATGTTTTACCATAATCATCCTGCTGCTTCACATCCTCTGTTTGGCCAGAAGCATCTTTTTTGTAGCTCACCTTTTTAGGAAATAGCCAAGGACTTAGATCGACTTCCGTCACAACACCGTTAAGGTTAAAGGTGCCAGCAAATATCTTTATCTCTTTTTGAGAAGTAAATTCCTTCTCTCTTCTGCTCAACTCTGATGTAACAAAATCATTTATGGGGTCATGCAATGCTACAACAAATTGACCCTCAATTCGGCCAAGCAGTAGATCAATGGTATTTTGTCTCCCCTTGTCTACAAAGTTGTTGATATACATGCGACCAACAGATTTTGTAACATCAGCAATGGCACCAGCAATGCCCATTTTACCACTTCTAGTGAAGGATGTTTTAAGAGCGTTGGTTCCGGCGTATATTTGCGATAGCTGATCCCCATTGTCAGCCCATAGTACATTATGCTTAATCCAAATTTCCACTCCACTTTCGATTCGGTAGTACTCGAGGAATATCTCAATAGCTTCTTTGGAAATAGTTTGCTGGATCACATTGGTACGGTCCAGGCAGTCTAAACAGTTTGTTCTGAATACACCAACCTGTTCTGTTTCGTTCTGGCCAGATTGTACATCGTATGAGAAGAAGCCAAATTCTATCATAGAATCTTGGATTCGAGGGAGAATTCTTGCAGCAGAAGCGTAGCCACCATGGGCTACTTCCGCATGGAAATCAAAATCGGTAAAGCCCAGGGATTCTTTAAGGGCTGGGTTCGACACAACATGCCTAACATAGCGTCTACTGATTTCTCTTTCGCTGGATTTTTCGTGAGATAATAAATTAACACAATGTACTCCTCCAAACTTATTGTTGAGGTACTGGAAATGCCGATTGAAAGCCGGCTGAGTGGCTTCTAACGAACGGGTGACGGTGATTTTGGCGGACAAAAGATTAGCATCCTGCTCCCAGAAAATAGGTACACTGCCTCTGATCTGGACGTATCCAAAGCATCTACTCCTATCAATGTAATAGATAGTCTCTGTTTCAACAAAATTGGCTACAAATCCCTCATCATCCACTCCTCGCACATTGAATCTGGTGCCTGCCCGTTTGCACGCTTGTCTGGAAATGAGAGACAGATAGGCCAACTCACCATTGGTCATAGAGAAAGAAACCGTACTGGCAAACCCGCGAATAACCGTAGTGAGAAACCCACTTTGATCGAGAATGCGCCTTTCCTCAGGTTGGAGTCTCGATCTGAACTTGATGAGCTCCTCCATCATGTAAGAATTCCACATAAAAGCATCATCCAACGTATCCAGGGACAGTTCTTTGGACTCTTGGCCCCTGTTCTGCATCACAGATGTCAGATCAAAGTCAGTGGAATAGTAGAAGCTGCCATTGGACAAAAGTTTCCGTACCTGGGCGCAGGGATGCTCGAGCGCCGACAGATCCTGGTCTGAGGATGAGTCTTGGCCTTGGAACCTGCCATTGGAATCGATATTTAGGGCAAAACCATTCGCATCGAGTTGGACAAAATCCCAATCTCCTCGGGTTAGCGAGTAGAACTCGACTCCATAAATGCGGAACACCCGTTCGCCGGGCCTCGGGCAGGCCACCTCTCGAGTGCCGGTGATTGTGCAGATGAAGACGTCCCGTCCAATGTTGATGAGTCCCAAACACCCGTAGAACTCCTTGCTTGACAACGCCTGATATCCAGACATGTCTATTTCGTCAGTTGTCGACAGTTCGACAATGCATTTGACCTCGCTTGCGCTGTCCCGGGTCCGCTGCGGATTGTCAAAGTACCGGAATAAAAGTACATTTTTGCCACTGGTAAGCGCCAGCGACCGAGGGTTCTGTCTGACATACGCCCTCATTGTGAGCTGAGGCTTTGGTTTTTTTGCTGCAACGATGTCACTCTTGACTGGTTGTGATGGAGCAAAGTGTCGGTACGGGACGGTGCCTTGCCAGATTTACTAGGGAGGAGGTCGGTGGGAGAGAGTGGGCCTTGGCCTAACAACGAAAAAGAGTCAAACCAACATTGTCTACCTGGCGGGAAAGACAGGAATTAGTTTAGGTCAATAGAATGCTGAATTTCGGTCCAATTGACGTCAAATATCCTGGAATTTACCTCCAATATCGACAGGTTCTGCTCAGCCTAACGAACAGGGCCAGGCAGCCGTCATTTTGATCTGGAACAAGAAACACCAACAGCATCCCGCCTGCAAGCGGCCAACCCCATACGAAAACTGCAAAAAGCCATCAGCGCCGTGAATAACAGTAATAGTGATACTTTCAGCTTTGCGCTAGATTTTACTTACTTAGTACTGCCAACCTTCAATGCCGCAATCTTCCGCGGTCTCATTTCCCGGTTTTCATTTTCCTCCCGTCCATCCACTATCGACCGACCCTCAGTCCCGTGGGGTTAGGGTTCCCTGCTCCCGATTAGTACTATCTGGTAATCCAACCCATCTGGACTTGACTATCGCCACAATCATTGCTAGAGCAGTTCCACCAGTGTTTTGCGGCCCAGATAGAGCAAACCCGTCTGTTGTTTTCGATCTGATAGTCCTTGTTGTAACTGCTGTTGGAAAAGTACCGTTTTAGCACGTTGTATTCAGTCGACCCCCCCGTTTTGCCCCGCAATTTAACCAAAAGACTGCCGTTATCTGTCTCCACGTTTGTTCTCATCATGTTTGGTCTGCTGTTCAAGGGCATAAGGTGAGTTTATAAAATTTACTGGCTATATTTTACATCCATATCATAGATTGCTAATTTGTAACAAAGCTCTATTGCATCCTTTGTTTTCCCGATTTTGGCATCTTACCGTGCTCTGGAGCGGGATGATATCACTCTGATAAGACCCTGGCTTATGTACTGGGTCATAATTGCCCTTCAATTGACTCTGGAGACATATTTTGGCTTCATACTGTCTAACCTTCCTCTATACGGTCTCGCTCGAACTGGATTTCTGCTGTGGCTAGTGTTGCCCCAAACTCAAGGTGCTTCTCAGCTCTATCTGTACAAGCTCAGACCCTTTCTTCATAAGCATGACCAGGATATCGATCGAGCCATTGCTGCTGGTCAAAACAAAGCCAAAACCCTTGGTGTTGAATATGTGTCGCAGACAATTACCCTTATTCAGAACTTGGTGTACTCTGCTCTTGGTCTGAAACAAGTGGATATGTCGGCAACCGAGCCTGCTGTCTCGCAGCAGCCCCAGTCTCTTTCCTCTTCTTCCGAGGTGGAATCTTTGTTTTCGAAATTCAGACTACTCCCTAGCTCAGACGGACTTTCTCTGGGCTCCCTCAAATTGGGGTTCCCTGCTGTTGCGTCGTCCGGCGTCGGGCTGCTGTCATCATACCTGTCTAATTCTTCTTCTGCATCATCTAAAGGCATTAGCATTCCTTCTAACATTTCCAACAAGAACGATCGTCTCAAGTTCTTGGAAGATCATAAGAAGGATTTGTCCAATCTCTTGGCCTCTATCAATGAGCAACAGCGTTCTGTCGAGCTAGAAAGCGAGGACGATAGTGCCAAAGATGAAAGTTTTGACTTCGTCAAGAAGGAAGATCTCAAGGATAAGGCTGAATTTGAGCCCCTCTCTGATGACAACTCCAAAGGTCAATCTTCTGCTGTCGAGTCTCCCGATTCTGCCGGCAAGTCTTGGTTCAGATTCCGATAGCCTTCTCCGCCAGCGCACAATAACTGTTCTCTTCGTATTTATAAATTCAGGGTTTAAGGAAGTAAGTAAATTAATGGTATGTTTATATATATATATATATATATGTGTATGTGTGTGTCTGTGTGCCCGGTCATTTACCGGTAAATGTGCTATTTCTCAAGCGAACCATTCGATGAGTGCTCTCAGATGAGTATTTGATGAGCTCTTGCACCAGATATGCAATGGATCCAAGTGCTCTAAAGGCTGCCATAGCAGCTACAGACCAGAGAATGATCTTAAGATAGACGTTCTGTCCAACATGCTCGATTCCAAACACTTGGGTCATGATCATGGCCAGCAGGGCATTGCACACCATCCATACAAGCACCACCTTTGTTCGGAACTCTTTGTAGTAATCCATTGCTATCACACTGGCACTAGGTCCAGGGATATGAACAAGCTTGCCCTCTCGCAGATTATGCAGAGCTTCTTCATAGCCACAATCAATATCCAGCTGCTCTGATGGCATTTCGATTTCCACAATATCTTTACCGGCTTCCGTCTTGGAATTTGCTGAACCTAAATCTTTGGCCTCAACATTATCACCTTTTGTACCCCAAGTAACGTCATGGGTATTACACAATGCGTAGATTTGCAGGGTGCACATGTATCCAGGGAGCAAGAGGAAATATTGCAGTGAAGAGGTGAACAAATGCCATGGGTCCATATGAAGAATAGACATGGCAGCGTACAAACCGTATGTTGAGGTTAGTGACACAATAATGGTGGTAAAGGCATTGTCACCAACACTCGCTCCGCTAGCACTCTCACTGATCGTCTTGACAACGAAATATATACCACAGATAGTTGCGTAGAGTGATACCAGCGATAGCAATCCAATACTTATAGTAAATAGTCCCTTGGAACCTTGCGGTCTATTACCGAGAGAAAGAATAAACTGAGACGCTATGCAACAGATACATGTGTAGTTGAAAATCAAGAACACTACCAGTCCAGCACCGCTCGTACCGATTGATCCAGCGTCAGAAGACGCGAGAGAGCCACCAACAAAGTAAAATGCTAGATAAAAATTGGCAAGAGAAAAAAATGTAAAAATAAGGGTGAAAAATTGATAACCAAATTCGATGTGCAGAGCGATTTTTCTCCAGATAGAGTGATCGGTGTACCAAATTTGACGGAAGTGCGTTTGGGCAAAAACTGCAGCGAAAAGTGCACCGTTGAGCCATCTTCTTCGCTGAGAAATGAATTCCGGAATTGTATCAGGAACATCGGTCTCACCAGTAGCGGATCTTACGTATTTAAGAACCCATTTCTCACCTCTCTTTGCGACCAGCTCCCAGCACAGAATTCGATCTTCAGCTAGGTACATATTCTGGTCAAAAATTCCACCGTTCTCAGTATGAAGTGACTCACCTCTGAAGTAAGAGGCTAGAGGGCCTGTACCGTCATCATGGTTTCTCAGGGCTCGGTAACGATAAGCAGACAGAGCACCAGGCAATACAGAAATGTAGCCGAATACACTTTCCAAAGGTTTGTCGAGAATATTAGACATTTTGTACTCAAAATTCTGGGCTGCAACAAGAGGATTGAGTAGATTTTTCCATCTCTTTCCTAGCATAGCTTTGATTTCACCGCAGGCACCACCAACATTGGAATCAGCATCGAAGGTCTTCCAGAGTCGATATATAGTTTTTGCACCAGGCTTGGTACCAACATCGAGAAGAACACAAACATTAGGTTCCAAGAGAGGACAGAATGCATTAAAGAGCCATCTGTGTGAATTGATTTTCTTTTGATTTTGTTCCTTGAGGCAGAATAGGATTTGAACGGGGACGATACCTTTCTCCGCTCCTTGGAATTTCATATCGGAGTCCATAGATACCTGGGTAGTGTACTCAAAGATATGAGCCTTAACAGGGCTACCGTTGACGAAAGACTTGGCAATTCCGTCTTGATAGACTCCCATGGCGCTGAGAACGTCAAGGACTCTGGGGTTGATCTTGTCACGACCATCGGCAACAATGGTTACGACGATCTTTTTCCAGCCTTCTTTGCCCCATACACGACTTTTGGATCGCTGGCAAATTTGGGCGACGTTTTTCATCACAGCATGCAAAGTTCGAGTGAAGGAAATTTCATCTTCGTTGTACATGGTGATACAAACGCACAGCTGGATTTCACGACCATAGATTGCAGGACGCAAAGTAAATCCGGCATCGGCAAAGTCATCTGGCTCTGATGTGCATGCAGTGTACCTCATGTAAACAAATTCGTCATTGTCTCGTCTAGGCAGGAAACTGTAGAGCTTGGTAGGAACAGGGCAGTCAAGAATTAGATTGCCCCTTACAAGCTTGACTTCTTTTCTGGTCATAGACTGATGGCGACGAGGTTGTGCCTTGAGAGGGGCTTCGAAAGCTTCGTCGGAATTGAGTGTTTCCTGAGATGAGACAGTAGATACGAGATCAGACCCATCGTCAATAGTTCCACGCTCAAGCTCCTCCTCATCTTCTTCAGAAAAACTGACATCCTCTTCATCGGTGTAGATTTCCACGACATCCTTCGCCGTCGAGGATGAGGATCCGACTGAATTTCGAGGGTTTCCAAAAACGGGACGGGGAGGAGGAGATTCCACGGATGAGGCCCATCTCACCCCATCCTGGCCAATGTCCGTCTCGTCATCTTCTGAATCATCAATGTGAATAGTGGTATGCTCAGGTCTAGCAGGAGACTCGAAGCGAGACCATTCTCGACGACTAGGAGAGTTTCGAGGGCTAGCATGGACACTATTCACATGAACAGGGGAACTAGTAGGAGGAAATGCTCTTCGATGGGGACTCTGAGGAGAGATTCCGGCAACATATGGATTGGATAGTTCTTCAAGATGGTAAGACTGTCTAGATGGAGAATTGACAGCAGGTGATCCTCTGTGAGAAGGCACTTCTGGTAGTTCTCTCCTTCGGGGCGTGGAAGGACTGTCCATATCAGCTGGCGAAAGTTAAGCTGGCCCGTAGGTAAACAGAGCAGACAGGTAGTGAATAGAAAACAACGATTCCACAGGAGTTTTGTGTTGTGCAGATCACCGCTGAGGCTCATGTTTTTGTTTAGGTTTGGCACAGTCGCATTGTTTTGATATTGCCCGATTAGGAACACTCCCGCAGTCAAATCACTAACATTTCAGGGCAAAACATGGGCAGCCCGTTGAGGGGACATAAATCGGGCAAAAATGGGGTTCGAGCTGAAGCGAAAAGGGTAATGTTCATGTGTTCTTACATGGCTGAGACAATTGCAAGTTGATTGTTGGCTGTCTTGTTTATTTGGATGGGTGTAAGTCATCGGGATAATATCGTGGAGTACCGACCATTCCACCAACAATGTATTATTAAACAATAGAAGAGGCATGTCAACTAAAAATAGTAACAAAGCCAGATTTGCACTTATTGCATTTCAAATATAATTAACTAAAAAAACTCATCAGTCACGCTGTTCATGTATTCTCTTGCCCTCTTGCCTTCTTCGGATTTTATGAGCTTGGCCGTTCGTTCGACCAGCTTTCCTTCTCGGTTGCCCCAAGGGAAAAACCATTTGACCTGATCACTCGGTGTAATATCCGGGTGCAATAAAGGATACAATTCTGTGTAAGCACTGTATGCAGCAGGGTAGAATATAATCCATCTGCCAATGGCCAGCATTGCCTTGATTGATCTGGGGAAATGTGTCTGCAGATCGGTGACGGATAAGCCTGGGTGCACAATGAGGGAAAGAACTCCCGAATCTCTATGTTCACGCTCCCACCAATGCTGGTCACAGTGCATAAATACCTTGGACTGAGAATATTGGTCAAATGGCCGTTTTCGCAGCTTCTTCTCATTGTTGAGATCTTCCCACTGAATTACGGGCATGTCTGGATCCATATCGTTAATGGACAGAGCAGAAACATACACCACCCGAACGGAATTGGGAGGACTGTTTTTAGCAGTTCTGATCAAAATATCGTCCAAGAACCTCTGAGCTAAATGAGTTCCAAAGGCATTTACTGCCAGTTGAGTTTCGTAACCTTGCTTAGACACCGAGCCTTCCTTAGGGATCATAACACCTGCGTTATGAACGACGCCATCAAGCCGTGTCTCCGTGGCAAGGAACTTCTTGAACCCAGGTTTAAAGGTAGTTAGATCGTTGTAGTCGATGAAAATTGGATGCACCCTATCTGAATATTGGAGCCAGGGTCCATTCAGAGCCTTTTCAAACTTGTCCTTGTTTCGCACGAGAACCCAGACCTTGGCATTTTTCTGAAGAAGATAAAGAGTTGCGTAAATTCCAATACCCGCAGAGGCGCCCGTAACAAGATATACTTTGCCCTTCTGGTCGGGGTAGTCTTTTTCGGTGAATGTAGGTTTGCCGGGGAAATATGTAGAGAAAGCCATGTCTCCCGATTCTTGAAAATAGTATATATATGAGAAAAAGCTGTAGTAAAGTGTCAATTGGTCCTATGAAGTTTTTAATGGCTAGTTTCGAGGCCGTATTTATATTCTTGCCGCTTGCTCCAATCTCTCGAGCCACAATTGAGAAGGCTCACAGCTTATTTTCCAGCGGATCTAAAGTTGCGCAAACCCCGTTCTCAATCTACCGATTTACGATTACTAAACAAAGTAATTGAAGGGAGGGGCTGATTGTCCCTTTTTTTGCGGAGATAGAATTTCGGGCCGCAATAACGCCATTGCTGCTAATTTTGCCTGTTGCTGGCCATGAGATATCTCTATGTCCGTTTGATTTTCTTCGACCTGCCGCATAGTAAGCGGCTGTATCTTGCGGACCTTGCGGACCTTATCGCAATTAGCACCATAGCACCATACGTGGAAGAGATTAGAACCGGATGACAGCACTAGCATAGCCTGTATTCCGTGCATTAGTCACGAAATATTTAGTTCTGATGATTTGAAATTGTTCATGGCGTTATATGTAGAGCGATTCCACGTGCAGTGCCGCAAATAGATTGTTGCCTTTTCACCACCGCGGCCTGATAACAGAAAACAAGCGATAAGAACATCTAGGAAAATGGCAAGAGAAGAAATAAGCCCGTATAGCATGATGCCTGACTAATTATAGCAACAGTATATGGCTCCAGAAATCGCAGAGAGGCCCTGTTTCATGTAAACCCCGCATGTCAGTTTTCTGAGATTCTTAACGGCCGGAAAATCAATGCATCGCCAAATGTGGCATTTTTTCGCAAAGGAGAAGAGGAAGATAAGGAACCGACATAGCGAGAGTCGGTCGTAAGAAATTGAACAGATCCGGATAGTCCAGATAGATGATCATTTAGTCTAATAACTTGGCTTCAGCATGTTAATCTCCCGTATGAGAGATGCGTCTCATTTGGGTTTGTGGTTTTCGTCCATTGTTCCTCATTTGGTGGAGCTGAAACTCTGTTCAGCAGGCACGGCAATGTCTCCGCCGTTGATAATGTTTCATGAGTTCAAAAGCTGGGGATTAGCGAGAACTATACGCTCAGCTAGGCGAGGCGAATTGGCATTATTTCCAATCTATCTCTTTTACAATAGTAGTACGGTCGACTGGACGCCGCGATTACAACTTGCTCTGATCAAGTGCTGACTGGAAAATGGCTCTTCCACACATGAGCTGCAACTTTCCACCGCTGTAAGTGTCGCAGAAAATATTAGAAAAGTTCCTGAAGAAGCCGCTGTAATTACTAAATTGATTGGATCATCTAAATTCCGGTATTAATCACTCAATCGTTTCGTGATTCTTCCTGCAAGACTAGTGCCGCCTCGGCTCACGTGCGCTGCCCAGCCCACAAGGTTTTGTTTGTGCGCCAATCGGTTTGCTACATCTTCACAATCACTACGTGATAAACGCCTTATATACCCAACTTTTTTTCTTTGTACTTCCGTTTCCTGTTCACAATATATGACAGACGACAGTGACCCCAGTATATGTGCTGGTTCTGAAAGATGGAGTGAAAAATCTGACAACAAGCAGCTGCTCTCAAGCCAAAAGCATGTTCTGTCCAGCTCCCTTGGCGCAGCAAACAGGCCTGCCACGGCCAAAACTGGCACCAACATACCCCTGAAGACCGGACTGGTTAAGTTGACGGTTCTTCTAATTGCTCAGCTGCCTCTGCTGCATGCAATGCCCCTTCCTGGTACTGTGCCGCCTCTCTCCTCCTTTTATGCCAAACGTAATGGCGGGCTAGAGGCGCGCCAAGGCGTGGAAATCGAGTCCGACCCTTCGGGTTTCTGGCTCAATCTGATGATATCAGTAGTTTTAGTACTACTTGGCGGTGTTTTTGCCGGTCTCACTCTGGGTCTTATGGGTCAGGATGAGGTTTATCTTCAGGTTATCAAGCAATCTGGCGACGCCAAGGAGAGGAAAGCTGCTTCCAAGGTGCTCTCCTTGCTGTCCAGAGGCAAGCATTGGGTCCTCGTCACTCTGCTCCTTTCCAATGTGCTTACAAACGAAACTCTTCCCATTGTTTTGGACAGATGCCTTGGTGGTGGATGGCCCGCTGTAGTGTCTTCGTCCGCTGCCATTGTCATTTTTGGTGAGATTATCCCGCAGTCAGTTTCTGTCCGATATGGCCTTTCTGTAGGCGCTACTTTTGCTCCTTTTGTCCTCTGTCTGATGTACATTCTGTACCCTCTGGCTTATCCCACTGCATTGCTGCTGGATAGAATTCTGGGTGAAGACCACGGAACTATCTACAAGCGAGCTGGCCTCAAGTCTCTTGTCACATTGCACAAGAGTATGGATGTCGAGGGACTGAACGAGGATGAAGTTACCATCATCTCTGCTGTTCTAGATCTCAAGCAGAAGCCTGTCTCTTCTATTATGACTCCTATTGCTGATGTATTCGTTCTGAGTGCGGACACCGTTCTCAACGAGGCCACCGTGGAAAAGATTCTTTATGCTGGTTTCAACCGAATACCAATACATCAACCCGGCGAGCCTACCAACTTCATTGGTATGCTGCTTGTGCGAACTCTTATCACTTACGATCCTGAAGACGCTCTTCCCATTTCCTCTTTTCCCCTTGCTACTCTCCCAGAAACTGCTCCAGATTCCTCTTGCCTCAATATTCTGAACTATTTTCAGGAAGGTAAGAGTCATATGGTGGTCGTTTCGACCCTCCCAGGTGAAGCCACTGGTGCGATTGGTGTACTTACTCTTGAAGACGTTATTGAGGAACTAATCGGCGAGGAGATTGTAGACGAGTCAGATGTCTATGTCGATGTTCACAAAGCTATACGGAGGGTTCATCCTTCTCCTTTGGCCAAAAAGAGTGGCCAAAGTGTGATAAGTGGACGAGGCTCTCTTGGTTATGATTCTCTGATGCACGCCCTTGCTCATCGGGACAGCGTGGAACACCAACACCACAGTTTTGGCCCTGATGGAAAGCCAATAGCTGCCGCTCCTACTGAGTCTACGGCCCCTGCGACAAGCGAAGGTACTGACAGTCCTCGAATTAAGCTCGGGCCCTCCAATAAGGCCTCAGACCCTCGAATCCTCAGTAACAAGCATGTCACTGTCAAGAGACTGAGTCATTTGCGAAATCAGTCGCAAGATGCTGACGGAAATTTGATCGATACTGACGAAAATCCCTCTAATGTGTCTTTGGCCAAATCTCCCCACGATGAAGTTATGGATGATGCTGGTGCCATTCATAGAACTGAATTCGGTGCGGTACGTGCAGCTCTCAATGAAAATGAGCAGCGTCATGACGGTATACCTTACAGTGGCTATGCGAGTGCTGGTGACTTGGTGTATGAAAATCGGGTTCCTACTCCTAATGCTCCTGAGGTCCACAGCTACCGCGCTGGAAGTATTATTGAGAGTGTTGTCAACTTTAAGGGCGTTAACAAGGTTGTCATTGAAGACGACAGCAATGTTACGACTGCTAGTGACAATTCTGAAGATAACGAAGATAAGTCAGCTAGTGTTGCGCTGATCTCTACGCCTAGGGCAGACAGCAATGCTTCTTCTACAAGTGGAGGCAATATCTCACGGTCTAACTCTGGCCGGTTTTTGAATGGAAACTCCTTCAAGAAAACTGGGAAACGAATCTTCGGACAAAAGCGAAAGAGTTCGGAAAACAAACCGTTGATCAACGATCGAAAAGGATAAGTGCATTTAGCATATCTCACCGGTTTTATTGCACAACTATTTAACCCTCGTTAATTAGAGGTTATAATTTAATATCTCATCTCATAGTATAAGTCTTACTTTCATAAATTCTGTAGCAGGTCATAGCTGGATCTTGTTAGTTAAATTTGGTCGTGCGTAATTTAACATGTCCCACATACCATCACCAAAATGGACTTCTCGGCGCTGATGGCTAAGGAAATAGCTAAAAAGCAGCAAAAAGCCCTCAACGATGGTGGATCTGGCAAAGTGATAAAAAAATCTGAGATCCTGAAGAAGCAAGAGGAGGAGTATAGGGAGAAGCAAGAGAAAATAGAGCGTGAAAAGGCAGCACTGAAACGTAAGAAGGATGAAGAGCGGACATTGGAGATTGAGAAAGAAAGAGAAAGAAAGGCCAAATTTGCCAAAAGGGCGAAATTGAATGAGAAGGAGGATGAATCTAAGCTAAAAACTTCTCGAGAGGAGTTGTTGAAGAAGATACTGGTGTTGGATCAAGAGTTTCAGGTAGATGGAGAGAGCGATGAACAGCTGGAGGGAACATTGAGAAAACTAGAGAAGGCCGAGGAGCTGCGAAAAGAGTTGGAGGAAGAGGTCAGTGTGGATTTCGGTATTGCTGCAGAGGATATCAGAGATAATAAGGAAAAGGTGTACATTCAAATGAGAGTATATCTCAAGTACCTACTGATTGAATGGCAGAATGTTATAGACAAAAGGCAGGGAGAAACTGATGATAGCGAGAAGATGAGCCGAACTTCTTCGTCAATTCTCGATGAAGTTAATGCAAATCTTCGGCCCCTGTTCAAGATGTTACGGTCAAAGGCTTTGGCGGATGACCTATTTCCTACGTTGGCTACTCTTCTTATGTATCTACAGCAAAAGAAGTTCCAACAGGCCAATGATACATACATCTCTCTTTCAATTGGTAATGCGGCCTGGCCAATAGGTATTCAAGCCGTTGGCATCCATGAAAGGAGCGCGTTGAGCAAAATCACTGGTATCGGCAGCAAAGACAAGAACGTGCAGGTTGCCAATATTGCAAAAGATGAGAAGACGAGGAAGTGGATTATGAGTATAAAAAGGCTAATTACATTTAGTGAAGGCTATTTGAGCAGCTAATGACAGTGCATGGTGAGATCACCACTTCTTTGCTTGCATTCCATCGGGCGGACTGGTTTCTACAGTACCTTTCTGGACATTATCCCAGTTGGTACTAAGAGCTGTGCCATTACTTTCTATATAGCTCTTCATCATCGCACGCTGGGTGTCTGGATCGGCCTTGTCGTACAATGCACGGAAGAAGTCCATTGGATCACTCGAGTTCTCGGCAGCTTTTTCTTCGTCATCAGAATCCAGATCAAGTGCAAGTTTATCCCAGTTCTTCTCGAAACTCGCTTGGGGCTTCTTGGAAGAGTTCAGTGTGGGTTTCACAGATGGAGGTGCAACTTTCTTAGAACTACTAGGCTCCTCGGGCTCGCTGTCGCTATCACTGTCAACTTGCTGGGGAATTTTGGGAATGGCTTCAATAGTTGGTGAACCAGATTCAACTTCTTCTTTTTCGGTTAGAGTGGAAAGCATCCAGCAGCAGCAGCAGCAGTTTACACTTACCATTTTCAAGGGCCTTGTTGACCTTAGACTTCCATATCTCAATAGATTTATCAGCACTGCCGTACTTCAATGCAAGGTCTAGTGAATACTTGGCATCTGTAGGTCGGTTAAGAGATAATAGAGCAATTCTTCATAGAAATGAGTTAGAAAGCAGTAGAAAACATGACCGATCGATGTACTCACGCTCTTCTCAGCTGGCCCTCAGCCAGCGACTCTCGGTTTCCATTCGAGTGCGCCCATGCAATGGCCAACTCTGCGCTCTGAAAAGCTTCCTGGAATTTACCTATTCGCTGATAGGCAACAGATCTGGGGTTAGAAATAGCTCAATTGTGCGCAGTCGGGACAGAAGATACTCACTTTTCAATGTATGCCTTGTGCGACTTGGGGTTGTCTTTCAGAGCCCTCTCAAGAAAATCCAGTGCTTGATCGTAATTCTGTGCTGAAATGCTATCTTTTGCTTTGACTAGCCAGCTCATTGTTGTTAGTTGGAAGAAAGACAGGCCTGCAACAGCCGTGCAGTTCAAGGTTTGAAAAAAAAATTTGGGACGCACTCTTTCTTCAACAGCAGAAAATGGCAAATATCAACTCGCTTGTCCTGGACGCCGGTCCTTTGATTCTGCAGTCCTATTCGAGTCTGCAGAAGCTTGCGGAAAAATTTTATACCACTCCGTCTGTCTACGGCGAAATCAAAGATGAAAGAGCTCGGCAGAACCTGGCCCTGTGGGGAGATGAGCTGGAGATTCGGCAGCCTAAACCTGAAAGTCTATCGTTTGTGACTGAATTTTCGAAAAAAACTGGTGATTACTCAGTGCTTTCTGTTACAGATCTGCAGGTCTTGGCCCTGTGCTACGAGCTGGAACTGGAGTTGAATGACGGTGATTGGAGATTGCGAAAGGAGCCCATAAAGGGAACAGGTGAAAAAAGACAAGAATCATCTAGCAATGAGCAGGAGCGAGAAGAAGAAGTCGAAGCCGAGGAAGAACAGGAAGAAGACGACGGCTGGTCCACAGTTGTGTCAAAAAAGAAAGGAAAGGCTGCAAAGAGATACGAACCGAGAGGCAGCGTTGAGGCTCTACAGCCTGTAAAAGTAGAAATCCCACCAGTTCCAGAAGCTTCAGAAGTTGCAGAAAAAGAAGACTCTGAAGAGCTGGAGGTGGCTGATGCGGATCACAGCGACAACGAAGAAAATCCCCAGGGCCTCACCGCTGAAGAGCTTGCTGATCTAGACTTTGACAACGAAGATGGATGGATCACGTCCGACAATCTACTAGAAACTATTGATAAGAACGGCGGTGATAAAGTCGAAATAGCGGATGTCAAGATGAAGGCTGCAGTGTCTACTGGTGATTTTGCAATGCAGAATGTTGCTCTTCAGATTGGGCTCAATCTTATCAATCCGGTTAGCGGTTTGCATATTCGACGGGTTCGAAATTACATGTTGCGATGTCATGGATGCTTCAAATTGTGCCCGTTCCCCAAGTCAGGTAAACCACTGCAATTCTGCCCTAGATGTGGTGGAGCTACTCTCATGAGAACTACCGTCAGCGTTTCTGATAATGGTACAATACAAGTGCATCTGAAAAAGAACATTCAGTGGTGGCATCGGGGCGATAAGTACAGTCTGGCTTCTCCGCAGGGCCGAAAGGCCAGGCAAAAGGGTCAGAACAGAAAGGAAGATGGCACCGGAGTGCTGTTACGAGCAGACCAGAAGGAATACGAGAAAGCCATCAAGGATGATCAGTGGAGGAGGAAGAATCACGAGAAGATGCTCGACGACTGGGTTGGAGGAGGATCTGCCGATGGCGTCATGAGTCCTTTCGCCATCAGTGGTTACAAGAGAGACAGCACTAACTACAAAAGTGGAGTAAAGATTGGTCAGGGACGATACGTTAATAGTAGTAAGCATAGAAGGTAGAGTTAGTTGGTTAATGTATGAACAGCATGGAAACAAACAAGAGAGTGAGCCATATGGTGAGGAACTACTGAAGTTGTCTGCAGCTCCAATATCTAGGAGTAGAATTGCAGGCTGCAATTATGCTATCCAGAGGTAAAATTGTAGTAGTCTGTATCTATATTATTCAAAGGTAGAATTGCAGTTCTTAAAATTAGCTGGATGGACCGCAGAACAAAACCCGGGACGAGCCGCAGGGCCAGGGGGAGGGAGCCATAAAGTTATTAATAATATATCGATATCAAAAGCTCCAAGAACCTACACCAGGTAGCTCTATACTTGTGTAGGCTAAGTAGTAATTTTAATGAAAATAATCATGGTCGGCAGTACGGACCGACGCTGTGTTGTTTGCTGTCGGAAGAGTTGCCGCGAATCCATATTTAGGACGTATTTAAACATGACTGGGCTCATTTTGGCAATCCACCTTCTTTCCCCCGCAATGGCGGCAGTTTCAGAGCAAATAGAAGGCATTACAGGCTACAGTGAAGCGGCAGACTTCTGGAACGATTATGCTGGTAACAAATTCTCCACAAAAGATCCGTACTATGTAGAATTGCCCAATGGCAGCACTAAGCGTCGGAAGCCTCCCGAGACACTGGGAAATCACGACCGCAAAGCGTGGAAACGCATTGTTGACAGGGCGTGGTTCCATGATCGGTGCTTTTTTGGTATCCGCGGATTTGATATCGGCCTGGGTATGTGTCCAATTGTGTGTTTAATTCCCGTTATTGGTCCTATGTTCATGTGGGCCATGCATGGACGGATTCTACGAATGGCCGATGATCTGAAAGTTCCTGCAAGCGTCCAGGCCAAGATCTCGGCAAACATATTTTTTGACTTTTTATGTAGCTTGATTCCGGTTCTAGGCAGTTTATTTGCCTGGATGAATGCCTGTAGTACTCGGAACGCAGCCCTCATTGACACTTATCTGCGTCGCCGAGAACAGCAGCTTGATGAGCGGGCCGGGCCATATCAAAGGATAAAGCAAGAGAACCAAAACAAGAGCAAGAGCAAGAGCAAAAATGAAAACAAAGGCATGAATCGGCCAGCTGGCCAGCAAAGTGGGTTTTACTAGGTTTTTCTACCAAAAAAAATTTTGTAGTGGAATTAAGTTATCCGCGGTGCCATTTCACATTCTTTCCTACCAACTTCACGTTCACCCCTACTTTACCGATATACAACCACCATGGCTAAAGACTGGGTAGATGGGCGCCTTTGGATAGACGGATGTTTTGATTTCACACACCACGGTAAGTAGCGGCTTTTCAAATCACCAGTGATAAATAAAAAAAAAACCCTCAAGACTAACTATAGGCCATGCTGGAGCTTTGAGACAGGCTCGGGCGCTTGGAGACGAGCTCTATGTGGGAATCCACACCGACGAGGATATTGCCAACAACAAAGGCCCTGTTGTGATGCATCTTGACGAGCGGGTCATTGCTGTAGAAGCATGCAAATGGTGCACGCAGACCGTTCCTGGCGCTCCCTACGTGACGCAGCCTGAGGTTATGGACAGCTATGGGTGCCAATACGTGGTCCATGGAGACGATATCACCACAGATGCAGATGGAAACGACTGTTATCAAGAGGTGAAGGATTTAGGCCGGTTTGTGGTAGTCAAACGAACCCCCAATATTTCGACAACCGACTTAGTTGGCCGGATGCTGTCGTTGAGTACCGGACACCATTTGGCCAAGCTCACGGCGCAAAACAAGATCAGCCACGAGCTTTATTCCAAAGACTCGGTTGAACGGTTCACTGCCTATGCAACCAGCACCAATGCACGAGATCCCGGATCGGGGGTATTTGCATGGATTAAACCGGGATCAAACGAAGCTGGCCAGCTTGATCAGTTGGTAGCACCGAGCAAGGCCACGGAAACAGCGCTCAAAACAGCGGTCTTCTACGTGGACGGTGGGTTCGATCTGTTTTTCACTGGCCATATTGAGTTTCTACGGCTAGTTCGCGAGGTGGCTGTAAAAGAAGGGGCACAAATCGTGGTTGGTATTCATGACGATCAGACAGTGAACCAGGCCAAGGGCCAAAACTACCCGATCATGAACCAGCTTGAGCGTGCACTTTGCATTCTCCAGTGCAAATACGTGGATGGAGTAGTGCTGGGAGCACCGTTTGTACCGGATAAGACTTTTCTGGACTCGTTGAGTCGGCATATAGCAGTCAAGGCGGTGATGCACGGACCCACAGCCGTGGTCACTGACCAGGGCACTCGTCAGACCGATCCATATGGGTATTGCAAGCAGCGAGGACTCTACCGTGAAGTGGGAGAGCACCGATACATGAAGGTGAGTACAGCGACGTTGGTGGACCGGGTGTTGGCCAACCGACTGGCATACGAGGAACGGCAGCGCAAAAAGGGCTGGAAAGCCGAGCACGAGAAAAAAATGGAGGAGCTGGAGCGTGCACAGTAGTGCTAAAATCGAAAGGAATGGAGAACGGTAGTTTTTGTTTTGTATTATTTTGCTGTTGTTTGATTAGATACCCCATATCTATATATATATATATATATAATATATATATACCTATTTCAGCTGAGTAGTATCTTCATGAGGCTGGGCGGACCCGGGTGAAGTGTTGGGTTCGCACCCAATCAAGTTGTTTTCTTTCTCCTAACCAACCCCGGTTTGGTATCATTTCAGCACTTTAGGAGTAGAGCACAGCGCTACATAACTAGCACAGCGGTGTTAGACGGCATCTGAGAGGAGAAAATTCGTGGCGGCTTGCAAACCCCCGAATTGTGAGTGAGAATATTTGCTTTGAACAACACATACACACGCATAACGCAGGCGAGGGCGCTAATTTGAGCCTGGCTGATATTGAGGTTGAACAGCATGAGCGAGCTTCAAAGCAATTCGCACAAGGATATTGCCCCTACCAAAAGTTCGGGGTCTGGAGATGAACAGCACAAGAAATCCCGTCCTCCCCTCAAGATTGACAATATGCCCAACCCGCGAATCTACATGAACAAGGACGAGGACAAGCCGGGATCGATACTAGTCAAGCAGGACACCGGTGGTTCTGTGCAGAAGTCCTCCACTGGCAGCAGTTCATCGCTGTTGGACGTGGGCAAAGAGCCGTCTCATAAAAAGACTCCTTCTGTACATGCTCACTTTCTGGAAGGACAGGAAGCAGCAGGGCTGAGGTCCCGGAGTGGTTCTGGCTCCGACAAGGTTCTAGAGGCTGAAAACCACCCCAGGGCGGGATTTGCACGAGAAAACAGCGACTTGAAAAAGATTCAGGCTGTGTTTCAATCATCCAGCTCTTCTATAGAACGCATGGCGTCGCCTGAACGCAAGGCACCTGCCTCTTCGTCGGCTGCTGGCACTGCGCCTGCCAGTACTTCCTCTACACAAACAGGGGACCCTCGATTACCCCAGGATGACGGCAAATTACATATTTTGCTGGGAGCCACTGGCTCTATAAGCACTGGCAAACTGCGAGAAATCATCGTTAAGTTCAATGACATATACGGCAAGGACAAGGTGTCAATTCAGATCATATTGACTAAAGCGGCCGAGCATTTTGTTTCGCGTGGTGAAATTCCTTCCTCCGTGAGAATATGGCGAGACTCTGATGAATGGTCGACTTGGAGGTCAAGAACCGATCCCGTGGTGCACATTGAGCTCCGCCGGTGGGCAGACATCCTGGTGATTTGTCCTCTGAGTGCAAACACTCTGGGTAAAATCGCTCTTGGCCTGTGCGACAATCTGCTAACTAATGTGGTGCGAGCGTGGAACACACAGTACCCCGTGCTGATTGCACCGGCCATGTTGAGCTACGCATATAACCACCCAGCAACCAAACGGCATCTCAAGGTGATACACGAAGACATGAAGTGGATCGAGGTGCTTAAGCCGGTGGAGAAGGTGGTGGGATCATATGGTGATATTGGCATGGGAGGAATGATGGATTGGATTCAGATTGTTGACAAAGTGGTCATGAAGCTCGGTGGATACCCTGAGGATGAAGATGAGGAGGAAGAAGAAGATAACAATAACGAAGATGATAGCAGTGATGACGATGATGATGGCGCAGCAGAATCTAAACCCGAATCCTCATCGGAAGCTGCGGTGGAGGATGACGATGACCTTGGAGTCCAGGGGCTATCCCTTGCCGAACAAGAGAACTACGAGAAGACCCACAAGAAGCTGAGGTCCAGTAAATCGTTCAGTTAGGAGTGTGTATGATGGAAGAGATAGGGTAGGTAGGTGGATTGCATTCGTTCTCTATATAATGAATATAATGATATTATATCGTACTGAAACTGGAAACTTATGATGTCATAAACCCAGGGTGTTCAGTGCAAGTCAACAAGATGATCTGTCCCCTTCGATCAATTTGCAACATGCAAAGCAATTGGAATATAGGTTTCATATTTATTGTAATAACACCTTGTACTCGTGTTTCCTCGCTTCTTAAATAAAATTTCATTTATAGCTAAGCTAAAATATATATACTGGCCCAATTATCGGGTACTATGCAGTCATAAGTCTATACACCAATAGAGAGAATAGAAGGCTGCATTTGGCATCACTGCTGCCACCTATTCCTCGTCAAAGACGTCCTCGTCAGCCTCGAACTTGTTCTGAGGCATCATATCGGGGTGGGTAGCAGACATGGAGTTTGACCTTCTTCGGGTATGGTGGAAGGTAAATTCACCAGTCTGCTCCAGATCCTCGACCTCATCGCCGGCTCGGCCCCAATTGCCCCGTCCATGGCCGTCTTTCTTCGCCTTATTTGGGTCAGTGTTCAAAATCCCCGTCTTGGCGAAGTACTTTGGAAGACCGGCTTCCTCGTTTCGAGAATGGTAACGCATGGTTCGAGTCATTGTTGGAGGGTAGTAGTTTGTGTGTTCCTTGTTTGTTTAAACTATGGGGTAGGGGTATAGTGCAGAATCAACAAGAACTTGTAGCAATTGAAGAATCTAACAACTAGTGAAGAAGAAGAAAACTGGGTTACGTCCTTCGCTTCCTATTTATATGCTTCCCCCACCCCTCTCGGTGCGACAATTACGACCACTCCGGGGCCAAAAACGTTATGTGGCCGCATTTATGGTGCTCACGAGGCCTCCCGCAATAGGCAACTATCCACCCGATAATAACATGGCTCCACCACGTCAAAGCACACCACCAGGCGTCCCCGGAGGACTTGGCCCGGCAAAATGACTCTATCAGCTACTTCACAACCAATCACAACATTTGTACAACCTTTCTCTGTTATCTATAACACATTCCCCCTTGTGGGATGGTTGTGTTTTACTGCTCGTCTGCCTTTGCCCTTTCACCTGCTTATCGCACCGCCCGCCCTAATCACCCACCTACCCCAGCCCTGCCCTCCTCCCCTCCCACATCCAATCTACCCCCAATTGGGAGGCTGACTTATACTTCTGTTTCGAGTAGGAAGACCACATTTATTCTCAAGTTTTTTCCTTTCGTTTCTCAATCAAAAATGGGCACGTGACCCAATTACAACCTATTACTAAGACTCCACCAGCAAAAAAAAAAACCTGGACTCCGTCACACAACTTCACCCACGACATGACTGTTGATTCACAGGGCCCGGTGCTTATAGTTCTAACAGCAGAGCTTGTGTCTCATGCTCCTGCCGTCGAGCAGATCCTCAACTCGTTCGCCGGCGTGGAAAACCAGCACCAGCTGCTGGATCGAGTCCAGTCTGGCGCCGTCAAACTGCCTCAGGACCAGTTCACCCAGGTTTATATTGCATCATACCCCGAGTCTCAGGTAGTCGACTTGGATTCAAATGCCTTGGAAGTGCTCAGCCAGACGTTGAAGCACGGCGGAAAGGTTTCTGGCTCCGTCAACTTTCAAAATGCATTGCCAGCGCTTCTGGCCGGTTTCATAGAGAGTCCTGCCAAAGACTCGTGGATCAAGCCGGCAAGAGCGTCGGCTGCAGTAGCTCCTGTCTCCTTGAAAGGCAGAAGTTTGCTCAACAGAAAACCTGGCGCAAAGGGTTCGTCTGTTCTGCCCAAATTCAAGAAACTTAGCATTGCATCCAAAAGAGAAGCCCAGAATGACTCGGACGACGATCTGATTGACGAAAACGATCTGGTCGATGGTCTAGCTCCCTTGGATGTTTCTACCATTGTGTATCCTGCAAAATGTAACCCTGGTAATGGCAAAAGGCGAAGAAAGGCCTGCAAAGATTGCACCTGTGGACTCAAGGAAATCGAGGAGCAGGAGATTGCTGAGCAGGAATCCAAGCAGTCCAGCGTTATTTTCTCTGCAAACGACATTTCTGAAGTTGACTTCACCATCCCAGGCAAGGCGGTTGGCTCTTGTGGAAGCTGTGCTCTTGGTGATGCTTTCCGATGCGATGGTTGTCCGTACCTTGGTTTGCCGCCTTTCAAGCCTGGCGAGATTGTCAGCGTCATAGGACTGGCAGGCGATGATTTGTAGATAATCATCATGACTATTTATGTAGAACGAATGGATTGTAATGTATGGGACGTGTGGTGTAGCTAGCTGCTATGCCTTTCGATTAAAACTGTCGGTCGTAAAGGTACTGTCCATGGCTGTACCAAAAAAAAATTATTTCCCCCATTTCTTTCTATAATCTATGGCCCGTCTAATGCGATCTTCAACTCCTTGGTCAGCTCAGGTCCTAATATAGAGGCCATTTCAAGAAGATTTCGGAGCACCAGGTCTCTCATCTCACTGCTCACGAGATGCTCAGCATGAAATACAAACGAATCGTCAACCTGTTTCTCAACCCCACCGTGATAGATCAATGTCAACGGTGTTGTTTCAATGGTGATGTTATTTTCTTTCATAACCTTTCGCAGCTCCTGGGCGGGGCGTATTCTACCAGGCATGTCTTCAAATGCTTCTTCATCGTCAGTCTCCTCATCCGACACTGCTCCAGTATCTTCATAGTCTGGTCTACTATCTTCAGAGTTAAGTGACACGTACTTTTTGCCCTTGGAAAATTCATCCAGGTATTTTTCTATTGGGTGCCATTTAGGAGTACTTGAGTGAATCTGCCAGTCAGGCTCTAGCAAGTAGCTGGGCTGATACTGGCCTTTGTATCTCATTTTTGGGCATTGGTAGATATAATATCCCATATAATAATAACTCTTCTCCAGGCGGGCGGCCAGGGCGATTTCCATCATCGTTCCTATTCTGCCCATAGAGTGCTCATGGTAGTCAGGGTCCCAGACGAAGTATACCGACGATAAACAGTCGGGTAGGACATCTAGTACTCCAAATGCAATTAATTTCTCTTCATGATAGTACAGCTGGTGTACCAAGCCACTTTTACAATGGCCATGCGTAATTCTGGTGCTGGGAAACGGCGACGAGCACAGGAATCTGGTAAACTGCTCGGCATCGCACTGCTCAAGCTCGTCATTATGTACCTTCATCTGGTACTTTGTATACAACTTGTGCTTTTCCAAGGTGAATTCACCGTCATCCAGAACTGTTTTGAAATTTTCATGTGGTAATTCGTCCAGCAATTGGACTTGATGCTCCAAAATAAACTGATTAGATCTGCCGCTCTTTCTAGAAGACGTTTTGATCCCGCTCATATATCGAACAAATCTGTTCAGAGCTTGCCGCTGCTCTCTCGATGCTTTATAGTTCCCAACTTCCATCCTGATTGTGTACATGGGGCAGCATGAATATTTCAGATTGGGCTTGTACAGATAATGGCCAGATCGGCGGAATCCCCGATTTACCAGCTTTTGGTACTGCGAAACACTTAACCGCTCACAAACAAACCCAAATTGTGCTCCTCCGTCTTTTCCACAGTACCCGCATCTTGTGTGTCCTCGATAGCCCGCCAAAGTGGTGATCATGAACTCCATATTGGTTTGGCGAGTTGATTCAAAAGCCTCGTCCATCTTTGTCATCTTTCACCTACCAACATCATGCTATCTTTTGCACGGGCAACCGCACGACCCGCCCAGGTCAATTTATTGGCTGCTACAACCAGAAGGCGTCTTGTGCATATATCTCGAACTGTATACAATGAATCCAAGAAACAGCAAGATCCGGTTTCTGGCGTGGCCGATCCAGGCACCAACGTGCACGGGTTTGATCCTCAGAAACCCCGGAAGCCGCTCAGTAGAATAGCAGTCGGGGCAAAGACGGACGTAGCCCGGGAGAAGCAGGAAGGGGCAATTGGATTTCTCAACTGGAAGGCCGCGGTGGTGTTTCTGTTGACCGGTGGAGGTCTAACTTGGTACATGCAGAGGGAAAAGCAGAGACTGGCTATCCAAAGAGAAGCAGAATCCAACCGAGGTTACGGGAAACCTTTGGTCGGAGGACCGTTCAAGCTGCTGGATCAAAATGGAAACGAATTTACTGAGAAAGATTTGCTAGGCAAGTTTTCCTTGATTTACTTTGGTTTTTCAATGTGCCCGGACATCTGCCCCGAGGAACTGGACAAAATGACTGAAATTCTCGATGACATCAACAAGGACGAAAAAAAGCTACTTCCTGTTTTCATCACTTGTGATCCCAATCGAGATTCCCCGGAGGTACTCAAGGAATACCTCCTGGAATTCCACCCTGAGATCATCGGGCTGACTGGCAGCTACGAAGACATCAAGCAGACTTGCAAAAACTACCGAGTCTACTTCTCTACACCGCCTGATCTGAAGCCTGGCGACGAATATCTGGTTGACCATTCGATTTTCTTTTATTTAATGGACCCCGAAGGCAACTTCATCGATGCCCTTGGCCGAAACTACGAGGCTGACACTGCTACTGCTCGAATCAAAGAGCACATGGCTGCTTGGCTACCTGCTGAACAGCGAGAAGAGCAGAAGCAAGGCTGGCTTGGCGGTTTGTTCGAGTCCAAGCAGTAGTTTTGCTTTGCTCCCCTGGTATAAATATGTTTTGTAAATAGCCCACACACCCCCTTTTTGTATCTCAACAACTCAATCAAACCATGAGGTATTCACTGTATTTAGCTCTAACAAGTTTGTTGACTGTAAATCATGTCTGTACAACCTCCTCTACGGTGTCGAACAGCTTCGAACTGGACAATGGATGGAGAGATTACTACGTCGTGCCTGGTGAACTGCTTAACCGCCCTGATCTGGACGCCATGGGCCTTCAAAGGTACACTCGGCGGTCACGGGAACTAGATACATCTTCCCTCGGTCGAGTTTTCAATCTAAATATCGCCCTATCCGAATCCAAAATAGTAGTTCCTGAAAATGTGTCGCTGCTCTTTCTGTTTAACTCCACCTCCAAGCAAGATAATGCTGCTGTACCATATCCCGAATATGAGCTGTCCGAACAATTCGTACAAACAAGTCTTCCTTTTGGCTTGCCAAGTTACCACTATATAGTCAACCTTTTTATGATGGTGCCATACCAGCATTCGGAAGGAACCTTGGAGAGATTTCCCTTTGTAGCAACGGACATCTGGTTAAACAGAAACGGCATCCACCATTCGCAAATACCTTTAACAAAGAGTTTTCTGAATAATTCTTCTGATCCAATTGTGGTTTTTCTCTTCCAATGCGGCAACCATGTTCATGACTTCCTGGAGACTAGCGACGACGGCGACAATGAGCAATATCTAGCAACGAAAGAAAAAATATCTGACGCGCTCATTAACTCTTCTTCAGAAGTGGCCAAATCTGTTTTAGCGAGCAGTGATGCATTCTTCGATAATTTCTCCAAGGTATGGGTTCAAACTCTGGGTGTCGATACTCTGTTCCATTCACTTTTTTGTCAGGTCAACATGAGAATTCGTGAGCTCAGCTACTGCTTGAAAATCTTGAATACCGGTGCAGAGGTCTCAGTTCTGACCAGACCACCTTTTCCAGAAGAAGACGAACCCTTCAGAGTCCAAAATTTACCGCAGCCGGCAGATTATGTCTCGGCCTCAAGCAACATCAAATCGCTTCTTTCCAATATTTTTAACGCAGCATCACATACTCTCAATTATAGCGAGGCGGATGTGCTTGCAAAATGTGAGTTCTTCTTTTTATCCGTCTGGTTTACTCCTAACTAATTAGTAGTCAAGGAAATGGCATATCGTCGATCTCATATGCCACATTCTAAGCAGTTTGTCCGCACTGCCAGCTTCTTATGGAAGGATATATTTCCAACCAGTTTAAAGTCTGAGATTCTCGAGAAAGCAGGAATGGCTGCCGACTACTTTCAAAATAAGGCCGTAAAACATAAACCACGACTGGCTCCAATGCTCAAAGGAAACATTAACCCCAAGCAAGCATCGAGTAGTGACGAAGACTGCACCATTATCACTTGGAAAAGAGTATTTATTCATTCACTATTTGGGGATTCAGTCAATTTCTGCACCAAAAATGCTGCCGATGATCGCAAGCGAGAATTATAAGCACATGTACAGCTCAGTTATTCATTCTTCGAGCTGAAGAGCTCAAACCAGTCCAATGAGTCCTTGAAGCTCTTCTCTTTCCCAAATTTAGCTAGCGGATCACTGATGTCTGCACGCACTGCGAAGCCATGACTGGTTCCAGAATACAGAGCAATCAAGTACTTAGCCTTAATAGTCTTTAGATGAGCTTCGGTGTAATGTCTGAGCTCAACAGTAAAGGCTGGGTCTTCCTCGGCTGCTCCAATAAAAATAGGCACCTCTGCTCCGATTTTGTCGATCAATTCATTCTCTAATCTAGAGGGATGGAAAATACCAGCAGCATCAATCAGTTTTGGCTCCTTGATGATGATATCAATGAGAGGCCGAGCACCAAAGCAATAACCAGTAGCCGCGACGAATTGAGGGGAGTACTCCTCTCGAATTTTTGAAATATACGCCAGTAGTGGATCTGCTATATCCTCGACAGGGTGGTTAGGCAGCCATTTCTCCTTAAGGGCACCAAATCCACCAGGAACTGGGAAAGGAACTGGATCTCCATTAAACAAATCAGGAATTAGAGCCACATATCCGTTTTTGGCATAAGCGTCTGCAATAAGTCTGTTGTTGATGAAAGGATGACCGAAGATGTCAGAGAAAAGTACGACGATCTTGGAGTCTTTGGAGAGATCACCAGCTACATAGGTCTCCAATCCCGAAATAGTTTCCACCTTTCCTGTGGATTCGCCCTCGTGTTCAACACCTGCTACGCAACACTCTGATAGTACCATTGATATCTGTTTGATGATTGTGCTGCGCTGTGCGATTATCCCTTATTTGTAGTGGTTGATCCGATTGCGAATACACACCTATCGGAGTCTATCGGAGTTGGACATAAGCGGATTTAGCGTGGCTTTCGGACTTTACTTTAATTCCTGCACTAACACAATATAAGCATAAATTTATAATTCAGTCAGAAAAAAAATTTCATATTGAGATAAACTCAGACAATTGTAAATAGATTTGCGTTGAGCTATCTGCTGTCGCTGATTATTTGATCTCACTGTAAAGCTCAAAGAAGTCCAATGAGTCCTTGAAACTCTTTTCTTTGCCAAACTTAGCTAGCACATCACTGGTGTCGGCACGCACTGCGAAGCCATGACTGGTTCCAGAATACAGAGTAATCAGATACTTAGCCTTGATAGCCTTTAGATGAGCTTCAGTGTGGTGTCTAAGCTCAGTATTGAAGACATCATCTTCCTCAGCCGCTCCTACGAAAATGGGCACTTGAGCTCCGATCTGGTCAATTATTTCGCTATTCAGTGCGGAGGGATGGAAAAGACCAGCAGCATCAAGTAGCTTTGGCTCTTTGACGATGATATCAACAAGAGGACGGCCGCCGAAGCAGTAGCCAGTACCGGCGACGAATTCAGGGGAATATTCCTCTCGGATTTTGGAAACATAGGCCACTACTGTGTCTGCCAAGTCTCCGGGGTCGTGCCTGGGCAGCCATGTTTGTATGATTTCATTAAAATCGTTGGGCGGAAAAGAGACGGGATCTCCGTTAAACAAATCAGGAATTAAAGCCACATATCCGTTTTCGGCATAGGCATCAGCGACCAATCTGTTGTTGAGAAAGGGGTGGCCGAAGATGTCAGTGAACAGTACAACGATCTTGGAGCCTTTGGAGAGCTCCCCAGCTACATAAGTCTCTAGTCCAGCAATAGTCTCTACCTTTCCTGAGGGTTCACCCTCATGTTTAACACCTTTTATACAGCACTCGGAGAAAACCATTTTTGGTAGCGGTCTTTCAGGTGCCTGAGAGTAGCCATACCGTTTTATAGTGTGCATCCCGATGTGTCGGAACAAATCCCGCGATGTCAAGACATCCCCGGCTGGGGAGTTAAACGGTAAAAACGGATTTAGCAAGCAATTGCTCGGACTTTATGCTTATTTCCTGCATTATTGTATTAAATTCGGTTCTATTCTCTTCTATGATCTCTTAATTGTAGGTCACTGAGAAAACGTCGAAGGTGGAGTCGCTGAGATCAACAAAAGTGCTGTGAAGGCCGGGTTCAATTTCATAACCTGCTGTGGAGTCAAAAGAGATATTAAAAACTTGGGCAGCTCCAACATTGGAACACAAGTCCAGATCTGAAGTGACATATCCTTGGTCCACGCTCTTGAGTTGAAATTGCTTACTGAAAGCATCTCCTTGTTGGTACAAAATGAACTGCTGGGTCGTATCCTGGAAACCACTGGAGCAGGGTGATAATTTCAATGCTGCATATGGGCCAAGAGTGCTGTTTGAAGATTGGGAGTAATTCCTGGGTATACTGTAATTGGAGGATGTTGTAGGAACTGCCGTCAGACAATTCTCAGGGTTCTGACGAGATCTAAATGCCAAGTAGCGGCCTTCAGTAAGAGCTCCTCTGGTCTGTTTGTAGCCTTCCTCAGTCCACAGGGCAGAAGTCTCGGTCTGTTGACCATAGGGGACAGGGGGTCTTTGGTCTGTGAGCCAAGCGTATTCAGCCTGGCATACAAGATAGTTCACGTAGGAGTCTACATCATTTGCGGGCAGATTCTGAGTGGAGATAGCTGGGATAGAGTAATCGGGATTTTCAAAGTCAAACATGTCTACCAAGTCCGACATATACTCTCTTCTCCAGTAGTTCATCTCCTGGCTGGTAAAGCCCTTCCCCAGTGCTTTGGCGGCCCATTGCTCCAAAAACTTGATCTGGGAATTGTGGTCGGAAGGTGCGGTGAATACTCTACCGCCCCTAGTCCATGGAGAAATGACATAAAAAGGAACTCTGAATCCAGGTCCAGATGGAACGTACTGAGTCTGATTTTCAGGATTGACGAACCACTCCCCAGTTGTTCCCCTCTCAGAGATGAAAGGAGGGACATGGTCACCCCATCCCCCGGTTTCATCGTAAGAAATTATCAGAGCGGTATTGCTATACTTGGGGGAACTTGTAATAGCATCGACTACCTTGCTCTGTAGCAATGCTCCAGATTTAGGGGTATAAGGAGGATGCTCGGACAATTCCATAGGACCAACAATATATGAGACGGCAGGAAGAGTGCCTGCAGCTGCGTGATCGTAAAAGGCATCGAGGCCAATGAAAGAGTCCCCTCGAGTAGCAAAGTCTTCACCTTCCAAGACCCCTGTTTGATATTGGCCAAACCAGGCCAGAGGATTATCGTCAAAGTTATCCAGATCCTGATAAAGTCTCCAATCAATTCCTTTATCTTCTAGGTATTCGGGAACAGTCTTCCATTTCAGGGGGTAGCAGTTGGCTGTGACGTTGTTATCGTACGTCTCGCAGCCATCCGTTTCCCAGTTTTCAATATAGGGCCCTCCAAGAGTCTCATGATTGCCAGGAGGCGACCCGGGTAGGTTGATGGTACCTGAAATCCAGGTGACCCGATTAGGGCTAGTGGGGCCCATGACGGATTCGGCATACATATCCGCTATTGTCCATCCCTCGACGATGTCAAACAAAGCGGGAATGTCGTCTCGCTCGAAATGGCCCCAGGACCAAGGTGTGTTATCCGACGCCCAGCTGTCTATTTTGCCATTATCCCAGGCATTGTGGTTAGGTTGCCAATCGTTGGAGCCAGCGACCATGCACTGAGAGCTACTGGCGTAGGCTGAATCAGCACACAGATAAAATGGCAGAATATCACTTCCGTTTGAGGTTACTTGGTACCAGATAGGCTTTCCATCATCACGTAGTAGCACGTTCGGATCTTTATAACCTCTCACCCCGGAAAGTGTGCCGTAATAATGATCGAAAGCTCTGTTTTCTTGCATAAAGAACACCACATGTTCAATCTGCTCCAGACCACCAGCCGAAGCTGTGACGATGATACTTGCTAATAATAGAGTATTCAGCATTAGCGCTCATCTGTCAATGCTGCAGGGATTTTTCCTATATTTATATCAGTTTCTGGTGACATTTCCTACCGTTCGTTAAGGTATATTACTAGAGGTGGCATGCCAGATCGCCGAGGCTCTGCCCCTGTCGTCGCGCTTTGATCGACCGCCGATCTGTGTGTATCTTGCGAGCCAGCTAGCTTGTCCAATCCTTCTACTGAACCGAGGCTCGTGGATCATTATGCGTCATGAAATATCTCGAAACAGAACAAGCCATTACCAAATCAGGGGAATTTGCGGGGCCGATCATAATTATCGTGCGGTACTTTCTCCGAACCAAATACGACACTGCAAAACAAATCGAAAACTGACCTCGAGCAGTTAACATTTCCTGTCAGGCACACACGACATTGCCAATATATGAGCTGAAAACAGCGCTTTATAGGTATTAGCCAGCTAGTCTCCAAATACGACGGTCGCACTTAATTGTCCCGTTCCTGCATCACGTGAACAACTGCATTCCAAATAATTCATGTTATTTCATTAGTATATTTAGTACGGAACAGTGTGCAATTTTACATATGTATCTAGTTCTTGCCAGCACCGGCTCGGAAGTAGATGATGTCGCCGTCCTCCACAACGTAGTCCTTACCCTTTGACATGAGCTTTCCTGCAGCTCGTACGGCAGCTTCGTCGCCGAGCTCGATCAGATCGTCATACTTGGTGACCTGTGCAAGAATAAATGTGTTCATGAGGTCTGTGTGGATGACACCAGCAGCCTGAGGGGCCTTGGTGCCCTTTCGGATGGTCCATTCTCGGACCTCATCGGGGCCGCTAGTGAAGAATGAAATAAGGTTGAGAGCCTTTCTCATTGTCAGAATGATCTTGGGCAACGCTGACTGGGTTCCCAATGTCTTTAGCTCCTCTTCTCGTTCCTCATCAGTCTCCATGCTTGCCAGTCGCTCCTCGAGGTTGACGGAAATGGGAATGATAACATCGCCAGGCGAGTTCTCATCGATCCACTGCTTCACAGCCAGCAAATGCTTGTTCTTCTTTCGGATATAATCCTTCTGGGACAGATTCACCAAGTAGATCACAGGCTTGGCCGACAGCAGAAACATGCTGTTGATGATCTCCACCTCCTTGGATGTCCACTTGCCATTGGCAACTCGCTTGCCATCCTTGAGATACTCAATGATTCGCTCAACAAAAATCTTCTCCTCTTTCTTGGCCTTAACTTCAAGGGACTGGCCTCCTCGTTTGACGACCTTCTCGACACCTTCAAGATGCTTTTCAGCAAATTCAATGTCCTTGAGTCGTAGCTCATCGAGAATGATCTGAAGATCTCGCACAGGGTTTACGTCACCCTCAACGTGAATGATATCGGCATCATCGAAGCATCGCACCACCTGATAAATAGCATCGACTGCTCGAATGTTGGACAAAAAGGCGTTTCCCAGACCTTCGCCGGAAGCAGCACCTTTGATCAGACCAGCAATGTCGAAAATCGTAATGTGAGCAGGAACTTCACTGTGGGGCTTGTACATAGAGCACAACTTTTCGAACCGGGGTGAAGGCACGATGCATCGTGCTTCTTCAGGCTCAATTGTAGCAAAAGGGTAGTTTGCAGGGTTGCCCAGGGGGCATTTGGTGATGGCCTGGAAGAACGTGGACTTTCCAACGTTGGCCAGACCAACAATGCCGGACTTCAGGTTATTTCCTGGTCGGCCCAGTAGGATCTTTTCTTCTTGCTTTGCAGCTTTGGGGGGCATGATGAAATTGTGGTTTGGTGATTTACTTGAGTTTGGTGTTGTAGATGGAGGTGAGTGAAATTTTGAGAGGGAGGTTTTGAGTGGGTCGTGATGAATTATTCACCTCTACAACAGCCAACCCAGCTTTGAATGAAGCGAGCCAGTAAAAGAGCTAATTGTTAGTTGATAATGCTATATGGAGTGAAAGTAAACCGAGGAATATAGAGGCTTCTTTTCGCAGAGAAATGGCATGGTGGTGGGCTCTGCTGTGTCTACTCCCGTGCACTCCAAGCTCACTTCTTCCACAGTTGTGCTTGATCCACCGATTAACCAAAACTGTGATGTAGTTGTAATTTAGAGTAGTGATAGAGTTCATCGGGTAATTGAGTCGTTCATTGTAGAGTCAGGGGGTGGTATGGCAGCCAAGCGAGGTAGATATACAGTGCAGAGAAGGCTTTGCACAACTCCTGGTGCCAATGGTGCTATTTCTTTTCCTGAGACGGATCGGAGCCTTTGTCTCCTTCGTCCAGCCAATCTCCAAACTTCTCAAGTCGTTCTTCCTGCTCATCGTCGCCTTCGTCCCCTTTGGTGGTCCTATGGTACTTGATACTGCCGTCATATGTCGTAGCTTCCAGCTTTCTACCTCCAAAATACCTGCCGTGCATCACATCAATACATTTCTGGGCACTTTTCTTGTCCTTGAATTTCACTAGAACAACGCCCTCCGGCTCAAGGTCGTACAATGTCACACTCGTCACCGGTCCGATCTCTTCGCAGCCCTCTATCATGTCCTCCTTTATGTCCAATGCAGCTGTAGCGTCTTTGCTTATCTCTTGTAGTGTAAATACATGCTTTAAAAGTACCACCCTTTCCCATCGTTTTGGAACTGGCTTTTCCAGGTCATCGTCGTCCCATACTGCAATTTTCTCGTTCAATTTCTGCAGCTGCCGCTGAATCTTCAGCTTCTCTGTAATTTGCACCTTTTCCTTTGCACTAACACTGGTCTTGTCCTTCGAGAACTCGGCTTTTTGAACCCGTATCTTCTTGGCTGCCCCTTTGGTGTACCGCAGTGGTGCTTCGTCCATCATCTCCACCGCTAGTTTCACACTTTCCGGTTTGAAATAAACAACCAGAGCATCACCCTTGGGGATTCCAGTACCTTCGTCTCTGTAGATCTTGATTTTCTTTTCTCCGCTGATCAGATCTTCGGCAATTACCCCATATTTTGAAAAAACCTCCTCCAGCTCGTCTACGCTGACATCCTCAGGAAGTCCACTAATATAGACTGCGGTGCTTTGCCTCTCAGGCTTCTGTTTCTTTTTATCCTTGTCTTCCTCGTCTCTGCTTTTTCTCTTTTTGGATCGGGGTTCTTCCGGTTCTACTCCACCATACGCTTCCTGCTGAAGCTTGATCGCGTCTTCATCCTCGACCGGTATCCAGTCATTTACAGTTTCATCATATTCATACTCCAGTCCTGTCTTATCATCTTCAAATATCCATTTCCCACTAAGCTGGCTAAAAGATATGCGTGGATCGCTCTCATCCGGAGCTTTATTCTTCTCCATCTATGGTGATGATGTCAAGTTGCGGCGCATACTATAAACAAACGCATATTAAATTTCTATTCCTATCACGAAATACAACATCTACATCTACAAAGCATCAATTGAATCCGTCACCAACGTAGCGATTCTCTCGTTCTCAGATCGTGTGGTGATCTTGATAGTCGTACCGCTCTTGCTGCTGTAAACCATCTGGATCAATGTCAGAACCTTCTCTCCGCCAATTGCTCGACCGCACAGCTTGATTGAGTGCGAAGTTTCCGATGAAGCAACTTCGGATCCTTCCAGCGGCATCATCGCAAGGAAATCAACAATTGTTGCAGTGCATTCTCGCAGAGTTGATCGGCCAAGCTGGTATGTACCGGATGTTTCGCTACCGCTAGCAAGCTCATCCCACTGGTGCTGGAAATTGCCGATAAAAGCAGGAACAATGTAGTCACCTGCCACCAGCTTGAATTCTGCTAATTCATACACATCTTCGAATCCATCGTCCTGTGCTTCGCCGCTAGCAGGATCAATCTCTTTAACGTTCATTTGTAATGCATAGTTGAACACACCAGTAAAAGGCTCTCCACTGGCATTGTCATAAAGAACATAGATACTCTGGGTTGCAAATGGTTCCAGCTTCTCAATAGGAATTATGGCTGTCTCTGCAACCTCCTCATCAAGGGCTTCGGCATCTGTTTCTTCAAATCCTCCTTCAACCTGAATATTTTCCAAAACATAGTCCTTTACCGTGTTTTCAACATCATACTGGACAACAAGGTGCTCCTTGAAAATATGCTTGATAACTGTGACTTTGTATTCGTCTTCTGCCAAAACGACCTCTGAGCTCTTGAAAAGCTCGCCATATGCCTGTACCTCAGGAATAGTGGCCAACGCACTGGCATACGCCCTTCGATCCAATTCCTTTTGAAGAGTAGCATCGCCGGTCTTGGGTCCCGAGTTGTCTGATGATTCCTTCTTGGAAGTCTTTTCTTTCTGAGGCTGCTCATCCTGGATATTTGCTGTTGCCTTCTTCTGTAGGGCAGCAGCAAGTGCCTCCTCGTTTGTAATCGTGGGGACAGTGCCAATATCAAACGGAGATGCGAAATCGGCCTTTTCACCAGATACGTACAGAGCTAGCTGATACTCCAACTGAGGAAGAGCAAACTTAGCCTTGGGACTGATAAATGACTGGGCAGTTTTAGCATCTTCAAGACCAAGCAGTCGTAGAGAAAGAGCAGCTCGGTCTCGAACCTCGTCTGTGTCATCGTCAAGACATCGGGTGAGAAGAATTTTGATACTCTGCTTGATACTGACGTCATCCACCAGACCAAACTGGGCCAGTGCTGTGACAGCAGCAGCTCTGATGACAGCATTCTCCAGAACAACCCTATTATAGATATATCTAACATAGATTGTGGGGTTGGCCGTCGATGGACCTTCTTGGCCAAGAAGGTGCAAAATTCTTACCGAAAGCTCGGTAAACTCGCAGTCCTCGATAAACTCACATAAATGGCCAAGAGCTGCATCTCGGCATTCGGGAATATATCGTATCATATCAAAGAGGGCCTCAACAACAGAAGTCTTAAAATTCAGTCCACCATCATCTCGGAGAGTGTTGGACAAGAAGGCGAGCATACCAGCCTGTTTGGCAGGGAACTTAAGAGCCAGGGATCGAACAGCGTCGACAACAATGCTCTTGAACTCATCTGTGATATCTGACATAAAGCCAGATATCTGTCCCATTAGACGATCGAGAGAAGACTCATTTCCAGTCTTGAGGAGAGTAGTGATGGCATAGGTGGCCACTGATCTCGACGAGTCAGTGATGAGGTTCTCGATTTCTGAATTACACTGGGCCACGACCTCGGGTCGTTTTAGGGCAAACCGATTAAGAATTCGAATAGCAGCAAACTTGGTCACGCTTCTTGGAGATCCAAGGAACACCTGAAGAATTGAAATGGTATTGACTGCCTCGGCATCAGTAAGTCCCTCAATGGACAGAATTGTCTTGGCAGCCTCAAGGTTAACAATATCTGACTTGTGTCGAAGCCAGTTTTCGAGGTACACTAGCAATCCGTGCTTCGAATTTGGGTCCTCGTGGATCACCTTGGCGATATACCTGATGAGCATGACTACCGCGTTGGGGCTTCTCAGAGAAATGCCAGCGTCGTCCACCAGATGCTGAATGAGCTTCTTCAGAGCCATTCGGTCGTGAGAGCGAAGATGGTACAGAAGATCCAGGGCATGGTATTGGGTCATGTGAGAAATTCCCGAGGTGTACCTGTTCTCGTAGGTACTTTGAGGATACGTCTTTTGAGAACTCACGGCCTCTTGAACTTCATTTGCCCATCTCCTGACTGAGTCCTTGGCAATGGGCATCAAATGGTAGGACGAGACCAGGGCGGCCGACGAGACAGCAGCATGCTTGTCGACAATGGCGGTCTTCATCATTCGATCGATGTTCTGAGCATTGGCAGCATCGATGACTCTGATGAGGGCACGGATCGCGTTGGGCTTGAAAATCATGTCATTGGGCAGCTGGACGTCCTTCATGATAGAAGAAGTAGCCATAATCACGTCCTCGGCCGTAGACGACAATTCCTTGATTGCCAAATACACCATTTGTCGGAGGGACGGATCCTTGTGCTGAAACAGCTTGGTAACGCCAAAAAACAGCGTGGTGGCCTCGTCGGCAGGGAACTTTTCACCAGTCGACAGCAGGTGAATCAGCTTCGCCAGGAGCAATCGGCACTTTTTGGCCTGAATCGGCGATGCATTGAACCCGGCATTGCACTCCTGGTACACAGTCATCTTGTCGAGACTGCCCGACTCGAGGTCGTCGTACTTTTTATAGGTTAACGTCGACATGGCGGTGAAGAGGTGACGAAGGACGGAGGGATGTGCTGGTCAAAAAACGTCGCGTAGGGGGAGGGTAAGTCGGAGATGCTGTATTTGGTAATGCCGAGATAACAACAAGAGACCGATGAAACAGAAACGAATGGCAAGGCTGGGCGTTGGAAATTGGATTGGCGATGTGTTTTTGTACTATTGCATATGTGTTAGGCAGTTCCAACCTCTCATTGAGTCCAGGTAGCTCTGTTATTTGGTGGACGCCTCTATTCCGGGTGATTAGTTGTATGGGTACTATAGCTTGGTACACTGCAAGGAAGAATGGTGAATTCTCGGTTATTCGGGCACCCGCTGCCAGTCCTTTGGGTTTCCATGTTATTTCATTGCTGTGCCTTTCGTAGTTTGTATCTCGCGGTCTTCCTTTTAGGTGCATATTCCGTTTGGTTGGAAAAGATTCCGCCACATTGCCTGCTGATTACTTATATACTACAGCATCTAATTATCAAACATACAACAAGAGAACAATTTACTTTCACAAAAATTACTTTAAAATCCGGCCATACACTAAAATAAGCATTACGAAAATACCCGAGAAAAAACCATTTGAAAAACCCTGCATTTCCAGTTGCAATGTCTCGTGCGTTTGTTGTTTCTTCCGGACTTTTCCCCAGCTTCGTCGCTGATTACTAACCATCTTACCAACCCCTATATTACAGAGAAGCCACCCGCGGGGGCGACTTGTTCACCAACCTTTCACACAGAGATTATAAGAATACCATACTAGGAGGGATAGACACAAGAGGAAGAATAGATGATACTGAATATTTTTTTCCGTGGAAAGAGCAAGGAGTATCACTTCACGGAGGAAAGCCGAATAGGCGAGCTGTTGGCCCAGATCGAGGATGAAACCGGTATTACTCGGGATTACCTGAAGCTGATTGCACCGGGGATGGGCCTCGTCAAAGGGTCGAGTCTCAAGGATGACGATAGGCTGGAAGATGTGTTCCAAACGGAGCTCTCTCGGTCAAAAGTGACATTAGTTGGTACTCCCGCTGACCAGATCCAGAAGCTCAATGATGCTGAGAACGCAAAAGCCGTCGAACATCAACGGCGGTCTCAGCGATATCAGTACCAGAGAAGGAATCAGAAGCGTCCTGCGGTTACTATAAGCCCGGTCATTGAGTATTCTTTTGATAAACTTGTCCCGCTCCCCATGCTTCCGCATGCCGATAAGAGTCTGGCCATTTTGCAGAGATTAAAGGACGACCGCGGCGTTCAAGAGGTTATGAAAAAGTACAAGATGCGAGTTGGAATTTTGACTGAGCTAGATCCCGCATCCAATTCTACACGGGAGGTTCGACGCCTGGGGTTGAATGAGAATATGGGCCAGGTGATCCGGCTCCGACTCCGAACCGACGACTATGAGGGCTGGTGTTCGTACCGTGAGATACGCAAGGTGCTGTGCCATGAGCTGACTCACAATTACTTTGGAGATCATGATAGAAAGTTTTGGGACATGTGCAATAAACTGGAGAAGGAGGTGGTATCGTTGGATCCGTTTGGGTCCGACGGCCATCAGGCAGGGGAAGATGTTTATCAAGGCCCAGGCCACAACGAAGATCTATACGACGAAGGAGGTTGGTTCGGATCAACCCAAGTTCTTGGGGGCTCGGATCTCAAGGTGCAGGCTGGCGAATCAGCCCGAGATCGGATGCTCAGGGCTACCGAAGAACGTTTGCGTCGGCAACGGCAGTCTCCGCCCGAGCAGCCTGAGCGGGAATCACCTCCGCCAGCATAGTGAAAGAAGAACTGAGCTGAACCGAACCGGACCGAACCGGACCAAGTAGTGTTGGGTCAATCTAGATTGTACTGTATTTATTTAGCTAGCATTTTGAGTATTCGCTGTTTTTTGTTAATTTTAATTATTTGCACAATTAGACTATGTGTGGCCGTGGTGATCGGTGGGACTTTGCTCACTAGTTTTGCATTTGCAACTTCATCACCAAACCTCCTGTACCGGAAACGCCAGTCATCGACATCAAACATGGCGGAACGTTCGGACGTGATTGAGAAGTTTAAGTGAGTACAAACTAAATGATGTGGCGGGTGATTATTTGAAGCCGAGAAGCCGATATTTCCCAGTACAAGTGGGATATCTCAGGGATGGATGCTTGAATATGGCATTAGACATACTATATGTGCTGGGCGGGGCTGCGTATTTTTCTGTGTTGTGAATGATTTTCGCTGCGGAGCTGCTGCTCAGTACTGTTACTCGTCAGGTTGGATTCTGTTCATGTGTTGTTCGGTTGGCATCTGGTGAAATCACCTCTTCACTGGCAAGCAGTTGAGTCGATGGACGTTTATATTAGTGAATCGTGGGTCTAACTTATAGGCTTGTATTCCTTGGGGAACAGAGCGTTGGCAAAACGTCTCTTCTTTCACGATTCATGTACGATTCGTTTGACGCACAGTACAAAGCTACGATTGGCATTGATTTTATGAGCAAGGTAGGTGTGGACGTTATATTTCGAGCGAGTGATTTCGTTTGACATAAAGGTTTGGGATTCTAATATGTTTAGACCATGTATCTGCCTGACCGGACTATTCGACTGCAGCTATGGGATACTGCGGGTCAGGAACGATTCAGAACATTGATACCATCGTATATTCGAGACAGCAACGTCGCAGTGGTGGTTTATGATATTACAAGTAGGTTATACCAAGACCTGTAGAGAGGTACCTAAAATGCTAACATGCACCCACAGACCGACAATCGTTTGAAGATGCAGGTAACTGGATAGACGATGTCAAAAGTGAACGGGGCAATCAGGTGATCACAGTACTGGTCGGCAACAAGACCGATCTGCAGGATAAGCGACAGGTGACACCCGAGGAGGGCGAGGCTAAGGCCAAAGAAGTTGGAGCTATATTCATCGAGACAAGCGCAAAGGTGGGGTACAATGTGAAGAATGTATTCAAAAAGGTGGCCATGGAGCTTCCGGGACTGGAAGACAACAAGCAGCAGGATAATGAACGTAAGTGATTTGTGAAGTTTAAGCACCAAACGATGTCTGTAATACTAACGAGCACCCAATTTTAGTGATCGATGTGACGATTGATGGAACCCAGCAGAGCGAGGGCGCAGAGGGCTGCGCCTGTTAGAGAGATAGATTTCAATTATCATGCATATAGGATAGTACGAAAAGAAACCATATCAAACCCTCGTCCCCCCCAAAGAACCAGAACCATAGAACAATGAACAAAACCTACAGACTAGTCCATTACAGCCCCCCCATATCACATGGGGCGTGGAAGGAATGGAATTTACTGCTCCATTTAGGGTTTACTAGCCCGGGCCAAAAGCGGTAGCATTGTGTAGAAAGTTTTTCACATATTGCGCAGATATGTGGGTGCACATCAAATAAGTGTCTGGACCTGTTCCACTGTGCTGCAAAAGGGTATTTTCCCCTAGGCACAAGGCACCTTTGTGGTCCGGGGATGGGGGGGAGCAGTGGGCCTAATGGACAATGATAAAAAGCAAGGCAGATGTCGGGTCGAAGTAGTCGTTCCTGGATGGCAGTGTCTTGCAGAAAAAAAACAGGCCACCTACCGAACAAGAATACGTGAGGGCGACAAGGGGTGCTTTTGGGGCCTTACAGCAGTGCGCAGTGGGAAGGGGGGGGAGGCCATCAAGCAGGAGGGAAGACAAAAGCCACACATCCGGCAAGCACGAATTATAGAGTTTTATTCGAGCGGGTGCTTAATGTTTGTGCAGATAAAAATGCAATCTGAAATAACAGGTACAGAATGGATCGATCCGCCAAATATCCGGAATGGAATCCTGCAAATCGGGTGCGTCGGGCCGCTCTATCAGAAAGCAGCAACAAGTCCGAATATCACTGGGTTGCTTTTTCGCGGCCTGTAATCTGAAGCTAGAATTCGGCTAAATCTGAGCTAATCGTGTGTGATCATCATGGGTTGCTAAGCGCTATACGAACCCGGGTTCATTGTGGGAGCAGATTACTAGTTTTTACTAATACAGCGCATGACTGTGTGGCTAGCAGAAAGTGATGATTTTCTATGCATGTATATTGTGCTAGGCTCGATTCCCTGTGCCAAAGTATAACTTGATGGGATTTGCTTTTTGAACCGCCCGCTGACCGCCTCTTTCTGTACCTCCCGGTGCCAGTGCGAAGATGAGGCCATGATACAAAATGCTGGCGTACTCCGAGCACTTGGGTTGTTGAAAAAATGGCCTGTCCTGGTTTTTCAAAAGGCAGCAGTCGATCTACGAGGTTGTAGACCCAATCTGACGTACGTCTCCTACCCCGATCCGCAGACGGTTCCTAGCTCTGTGCAGCCCAGGCCCCCTTTTTTGGGCCCCGATATTTGCTTAAGTTTCTTGTTTAAACTCTCCGCTCCAACTAAGAGTACGCTAATACACTACACACCCCTTAAATGCACACCCAAGAATAAAAACCTCCATCATGCCCAGACTGTATCTGCCATGCTTAAAATATCTTCTACTGGTTAGCGAAAAAAACTGCTACTAAACTTGGCTCAGTGCACCTTCGCTATCGATCCTAATCTCGCACTAGTTCCAAACCCTCCGCGGGTGACACGATCGTTTCTTTTGTCAGGGTTACTTTTTGTTTGGGTTTTTTTTCCATCCCCCCCCCAAAAAAAGCACCTCGCGGTATTCGTTCTCACACGCTTGTTTTTTTGTGTCTCTAGCCGTTGAGGCCCACACTACCAAAAACTGAACTCTCCCAGTTACCATTCATCACCAACTTATTGCACCAGGGGCGGCAGAGGGCAACTTCACAACCCACCCTCTATTAGCGTATTCAGCTAAGCGCCTCTTTTTCACCTCGTGCCCCACGCTCGCTAGTCATCATGACTGCCCACAACGAGGACATTGTGATGCACGACGCTGCGTCTACCACTACTGTCGTGTCCACATCCAGTGTCTCGTCTCAGTCCTCTGCTAACTCGAGCTCTTCGCAACAGACTGTCGGAGGCAAACCCAAGAAACCAAAAACAAAACACCCCAAGATATTCCAGTGTACCGGCTATGGCGACTGCCGTATGACTTTCACCCGTTCGGAGCACCTGGCGCGCCATATCAGAAAGCATACCGGGGAGCGTCCGTTTCGCTGCCATTGTAATAGGACCTTCTCGCGGCTCGACAACCTGCGCCAGCACATCCAAACCGTCCATGCCAACGAGCATCACATCTTGCACGCTCCGCCGCCGCCGCCGCTTTCTTCAGCGTCGAAGCACCAAGCCTCCCCGATCCGCATTTCCGACCAGCGCAAGGGCCATCATCATCACCACCAGGGCAATAGCACTCCTGTGTCCGCTTCCTCGGGTATGCTCAGCTCCAAGTCTCAACAGCCACTGCCACCGCTTCCCCAGGACCAGCAGCATATTATTATCGAGCACCACCCTGTAACGGCGGGTGGTTCCACTATGCTGCCGGTGACCCATATACCCCACCACCAGGGCTCCAACCACAACACCCAACAGCTCATGGGCTCCACGAAACATAGGCCCCAGCCCCTGGCCCTTAAGGGAGGAAACAATACAGGCGATGGGTCATATATGCTCGACGGGCGCACATCGCCTATCTCGCCGGCGTCTCACCATCTTAAATACGAGTCGGGGTATCCTTCGTCGCCTTATGGCTACTCTACACTGCCATCACCAGTGCCCCCACCACCTCCCCCGGGCCAGCAGCAACAGCAGCAGCAGCAACAACAAATGCAAGGCCATGGTTATTATCAGGTACCGCCGTTGCCTACTACACCGGTTAATGCCGGCATTCCAGATCACGGCGGATACTACGCTGCCCAGCAGCAACAGCAGGCTGGTCCTCATTACTCTACACCGCCATATGACATGGGCGGCATGACTTACCGTGGCAGCCACGGCCCCACGGTACTGACACCGGCTTCGTCGCGGCACCAGTCGTCGAACATCTCATCCCCGGCGTCGTCCACCACGACCCGTACAACAAGTTGGTTGTCAGCAGTGCTTAATGACTCGTCTTCCCAGCTCTCACCGGTGGAGGAGAGGCCCCATACATGGGGACCCTCTTCTAAGCGCTTTTCGTCAAATACTGACGACGGCGAGCGCAACTCCATGGCACATCTCATCTCCATCACCGAAGATGCCCACATCTCAACACCGGTACCTGAAGACCATGCAGGAATGCGCTTGAGTCCCGCTGGTACTCCAAATCTGGACAGTTCCAAGTTGCCGTCGATTTCCTCGCTGCTCAGCGACCACCAGCCTCCGCAGTTGTCAGCTAATCGATCGTACACTAAAAACCTGATACTGCCGCGTCCCGAGTCGTTCCCGCCGCCCAAGGGATATCCTCCAGTGCAATCCTTGCCTCTGGCAGATACGCGGCCGTCTCCAGTTAGTGAGACACCCTCGGCACGCACTACAGCTCATTTGTCTAAACCTCTACCTCCGCTGCCTAACGAAGCCCAGGTTGACTCTCAGTCTATCGTGGAGCAGGCTCCTCAAGAGCAGCCCGGATTGTCTAATGGCGGAGGAATGGACATGCTGATGCAAGCAGCCGGAGTTTAGAGACAGTAATGGATATGATATGATATGTATAATCCGGTACCAGGATATCAACCGGGAAGAAGGACAGAAATTATTATGCTATGATATACATGAGGATATCAATAACAGCAGGCTGGGCATGCGTAGATGTATTGATATGATGAATGATGGATTCTAAATATTATGCCCTTGGCTTGTAGGTTTTTGGCAGAATATTTGAGGACTATACAAGGATGAAGAGACGAATAGTTTCGTATGTAAATGAGCAAAGGGAGCACTGCAAAATGGAGAAAAACATGGTGGATGGACTAATGGCCGCTGTTTCTTTTGCACCCTGCTTTACTAAATTGATTATTTAATGGTATTTTTGCATTTAGCAGGCTATGATGAACCAGACAGGATGGATCTAGATCTCGATTTTGCTCTGTGAGCAAGCAGTACTACACCCAGGCACAAACAAATACAAGTCTAGAAACACCGTTAGTCTCAATAGATAAACACTGCTTACAAAAACGTTTAGTTGTTCTGGATTCTACAGCAATTGCACATTATGATCAATTGTACGACGTTCACATATGTCGCAAAATTTTTGTATATGCTTTTATAGAGTCCGTGGCCGACCGATATAGTTTATATTGCAGCTAATGTTAACATTTGGCCCATACAGTAGCCCCCCATTGTATTATTCTTCTTTCTCACATATCTAAGGCTAGTGGATGGATCTACAATGGACTGTAGCTCTAGCTCAGTATTTTTAGCTGAGCGCGCTGGACACGCGCTCAACCTCCTCGCTGTTATCTGCGGTTTTTATTTTTTTTTAGCATATTATTTTGATAATTATTTTGATCGGGGCCGGATAGCACGGATTGCATCGCGATTACGTCGTCGGCTGCATATCTTCTCCGCCCCCCTCTAAGGTACGCCAATACTTGCTAACGTCTCCTGCATAAGCCCAATAATAATCGAAAAATTTAAGTAGCCAGGAGTTGCTAAACAATACAATACAATACAATACCGTTGCTTTGTTGGGCTAGCCACTAATGAACTCTCTAGCCCAGCCTGGGGCAACAGTGCATAGGCTACCTATGCACGGACCTAACTTAGTACCTTGGTCGCGCGCAATATAAAACAAATGAAAATCGAGAAAAATAAAAAACTTCCCGTAGTTAAAAACGGTTGTGAGGGTTTTTGCGCCCCGGACACCGCTTGTATGCTCCGAGTCGGTTGAAAAAAAAAACCCACTCAGGGCCTAACTAACGGTGCTGAGTAACCACCAGCAAGGGCCCAATTAATCTGCTTTCAGACCATGCTTGTAATGCAGAACCGACCAAGCGAATACTTTGCAGGTGTTTTCACTTTGGCTTTGCAGCCATAAAGTTCTTTTTCCCCCCAATTGTTCTATGGTATCCCATAATTTTTTTGCAGCCCATCATTCCTGGCCCCAATCCACATCGAAAAAGAGTAGAGAGCCGGTTACATAAGCAACAACAAAAGCCAGAAAAGCTGTCAGGTGATGAATATCACGTGAGACATCAAGTGGTGTTGGGGCTTTTGTTTGGCCCGAAGTGCCAGGCTGTGCGTAGCCCTTGTCCCGCGTATATTCCAGCACCACGGCATCCCCCCACCAACCACCGAGTTTTCCTACTTTTTCTTCCACAGCAACCGATTCAAAACACCATATAGTTACATCACCACACTGATAACGCAGCCGTAGCGCCCTCCCTCGCCAATGAGTTATTACTACTCCACTTCTCCGGGCTCATCGTCCTATTACAATGGATCGAGCAGTTCGGCCAGCAGCTCCGATGGGGCTGCTGCTGTAGCCGCTGTCTCCCAGCAGGCTGCTGCTGCTCACAATCGAGTGGCTTCCTTTTCCCGCCCGTCGTCGGTTTCCCCGCAAATGTCTCAAGTATACCCGGTCTACATGTCTTCCCGGGCTCGTTTCAATGCCTCCCGAGGTTTCGAGGCCGAAGATGACTTGGAATTCTGCCCTGCTTTGGTGGTGGATCGAACCCCCGGTGCTGCTGCTCCTTCGGTCAGTTCCTCCGACCTGGAGAAAAGCCCCCAGAGCCCATCCATCAGCCCCCAGCATGGCCATGCATATCCATCGTCTGCTTCCGGCAGTCCTCAGCAGGCGGCTGGAATCCGGGTTAGACGGGCCATCCAGATTGTCAACCCAAACACCGGTTTGCGAGTGAGTTCGCCAACGCTGGCTAACTCCGGCTTGGCCAAACGTTAGGCAAACGACAAACATACTTCTTTGTTAACATTCATGGACGTTATGTATTTATTTCATTATGACTTTGGGACCCGCTGATGACGCTTTTTTCCTACTATTTATTGAGTACTGGTCTTGTTGCATAATGATAGACTCTACTGTGCCTTGGTTTTCTAAGGTGCTGCTACTTTCTTAATATTTACACCCCCCATGTAAATATCTCTCTCATATATATTTATCTCTCATACTATATATTTACCGGTCTCTTGTAAATATCTAAATAAATATTATCTTTATTGCTATATGAGGTTCTCCAAGATTCATCTGCTGCTTACGGCAAGTCCTGGCCGCTTCAGGAAGGCCGATATCGAGATCTTTCCACCTGCTTTGTCTACAGCCATTTTTTAGGAAGGACCACCAAACACCAACCATGGAAAGAACCAACTGTCGCTTCACCGTGGTCTGGTGTTTATTATTTATACCGTCCTCTTCCGATCCTAGTTTGAGAAGAAGAAGAAGTACCCACACAGCACCATGATCCTCCTTCTGCTCATCTATCTACAGTGGCTCATCGCTTGCGTTTCCTGTACCTTTGGCAGCGGCGTAGTCAAGGCTGATCTTGAATATGTTCAGACTCGACCATGTGCCGGCAACTCTCATGTCCGGAAACGCTGCGTTCAAAGCACTGATGGCCATATCAGCACTTTCCAGGAACCACTTCAGAACTTTCTCACTTTTTACACAATGAATATCACCATTGGATCCCCAGCTCAAACTGTCAATGTTCTTGTTGACACTGGATCTTCGGATCTGTGGATTCCTGGCAAGGGTTTTGAAAATGGCTTTGATGCAGATCAGTCCTGCACTTGGAAGCACCTTAGCAGCGACTTTGAGATTCGTTATGTCAAGGGGTTTGCTCGGGGCATGTGGGGCTCAGATGAGATTGAGTTTTTATCATCGGGGACCAGTTTGACTCAGCAGAGGTTTGCTGTGGCCACTGACTCTAGCGAGCCCGAGATGGGGGTATTTGGCATTGGCCCCGTTAACTCGGAGGTATCCACTCCTTTTTATGACAATATTCCCGTTACACTGGTCAAGCAGGGTTTAATTGCCAAGAATTTGTACTCGATATTTTTGGACGATCAAACGTCCAAAACGGGGAGCATTTTGTTTGGCGGCATTGACGAGGCCAAGTTCACACCTCCGCTGCAAACGGTGCCATTGACTTCGACCAAGGCTCTGGAAATCAGTCTGAGCAGCATTCAGGTGGAAAATCAAAAGTTCTCAATGACTTCGTCGGTGGTTTTGGATACTGGAACCTCGCTCATGTATCTGCCACCCCAGTATGTTGAAGCCATAGCTGCAGAGTTTGGGGCTGTTTACGACTGTAACACTGCCCTTTACCGAGTGTCTAGAGCCAATTTGGAAAAGAAGGAAACGCCCAACATGGTCACATTTGATCTTAGCGGGGCAGCCATTTCGGTGCCTCTGAGAGAATTATTTTGGCCAATCCAGTGGTTTGTGGGCGACGAAGACGATTCCAACGACTTTGTCTTGACAATCATGCCAAATACAGAATCTCTGGGATTTAATATCCTCGGAGATACCTTTCTGAGAAGTGCCTATGTTGTATACGATCTGGATTATAGGGAGATCTCACTGGCTCAAGCCAGTTTCGGGGAAGGATCACACGTTGTACCGATTGTCGATTCAATCCCCGGAAGCAGTCTGATGTGCAATAACATTGGCCGGAAACGAGGTGATGGGCGGCCAGAGAGGTCAATTGAGGCAATTGGTATATAAAATAATCTCTTTGTTTAGCGCTTTGTAGTGTAGCAAGCCCGTGTGAAAGGTGCAAACTTTGCTCGCTTTCGGCGAGAAGCGAGCGGCCCCCAGACATGTGTATAATTTAAGGCACCCCATCCGCTGTCCCACCAAGTTTCATTGGATCCTCGTGCAATCCAAATGTAGTAGGCGTCTGTTTTCATGTTCGGGCTGCGATAAAAGCGCTCTCGGAGCCAAGATCATCAATTGGAGCTCTGCGATTCGGCACGTGGGTGCGGAACACATGTTTTTCCAACTTACTATAAATGGTACGCATCGGTACCTCCCCCTTGATTAATCTCTATCTAACTGTATTTTGCTCCTTCATTCCATGATTTTCTCGATCCCTCATCTCTTGGCACCCCTTGCGTGCCTGTCCCTGCAGGGTGTGTCCGCTTACAAGGACCAGTGGAAGCAAGACAAGCAGTTTTCCCAGGATTTCGACGACAATTTCAACACTCTGAAATATGTTGGAGGAACTGGTCCCTGGACTGAAGGCCGAGGATTTGGTATTTCCCGAGAGCCTCCTGCTTCTTGCGAAGTTGAGCAGGTCATCTCGCTCATGCGGCACGGTGAGCGATACCCCGATCCCTCCGTTTATGCTCCTGTTGATGCAACTCTCCAGAAGCTGAGGGATACAAACATCACATTCGTGGACGATTTGGCGTTTTTCAACACCTGGGACTTTTGGATCACTGATATTGCGTTGCTTGCCCAGGAAACCTTCACCGGTGCCTATGCTGGACGACTCGATGGCTTCAACCGGGGAACTTTGTACGGAAAGAGATATGGACATTTGTGGGATGGAGTATCCAACGTTCCCATCTTTGCTTCCGGATATGAGCGAATCATTGACACTGCCAGACAGTTCGGCCAGGGTTTCTTTGGCTACAATTACTCCGAGGTTGCCAGTCTCAATATTATCCCCGAGGCTAGCACTCAGGGTGCCGATAGTTTGACCCCTGTCTGCTATCTCACCAACACCACCGCAACCGACAACTGCTCTGCTCTCACCAACTACATGCCCCAGTTTGATGTCGCTGCTGCTCGACTCAATGGCCAGAACCCCGGTCTCAAGCTCAATTCCACTGATATCTACAATCTGATGGAGATGGTTGGATTCGAGCTCAATGCCCAGGGATCTTCTCCTTGGCCCGATGTATTCACTACTGAGGAGTGGATCGCTTTCGCCTACACCCAGGACTTGCAGTACTACTACTGTGACGGTCCCGGTAACTCTGAGATGTTCGCTGTCGGTGCTGTCTATGCCAATGCCACTGCTAAGCTGTTGGAAGATGGCCCCAACAGCAACAAGAGCGACTCTTTGTACTTTTCCTTCTGTCATGACACCAATATCACACCTGTTCTTGCAGCTCTTGGTATTTTTGTCCCCGACGTGGATCTGCCTCTTGATGGCACTGTCCCGTTCGACCACCCCTACCATTCCAATGACTTTGTCCCCATGGGTGGTCACTTGGTTTTGGAGCGACTCAACTGCAACAAGACCGCTGTTACCACTGCCGGTACCTATGTGCGAATTGTCGTCAACGAGGCTGTCATTCCTCTCAATGACTGCAAGGACGGTCCCGGCTTCTCCTGTGGTCTGTCAAACTATACCTCATACCTCAACGACAGACTGCCTGATTACACCACCGCTTGTCAGGTTCCCGCTGAATACCCCCAGGAGCTCACTTTCTTCTGGCAGTATAACACGACCAATGCGTTGGATTATCAGAATGGAACTATTTCCTACCAGTTGGGTGCTACAGACTTCTAAGCTGTATTTTCTTTTTGCAGCCTCTGCAGGCTTAATCCCAATTAGGCAAGTATCGTCGGAACTTGTCTCAAAACGCCAGTATGGCTTTCTGTTTTTTTAGAAATATCCCTTGTAAAATTTGACCCCGTAACTATATGCTTCTCAGTATTGAATTATTAAAATTGAAATTTTTTTTACCTCTCGCAATATTCCGGAACCGTTAGTTGATTTTGTTTTTATAGTACGACGGTTTTGTCTGCTCATTAGCCCCAGGTTAAATAAGTCCGGACGTTGTGATTTTCCGAGACTCGGACTCTATTTTTCCATACTTTTTTAAACACTAACTTCCTTAACCTCGGCAGCTTGACCGCCTGCCTGTCTGCCCTTCGAACACCAACGTGAGTGTCTCGAGAATTTGAAGCTTCTTTACAATTTATATTGCAGATGGATTTTCTCCTATGAAATGACCAAGGCGATATAATGAGCGGCTGGCCAGCATGCGTGCCATTTGGTTTTGTAATTGGCACGAGATCAAGGATTAGGTCTGACCTAAGCCTTTCTCCACATCTCAGCTCCACAAAAAAAACGGCACGACATTTGTTGCACTTTTTGAAAGCCATTAAATAAAATATAACAGAAAATGGTATGAGACTCAGAAAAATACTTCAAAATAATAACGTATTCATAATTACATATTCACATAAGAAAATTCAATACAAACTTAACTTGAATTAAAATCAGAAGATACAGCTGGCTAAAAAAAAACCTACATTAATCAAGATTCAAACAATTGCGCGCTCAATTTTCGGGAGCAACTTCAGCAATGACAGGAGCAGCATCGTTATTATCGACATGCTCAATTTCATGTTCCTTCTCCTGGACGATCTTATCGTAGTTGGTGTAGATTCCAAGTTCTTCCTGGATTCTTCTCATCAACTCTCGGTCACGCTCAGCAATAGAGTCTTCAGCACCACCGAAGTAGACGTCGAGCTCTTCCAAAGTCTTGTTCTTGGTCTCGGGGACGAAGAAAAGCATGAACAGAGCGCCAATGGCACACCAAGCAGCGAAGAAGATATAAGTACCGAATCTCATGTTCTCGATCATCAACTTGGTAGTAACACCAATGACAAAGTTAAACATCCAGTTGGTAGAAGCAGCAATAGAAACACCACGAGCTCGGAAAGAAGATGGGAAAATTTCCTGAATAATGACCCAGGCGACGGGACCCCAAGAGTAGGCAAAATTGATAGCAAACAGCCAGATAAAGACAATGGAAGCCCAACCTTGACCCTTGTCCAGACCCTCGTTCAAATTCCACTTGTCTTCGTAGATACCGTCAATGATGGCGATGATGATGTGGCAGATGCACATACCGATAGCACCAACAATCATAAAGGTTCGTCGACCGAAGTTATCCAAGAAGAGCACAGTAGGAAGAGTGAAAAGCACCTGCAAAATACCAGTCACACCAGTGGCCAAAAGATCAGTGGTGACAGAGGAGAAGCCGAAAGATTCGAAAATCTGGGGAGCGTAATACATAACAGAGTTGATACCAGTGAACTGTTGCAAGATCATAACCCAGACACCAATCATAACTCGTCGGAAAATATTAGGAGTCAACAGTTCCTTCCAGGGAGCGAGCCATCCACCCTGCTGGATAGCCTGAGACTTAATCTCGTGATCAAACATGACGGCAGACTTGATTTCGAGGAACTCAGCGACAATTAGAGGATCCTCAGCAGTAGACTGTCTGAGCTTTCCGAGAACAATCTTGGCCTCTTCGTCCCTGCCCTTAAGAACAAGGTATCGAGGAGAGTAGGGAAGGAACCACATACCGACGAACAGAATCCAGGCGGGGATGATCTGCAAAGCGAGAGGAACTCTCCATGCAACGGCCTTCTCGCCAGTGCATCCGTGACCGTGAGCGGCAAAAGGATCGAAGGAAACAGTGGTACCATTAGCAAGAGTATGGGTATAGTTCTCAGGTTCGCCCTCAGGTCGGCAAGAAGTGCCTCCAATGAAGTGGAAACCGAAATCGAGCCAGAAGGAGATCATAGAACCGATAGTAATGGACAACTGCTGCAAGGAAACAAGGGAACCTCGCAACTCTGGGGGAGCGATTTCAGCCTGGTAAAGAGGAATGACCATAGAGAACATACCGATACCGATACCACCGATGATTCGACCAGCGTAAAGGTAACCGGGGTTCTGGGCACCAGCCTGCAGACCAGTACCGAGAGTGAAGATGAAAACGGCAACATGCATAGTGTGCTTTCGAGAGATTTGATCACAGAGCCAACCAGCGAACAAGGCACCAATCCAGGCACCCAATTCCAAAGCGGCAACCATCCATGACTGCCACTTTGAACCGGCAGTACCGTCGAACTTAGTAAAGTGAGCCTCGAAGTTCTCCATAACAAGAATGGAGCCCATAACACCCTGGTCATAACCGTACATGAGACAACCTAGAGATGCAAAAGCAGCACTCCAGAAAACATAGGGATTCTTGAAGAAACCCACGAGACCGTGGGATTTTTCAGCATTGGCCTGACCAACCACCGAAGTGGAGAAGTCAACCTGCTTGTCTTTGACAACAAATTTATTAACACCGCCAAAAACCATTTGAAGATGTGAGTGAGTTAATGTTTTTCCGACTTTTTTTATTTGGGGGCAGAAATACCCTGAATTTATAGGTTTTGCGGGGGATTGAGGAGGGCCGGAACTATGTCCACAGTTTGCTTTTTCTGGGGTGGAAAAATTGCCAGCCAAAAAGCAAATCTCGGCATTCCCCAGAATACGGGAGGGGAATGCGGTATAGTGGCTGGCCTTTTTAGAACAAGCTAAGCCTAACTTGGACGCAAGAACAGAGATACATGCTTATTATGGAGTGACTCTCGGATTAATCATGGGGTAACCAAACAGCCCACACCAAGCCAGTGACCATCCGCTAGCTCCCTCGACATCTCCGACACGCCACCAACAAGGGTGGAATCGGACAGGACAACCCACGCATCTCCTGTCCCAAACTGGGGGGGCAATCAGCTGGGGGGGTTTTTAGCAGCATCTAAGGTTGGCTGATTTTGGGTTGAAACCTGCCGGTGGTTTTGGTGTGGTGAGCAAAGGAGAAACAGATGCGGGGTAGCAGCCGACCCCCCAAAGCAGTAAAACAGAGCGACCCCCCCCTAAACTTCGGACTAATATTTTCATCGCCTACCAATGAGCGGGTTCGATGCGTCGCTTTCCCCGGCACCGCACTTTGGGCGTCAACCGCCATTACTAAACACTAGTGGGCCTTCCCTCCCTCCCCTCCGAAAAGAAAGGAATTAAGGGCCCTTCTACCGCTTAATCTTGGCAGCTTAGTTGGCATGGGCCACCGGCGGGTAGCCAAGTTGACTTGGCAACATCGGATCCGAAAAGTGATCAAAGCTTCTTTTCTCCATTCCCGGTCCTTGAAAAGTCAAAAAAAAAAGTTATTCCCCACAAATACCTCGCGCACCCCGTCCGTCCAAATCTGATGCAGATTCCCAGTTGTGGGGCACCTCTCTCTTGGCGCCCAATCCGGTCGGCCCCGCATCTAAGGACTCCGAGAAGCAGCGAACGGCTAACCTGCTGCCGCGGATTTGGCAAATCTCCCCAAACCCGAGGCTAGGACTGAGCCGGATGGCACGCGCGCAACAACAACAAAACATCTGACACATGTTGTACGCTCGAGTTTGACGCTCATGCCCTTGACGCTTACCAATCACTCCACCCGCCAGCACTGGATAGGAACTCTTCCCTTCCCGTCAATGCGCGTTGAACACGGCGCGTATATCAGCCGACCGTCCAACCGGATCATCTCCTGGGTTTGCTTTTGGCACAAAGGCGTCCCAACTGGCTGCAACAAAAAGTAACGTGCCCCACAGGAAAAAAAAATGAAAATTTGTACATGATCGCGGAGTTGATAGTCTGGAGTCCCAAGCTTAAAAAATGGGGATTTTTTTTTGCTACGATTGCTATCAGCTGCTGACCAAGCTTTAATTTGCATGCAAACGTTAAATATTAGAATCCATTGATAACTACTTCCTTACTGGGGGGGCAGGCCCGGGTCGCTTGTTACTGGTCCCACCAGGTGATAGTTTGAGTGTGAGATGCGCTATTCCCCGCAAATATTAAGCCACTAGTGTATCTCAAAGCATCGCGCTCTGATCGCTCACCACATAAAACTGGTCACCACTCTAACGTAACGTCACCAAGCGCCGAACAGGGGGAAGATCACCCGGTTGATGTCAGCCAAAACCAGACCCCAAAAAATAAGTCCGCATAAACCACCCCGCGCTTTGTTATACGACGAGGCTGAAATGGCGGTTGGGTGGCCCGATTCAACCAACAGATCTCGGTAGCGGGTATAGGCGTATTTTTTTGGTCTACCTGGCATGACCTTCACCAAGGTGAGCCAGCCGGCCAAACCTGCAGGTGCTGTGTGGGATTTTTTTCTTGTTTGTTTGCTTGCAAAAGCCGGCGGCGCCGGAATCCGGCAGTCACCTTGTCCAACCTCCGAGTTTTTTTATTGCTCTATCTACAGTTCCCTTTCCAACATTTAACCAGACAAAGGCATTTTCTCTATGCAGAATCCCTTTATCCTCATTCCATCGTATCTGCCTGGTGTTCGTTTAGCATTGGCTTGCTGGACTTTGCAGCCTGTTGCGGGGTAATTCCACAGGTAGGAGGTGCAGTGCTGCTAAATCCTAGTAAAAATCTCGTCTCCAGTATTTTTCCCCGCGATGTAGTCTCCTCTCTGAAGCCAGCGTACTTCTTGTTGGGTATGGCTTTGAAAGCCCCGCCCTCCCTTATGGGGCATGCCGAGTTTCTAAAAACGGGGGATCAGATTATTATTCCGGCCACTGGAGCCGATGATCGACCCCACTTAACAACAGATCGTAGTCCGAATCAGGTTATATTTAGTCTGAGCTTATCTGCCAATGGCCCAGCAAACTTCCTCCCCAAACGGTTGGGTCCAAGCTTTCATGGATCGGTAGGTTGAGTTTTTTTTGTCAATTCTTAACCTTCCTGGGCCCAGGCGGCGTCCCAATACCGTTGTTCTTCCGTTAGTTATCCCGTACGACATTCTTGTACAGAAGCCATGCTGCGGTTTGGTGTTTTGCTAGACGGTTTTTCCCGAGGGGTGGAGTACACATTGGATCTTCGTCTTCTAGCTAATATTATTGTTATACTAGTGATAAATATACACATCTAAACATGCCCAGGATGAACAACAATCAGAGGAGGCTCCTTCCTTCGCTGCTTCTTTGATTTCTTAATTGCCTTCTTCTGTTTTTTCTTCTGTTTCTTTTCCCCTCCTTTTTTAACTCGGATTTTCAAGCTTAGTCGAGCTACACTGTTCCATAGCTGAGCATCCACCTTGGTAGGCAGCTTGCGTCCATACAAGCTCTGATCCACCAACCACATGCCTACAAGGAATTCATCTCTGTCGAGAGCGCCGTCTCCTCTTTTGTCGACGAGATTCCAGATATTTTCCAACGTGCTGTCTGGTATTCGGCTTCGTCTCCATAGCTCTCGTACCACCAACCCGTGCACCTCCTCCTTAGTTTTTCGCAATTCATCGCCATCTTCGTCTTCTTCATCTTCTTCGTCAGTCTCGTCATCATCTTCAAAGTCGTACTCCTCATCGTCATCTTCGTCGTCATCCAGAGATTCCAGATCATCTGCAGCTGCGGCTGTATCCGAAGTATCATCATAGTCAAGCAGCTGCCGCAGGTGATGAGGATGAGAGTCAGGCTTTTCATGAATAAACACAGGTGTATGAGCCACTACAGACATCCCACTATCGTTAGCCGATTTTGAGATGCTGCCATAAAGTTCGTCGCCAGAAATTTTGTAAAATTCCTCTTCCCCATCTTCACCGTGTAAGAAGTACATAAAAGGCACATGTAGGCCTTTATTTGTAGCCCACAGTCCTTCGTAGCGCTTCTTTTCTTTCTCAGTCACAATTAGGGCATTTCTATGGTGCTTCCAAGGCTTGTCTTGGTTGAATAACTTCTTTTGGTCCTTCCTCATGGTCGACAACAGTACTCGTTCCGGCTGGTCTGTAGTAGAGGGCTCTGGTTCTTTGGAAGATGATACTCCAACCATCATCTTAGATAGGATCCCCCATCTAGATTTTGTCTTGGTTTTGCTCTTGCTCTTGTTCTTGGAACTGGAAAAAGGCACCACTGGAGGCTGAACCTGTCTTTCTTCGAGGAATTGTCTCTGCTTTTGCGCTGCCTTGGCAAGAAATAGATCGCTCTCACTGGGAGAATGATTGTTATATATATGCCCATCCCCAGGATCAATGCTAGCCCTTTCGCTGTCCCCCGACGATGGAAATCTGTCCTGAATGCCAGCAGGAGGTGCCATCTTATCCAATCGGATCCTAACTGGAGCATTTTCCGAATTATCACGCTCTCTTAAAGTGGTATGATGAAAGCCTGACCAGATTGCAGCAGGCTGGTATCGGGAAATCTTCTGCTGCTGAGGACCACCTTTGGAGGCAATCACGTTATTGATCTTTTCCACAGCATCGTCTACATTAGCCCTAGCAGCAACAGCAGCTGCAAGAGCATTTTTTTCTTTATCTGCCAACGCAATTCTCTCTTTCTCTATTCTTGCGTTGTCGTGAGATTTTCTTGGAGCCAGAGGCTCTCCAACATATAGATGGGCTTCACGGTCGACATCATCGATACTGATTCGACCGGCAGCCTTTCGAGCTGCACCAGAAATGAACATCTGTTCGTACTCAGAGTTTGTGTCTGACCTGTAGTTATCTGAGACGGCAGACAATGGGCGCTGTTTAACCGACGATTTTGCAGCGATCATGGCATTGCTCTTGTCTACAAAGTCATGGGATATAAGAGAAGCCGCATCGGATAAGTCAGTGTCCGGTTCAGACAAATGGGGAATCTGAAGCAGCCCTTGAGTCAGGTTGGACAATACAGGAGGTGTCGCAGTGTCTTGCTGCTGCTGCTGCTGCTGCTGATGAGCCAATTGGTCCTGGAGTGCTTGGAATTGCAGCTGAGCTTTGATTTCTCGATCACGCTTCTCCTTGTCCTCTTTATCTTTGAGTTGCTTCTTCTTAAATGCAATTGTGGACGCCGAAACAGCGCTGATGGTGTCTTTAGGAGAAGCCGTTGGAGGGGCCATGGAGGTGGCCGATCTCACAACAGGAAGCCCGTTTGCACCCAACTTGAGGGAGTTTCCAGCCGAAACCGGCAGCTGGACGCTCGGAACTGTCCCATTGGAGATCCCGGTGCTGGGTATAGAAGACGCAGCCGAGATGTGAGATCCCATGGATGCCGCAGCCCGGCTAGCTGCCGCCAGAGACGGATCGGCAGCACTGGACGAAGCCTTGGGCGGCCCATCCGATACAGAAGCGGCAGTTTTGACCGATGAAGAAGCATTGCCAGCAGCCGGAGAAGCTCCTCGTCTGCTACTGGGAATGGAGATGGGCGATGAGGCCGGAACAGGACTATTTATAGACTTTTGAGAAGCATTCTGTTTTCCAGCAAACATAAGCGAAGCAGCGGCCTTAGCAGCAGCGGTTCCATCCTGAGTCCGGCGCTGGTCTTTGTCTTGGCTGATCCGGTTGACCTTCTCGCGCTCCTCAACCAGCCTGTCTTTGAGCTGTTTCTGCAGCGACTGATTAGGCCGAGCCTGGGGTCTATCAGGCATTGTAGATACCAAAAATAAAACCGATTTGATTCGGGACTGTACGGAGAATTGTGGCCATAAATGGACTTCGATTTGGTATAAAAACACAAGATTATAGGGGTGGTGGGGGCTGTGAGATCCGGGAACAGGGGATAACAAGATAACCAGCTGGGGAACTCAAAAAATCAGAAAACAAACAGTTAGTTGAATCGGTTCCAGAGATATTCAAGAATGAATAAGGTTTGCTGGTAGTCGTGCCGTACGGATTAGCTGCCGAGCACAGCACAGTCGATGAGGTAAACAAGATTGACCACCGGGAGGGATCAAACGGGGCATCGGGATCGAGGGAGATGAGGAGCATGAAAGGGAGACCCAAAGCCAAGGAGAAAAACGACACGCTCAACGAGCACGAAATGAGAGCGGAAATCCAGAGAGGGATTTATGATGCAGTTATTGGCTATTGGCTATGGAGATATAATAACTAACTACAGAAACGTAAGCAGCAGAGATCCAACGGCTGTCAGGCCAAGAACAAGGGGGTTGGATTTGGCAAGACCGGCCTTGGTCAAATTGGCAGTAGTAGCGTCCCAGAACATGTGTCGAAGACCATTGAAGAAATGGAATGAAAAGGGTAGTGCTGCCAAGAACTTGATGGGTATTTTGGCAGCAAGAGGAAGCGATCCAAACGCACTGACCAGAGCATTGGAATCAAAGCCAAATCCCAACAAAGGAAGAGCCAAATATCCTATAAAAAAGCCATATGCTGCAAACCCCAGAGCTACACCTGTCACTCGATGAGTTGCAGAGAGAATTCCACTCAAGGGAAACTTGTACATGCCAAGATGGGGAGAAGTGGGTCGGTTGACTCGCTGTTTTTCCAGAATCTGATATGCTTCGGCTGGAGTGGTGTTCTGAGTACTGAGAGCACGTCTACTTCTGTTAGCTGGTCGTACTACACATGAATTTTACATCAAAATACTCACCTGAGCCCGCTGAACATGAGCTGAGACGCTCTCTTGGTCACCAAAGGACGAGCAGAAACTACAGTTAGACTACAAATACGCAGAAAAAAATTTGTAAGAAAAGACACACTCACCCTTGACAAGGCCCTGCATCAAATATCGAGGGGAAAGCATCGTTGGCGCTGTTGACAATTCTAGCTAGTCTGGGGAATAGATTGATTGGAGGTTGAAATGGAGAAGTTGGGCTTGAATCTTTACAATGGCCCTGATTGGTGGGATGGTCATGTGACGATGATATAAGCACTCCCCAACTGCTTACGTCGCGGGCTCCACTCAAAATCTCAACGTTCCCGGGTATATTTTTCCCTCAACACCTCACATCGGTGCACTGTGTGCATCAACACTATGGGAGCCCAGCTCTGGCTGTCTGGTTTCGTTTTGACGCCAGAGAGCCTGGCAGGTGTTTCTCCCGTATTGCAAATTGGACGTGATGCTTTCGAGCTTCACGCGCCGTCCGATTTGGAAGTCACCGGTACCGAGGAAGAGCGAATCATGGCCGATTAATCACCATCCAGCCCCGATCAATGATTGGTTTGGTTTCATGCCCGGTCAACAAGCAACTTGCCGTCGTAGCACAAGTAGAAAAGTAGCTCAGATGAAAATTGTATATTAGCATTATTTTTTTTACTCTGGAGAACTCAGCTCGGATCTAGTCGGTCTTGGTTCCGGCTTGCTACGGGTTGAAATTTGTATTTGTAGTATTTTTATATTTTTTTTTCCCCCACTCAATTTTCATGTGCTTGGGTAGAATTTCAACTTGCCATCGTCTACCTCACAGTACGCACGTACAAACACTCAAGTGTGCTCAACTCTCTCCAAACTAGTGAAAAATCCAGGAAAAAAGCCACCAGTTACCAACTTGCTGTGAAATAAAATCAACAGCTTGTGATTCTGCGTTTCCTCTTCCATTGTCCCCTTATCTTGTGCGAAAAAGACAGCAAACCAAGCTTTCTTGCATCGCCAACCTCAACTTTCTCCAGCCACTGGGCCTTGTTTTGTTCTCTTTTCAACCCGGGAATTTAACGAGTGTTTATCCCTAGTCTGAGAAAAAAGAAGAGCTACAACTCCACTTTTTTCCGTTTCCTCGTATGAGCAAGGAACTCCTTCGGCGCTTCAACAGACCCGCAAAACCCAGGTAACACGACTCACACCCTCAGAAACTCACATCCTTCCTTTATATCTCTTCTTGATACGGCACTTCTTCCAGGCATCCCACGCTTGTCACGTCTGCGGGGAGAAGAGAAGGTATATACTCTCTCTCTTCGCTGGCCAAAATGATCGTCAATACCAGATCCGACGATATGGACTTTTCCCGATATGTTAATCGGGAGACTGCGATCAATTTGGACTCTTCCGATGCATTTGAAGGCCCTGAAAAATTGCTTGAGATTTGGTTCGGCCCTTCCGCAGCTTCCCTGCCGTTTGGAATGACTCAAAACGGCCTCCGAAACATTCCCCGAAAACAATGGGAAAAAGTGCTTGACGAAGTCCAATGTAAGGTCCTCTCCGTGGTGTCCACCGAAGAATTGGACTCCTATGTCTTATCAGAGTCTTCTCTCTTTGTCTATGCTCACAAGGTCATTCTCAAAACCTGCGGAACTACCACTTTAATCAGTGGAATCCCTCATATGCTCAAAGTCATTGAAGAATACGCTGGATTTCCCCAGACCAAACAGCCCTGGAGAGTATTCTACTCTCGAATGTCCTTTTTGTTTCCGGAAAAGCAGAAGCACCCCCATCGCTCCTGGAAAGCCGAGGTCAACTCGCTCGACGGCATGTTCGCCAACGGCAGAGCCTATGTTGTGGGCGATATCATGACTGACCACTGGTATCTGTATACTACTTTGCCCACTATGTCGCTCTTGGACTTCCCCAATCCTGAAAAGAATCGAGGATTCAGTGACGAGAACATGGAGATCATGATGACCGGCTTGTGTCCTGAGCGAAGTACCCAGTTTTTCACCGATCGTTTGCCCGGCGAATCTCAGCTGCATCATCACTGCTCCGATTTGGGGGCTCCTGCTGATGATGAGGACCCCGGACATATCCAGGGCAATGCCATTACAAAGCTTGCAGGTGTCGACCAGCTCTACCCCACTAAGAGGCAGATCATCGACTCCTTCTGCTTCACCCCCTGTGGATACTCTTGCAATGGCATTGTTTCGGACAATGACTATTTTACTATACATGTTACGCCGGAAAACCATTGCTCGTATGCCAGCTTTGAAACCACCGTCAAACCTCAGCAATTTGGAATGACTAGCCTGGACGTTGTTCAGAAGGTGTCGAAGATGTTCAACCCCGACAAGTTCTCGGTGGTTTACTTCCAATCGCACCATTCTAACGATAAGGATAGTTCTCTTTTTGCTGGCCGCTTGTCTGGCTATAAGCGAACGGAAAAGATTGTCTACGATCTTGCCGAGTACTCTTTGGTATTCTTGAGCTTTGAAAGTGTTTACCACTAGCGTTTTATAGCGTATTTTGAGACTGCTACTATCTTTAGTACATGTCTACAGTATCCTAGTATTATTTTTGATAATTGAATAAATCTCATCTATATTGAATTTTTTTGGTGGTTTAGTACAGTCATAAGTAGTCAGCGGAGAATCTCCCAGTTGGAAGTTGAAATTTGACTTCTAGATCAACCAAACCCAAACTTGCTTATCAATAGTACGCTCCGACTGAAGCATAATGTCGTTCGGGTATGTATATATTACCGATGTGTAGTAATTATTGTAAACTAACAATTTGTAGAAAACCACAGGGTTTTGGCTCGGCTAGCGGATCTGCTCTTGGAAATTCGGCGTTTGGCAATCAAGTCAGCATTTCCTACATCAGTGGCATTCCTGTTCCGGACCAAATCAATACTCCTGAACTGGTAGTTGTTTTCAGGAATCTTCTGAAAAACTCCACTGTTACTAGGGAGAAGGGACTACAGGAGCTGTACAAGTACATAGAAAATCACCCAGATAGTGTTGATCCAGAGCTACAGAGGCAATGGGTCTTGATCTACCCCAAACTAGCGGTCGATATATCGGTCTCTGTCAGGCTAATGGCCCAGAAATCGCAAGGCTTGATATACAGCATTCTTGGAAAGCAATCACAAAAGTATCTGAAAGATGCTATTGGACCCTGGCTATGTGGACTTTATGATCCTGGAGCTGGAGTAGCCAAGGCAACTCAGGAATCTCTAGAGATGGTCTTCAAGACCTCTGAAAAGAGGTCTGCTCTGTGGAAATTTTACCGCGAAGCTCTCATTGTGTTTATTCATGATGCAGTTATCGTAGAGTCAAAGACATCTCTGTACGATGAACGATACATTACTGGAGAAGAAGCTGAACTGAGCTACTATCGGGTATTATATACCTGTGTTAAAGTATTAACGAATATACTGGCAAGGAAAGAAGAGGGCAAACAAGAAGATATCAGGACTATTACCGGTGAAGCACAGTTTTGGAAGTTTTGCTATTCTGCCAATTTGCAGCTACAAAGATCCATGTTCCAGTTTGCAAGAGGGCTAGTCGTTGAGTACAGGCATATTGCCGAAATGTCTCTCGAAAATATCAGCTCTGCATTGATTAAGTGTTGCTCAAACTCTAATAAACTGCCTGGTCAAATCCTGCCTGATATCCTCAGGACCGTCGCTGTCCTTTGCAACGCATTCCCTGAGAATGGATTTACAGGTAAAAAAGCAAAAGCTGCAATTGAGGTAGTAATCCTTCGGGGATCTCGGGAATCCGGAGCTAATTTCTGGAAAGAGATTCCAGACTTAGTGAGATCCCTACCGGCAGAAATGAAGCCCACTTTGGAGCTTCTTATTTCAGCACTGCAGAAGGAGACTCTTGCAAATGTAATTTCTGAGGGCTCAAATGCGATTCTTGAATTACACCCGACTGCTGTGTTGCCTATTGCAGACATGATTTGCACTTCCAATCTAAGTTTTAAAACGGAGTTCTACTTTTCATTGGGACAGAAGCTCAAAAGTTCAGGTGAAAACTCACTGGACGATACAGTAAAAAAATGCATTGAGCTGGATACTACAGATAAGAAAGGTGTGACAGGATCCCGGCGGGGGCATTTAGAAAAGGCTATCCTTATTCTGCAGGCAGCAGACATGAAGTCAAAAGAGCTTTCAAATGCAGTAGACCAGGCTCTGGAGACCATGGATACTGTAAAGTTACCGCTGGTTGTTAGTGTTTTGAATAACACCACACTTTATGTGCTGAGTGAGAAGACTTTTGTGGGCTTTGCAGAAAAAATCACGAGGGGTGATTCTAAGCTAGATGAAACTTCCCTAACAATATTTTTGAGCGGGAAGTCTTATGATAAGTTTGAGACATATTTTGAACTTCTCATCAACAGAATAGTGAATTCATCGTCTGAAGAAGAGGCAGAGAGAGGTGCTGCGCTGGTCTTAAAAGAGTACAAAAAGTTTAGCTCTATATCTGAACCCAATGAAACGCTAGGAGATTTTCTTACGGGTCTCAACATTCAACAGATTCCTTCTTCTGGATCGATATTCGACTGTTTGGTATATGGTGTCTGCGCCCATGACATTTTGGTCACATCAGAGGTATCTCACGCCCTGCTGCGAATTCTGAGTAGAATTGGCCTTGACATCTATCCTGATCAAACACTGTCAGTGCTTGAAAAAATAGCTCGTATCGACAAAGTTGCTCTTTCGGAGTACATGAGCTCCGATGATGGCCATCTCTTTGCTTCGAAGTTGCATGAAAGTGGAACGAGAGGTCAACACTTGACCCAAAACATTGCTGAAGGTTCGGCCTTAGCATCTAGTATTTTATTGAATAGCTTGAAGAATCTCAAACTCGAAGAAGTTGAAGATGTGATGGATATGGCAGATCATCTGTGGAAGAATCAGGACGATGTCAAACTCACTCTGGAGGAACTAGTTCCTGAATCACTTACAGTACTGGTACCAATAACATATAGTATGGTATACCACGAAGCACTGCTTCTGGGCAATGAACTGGTTGAATCTGCACGAGAACTACTGTCTCATGATGTGATAGCCAAGGCACTCTTTATTAGCGCTGTGGCCGGCAAGAGGAATATTTCATTGAGTGTGGACGAGATAATTACTTTGGCTGCAATCACTGAAATGTGTTATGCATTTTCAGAAGATCCACGAATAAATGCGGATTCGATTTCCCAGCTGCAGGCGGCAACAGGAAAACTACTCAGCGACAATGGCAAGGCTGTGGTGGAGAAGCTCCTTAGTATTGCGGAGATCACGCCGTTAAGCTTCTATTATTCACTTGTACTGGAGAAAGTACTGCACAATAAGACAGCATCTGAACTGCTTATCATCATGAAAGGAAGGAAAGACTTTGTATCTTTAGCTATTATCCGGCATTTGCAAGATTCATCGGAGTTATCTCAAACGAGAAATCAATTGGTCAGCCAGCTTGTCGGAGCTAAGTTTATATCACTATCTGACATAACTGTAGCCAACAATGCTATCAATACTACAGAAGATTTTGTTCCTATCAATAGACTTAGCATGATACTGAAGGCTATTCAGGATACCATGCAATCTGACGATGTTTATTCGGTGGAGTTTGTACCTACGAGGATAGAAATTGCTGCTTTCCTAAGTACGGTGGTCAAGAACTATTCCAACTTGCTGCTGCCCAGTCATTGGGAGGAGATAACGAGTTTCGTTCAGGAATGTTTTGCTGTGCTTTCGAATGAGTATGAAATTTATGGAGTGTTGAATTACTATGTTCTGAACTTACTAAAAGATGTGGCTTCTGTATCGCCGAATATTGAGATTGCATCGTTCAACAAAGAAGAGCAAGGAGAGATATACGCTCAAGCTATAGAGACGTTTACAGAGATCAGGACGACCAGTGCAACTTATAGCAGAGCAGTGATGCAGGTTGCAGAGGTAATATCGAAAAATGATGCAGCAATTTCTAGCATTGATACCCAGGCCTTGTATAGTCTGCTATCTAAAGGCAGAGACAAATATCTTGTCAGTGCTGCCTCACTACTGATGCGTGAACATATCAGACTCTGCCAAGAGCATGTTTCAATTGATTATCAGCTCAGCAAAGGTGAGTTAGACGTGCGCTTGCCGAGCCAGCTCATGGATATTGCCAAAGTTGCTCCTTTGAAAAGAGAATCAGAAGGAGTTTTGCTCTATCTCACCAGTTGGCTGCTATTGATTAGCCGTTTCGACTATAGCTCCTATGAGTTGAGGCGAGTCTACATCAAAGAGCTCCAGCGGCCTGCTCATGATATGCTTGACTATCTGTTTAGCGGAGAACTAGCTGGCATCGAAAAGATTGATGAAGGTGAACAGATCAAAAGCTACTCATTTACCGGAGTGTTTGAGAATAACATGCTTGCGAGACACGTATATTTCAAAGCAGTTACGTATATGCCTTCAGTGGTACGAGGGTGGTATTTGGGCTTGAGGTCTGCTGGCGTATCGAAGAAGGTTGAGTCGTTCACCAAAGCTCACATATCTCGCTTATTATTTGAAGGTGAGCTAGCCAGTGTCAACAACCAGCAGGATGATGACTTTAAAGTGGAAAAGAGAGAGAAGTCAGTGAGAGTGTATTATGAAGTGGACGATGAGGAATGCGTTTTTGACATTGTGTTCCCCGATGTGTATCCACTGGAGGATGTGAATATCAAGACAGATCGACTGGTTGGTATTCCACAAAAGAGATGGCGAGGATGGTCGGCCTCGATGCAGGCCGCCAGTATGTCGCAAAATGGACGCCTTCCGGAGATTCTGAGCATATTGAAAAAGAGCATAAAGACGTATTTTGACGGAGTCGAAGAATGTGCTATTTGCTACGCAGTGGTTCATAGCGACCTGACGCTGCCAGAAAAGACATGCTCTACGTGCAAGAAGAAGTTCCATACCGAATGTTTGTATCGATGGTTCAAGAGCTCCAACTCTAGTGCTTGTCCTCTTTGTCGAACGCCATTCAAGGTGCAGCTTAGACAAGCGGCGAATCCATTACTGGTATGATATAATTTACGAATAGATTTCTCCTATATAACATTATATAACAGTTGTACGTGTTGGCAATGTTTAAATGCAGACTGCGTGGTGATCTGATAAAATTCGGTTGAGGTCCCAAATTTTTCACTTAACCATCACCAACATGTTCCGAGCAGGATGGAGTAGTCTTACTCGAACAACATCCATAGCGGTGCGAGGGTTTCACAGCGGTACAGCAGATTTGGCTCGCCAGAGCTATCTGAAACGAATCAGACGTATTCAAAAGCATGTAGCTGGACAGATGTTGAAACCTCGATCTGATTCTGGCGATCCGGTGCTAGGAAAAGCCCAAACCCCATTCCTGGAACGAGTGAAAGCACGAGTTTCTGAGGAATTCAATCACATAGGAGGTGTGAGCACGGAAAATGCAGAAAAGCTCATGTACGGTGCTGAACAGGCTGCCGTTTTACGCTCCGGCGATTGGGCCCAGTCTGAGATCACTCAAGAAGGCAAGCAGAAACGTGAAGCACTAAACCGAATCATCAGTGTGCAAAATGCATCTCAAGCTCAGGTCAAGAAATTTGCACTTGCTCTTGCGGTCCAGGAATTTGGCCGTTTCGAAGGAGATACTGGCTCTTCCGAGGTCCAGGCCGCTGTTGCTACTATCAAGATCCAATACCTAGCAAACCACCTCAAGGAAAATATTCATGATTATGCCAGTCAGAAGAATCTTCAGGCTCTTGTACAAGGTAGACAAGCCATCCTCAAATACCTCAAGCGAAATAATCCCCAGAGATACTTTTGGGCCATTGAAAAGCTCGGTCTCTCTGATATCTCAGTCACTAGCGAATTCTCCCTATCCAGAAAGTACTTTGAGAAGGTTAACTTCTTTGGAGATCGAACGTTACCTGTTCGTATCACCAAACCTGAAATGCGTCGTATCAGACGAGCTGATGTTCTCAAGAAGAAGGCTAAGAAGTATCTGTCTGATTAACTGGGATCTTATTATGCATGGAGCATCTGTAAATATATATAGACGAACAAGCGCAAAGAATAACTTGTCATAATTTTACTTATCGTATCGTATCTACACTAATGAGCGTATGGTACCAAAGAATGCTTGTATCATTTTACTTATCCTATCTACACTACTGAGCTCCTGTACCCTCCAAGAACTGTTTTACAGGGTGCCCAACATGTTCAACATCCAACAAGAATGTATCGTGTCCAAATATGCTAATTTCCTGGCCCAGCTCTTCATAACTCACATTTCCATGGTATCCTGCTTCTGCATTAACCTGCTTCAGCACGCTGACGATTTCTCGCTGCTGCCAATGAGGAAACAAAAAGTCCGACTCAACACCAAGAACGAACGTAGGGATACCGGCTATGGATGCCATACCATCTATTAGATCTCTATCAGGGCCTGTGCTCTCAATATGCCCAACAACCTCGTTCGGGCGCACCTTTTCGGTATAGGGCTTCTCAGGAAGAGCACACACAGCATTGTCGAACTCAAATTGCCCTGATTTGATGCTTTGGGCTCTTTTTTGAAGATCGAGTCCAAGATCAAACAGGTCCATCGCCTTGGAAACATATATAAGTGAGTTTGCGTCGTATTCTGTGCAGAACTTTTCACCCTGGTGATCTAAATAGGTTTCAATTAGGAAATCAGGGCATAGAGCCGGAGTCTTGGACTCATCGGCCCTCTTACGACCAAATCTCTGCTCCCATTCCGGTCCGGATCTGTAAGTTACCGTGGCAATCTCTCGTGCAAGCTTCATGCCTACATGGGGAGGGACTCCCTCGTAGTAAAATCCTCTCTTCCAGTTTGGATCTGCCATAAGTACCTGTCTCTGAGTATGTCTCAATGCAATAGAATAGGGATGTGAACGGGCACAACCAGATATAGAAACCAAACGGCCGACTGCCTGAGGAAACTCTCGAGCAAATGCAAGGCTCTGCATGCCTCCCATAGACGCACCCACCGAGGCATACAACTTCTTGATACCTAGATGACTGGTGACCAGTCGATGCTGGGCACGGACCATATCGTTGATACTGACAATGGGAAATCTGGTAGCATACCGTTCACCATCAGCTGGATCAATGGAACTGGGGCCCGTAGATCCATAGCATCCACCGAGAACATTGGTGCAAATGACAAAGAACTTTTCCGTATCAATGCTGAGACCAGGCCCTATGAATTTTTCCCACCATCCCGGTTTTGTATTGTTGTCATGCGATTTAGCATGCGAACTAGCCGACAAACCAGTGTGGAGAAGAATGGCATTGGACCGATCCCCATTGAGCTGACCCCACGTTTCGTAGGCAACATCGAACGAAGGAATCGTGCCTCCAAAATCAAGCTGTAAAGGCTCTGCACTATGATACGTCTCGTATCCAGAAACCACTCGTGAATAGTCCGGTTCGGGTCCACTCTCGTACGATTGGCTTCGAGATTCCAGCTTGTCCAAACATGGGAATGACATCTGAGGATTCGATCCAGCACCAGAAGAGCTGAGGGAACCTGAATATCGTACTAACCGAGCAGCTCGAAACGCACTTTGACCGCCAACCAAAAGACGGCCTGCCAGAGTGCGTCCTGAGTTCCGCATCGCCATCATCGCTTTAAAACAGATTGGTGCAACTGAAGGCTGAATGTCTACGAATTTACAAATCTTGTGCAAAACTGCAGCCACGGAGGTCACGTGAAATTGGTCAATGGCGATGCGAGAAATGTGGCAGTGAAACCACAGTGGAAAACGGGGTGGCTCTGGTCACGTGCCCATCTACACCTGAATGCCGTCGGTATCAGGCTTGATTTCCGGACTGGCAGCGGTTTCCGACGCCTTTTGCTCGGTCGACTCGGCGCCACTAAGCCATTTCATATAGAAGTCGTCCATGAACATCTTGGCCACGTCGGCTCGGGAGATTTCCTGGCAGAAAACAGGTTGTTTGAGAAGAGTAAGCACGTGAAGGCAGTTAGGATACACCAGAAACTTTGCATATCGCGGTTCTCGCCAGTATTCGAGGTATTCCAGATAAGCCAAGAACTGCTCATTATCGAGATACTTGTTTTGAGCAAGATAGTTGAGGTATTGAGGGTTTGCGAGGGCCTGTATGAACTGCTGAGTTAGCTCTGCAGATGCAGAAAGCAGCAAATCGATGATCCCTCGGCTACACGAAGAAAAGAATTGCAAAAAGTACCTACCTCGAGCTCTGCCTCGAATCGTGTGGGCTGCGTGGGGGGTTCTGATGGAGATTCACTCATTGCTGTATCTAACGTTCACAGTGTGTAATTGTAGAGTTCAGTTTTGGCGAGCAATGGAGTTTCCTGTTTCTGTGTCTTCCACCCCACCCACTTGTAACGATGGATACAGGGGAGAGTAGCAAAACGACCACCAAAGATGATTCCGATCAGGAAGAAGTGCATGAACAGGAGTTTGTACCGGATATCAGGCATAAGCTGGCAAGAACACCGCAATACTTTTATAACCTGTTCACCGATTCAGAGGTTAAGGCCATGGCGATATACCCTATAACGCTGCTGCTGGGGCAAATGGCGGCATTAATGACCCCGGACGAGACGTATTTCTCGGATAAAAAGAACATTTTCAACGTCATATTTGTCAAAAAGGGCTGGCTATGGACCACGGCGGTTTTTGCCATCAACACATACTATCTGGTGCTCAATCGTGGCGGAATAACAGCGTCTCGGTTCACTCTTTTGCGCCGGGCGGTTGCTAGATACATCATGGCGACGCTGTGGTGGATTCTTTTCACCCAGTGGCTATTTGGAATGCCTCTGATGGACCGAGTGTTCCTGTGGACCGGCGGATCGTGCAGTTCTGTTGCCGTTAACTCCACCTTGCCTGACTTTCCATTGCTGGATCCCGGCTTGCATCACCATTTGTCGTCAGCCACCTGTCGAGCTCGCGGTGGCCAGTGGCTGGGAGGCTATGACCCCAGTGGACACATGTTTATTCTTACGCATGGGTCACTGTTCATCTGGTTCGAGCATATTCAGGTGATGGAGGCTTTACAGGGGCCGACCACCAGGGGATTACAGCTTGTACAATGGTTCCTGGTTCTGTGGTTCTGGATGTTTCTTATGACTGCAGTGTACTTTCACTCGTTTGGCGAGAAGTTGGTAGGGTTGTTGATGGGCTACGTTGAAGTGACGTTTGTTTATCTCATTGTTGAACGATTTCCTGTAGGCAAGCATCTATTTGGCCCACAGTAAAGTGATACAATATCAATAGTAACATTAATAATAATAATAATCATCATCATCAGAATAAATACTTGCTGTTGGCGGTTTACAGCTATGCCTATGCCAAGTAGCTGCCTATGCCATGTAGCTGTCCAGCAGCTGCAGCCTCTGCTTGAACGATGCAAGTGGTCCCGTCAGAGCCGGCAGCCAACGTCTACTCACCACCACTTCACTACCGGGTTCGGCTATCTGGACTACCATAGCTCGCTCGACGTTTTCCTGGTTGCACACCAGCATGACGGTGGAAACCTTGTCCAATAGCAGCAGCTTCACCAGTCGGAATGCCCCATCTACCTGCACACTCAACGTATGAGGCAACTTGCTGAGAAACAAGTGCTGTTTTACCAAATGCACATACAGTGCCTCCCGCACCTTGTTTATGAATACGAAAAAATTCACATTGAGATACCGTCGGGCCAGCGACCGCAGAGGCACGTAAGCAGGAATGGTATGCCGAAACAACCTGAGGCTTCCCTTGTTGTCCGCACGTAAAATAAGATAGTGAGGTGTTGCAAATGCCTTATCGTTACCAAACATCTCGAACCGGATCCCGAATCCCTTATGCTTGGACAGTTCAAACCCGGTAACTCCCGTCAATCGGTGGATATTCTCCACATGTAGCGACTGCAAATCCATGCCACCGTCCTCAACAATGGAAAAACCCTTGTTTCCAACTCCTTTTAGTTCTTCCACTGTCCGGCCTACCGATCCAACCGTGTCTTTCTGACTCTGCAGTACCGTTCGTTCCAGCTTGAGTTTGGCCAGCCGTTCTTCATATGCATGGACTTCTATTAGAACCGGCAGAAACCATACAAATCAAACATAAGAAAATACTCACTTTCGTTTTCCAGCGCTTTGATGTCTGTTTTAGCCGACAAATCACCCATCTTCACTGCGGTTGAGGTCGAGCTGTGATGCGTGAATGGTGTAAACAAGCAGATCAAACAGTAGATCGAGCCGCACCGAGTACTGAAATCAAATCTCTGGCGGTGGTGAATTTTATCAGCGGAACTGTCACTCAATGCAGCGAGTATCTGCGTAAATTCCGTACAGATTTAAAATAATTTTGATTTATTTTCAGGCTCTTTGTCGAGAATTGTACAAGTTTTTCAGCAGCGTAGGCTGGCACTGAAAAATCACGAGCGGAACTCGTCAAACCTCACGAACAGCCGTCAGCTCTACACCACGACGAAAATAAATATTATAAAAATACTGTCTTGCGCCTATCAAATTTCTTCTCCTCTTCGCCCTTCTCCTCTCCTTCCCATCTGGTTTTTTGATCCAGTCGGTACCTCCTCTCATCAAGTCCTGGTATCCCTGCTATCTCGGGGTCTCCTTATATAATCTCGCGTAAATTATCCACGCCAGCGCATCAACTACCTCCACACTCGTTTCGACATTCCATTCACAAATGGAGACTGCTGAAGTTTTGCGACGCAAAAATAAATCCGCTTCAAAAATGTCTCCTGTGCTGCCTGTTACCGAGCAGTCCACCACCAATTGGAATGCCGGGGGCTCGCCAGAAGAGCACTTGATGATCGCCGAACCCCAGGGTGGGTTTTTCCAGCCGGACCTGGCGTCGGAATTACCAGAGAAAAAGAGTCTTTCTCTGTCGGAACTTTCATATATAGACAGGCGTAACTTCTTCAGCTTATGTTTCCTTTATTTATTGCAGGGGATTCCTGTTGGTCTTGCTTTTGGCAGTGTACCGTTTTTACTCAAATCAAAGCTGTCCTATGGACAAATTGGACTCTTCTCATTCGCGTCTTATCCGTACAGCTTGAAGCTGCTTTGGTCGCCTATAGTGGATGCCTGGTATAATCCTCGTTTTGGCAGGAGAAAGTCGTGGATCGTTCCAATTCAAACAGTGTCGGCGTTTGTTCTTATCTGGCTGGGTTCCTTCATTGAATCGTACATAGACGATGCCGAAGTTCATCTTGGCGCAATTACCTTCTTCTTCTTTCTTCTTGTATTTCTTTGTGCCACTCAGGATATTGCGGTAGATGGTTGGGCTCTGACACTTCTGTCTGCCCCAGCTCTTAGTTATGCCTCCACGGCTCAGACAATTGGACTCAATACTGGATATTTCATGTCCTTTACTGTATTTTTGGCTCTCTCTTCACCGGAATTTGCTAACAAATGGCTCAGGACAACGCCCATTGACACTGGCTTGTTCAGCCTCAGCCAATACCTCACTGCCTGGGGTTTCATCTATTTGGCCGGCACGATCGCTGTGGGCCTGTTCAAAAAAGAAGGCAGATCAAAGAGCGACGATGAAGAATCTGGTATCACCACTGTTTATCGAACCATGATGAAGGTGCTGAAACTCAAAAATGTTCAGAGCCTCATCATCATTCATGTGTTTGCCAAAATCGCTTTTCAAGCCAATGACGCTGTCACCAACCTCAAACTACTCGAAAAAGGTCTTTCAAAGGAAGATTTAGCCCTGACAGTGCTAATTGATTTTCCATTTGAGATTATATTTGGCTACTATGCTGCCAAGTGGTCTACCGGGCATAACCCGCTAGAACCGTGGATGGTAGCATTCGTTGGCAGAATGGTTTTCTGCGTCTTGTCCATGTTCACAGTTATGGCCTTCCCCAAGGACGGGGCGGGCCCTGGCTATCTTTTGCTTATTATTGTTGTTCATTGCATTGGCAGTTTCCTGGCAACTGTCCAGTTTGTTTCAATTAATGCATTTCACACCCAGATTGCCGACCCCTTCATTGGTGGCACTTATATGACAACTCTTAATACGATATGTAATCTGGGTGGTCAATGGCCGCGTGTCTTTGTCCTTTATGGAGTAGATCTATTCACCAGAGCCACTTGTACCGGCACCACGTCAGGAGAACTTTTCGAGCCCTTTTCCTGCGCTGCTGAAGCCGATAAAGACAAGTGCAAAAAGCTGGATGGTACATGCAACATCCAGGCAGATGGTTATTATGTGATGAATGTCGTGTGCCTTCTTATTGGCGGTGCTCTGTTCTTTACGTGGATCAAGACCAAGATGCAGCAGCTGCAAAGGCTCCCAATTGAGAGCTGGAGAGTGCGATAACTGGTTACAACTTCAGGTAGAATATATATCTATATATATATATGCATTTTCTAAACCTCCGAGAAGATATGAGTATTATATAACAGGAAGCACATAAGATATTAGAGAGGTAATACACATGTCATATACTCTCTTACTCCAAGTACAAAGCAGATTTGGCACCCTTGACTACGATTTCAGGGGTGGGGAAGGCAAAGTCTTCTAGAGTAACGGCATAAGGGGTGGGGACTTCAGCACCAGTGACTCGAACGACAGGGGCATCTAGATAGTCAAATGCTTCAGATTCCATGATTTCCGCAGCAATTTCGGCACCAACACCGAAAGCAGGGAAACCAGACTCCACAGTAACCAGTCGGTTGGTCTTCTTGACTGACGCGATGATGGTGTTGATATCCAATGGCTTAATAGATCGGAGGTTGATGACTTCAGCCTCGACATTGTGTTGCTCCTTGAGAATATCTGCAGCCTTGAGGGAGAATTCTACATTTCTGGAGTGGGCAACGATAGTGATATCGGATCCAGGTCTCTCAATCTTGGCCTTGCCAAAGGGAATGACAAAGTCGGGGGACTGAGCTTCCTCAGACATGGGGAAAGATTCACCATAGAGGATTTCATTTTCCAAGAAAACAGTAACATTGGGGTCTCGAATAGAGGCCTTCAGTAGACCCTTGGCATCCTCAGCAGAGTAAGGAGAAACAACCTTGAGGCCAGGAACCTGACCATACCAGGTGGAATAGTCCTGAGAATGCTGGGCACCGACACCGGCAGCAGCACCATTGGGGCCCCGGAAAGTGACGTTACAGACCTGAGTACCACCGGACATATAGAAAGTCTTGGCACCAGAGTTGATGATCTGATCAATGGCCTGCATGGCAAAGTTGAAAGTCATGAACTCGCAAATAGGCTTAAGACCAGCCAAAGCAGCACCGACACAGAGACCAGTGAAACCCATTTCAGTGATGGGGGTATCAACGACACGTCGTTCGCCGAATCTATCCAGAAGACCTCGAGAGACCTTGTAAGCACCATTGTACTGAGCAACTTCCTCACCCATGAGGAACACCTTGTCGTCTCGATCCATTTCTTCAGCAATGGCCTGGTTAAGAGCATCACGAACAGTCATCTGGGGATGTTAGCACCAACTCACTACAAATTACCGTAGACATAACATATTCTAATACGTTTCCTAGCTCCTGAGGGGATTTTTCCAGCCATTGTAGCCTTTTATTGGCTGTTCCTAGCGATGCCGGACCGTAGCCTTCGCATGCTGCACACACGGACCCCCACTCAACAAAAATTGAAAAGGGTCGGGATATCGGACCGGGATCGCCAACGACCACCAGACAGAAACAACCAGAAAAAAGACAAGGCAATTACCCCATAAACCAGTGTAGAAGTTCATTACTTACAGTTGTAGCGCCGCCAGACGAAGAGTTGAGTCGCTTAGACTGGAAATCAACGGTTCGCAGTGCAGCCTGTTGGCCCCAAAGGGACATGTTGGGCACGGAAAGCTTGGAAGAACCAACCAACCCGGCCTTCTGGGACAGACCAGTTACCAATCGCTTTGTAGGAACAGAAACCTTCATGTTTGTTTTAGTTTAACCTGCCAGAAAAGTACAAATCACTTGCGCTAAGAGTTTCTGATAAGTGAAAGTTCAAGAGCCCATCTTGGGTTGGTTTATTGTTGGGACGGGCGGGTAATTGGGAGTTGTTCCGGCAGCAAACCAAGCCAATCCAATCCAACCGGGTATCGGTGGGGTGGGGGAAAGAAACAAGCCCGAAGGTGGGGCCCAAAAGCAGGTTGAATGGGTGGAACGAAAGAGTGGGGTGAAGTGAAATATGAGATAACACCAATGACGTATTGGGTTTATCGGGAAGATTATTGTGAATAGGAAATGATACTTGAAATGCTATCGAAGTGAGAGTGTTTGGGCGCACTGCAATACAGTATTGACAGACAGGGGTACATTGATTCTGTACGGAGGATACTACTGAATGTTAATATAAATAAAAATATAAGTACAACAGAAAGAAAATGAAATAAAATAATAGGAAAATGAGTCAATGAGCAGACAATTACCCAGGTACTCATAAATCATTGATCATTCCAACTTTTTCAGATAATTGGTTGAAATCATGCAATTATGCCTCGTCCTGATCCGGCATCCAGATCATACCCAATCTTTCCGGCTACCTGAACCACGAAATCCCATGCGCGATCAATTATAGCTTTGGCAAGTCCTGATCCACGCTTGGCCTTGGCCGAAACGTCGTCGGGAACATCCATAGCCGTTGGCAAGACGTTGTCCGAAGCACTAAGACTAACAAACAGTGCAAATGGAACCAGCCAGACGCATATACCAATGAAAGAAGCCACCTGGGAAAACGGTGGATGAGTAGGGCCGGTATATCCTGGACGTTCGGTGAGAATAACGGCTGGAGGCAGGTTTGGATCAGAAAAGTGACGGAACCAGAACCAATGGTTCAGCAGCACAAGACAGCAGGATGAAATAAACGTCTTGGAACTCAGAGAAATGAACGGGAACCGTTTCAGATTCTGTAAATATAGCACATGGGACAAAATCGCAAATAGCGTGAGTTTGAACGGGAACGAATCAAACAGGTATAACAGCACCAACGTGGTGATCACGATGTAGATGGCGCGGGTCAGCAGCTTTTTGGTCAAAACCGTGTACTCCTCGACCAGCTCGGAAAGATAATACAGTCCGCATGCAATTGCCATTGTGAGAAGCACGAACGAGGAGCTGACTCCCACGTACGACACAAGTTGCAGGATCATGGCAAATGCGATGTGCTGTACAGTGGTGGTTGAGATGGAGTGTGGGAGATGCCGGGTACTTGGAGATTTGCTGTTTCTCCTTCCTTTGAAAAAGGCAACTGGTGCACTGGTTCGACCTTGAACCAGAAGAAATCCCCGCGATGATGTGAAGACTTTGGCGAAATATCCCGCTGGGATAGGTCTGAGGAGATAGGAGGAGAATATGGATGGGAAATGGTACCAAAAGGTTTAAATTCTGCAAGCTGACCAAATCTTGTAAATCTACACTTTCAGACGTCGGGCCTACCTAATTTGGATATGGTTTGTTCCAGCCACTTCTCCGCATGAGGGGCATCACCGTCATCGGCATCGCGAGCAGCGGGAAAAGACCAAAAGCAAGCGATATATGTATACTACTATAACGGTAGCAGTCATCTATAAATTTTCTACTGCGCTACTACCCAGCTCCTTGATGGACTGGCCATACTTAGGTCTAGACCTCCGCCGCAAGGGCTGCCGATAGTGTTTATTTGTGGGCAGCGTTGTGGAGACGGTGGGCCGAAAGAATTGCAAGAATGTCGTCTCATGGTAGCAGGCAATAACTATAGTCAAGTAGATACAAGTTCACCAAATAAATCATCCCATAGTCCATTTCGTACTTTGATACCGGTGTTTCTACTGCTCACGTGGTGTATCCACCACCGTAGATCCAAGGTATTTTTTTCCGCCAACCGCAATAGCACGAAGAATCCCTGAGCAGCCAGCCCAGCCAACATCAGACCACCACGTTTAGCTCAGGCGCTTATTTACATTCATAAAAACCTACAGAGCCTTAGCAACTTGCCTAGTATTTGTGCCTGGAAACCCTGTGTCCGTTTCCCTCACAAATTTATCATTGTAGTTTGGGTTTTTGGTGCTGTTCACCTGACCTGCAATCTCTGCCTGCCCGGCTGCATCAGTCCATTGCTGCTTCATACAAACTCTCGACTTGTAATATAAACTTCAGCCTGCCAATCAATGACCCCGCATTAACAACAAGACCCCCATGGAACCAACGTCAGAAGTACATCTTTCCGGCAAAATCGCCAATAACGACCTTGACTGGCTTGCCAAGGGCAGCCAGCTCAAAGACCAACGTGCGTATACAGACCTCTGTTTGGACCACCAAGCGCTGTTTTCTAACCTTTTTGAACAGGAACTGCTGGAGCACGAAGCAGGGCAAATTCTCTCCCCAGCCAGCCAACTGCATCTGAACCGTCTTCGCCGATATTGAAACCCCCGGTAAACTGCAAAACTATCAAGGAAGAGGAGGAGGCTGATGCCCCCGACCGCACGGTTGTCAACCCCGGACCTCCCAGCACCCCCAGGGTCAAATCAAAGCTATCCAAACAAGTCGAACGGGAAAAACTCACTAGATCAGAGTCCCCTGCTTCGTCTGGAAATGTGTCTCCGGCTCCTGAGCCCGATATTCCCTCTGACATGCCTCAGCTGCGGCATAGCCGTTCGGGCGTGAGTCCTACGGATCCTATTAATGGCACTTCAGCCCCTATTAGAAGAACCCAGAGCATCAGTGCTGAAGGTTTGAAACAGTCTGGCAACATGGCAGCCCGGAAATCAGGCTGGTTTCATTCGTTGTCCCATAAACTCACCGGCAGCTCCAAACCACCTACTACTCAACCGTTGGCTGGCCAAGCTTCCACCCTCACTCAATTTGGCCTACCTTCAAACCCCCAGCCCATTCCTACTCAACAGAAACCCAACTCGGAGTTCTATAAGTCAACTTCTGCAGCTGCTTTTTCTCCTAAATCTGCACCCTCCTCTAATCCTTCTTATGCATCCTCATCGCTGACCAATGGGAGTGTCTACGGGAGTCCCCTCGGAGCCCCGCTCACGAAGACTACCTCTGTTCCACAGACTGCTACGTCAGATTACAGTGTGAGTCCCAATAATCCTGAAATGTCTCGGACCGGCTCGTTGATGAACAAGCTTCGCCGACTGTCGACGAGAAGCCCCTCTATTTCCGAGACGGATCTTCCCCACAACCTCAAGGAACGCCTGGTTCTAAATAAGAACCCCGATAAGTACGTTTGCAAAGTTCCTGAGTTGGGGAGCATTCTTCACCCGAGGGTTCGCTTTGCTGCTGATGTATTCACGAATGACCCCCCACAACAGATTCCTTCTCGTCATCCCAAATCAGGAAACATAGTGTTCAAAGAAGATGGCGAGGTTGTCAGAACCCACCCTGTGAATCCTAACTATATTCTGCCTGCTCATTATCGGGCTGCGGCTGTCTCGGCTAGCACTTCTGCTCATGATGCAGCTGTGAGAATCGCACAGACCGTCAAAAGCAACTATACGACGAATGCGGCCACTAAGTTCCTGAAAACAAAGGAAGGCCAGAAGTCTGTTGCAGAAGAAGAAGCGAAACTCGATGACAACAAATTTGAAGACAATAAAGTAAGCAAGAATTTCATCATTGATACGCCGATGGCAAAGAAGGAGGATGAGGAGTCCGGCGAGGAAGAAGAGAAGGTGATTGAAAAAGATGAGTCCTTGGAAGCTATCTATACCAGGTGCTGCCATCTACGTGAAATTTTACCCATTCCTGCGACATTGAAGCAAATCAAAAAGAAAGAGGCTCCTCTTTCTCTGTTGAAAATCGTGAACCCACGCCCCACCTTGATCGAGGTGCTTGCTTTTGCAGATTTTCTGGCAGTTGTCCCTGTGGTAATTGTCAATCTAGACAACTGCTGTTTATCGAATGAAATGCTTGAAGTAATCTTTTCATCGATTGCATACTCAAAGAATCTCATGGCGTTATCCCTAAGAAATGTGGTTCTAGATACTGAAGGATGGAAGTTGCTATGTGCTTTCCTGGTGAGAAACTCAAATATTACACGTCTGGACATTTCCATTACAGGTTCATCTACCTCGAAGTCAAAGTCAACTCCAACGAAATCCGAGAAGTTCACCCGGTTCAATGCCAACTGGGGTCTTCTTAATAAGGCACTTCTGTGCCGAAATGGTATTGAGGAGCTTCTAATCAATGGTTGCATGATCCCCAATGAACAATTGCAAACACTGCTGATGGAGGGCCTTTCGCTGACAACTAAGCGGCTCGGGCTTGCTCTTAATGATCTTCAAAAGGAAAATCTTGTGGACGTGAATCATTGGATGCAGCAACCGAACTCTATTGTCGAAGGCTTGGATCTCGGCGGCAATGATCTGTCAGGATGCGTAGCCGAACTAGCGGAGATTATGCATTCCCATTCTCTGCTATTTTTGTCTCTCAATTCTTGCAGCCTTGAAGATGTTAAAGAGCTACATCAAGTATTTATTGAGACTAGTAGAGATTCGCATCTCCGGTTTTTAGATCTGAGCAGCAACCCGAGTCTCTTCCCTTCGTTCACCAACACGCTGGCCAAAATTCTTCCTTTTCTGCATAATCTCAGACGGATTCACCTTGATAACGAAGATTTTGGTTCAGATGATATTGTCAATCTGAGTGAGTCTCTAGCGGCCTGTAAGAAGCTGTTCCATATCAGCTTGCTAGACAACCCGCGTCTTGATTCGACTGCTTGTGCTGCATTATCAGCTGCTACACAGCTATCCGACACTATTTATATCATTGAATGTGACAACACACTGTGGCCAAACTCATTGAGGCGCCGCCTTGCTCATTACTGTATGATGAACATGGAAACTTTGGCAGGCAGAATGCAGAACTCTGTCAAGTCGGAGGAACTCTTCTTTGAGGATGAGAATGAACTTATGGACACTGGAACGGAGCTTGCTAAGGCTGTGGGGGACATTTTGGACTCTAATAAGGATTCTGATGAATTCCACTGCAAGCAGGTCACTAATACGATGGTACGACGAGCTGAACAGGTTAAGGATACTGTCCAGACTCAGTTGGCGGACCTGCTTGAAAAACGAGAGAAAGGAGAGCTCTCAGTCGAAGAGAAGGAAGCTCTACTTAGGTTGTGCTTGTTGGATGTTAATTTAGAACGAGTTATCGCTCGATATAATAATGCCTTCAAGGAGCGAGGAGAACAACCACTATCTACTCGTCTAGATAAAGGAAACGCAACCCCTCCTCCTGCACTCACACAGCATATGTTGTTGAACGATCGAGCACTGGAGAGTGAAACCTCCAGTGTTGCTGGCCCAACAACGAAGAGCGATCTGCAGGTTGCTCCCATTGCCGATGGAAGTCCTTCTACCAGCAGCAGTAGCATATCTAGAAATTCTTCCAGCACTTCTCTTCACTTGAAGCAGCAGGATCAAGAAGAAGGACAGCTTCTTAAGCTGTCTACTCTCTTGCTAAGAAACAAGGATGAGGAAGAGGAAGAGGAAGGTAGTACTGATGAAGATGTGGCCCTGACTATGTCGGTATTAACTCCTACTGAGAGTGAAGAAAGCTGCGAAAAACCTGATATCCACAAGCAGATGAACAAGATGAGAGCTGCATCTGGTGAAGAGCTTCGCAAGGCTTATTGGAACACCAAAGGAGATGGTACTTTGGCTCAATTAGTTGAAAAGCTGGAGTCCAAATATCGGCCTGAGTTCAGGAAGATTTTTGGAGAGAACGGGTCCGATACGACTATTCCTTCACCATCAACGAATTCTCCTGCAGTTGGTCCCTCGCCTGCAGCAGGTGGATCTGTGGATGATGACTCCAAGATAGAAGCTATGGACAAGGTGATAGCTAATCTTGCAGAGGAGCTCAAAAAGAATTAGAGGGCAACAGTCAGGCATATTTATAGCTATCTTTTGTATACTATAGCGCATTTTAAGTGCAATAATCATATATATCATTACGAAATGTACCCAAAACTTTTTTTATTACTGAAATACGAAAGGTATAACCATTTTAGTTCTCGGCTCGGAAAGCAGCGATCTTCTCAGCAATCTTGGCTTCACGCTCCTCTCGGGTAAGCTTAGCCTTCTTGAACTTGAGGCAGATGGCCTTGTATTCAGCCTTCTTCTCAGCGGAGACCTTCCTGGGGGTGGGGTCTTCACGGATGGCAGCATGAGCAGCTTCGTAAAGCTCCTCGATGGCATCGGGCTCGATGTCGTCTTCGATGTAAGACTTGAACAGAGTTCTGTATCGCTCTTCATCATCATCAGCCAACTCCTCCATGTACTCGGCAACGTGACCACCGACAATGTACTTTCGGAGGGTCTCGTCATCAAGGTCACCGGACTCGATGTCGTAACCGGGGAATCGCTTGGCAGAGTGGGGGACGTAAAGTCCACCATCAGAAGCACCCTTGGCGACAGCGAAAACTCGGGCACCAGTGGTGGTTCGGGTCAAACCAACATCAAGGAAAACCTTGAAGGGTCGGGGACCGTCTTCGACAGCCTCGACGAGAGAGAACTCGCCAGATGCATCTTCGTCACCAGCGTAGGTATCCTCGAGTCCAAGCTTGTTGAGGGCTCGTCGGGCAATAAGGAGACCGACAGCATAAGCAGCAGACCAGTTGGTCAAACCGTGCTTGATACCGTATCGGGGGAGCTCATGGGCGTAGGCAGCAGTGAAAACAATGTCACCGACAATCTGGGAAGAAACAATCTGGGCAGTGATGTCCTTCTTGGTGATTCGCACAACCAATCTGTACTTGGGGGAAGCGTACTTGGCCTTGTGCTGGGTGACCAATCTCTTTCGAGCGTAGTAGTCGGTCTTACCTTCTCTTCTTCTTCGGAAGGGAGTCTGGTATCGAGAGTGGTAGGCAGATGTCTTCTGGACCTTGAGGAAAACCATTTTTGATGTGTGTTGAGATGAAGTTGAATTTGATGTTGAACCTGAGTGAAAAGTTCGAGATGAGTCGTGCTGATATGTACAGTGCTCTGTTTCGCAGTCACACACACACACTCCCACCATATTGTATGGTGCTGGGCTCAGGCTCACCAACATACCAACATGGAAATGGTAGGTAAATTTTCAACCAGGAACGCAACTGATGAAAAACTTTGGTCCGTGTTTATGAGAAGGAATTAAGACCCCTTTATATGAATACAAACCCATTTAGTTCACAACTGATACTGCATCCGAATGTTTGGCATTCCCTTCATATACTAACTGTAAGCCTGTAAAAAATGCACATTAGCCAGGTTATATCGCAGGGTTGCCTAAAATATGTCATTATAATTACAATAGTAGAGTCTATGAAAATTATATCCCGTTAAATACAAGCTGCACCAGTCAGTTAAATCTATCGCATTAGTCCGTTTATCATTCACACCGTAGTCATATCACACGTTAATCCATTATCGTCTACCAGTAGCCCCGTGCCCTACAGCCATTGAGTATAGCGGCAGTTTGACTGGAGTGGTGGTGGTGGGCGAAGAGCCTGTGCTCGAGTATGCTTGGGCAAGTAAGCCTCCGCCTGAGGAGCTGATGGGCAAGACCTGCTTGACCGCGTCCTTCTTCATTTTCTGCTGCTTGGCTAACAGAGAATTGGATTTAAACAGCGGCGCTGCCGTAGGCTGTAAATGCTTTGAAGTCTGTGTCGGTGGCTGTCTGGCACTGTAGGATCTGCCTAGCAGACCATCAGCTGCAAATTCTCCACTGCTGCCGCTGGTTTTGCTTTTCAAAGCACCTGGCGCATGTATTTGGTCAATCACATGGAATTCACCACTGCCGTTGGATGCAAAGCTGGCTTGCGAGTAGTTGTTCTCGACATACGGAGTGTATTGTCGAGAGATCTTGTCAGAGGCCTGTGAACGAAGAGTAAAAAAGATGTTCCTAAGAAGCTCGTAGTCTGTATCCGAATCAGTGCACAACATGTAAAAAGAATCGGCCTTATTGATGAAGTATCGGGGGTTTTGCTGTGACCTGAGGCACATGACATGTTTGGCCGGCGCGGCCATGTCTATAGTTTCATACAGCTCAAACTCATCAATTGCGATGGTGCGGGCCTCAGAGTGATGCATAGGTCGTGAGAGTGACAGTTGGCCTGTTCCCAGTGTATTTGCAATGGCCCGATGCCAGTTTCCGTGGGTTCTCCACTGAACCCGACGGTTCAAAGCCACACAAGCTCCTTCCCGCATCAAATCTCGCCTTGGGTTTAGGAAAGCTATGCTCTTGGTATCCAGTTTGAAAACAGAAGAGGTGACCTGTAAATAATACACTGATCCCGAGCCAAGGTCCCAAGAGTTGCAGATATGCTTGAGGTATTCATAAGGTCGGAGAGGTCGGCGGACTCGCTCATCCGATTCAGTAGACAGATATACCACTTCCCACAGCATTAACTCGTCTGAATCGGACCCCAGCTCGTACCTATGCTCTGAACAGAGATCGATGAGAAAGTCGCCAATTCGCTGGTTTTCAGCCACATTTTCCTTGCGCACGGTTTGGCTGGGCAGAATGATGTCTAGGAAATCAAGGGTGGGGCCGACAGATGGGGCCCCCGGCGCCAGTTTGGACTGGCCAGTGAATGCAAACGACTCGGACGACGACTGATTTGCCGGCCGGCGGTAAAGAGGAGATATGGGAGAAGTGAGCGATGCCGGAGTGTACATGGACTCATCTTCAGAAGAAAAGCTGTCGTTGCCAGTGACAACCGACAGAATGGGACGAGGATGCTCTAAACGAGCGGTATCGTCTATGGGAGCGGGAGGAGCGGTGGCATGGATTTTGGCCCTTTGTTTGCGATATCTAGGCGGAGGAGCATCCATCTTTGTTTTTTGGACTGGACTGGACCAGTGTGGTTTGGTTGGCTGCCAATGTGTGCCTTTGTCAGGCGGAAAAGGAAAGGATGAGGACGCGTTCGCTTGTGAATGAGATGGGCACAGTACGTAGCAGCAAGTGCGTCAGCAGCAGCCAGTGTGATATATGACGATCACCAAGTGATCGGGGTCACACAAAGAAGATAATGAACTGTTGTTTTTTTAGTTCGGTTCTACAGGTCTTTATTTTTCCTGGACGTCCAAAAGTCAGCCACCTCCACGTATTTAAAGTTCAAACTCAGAGGGCTGGTTGAAGCTTAAACGCAAAATGGCCAGTGTCTCGCCGGGAGGATGGATAGTTTAATGTAAAGAGGTATTTGCAGCACAAAGAATAATACGAAGTGAAATTCCCTTGGCCGAAAAAAACTCAATGGAAGCAATCTAAGTTGTTGCGCAACGTTGTAGATGTGATGTTCTCGAAATATGGCAAGGGTGTTTACGTTTACAGCTGAGGCTGTTCTCGTTTTGGCATTCTTTTGGCCTGAATTGGAAGTGGTGAATGATTGTGTATGGGGGGACGGTGGTTACCCACTTCAGGTCCGCTAAAAAATACTACCGATCGGGGAGAATGCTAGGCAAATCAATAAGACCCGGCAGCGAAATATAGCGGCAATTGATCCATCAACTGCGGTAAACCGATGCATGTCTCACCTGGGGGTTCTTGGTGGCTTCTAGAAATGATGCATGGTACCTGCAGCTACTGCCAGACCTGTCGATCGCATGGTTTTTGATGAGCGGTGTCTCTTTATTCAATCGAACGAGGGATATGCATTAGATAGATACACTACAAATCGCCCTGTTTGTTGATGAACTGTACCATTTTGCTGGCGATAAGCGGCCCATCGTTGCGCTTGCTAGCATCTATAAGAGCCTTGGCTGCTAGCTCGTCTGTAAATAATCCACCTGCATGTCGAAGGTTGACCAGCTCCCTGATGATAAAGTCGTCGAACTCAGGATGGCCCTGGGTCGTGATAAACGAGCCCTTTCTATATAAACCCTGGATCCCACAAACAGAAGTGCTCCCCAAGTCAACAGTATTCTCCGGTACGTCCTTGACGATATCCTGATGCATTTGCATGATATTCACCGTGCTCTGTCCGAACAGCTTCTGTCCGGCCTCGCTTAGATCCAGCGTGGTTCCGCTCAGCTCCCAGCCAAGCGGGTTGACACCAAGTGTGGCTCCCAGGGCTCGACCAACTATCTGGTGCCCGAAGCATATTCCCAGCACTCTGACTCCAGAATCAATGGCCTTCCTGGTGTATTCTACGAGTTTGACAATCCATTCCTGGTCCTCGTACGAGTTATGCTTGGATCCCGTCAGCAGCAGTGCGTCCACTTGGCCCTCTGGGTATTCCTGTTTAGTCACCACGTCGTAGCCCTGGATGGTCCATTTGGTTTTATCCAGACCAGCATTGACCAGCAGTCGTTCAAATATATCATGGTACTCCCCGTATTTGGCGGCCACCATCGGGGTCGGTGTGTCGGTGTCAAGGATAGCAAGAAACGGCATTTTTAACCTATGCGGGTGCTGTTTGTAATGCAGATGTTGAAGTTGCGAGCGATTCGACTTGGATTGGTTAAATAATGAATCATTTGGAAACCCGTCTTGCAGACCCGGGGCTTTCAGCACAGCACGGGGCTGTTGCCCAATTGGGAGACAGTCGATATCAAGCGAACCATCAGCCTAGATCTGATCTGTTAGATGCAGAAAGGAAAACGCCGTGCAGCTACTTGCGAAAAAACAGAAGGAAAAAAAAAAGCATTTTCTTCTCTATCCGACATTTTAGTAGCAAAATGGCCTTTTGTGCCAAGGCTTTTTCATGCCGTGCTGCCCCTAAAGTGCATTGCCTCGTTCGCTGCGCAATCCGCCGATTACAAAACATAAAAGCCATCGATTTGGTTCGCTTCCACACCATCATCTCATTTCCCTTCCTGTACAGTTATGGTATCCAATACATTGGTTTTCGCCAACCTTGCTCGAAAAGGCTTTTCCGAGGCGTCTGGAGCTCTGCTAGGACTTATCCCAGGCGACGCTCCTGCTGTATATTGGGCTGAGCTCAAATCGTTTGGAAGAATCATCGCGGTGTTTGCGACTGCGGAGAGTGCAGTGCGGGTCCGTCAACAAATCGAAACCACTATAGCAGCAACCTCTTCGGATTCGGTTGTAAAAGGTATTAAAGTGTTTTATGGCAATACCACTCCTCTAGACTTGGACGCAGCCCGCAATACTCTTCAGCTTCCTGATCCTGGAAAGCTGTGGTTGTTGTCTCCTCCTCCGAGTCCTCCAGTGGGCTGGGAATCAAAGGCTGAATGCGAGCCCAACAAGGAAACCCACTTTGATATTGAACACCTGCATCAGGCACTAACTAGACACCTGGTTCCAGATGAGCTGGAATCGCCGTCTTCCGCAAAGGAGAGACTTGGCTCGGATAGTCCTAATTATGCGGTTATATTGCCGTCTACCACTATTGAGAGGCCTGGTCTCAAATTAGACACCAATGCTGCCGTCAGAATCGACGCCGATGAACCTGTTTCAGCTTCGTCGCAGATTTCTACTCCATCTATAGTGGTTGAGTGGGAAAAGGATGATTTATCTCCAGCCTTTGAATCGGGCGTAGCTTTTCCTCGAACAGAAATGCCCCCGATGATTAGAAATTGACAAGCTAGAAATTATGTACACTATTTATTATATGCATGGGGAAAATAAAACGGAATACCTATTGACAGTGTTAACAGAGACTTCTTCGAGATACCTACTTGACAAGATCCTATCATATGTAGCACAGCCGGCTTGCCCTGCAGCAAATACGCCTACAATGTCCCTCCAAGAATACAAAAAAATTAAAGCAATAATTACCGTGTTAGGATTTTATATACACTATTTATTATTGGGCGCGGAGCAGTAGAAAATCACCATTTGACTTCGTAGATCATCCGCTGCAACATGCCAATATATATGTACACGGGCACAAACAAAAGCTATACTTCGAGCACAACGTTGAGCTGTTTTATGGAGACTAATTGGCGTCAATAACCGGTGCCAGTGAACCGGTGTCATTGTATTGAGCCTTGAAAAATGTGTAATGCAACACAATGTCGTCGACATTGGCCATAGCCGGGTCCTTGGCAAAGTCTGGATCCAGGAAAAAGAAGACCGGCATGTCTACCTCTTCACCAGGTCTAAGCTGCTGCTCTTCAAAGCAGAAACACTGGATCTTATTAAAATATGCAGCTGCTCGCTCGGGGACCACACTATATGTGGCCATGCCAATGATATCCTTGTCGGACACATTTTTAGCCTTGTAAAAAGCCAAGGCAGTTTCTCCCGGCAGCACCTGAACCTGTTTCTGCTGTGGTCTAAACCTCCAGGGCATCACCGCCGACACTTCCGACGAAAAATTGACTGTGATGCGCTTTTTTCTGTCAACCGGCACAAGGCGATCCGCCGTGAACTTGGTATTATCTGTGATTGGAGTACCACCCCAACCTGTACGCTGACATATAGCTCTATATAGTGGAACTGCTGCATACGCTAAAGCCAGTGTAGCTATTATACCGGACGTAGCATACAGAGCCACCGAAAGTTCACCTTTCCTGGTTCTGGATCGCCGGGCTTCGTTTACACCACGGATAAAAGCGTCCCGCCGCTCCTGGTCAGTCAGTCGCCTTGCCAATGACGAGGAAAACAGCCTCCGTCCAAACATCCCTCTAGTCCACTGACGAGAAGACATTGGCCCTGGTGGGTTTTGGTTTTTCCGGTCGGTTGATTTGATTTGAGAAGAGTTGAGTGCTTGCCTGATTTCCCTTCCCACCAGAGTCCCATCTGGATGGATTCCGCCGCATTTAAGCAAAAGCCATTTTCACTTTCCCGTTTCTCCAGCTTTCCCCACATTACAGTCATAGCAGCGCCGGCTCAACTTTCGGTTTAAAACTGCTGCCTGCCACCCATGTCCACTCCGGAGACCATGGCTGCTCATGGCAGTCTTTCCAAAAAGCCCAAACGGCAAAAGGTTGACCATGCCTGTGTATACTGCCGCCGGTCTCACATGACCTGCGACAATAAGCGACCCTGTTCGCGCTGTATTCGGCGAAGTATTGGCCATTTGTGCCATGACGAGCCAAAAATGAAAAAGGACATCAAGCGCGAGCCTGGTGCCGATATTCAAGACAGTCCGGTTCAGAGCCACAGTGTTTTGCAGGGCTCGGGCCGTGGCCTCGGCCCAGGTGCTCCTCGCATGTTGCTGGATACTCCGTCCATGCTGGTGAATGACTCGCAAAACCACAACGGAAATGCTGTAGAAGCGTGGCAGAATCAGACCGCTTTACAGGCGGATCAAAGTCAAGCCGGTGATATGGGGAATTCTGGGGGTTCTTCCTTCTCTAATACTCCGTTCAACCAGGCTCCGATCTTCTTTTCGGAACATGCTGGTTCTGAGTTCTCGTCTCTCAATGACTTTTTGGCTATTATTGACGAGCCTGGTATTATGAATGCTGACGGGTTTGACATTGAAGATGGTGTGGGCGATGTTTCGGTTCAGAATAGCCAGTTCTCAAACAATGGAGCCAACAACAGCAGCACTCTGTCCATCTCAGGGCTTTTGAACAATGAAAATAACAAACCGAGAAACAATTCTACAGTCGGTACAGACTCTGCTAGAGACAAATTTTTCATGACTGCTGCTGATCCTTCCGAAGATATTTCTCCAGAAGAGCGACTCAAACAGGTTATCCATGCCAAACTAGAAGCTGGGCTGTTACAACCCTTCAATTACGTTAATGGATATCAGCGGCTGCAAAAGTATATGGACACTCATATGAATCAGAACAGCAAGCAGAGAATATTAAAACCTCTGTCAATATTCAGGCCCACATTCCGAGCAGTTGCTCAAAGCCTCAACGACGTGGATCTGGTCCTGGTTGAGGAAGCTTTCGAGAGAATGCTGTTAGACTACGATAGGGTGTTTACATCTATGGCTATTCCAGCCTGCTTGTGGAGACGAACAGGAGAAATATATCGAGGAAACCGGGAATTTGCCGGCTTGGTCGAAGTGGACGTGGAAGACCTTAGAGATGGTAAACTGGCTATATACGAGCTCATGAGCGAAGAATCGGCGGTAAATTACTGGGAGAAGTACGGTAATATTGCATTTGATTCTGGGCAAAAGGCGGTTTTAACCAGCTGTAACTTGCGAACAAGAGATGGTCGTAAAAGAAGGGCTTGCTGCTTCAGCTTTACTATTCGTCGGGATCGATATAATATTCCCAGCTGTATTATTGGTAATTTTATACCCATACATCCGTAATTATAATTATAATTGGTCTATACTTAACTCACTAATTTGCCTCTACAACCTGACTCTTCTTATGCTTCTTTTTGTACTCCTCCAGCGATTCGTCGTCCAAAATATCTTCCCAAGCTTGTTCGATTATGCTCTTAGACTCGCTTCTCTTTCGCTTTTTCTCGGTCTGAGATTCGTCAAGGACATCTTCCGCATCATGCAGCTGACTGGTGATGAAAATCGGCAGACTGGGCGAAGTTGCAGTTTTGATCTGAACTGATCGGATAGCAGTCCAGGGCTTGACCTTCTCAGTGAAGTAGCTGAGGACAGCCTCTGCATTCTCAGCAATCTGTTGGGGACTCATTGAAGTATATCCGATTTTTATAGAGACAGTAGTGCCGACTGTCTGCTGGAGAATTGTTGAGTTGAGAATATCGTCAATTTGAGACTTGATTTTGGCAGCCTTGATTTCCTCACCGACCTTGATGGACAGAGGAATTTTCTTGGAGTCGTAAAAGATCTTGCCCAAGAGCTTAGGCAGAGAGGTAATCACCGCATCTTCTGCAACGAATATGTCATGCTCTGATCGGAGGAGACGCTTTGATTCGTAGGACTTGAACTTTCCCTTGAATTTGGATACACCAATAATCCGCTTAAGAGCAGGGATGTCCTCCAAAAGAGCGTCCTTGTACTTTCTCTGGGGATCTTTGGAAATCATGCAAACACTAATATCGTCTTGGGAGGGATAAATAGAATGCTTTAGGAGAATTCGCTTGGGCTTAAGAGATTTTTTGTCAGAGGCATACTTTTTGGTAATGATATTCAAGAACAGAGCATCGGCGGCATCCTGGCCATCTTCAAATAGTTTTGACTTGGAATCGGAGTCTTTCTCTTGCTTCGAAATGTAGTTTTGCAGTGCTGTAGCAGCTTCCTGGACCTTTTGGTTGGAATATTCCATTTTAGATAGGTTAAGGCTGTTGGTGATATTTTCCAAAAAAAAAAAATTTCCGCTATATGCCATGAGGCTGATCGACCCTAACTGGGATGGATAGTTTTCGATTTTTCAGTGAATTAACGGGTGGTATTTCAGGTAATTATAGAAAACATGAGCTAAATTTTGTATACGAGAGACTTATTTGATGATTAAAATGTTCAAAAAATCGAGAATATTCCATTTATTATTTGTAAAACATGCCCGAGTCGATAATATCGCCCTGGGCTCGTCTCTCTCACTCTATTTCTCTCGTTAACATCCCAACCTGCGCCGGGACAACGTAAACTCTACCAACCAGCAACATGGTAAGCACAGGATCCAAGTCGATTGAGCAACAGCGAGAAAAGCTAACTTTGTAGGGCAAAAGAAAGAAGAGTTCCAGAGGACCCACCAAGAAACTAAAGCAGGTGCTGGCTACGACGTTTTCGTGCTTGTTCTGCAATCACGAGAATGCCGTCGTTTGTAACATGGATAAGCGTATTGGTATTGGCAGCTTGAACTGCAAAGTATGCGGACAGTCATTCCAAGCTAGTATAAATGGTAAGTATTTTCTGACGATGCTACTGAAGGTTTATGTAATATTTGTTTCTTTTGGTTATTAACCCTGCTAGCTCTTTCTGAACCTATAGATGTTTACTCCGAATGGGTGGATGCCTGTGAAGCAGTTCGAAAAGACGAGCCGAATGGAGCGTCTTCTCCTACATCAGCACCGGCAGCTGACGATGAACCCGCCGAGGACGAAGCTGCTGACCTTTCTGATTTGGACGAAGCTGAGTTCGAGTAGTATAGAAAATTGTAGTTGATAATGAATATTATATGTACTATAAATCTGGCACGTTACGTTTTGTTCAGTTCCTACGGCGTGGATCGCTGACTTCCTCTACCTCCCATTTTTCACACAAACTCCAGGCGATGAAATACCGCTGGACAGGAGGATTCCCGCGCCACGCTGGGGTCCTGCTGAATATAGCGCATTTCAGTAGGTGGAAACACCCCGGAATTCTCCGTAAGGGTCTTTCGCGCTCGTTTGTCGACCCTCCTGCTGGCTCGGATCCCGGATCTTGGACCGACAAGATACGATCTGCCATCATATCGCTGCTGCCGGCCGACCAGCAGGATGACATCAGGCGTAAACTAATACATGAAGAACGAGAGCGTTCTGCCATCCGTATATCTCAAGAAAAGCCCCTAGATCATACCGTTCTGGCTCATGAATCGGCTCTTCATACAACCAGTTCTGACTTTGCCGAAATTGTCAACCGGCTAGCTACAATTCCCCAACCAGCTCTGGCTCCTGCATTGACTCAGGTCATGGAAAAGTATCCCCTATTCCGAGGAACCCTTCCTGAAGACACTGCTGTACTTCTTAGCCTGGCTCTGTATCATACTCAGCAATACTCATTAGCTGCTCGCATTCTACTAGATAACTTGTCTCTCGGTATATCATTATTCTCTGGTTTCTGTTCGAAATTGGTTCCCGAAATGTCTGCCGTCTATGGGCAGAACTTTGTCCTGGGGAACATGGTCGAGGCGTTCGTCTCCATGGGCCAGATCCCTACTATTTATCAGCTGCTTCAAGAGCTGGGTGAAACAGAAGAACAATGTCATAAGCGAGTTCAAGATGCCCAACTCCTGCTGAAGCTCAAAGAAGCGAAGCTACGTGATGAAGGAGTTGCGATTGACTTCATAAAATCATCTACAAACGGGCGTTGGATCCCACAGCTTTTTGCACACCAAGATCTGGATATTCGCACTCGGGTAGAGCTATTTTCCTACTTGACTGACATAAAGCCCAGCTTCTACAGTGATCTTATTTTTAGACGCTTCAAACAAGCATTTATTGGCCAAGAGCACGCTTTGCATAACTTCATTTTAGTGAAGAAGCATCAAAAATGGTGGACCCCGGCAAATACCGAACTGTTCACAAAAGCATTAAATCAGTGGTACTATGAATTTTCTCCTGCTGATATGAAATCTATTGCATTGATACCCGACAATGGTCGACAGTTTTCAAAGCTCTTCAGGGCCTACAAAAAGTACCACAAAAAGAGAAGCCCCACTCTATCTCAGCAAGAGAATGATAGTGTTCTTGAGGTGTTTCTCACGCAGGCGATTTATTTCAAGCAGACGATGACGATCACGGAGATTATCAAACAAGGGGCTTGTAATAATCCGTATCTGGTCTCGGAAGCAATCAACACTGTTCTCTGGGGGAAAGCCAAGAGTAATACGGATGACCAGGCTTTATATGTCCACTCACCTTCAGACTGTGATCTGCTGCAACGGATATTCTCTAACGTTCCTAATACTGTACTGGAAAAGGCCCTAACCCGATCAATGTGGAAACTGGGCCATTCACCTCCAGGCAGAATACTATGGGATTTCCTTGCTGCAGTTGAAAGCAGCCCCCAGATTAGTCGTCTCCCATATCAATTTGAGAGGTTAGCATCGGCTGCCATTGCTGGTCGGCCCCATTTCGAGCAAATGAGATACATGTCGCTAAACAAGGTGTCAGCCGTGGGCATCATGACGAATTTACATACATTTGTATCGCATCTGCGAGTTACAGAGTCGCATGATGATAGGTTTGACTCGGATTCGAAGCTGATTTTGGCAGGCTTAGTGCTGCTAAGTGAAAAGGATTCTGGGCCCAAGCTTTTCCCGACAGAAACTCTCCCTTCAAGAGATGTATACCTCGGTAAGGTTATCACCGATCTTTTCAGAAGATGGGATGAAACTAAGGCCACTGAAGTAGTTCAGTTTCTGAATCAGCGCAATATTCAACCACCAGACGACGCGATTGTTAAGGCCATCGGCATGCTTGTATATAGGAACCAGTTTCCTTTAGCCTTACGACTTATTGAAACACTTCCAGAAACGCCTCCCGCTGCATTCTACAAGTTTCTGGTTCAATCTAGTCGGAATTATCCTTTTGTTTGTAAGAAGATGCTCTCATGGCTGAGGAAGAGCAAGAACATGCATATACCATCATATGTGATCAGAAAGATGATTGCTGGGTACTCCAGCAGCCCTATTTTATCTTCAGCACAGTGCAATAACCGCATTATTCCGTTAATTGGAGTACTACGTTTTAGACAAGCACCTATTGGCGAGCATACTGCCGAAGCAATAGTAGAAGGCATTCTTCGCCGAGTGAATGACAGAGGAAGAGGTAGCAAATCCAGACTCCTGTGGGCTATAGATCTGGCTAAGAGTGAAGGAGTCGCAAAGGAAAAAGTTCAAGACTGGGTGAGAAACGTGGAGCTCATGAGATCTGGCCGTAAAGGGTACTGGGAAAGAGGGAGCAGACGATAAGACGCAACTTTGAGCCGACCGGTACCATCAAAATTTTGTAAATAGAAATGAATTACGAAAGCTTATGTAAATTGAATGATAAAATATCTATACATCGTTACGAGTATATACATGTTTAATGAGTTATCGTAAAGAGTGCCGTTTGGGCTCTGATCGGCGCCGCCAGATGAGCGGCGTGCGCGGGTCGCGTTGTGTGCGCCAAACAATCGCCTACTTTCTTTCCTACAACCAAGGCAAAATGCCCAAACTCTACAATAGCACACTTGATGCTTGGTCGGAGAACAGAGCGAATCAGGAAAAAAATGGTGGCACGGACAAGAAGGCGGCTTCAGCTGTGCTCAGCAAGGTCTTGCGCAGCTTTGATGATGGAGTAAGCAGGAAACGGAAGCTGCCGTGGGCGCCTGAAGAGACCAAAACAGCCAAAGAAGTCAAGCACTCGGCGGCAACTAGTGGTAAAGAGGTTTTAGGAGGACTGAAGCTCAGTGCTCAGCAGCAAAAGGTGTTGGATATGGTGATGAAGGGACACAGTCTGTTCTTCAGTGGTGCTGCAGGCACCGGTAAATCATTTTTATTACATCACATCATCAGGCAGCTGAGAGCCGTATATGGCCCAGAAGCGGTTGGAGTGACTGCATCTACAGGTTTGGCTGCTGTGAATATCGGTGGTTGTACTCTGCATAGTTTTGCCAAGATAGGACTGGGGAGGGAAGACTCTGGTAGAATGATCAAACGGCTGATGAGAAACAAGGAGGTTGTTGATAAGTGGAAGGCTCTCAAGGTGCTGGTTATCGATGAAGTTTCTATGGTTAATCCTGGATTTTTTGATAAGATAGAGATGTTGGCTCGTGGCCTGCGTAGAAAAGACAAGCCTTTTGGCGGGGTACAGTTGATCATCACAGGGGACTTTTTCCAGCTTCCTCCGGTGATCAAAGAGGAAGAACGATCAAAGAATCCCAATATGAAATACCTGTGTTTTCAATCCAAGACATGGAAGACAGTTATTCAGAAGCATTGCATTTTGACCGAGGTTTTCCGTCAGAAGGGTGATGGGGAGTTCATAGAGATGCTCAATGCCATGCGTCAGGGCCAATTGACTGAAGAAATGAACCAAAAGTTCAGAAGGCTGAACAGAAAAGTGGAATACAATGATGGGATAGAGCCAACTTTCCTGTATTCTCGGCGAGATTTTGTGAAAAATGAGAACGATAGTCGCCTTAATAACTTGCCTGGACAGCTTAAGAGATTCCTTTCACAGGACACAAGGCATGAACGTAGCCTTACTGCGGAAAGTGCAAAGCAGTATCTTGATACCATAATGGCCGAGCAGGAACTGTGCTTGAAGGTCAAGGCTCAGGTTATCCTCATCCAGAATCTGACTGTGGACCTCGTTAATGGTTCAGCCGGCGTTGTGGTGGCATTTGTTGCTGAAAAGTACCTGTCGTTGTTCCGAGATCAAGATTACGACGAAGAGTTTATTACCATGTATAATTCTATGCTACTTGCTAGAGGCAACGTCCCGGTTAAGGCCAAGGCCAAGTTCAGTCGGTTGTCTGCTCCAGTACAGACAAAAGTAGTCGCAGCCTGTGCTCCAGAGATCGACGATCAGCGATACCCCCTGGTGAAGTTCCGACTCAACACCATGCCAGGAATGAGTTCACTGTACCACTATCATCTAGCGGTGCCTACGGAATTCTCCTACGAAGATGCACTTGGAAATAAAATGGTTAGTCGGAAGCAAGTGCCGCTGATTCTTTCGTGGGCCTTATCTATTCACAAGTCCCAGGGACAGACTCTCCCACGGGTGGTTGTAGATCTCAAGAACATCTTTGAAGATGGCCAGGCATATGTCGCCATATCACGGTGTACCACGACGGAGACTCTGGAAGTGCGCAATTTCACGCCGCAAAAGATACGTGCCAACTCGCATGTACTTGAATTCTACAGTAATCTTCACAACGATCTCCACCACTAAGGTTTTTCCGGTGGTCCTATCGGTTGGTGGGGTGGGGGGTTTTATGTGAGGTGAGGGGAATACCGGCTGATTTGCAACTTCGGAATTTTCCAACTTGACTTTCTCCACACCCCGCAGCGAAACGACAATGACTTCAGAACCGAAGAGTATGTTTTGCACAAACCCCCCGCCTATTCAGAGAAGGCATTTTAGCTGTAAACAATATGCTTTACGTAGATCAAGCGTGTTGGGTGGGGCCAATTACTAGGTTGATTGCTAACAGTATTATCTAGGCTTGCCATTTCAGTACCAGTTTCTCAGTGGAGCCATTGCAGGCATCTCCGAGGTGTGTAACAATATAGATGTGGGATTTGGAACGAACATGTAAATGCTAATAATTTTCTTTGTATAGATTCTCGTCATGTATCCACTGGACGTGGTGAAGACGCGAGTGCAGTTGCAGGTTACCGGAGCGGCTCCTGGTGCAGAGACCTATAATGGTACGTTTGATTGTTTCCGAAAAATCATCAAAAACGAAGGTTTTTCGCGGCTTTACCGTGGTATCACTGCTCCAATTCTTATGGAGGCTCCTAAGAGAGCAACCAAGTTCGCAGCCAACGATGAGTGGGGGAAATTCTATCGACGGCAGTTTGGCATCGAGAGCATGACTCAACCGCTTTCGATTTTGACCGGTGCCACGGCTGGAGCTACAGAATCCTTTGTGGTGGTTCCATTTGAGTTGGTGAAAATCCGACTTCAGGATAAGTCGTCGACTTATACCGGTTTGGGCGACGTTGTTACCAAAATCGTCAAGCAAGAAGGTGTTTTGGCACTGTATAATGGGTTGGAGGCCACCTTGTGGAGACACATTGTGTGGAACGCCGGTTACTTTGGATCGATTTTCAAGATCCGTGAATTGCTGCCCACGGCCAAGACTCAGTCGGAGAAGACCCGAAATGATCTGATCAGTGGATCCATTGGTGGTACGATTGGTACGGTGCTCAACACTCCCTTCGATGTAGTCAAGTCTCGAATCCAGAACACCACTAAGGTGGCTGGTGTGATTCCCAAGTACAACTGGACCTTCCCTGGTGTGCTCACTGTTGCTCGAGAAGAAGGATTTGGAGCTCTTTACAAGGGTTTCCTGCCTAAAGTCTTGCGGCTGGGCCCTGGAGGTGGTATCTTGTTGGTGGTTTTCACGGCTTGCACCAACTTCTTCCAGCAGTATGCTTGAAGGTGAGCAACGATCGATATAGAGTATTATTTAGTCTGTTGTCTGTAGCGCCGTATAGAGCAATGTCTTAGAATAAAATCAGCGGTGCTGCTCAATTCATATCGGGCCAAGTTCGTATTCGGATCAATCATTGTTAAGTTTTCTTCGCACAACTGTTTACTGAAACTACTATTATTATAGCCCTACAACATCAAACTGCAAACTAACCACGTATAGTCAGATTTTACCATTCAAATTCATTTAGATACTGTTTCACATTGTTTTTTTCTTCTCCTGTTACAAAACTATCAATCTAAATTACACTAGATGTCCTACCCACCGGCCCTAGCCTGTTCCTATACGATTTGCCTGCAAGAGCATCGCGATGACGAACAGACCTGAACACTAAGACAGTAGGTTGTTCTCTCCATAAGCTTGACGCTCGCCCATTCAGTATGGAAATCTATGAAAGGCAAGCAACACGTATGCTATGGATGCCGCACTTTATACAATAATAAAGGATTGAAGAAGAAGGAAAATTTGTGCCCCAGCACAATATTTATATCGGTGGGTCACCTCCCATCTCCTCGCTCTCGCTTCAGCCGTCAACATGCAGCCTAACCATGCGATTTTGCGCAACAAAGGAAAGCAGAAGGCAAGTGGCTCTGATTCTTCTGAAAACGAAGATTCTGCTGTACTAGTAGTCAAATTCTCTGACTCGTCTATACCGGACCTTACGTTGGAACTGGAAGATGTCAAGACTACCACCGTCTCATCGGTCCGTCGGGAAATCCGAAATGCCATCGGAGGCAAAATGCTCAACAGAAGACTACGGTTGATTCGAAACGGTCGCGTTCTGAATGACAAGGTCGATATGTATCAGGAGATATTCGGCCCCAGCTCGGCGGTGTCTAAGGGCCCCAATGATAGGCCCAGGGTGTACATTCACTGCTCAATTGGCGACATTCTGTCCCAGACCGAGCTGGCAAAAGAGAATGAATACGACCAGAGAATTCCCACCAGATCCACATTGCCTGAATTGCGTGGATTCGACCGGTTGAGGAATTCGGGGTTCTCTGAGGAGGATATTGCCCAGCTTCGGCAGCAGTTTGGCCGGCTCCACGGCTACGGCACAAACGAAGATATGACCAGAATGGAGGAACAATGGATAGATACAGGTGTTCAGGATGGCCCCGCTGATGTCAGTCTCGGTGGGGATTACGTTGACGATCTGATTGGCATACTGGTTGGCATGTTTCTCGGAGTTTTTGCCCTCTTCTTCCTTAAGGAGTCGAATATCTTCTCCAAGAGACAGCAAAAGTCTATGGTGGCAGGCATAATTGTCAACTTCTCGTTTGCTCTGCTAAGAAATCTGATGTAGTTTCCTAGTTATTTATTTATTCACACGCGCGCACCGCCTCTATGGTTGGCAGACGTTTGCACTGCAGGTGCACTGTACTTGCACTTTAGGCTGGTACCTGCTTGGCACCGCCAAATCTTGCCTCTAAATTATCAAAAATATAGTCACAAGCATGCTCAACTGGCTCGTCAAACAGGTACGGAAGAGCAGGAACCACAGAAAGACCCAACACAATGGGAAAGTATGTACGGACGTTGACATTTTTGATGTTTTTCAACGCAGCGCCCGAGTATCGCACTGTAGAATGGATGGTTAATGCAGGAAGACCCATGGAAGCGATGGACTGGAAAACGGCTCGTTTAACTGTCACGAATCGCCAGTCAGGAGCTCCCTCCGCGATCTTGAGCTGTTCCTCACTCGTCAGCTCCGGTGGGTGCTGCCACGGCTTAAGTCCTGGCACTAGAAGACCTTGTTGGCGGAGACGGGCTTTCCAACCTTCATAGGCAACATCTCCAATCAAATAAGCCCAACTGACAGTATAGGCCGTGGAAACAATTCTGGGATGGGCTACCGGCCGGAAAGATTCTCCTACATCCGAAGTGTATGCGACGTATCGATGAGTGGCTGCAAGAATGGTCTTTTTACGAGGTTAATGATCTGGCTTTGACGAACCTCCATGGTTAGTCGGCTACCTACCCTGATTCGGGAAGCATAAGCTGCGTATCTGACATTGGAGTCGGTGGATTCAGAACCCGATCCGTCCTTGATTCCCTCTACAAAGGTGTCTTGCCTGTTGTCTATTTTGTCTGAGCTCATTGTTTGGGGCGTCTCGTCTTGATAGGAAGATGGCAGGATGGCAACTCCGCAGCCGGACGTCCGATTCATGTTTAAGATGTGCCGGTGCCCAAAAAGAAACCATACAACAAGCCATTGTCGGTTCTTGGAATAAAATTCGCCCGCAGCCGACCCGAGCTCTAATATTCTGGGGAATTCATTCAATTCATCTATAGGACATTTATGTTTTTACCAAGATATTTTTGCGATAATTCCTCGCGGGAAAGCTCTGGCTAATAGCTTTCTAATTTCGTCCATTGCCAAAATGCCAATTGCCAATGGCAGTGGAATCAACCAGTACTTGACAGGAACAGAAGAAGTCAGGAAGAGGTTCTGAAGGCCCGGGACTTCGGTAACGAAAATAGCAATGATGAAGCCCAGAAGCGCGCCAATAGGAAGCCAGATGTTTCGTCTTGTTTTTCGAATGGGATCGGCCTGCAAGATAGACATTCGGCGGTTTCTCACCGAGAGCATATTTCCCCACTGAAGTATGACCAGTGTCACAAAATATACACATTGGCCGGTATTGTTGAAGTTGGTCAGTTCTTCTTGAGTGTACCCGTGAAATCCATCAGTATATTTCTCGAATGCGAAGAATAGGTCATTCATGGGAATCTTGGCCTCTTTCCAATAGTAGAAAAAGAACATGGCATGGGCAGCTATCATTTCCATCATGCCAATGAATAAATAGGACTGGCCATAAATTTTTAAGTTGATAAGGTGGTCCTTTTTGGCATTTCGAGGTTTGAGAGACAGAAGATCGAACTCTTCCTTCTCCATAACCAAAGTCAGAGATTGGACTAAATCTGTAAAAACGCAGATAATAATCATGAGGAACGAAGAAAGAGGAAGAGGCACGCCAAAGAGCATGTTGGTAAGCACTGGCCAGATCTCTGACCAAGAACCGGCCGGCAGTAGGTAAGAAATTACCTTTTGAAGATTCTGAAATACCAATCTTCCCAGTCGGATGCCTTCAACAATGGAAGAAAAGCTACCGATCAATATGAGATCGGCTGCTTCCAAAGCAACATCGCTACCCGAGGCAACTGCAACACCCACATCGGCAGCCTTTAGAGCAGGAGCATCATTAACACCATCACCTGTCACCGCCACGATATCATCTCTCTTTTGGTAAGCCTCAACAATCTTCAACTTCTGCTCGGGTGTAGTCCGAGAAAATACTACTTCCTCGTAGCAGCAAATGACGTTCCAATGCTTCTCAGTAGCACTGTCAAGATCGTTTCCTTCTAAAACCAAGGCACACCTTTCAAAGTCTGCTTGGGTGAACGGCTTTGTAGCATCATCTTCGGCGACGATACGCTGGATATCGATAAAAGAATCTGGCTCAGCTTGAACGGTGATAATTCCGACCTGACGGGCAATGGCAGCGGCGGTGTTTCTGAAGTCACCGGTAACCATAAAAAATCGGGGGCCAGCTCGTCGACATGTAGCTACAGTCTCCGGAATCTCTGGTCGAGGGGGATCGATGATTCCGACCAAACCAATAATTGTCAGATCTTTGAAGCCAGTCGTATTCACTTCATCACTAAATGAATTAGAGCCGATAGGATGTGAAGGCTGAAATTTCTTAGTGCAAAGTGCAAGAACACGCTGACCTTGCGAAGACCACTTCTCCTGGATTTTAACAAATTTCTGTTTGACTGATCTAGTCAAGGGAAGTATGTGCTGCTCTTCGGTAGACCAGAACTTGGTACAAGCATCAAGCACGATATCAGGAGCACCTTTGCAGAATAGAGTGAGTTCAGAAGAGTCTGAATCGCTCTTTTCGTCAATCTCTCGGTACAACGACATCATCCACTTATTCCTGGAATTAAAAGGGATAGTAAATACATTCTCCATCATCGTGTCATACTTGGCAGAAGGAGCCAAAGACTCGCCAAATCTAAGAATGGCACAGTCAGTAGCATTTCCGATCATCTTTTCCTCAGCGATGGGGAGATTGACGCTCTCGGGGTCGAATTTAGCATCGTTACACAGAACACAGGCTTTATGCAACAGCTCCATGCCCTTATTCTGCTCCAGAGGTCCTCTAATCGCTTCATCTGTTGTCAGTTGATTGTCAGCAAATCCGAGCCGTGTAACAGACATTTTGTTCTCTGTAAGGGTGCCAGTCTTATCCGAACAGATAACAGTAATAACACCAAGCGTTTCCACAGTTGAGAGTGATTTTGGTAGAACCTTAGCAGACTGCATTCTTCTGGCAATCAAAGACAGTGTCAGCGTAACAGCAATCGGCAAACCTTCGGGGATGAACGCAACAATAAGACCCATGAGGTTATCAAGAAGACCGACAACAGTGATAAATTCTTTGTGATCTCTGTGTAACCAGACTCCCCATATAAGAGCAATGGTGGAAATCAAGGCTAAAGTCAGAGAAATAATCAATATAACAAATCTGTTGATCTCTTTCTGGATGAGAGTGGTTTCGCTCTTCTTGCTATTGGTGAGCTTAGATATCCTTCCGATAACAGTTCGACTGCCGGTCAGGAGTACTAAACACTTGGCCTTGCCGTTAATAATATTAGTACCCATAAGAGCGATGTTGTGCGCATCTAAAAAGGACTCCTCACTTGGCTCAGAGTTACCACGAATACTCTCTGACTCGCCTGTCAAAAGTGATCGATCGAACTGTAGATCGTCACTAGCCTCGACAATTCTCATATCAGCAGGTACTTTGTCGCCGGACGAAAGAAGGACAATATCACCAGGAACCAGCTCAGCAGCAGGCTTTCTGAGGGTTTGACCTCCTCGAACTACCACAGTCTCGGTAGGAAGGAGATTCAAGATACTCCCCATGACCTTACTGGTCGACCAATCTTCCAAGGCAGAGAAAACAACTTGGAGAAAAATTACGATCAGGATCAAAACAGCCAGGGACAGATTAGTAGCAGATGGGGGGTTAGAAAGGGGCGGCCGCCAACAGATGAAGAAGACAATAACACCGACCCACAGAATGGAGCAAAACCCTCCAAACATATACCTCAAAAGCTTCCAAAAATAATTTGGCTTCTTGATAGAGAAACTGTTTGGGCCATATTTTTTGGATCTGCTTTGGACGGTGGAGTCATCGAGGCCTATCGCAGGGTCGATATTGAAGGCCTTGCACAACTCCAACGGGTCCCGAGCTTGATAATCGAGACCTTTGAAGTACTCATCATTCGAGCCGTCTGAATTCTTCTTTCCATTACCTGAAGATACTTGAAGAGAAAGCGTTCGGTAAGAAATGACAAGGCCTGGGTCTTGGGTAGTGGTACGACGCTCAGCTGAAGCAGTGGTGCGAGGAAATTCAGACAATCTTGTCATGATAGCCATTCAGACAACAAACACTGAAGTGAAGAGGAAGCCTAATTGTTAGAGATAGAAGGAATAACTACTATTAAAATAGGGATTATTCACGGATACCTCTGCATTTTATAGGAGAGAGACAAGGGGGCACGATGTCGGTGACTGCTGGTACATCCTGATAGGGATAGATCCTACACCCCCGCCCCTACAAATAAAATAGCTACTTTTTTTTACATATGCATCCTTTAACATTTTGTGACTGGTTTTCCAAATATTTTTTGTCGTCTATTTCGTCGTGTTTGGGCCATCTCGACGTCCGATTGGATGCTGGGACCTTCGCCGATGAAGTCATTCACAAAATAAGTACTTAATACGGCAATAGCACCCTAGCTGGAATTTCCGGGCGATCCTTTCAATAGGTTTCATGGGCATAGCCTGTACCTGATGTCTACCCGACTGCGAGAAATTAAGAAGCCAACTTGGGGGTCTATCAAAGATCCAGGCAACGCCGAAGAAATGCGCTTCAGCACCGAGAAGGGCCAAATAACTGTATCAATATGCATTAAATAATAATATACGTATATACAAAATGAAATAAGCCCTTATTGTTCCTATTATTTTACTTCGTTTGAATTTCTCTGTTATACACGGCTGACCAGGTACGATGAAAATAGGTGATGTATTATGGAAATTTCTTGGAGCGGACGTCGAGATTTTTGATTATCTGGAAACCTTACGGTTTTCTTCTTTTGTTTACATAAATTTCACAGGAGACGCCCATGAGCTATTTTTTTCGTCTGTTTTGTGACTTGCGTATTTCTGCTGAGCTTTGATTGGGCATTCGCTGAATTCCCTGCTCATGGGCAAGCTGGTTGGGTCGAGCAGCAGTTTCTGGGCTGTGCACACCGTTCTATAGATTCCCTCAACCAAGGTAATTTATGGCATTCGGCTCTATGTTACGTTACATGGCTAACCCGCTTCGGTAAAAGCTGAAGTTTATCTAATACTTGTCATCCCCGCTCCATAGTGCATCAGAATGACAGTCACGATAAGAATATGTGAATAAACAAGGAGATGTTACTATCAAACAACATAAGGAAGTAGCTAGTTGCCCCAATAGGTACATTGCCCTCGTGTGTACGGTTCTATAGTTGTTTTACCACTAATTCACGGCCGTAGTTGAGCAACTTAAACCTGCTAATGAAATCGTCTCGGTTAATGTATGCACCGCACATTCGGCGGGAGCCCTCAAATGCCTGTCGGCCATGCAACACCCTCCAATTATCAAAAATTAAGCATTGTCCAGGCTGCAGCTGAAATATATGCTCATTCTCTTTCAAAATTTTATTCCATAGACGGATAGCCTTGTAAAATTTCGGAATGTCCTCGTCGGGATTGGTCCACTGATCCATGGTGGAGCGATCGTCATTATTCCATCGGACTTGCACCAGTTCCTCGCCGTCCAACCCGAGCTTGAAAACTGGCTGAGGAATCGCCGGCGTAATGCAGACCGTTTCCTCTCCTGCACTGTGTGCAGGGATGGCCTGTCTGGTCAAAAATTCAAAAGACTCTGGTGCTAATTTCTTGAGCTTGTTGGCACAGTATAGCCCGTCTACCAGCATCGTTTCTCCTCCTGTTCCAACATGGGAAAGCAAGTGAAATAACTGTAAACCAGGAGTATCTGACCAATAGGTTCCGTCGGTATGAGATCCCAGATAAAGATTGGTGTATGCTGTGTCATTTTTAGCCAGATCAGCTGTGAAGTCCCAGAATCCACCATAATGAGTTTCTCGGATATATGCGATCCGTTCGACCAACTTCTGCGTATCCTCTGTACTCAAAGGAACATTGTCAATCAAGCAGAATCCATATTGATAGATCTTCTTTGTCCATTCGGTAACTCCTTCTTCGGTATCAATCACCTTCTTGAAATCTACCCGAGGCAAATTCTGTTCGATGAAATTGGGTTCCCACTCGATTTTATTTATTTCAAAAGCTTCGGACTTGCTCAGAACAGGATCATATGAATGCAATCGAAGCCACTCGCTTGAGTATTTGCTCAAGTGTTGGTCGTGAGCCCAAATGACGGTCAAGACGTCTCCATCGGTCTCCACCTTTGACGCATGAACATCCTGAGGGATGTCAAAGGTATCAAAAAGCCGCTGTTTAGTCAAGGGATGATAGCAATCTTCAGATTGACAGCTGTCTCTAAGCCAGATATTGTGGTACTTGGATATTCTGCCGTCTTTCCAGGTAACATATACCTTTTCGCTGTCCGAAGATACCTTATCCATTTTGGTTTGTGGGGGAGAGTGAAAGTAGCCGAGATCGATCGGACCATGTTTTGTGATGGTCTTAGTGGATTTAAAGGAAAATACCCACAGTATAACTGCAAAAAACAATAATCACCTTCTTTTCATCTCTTCAATTCTGCATGTCTGGGAATGTAAATCTTGAAACCAAGAGAATGCTTCATAAAAAAAAAGAGGGGGCTCCCGAGAATCGAACTCGGGTCTTTTCCAATCATTCGCGTTCTTCACACGAGGGATTTCCTGCCCGAAGGAAAAATCTTACCACTGGACCAAAGCCCCTCAAAAAGGCACTCCAATTGACAGTAGTCCCACTATATGGCCGCAACTCCTATTTCTCGATTTTTTCGCGTTTACTGCATGAATATGGCTTTAAATCAAATATAAAATTTATTTATCTAAAACTACAGCCTCAGTATATGTACTCTAGCAGTATTAATCGAGAAGAGGGTATTTTGGTCCTATAAGGTCAGTTTTTACTGAATTTTCAGATTCAAGTACGAATTTTCCGGCAAACCAAGCCACTGAGCAAAATATTCATTTGAGAATTGGCAAATTTGACGTATTTTTCATTACCTGGAGCCTTGATTAATCTGATAGACGTCGACTGGTTGAATAATTGAGTTGATTTAAGAAGCACAGCGTTCTGTACACTAAGATCAGAGAAAATCAAAGTTATCCAAGCCGGACTACCGTATAACCAATTTTTCCTTCGCGTATTCGACTTACTAGGGGATCGACTTTCAGTCGGATTGCTTTTTGTTTTTGTCGCGTCTGACGTCCAATAAAGCTCAGATCCGCTTAGAACTTCATATGAGGGGTATATAGGCTTCATATCCGGATCTAGTGATCTTCAACAGATCGCCACATATTATTTGAAAAACCCACGTACAGATGGAAAACAGGTTAACGACTAGATAAGCCTTACTAGACTGTATTCTAAAGTGCTCTTAAAAATGTACTGGGAGACGGTACGTGGTACTAACACCTGCTGCATGAAATGCAAATATCCCATAACAACACACGGTGCAAACTCGAAATTGACTTTCATTACATTCTCACATATATCAAAGCTCTACTGAACGAGAATCATTCTCGATGAGAATGGATCCGATACTTCTTATTGGCGAGAATTATAATTTGAACCTGCAATCCGCATTTCGAGCTAGAGTTGAGAAATCAATTCCTAGGCGGGATGAATTTATTGAACCAAACGGTTTCTCAGTACAAGAAATCTGTGATGTGCGATCAGCATAATTGTGATAAACGCCTCATCATAACCTTGAAATGAATGTGGGGCCCTGCCAGTGGGCATGCTTTGCACCCACCATTTCTGTAGCGTGTCTTAGACAAATGAATTTAACAACCGAGTTTGCTGCGTAGATACAGAATAGGAAATTGTACGCTCAGAAACTTGCCGAGCGACAAGCGATCCATGGGCATTGAGCAAGCCGCTTTTGGGCGGTGATAACTTGATCAATAAGAGCATTAGAGAAGAGCTGAACAATAGAAGAAGCAATAATATGCTATTTGCAACGATTTCGTTTGCAGAGGCGAAAAGACTGCATATGCATCACAATAAGTCTATATACCTGTTCGTTATATATTTGAAACTCTAATTCTGAATTGCACTCGACTGACCCAGCGGGGTAAAGGGCAATTAATTCACCCCTGAAATTCATATCACATCTGTTTTTCGATCGAGCCCACTTAATGTCTTAGTCCATCGTGCAAGGTGCTATTGCATTTTAGCAAGGAATTGGATCCACCATGTAGCATGCATGGACAGTGGACTCACAATTACGAATGTCGTAAAAATGTCTTAGGAGCAACTTAGAAGCTTCGGAAGGTCATTATTTAAAAGGTAGCAAGTTCGAGAGCTTCTTTCTGGGCGAACATCTCTCAAACCTTATTTGTTCTAGCTTCCGCCTTTGGGAGTATGGAATCGCCCGAACAATAGATAGCGTTGCTTTTTCACGAAAAGCAATTTTTCAATCTGCGTAGCATCAGCTTGAAGTTTGCAGCTTCGATGTCGGCATATCTAGGTCAGTTTGATTGAAAAAAAACTGCGACTGATATCTTGGTTGATAGGCTTACTGCACAGCTGGTTGAAAATCTTTTGAGCACCAAGCACCCTTGCCCAGGTTGGTGGAAGACCAGAATGGAAAGAAGTGTATATCGCCAAGGGAAGTTACCAATAGTGTTTTGTACACTTCTTACTGGGGCCCGGAATTCTAGCTTTCTGATTGCCCACCACCTAAGATGAATTAGACGGACAGCTGGTGGAGATGGGTATATTAATTTGTGTTTCGTTAGGATGCTCGAAATCGACACCCAAATTTCAAGATTGCGGCTGTTGATGGGTTTCTGCAAAAAAACACATCGAAATTTTTTTTTTCAGCAATCCACACTATATTCGAACATGTCCGAACTCAAGTATGTTAACCTCTAAGTACACTATAAATGACTGAATCTAACATAGATAAGATCATCTAGCGTTGAAAAGCCCATTCCCGTCAGTTATGACTTCGGTAATCTTGCAGTATTTGACATCAACCCCATAGAGGAGATCAATGAAGAGACCCTTACTGCCGCTACCAGAGACAATGTCCAACTTTTGGTTAATCAGATCCTTAAGCTGCCTATTAAGAAGACTACCGATTCGATAAATAGCTCATCAACTCAGGACTCCACGACGGTTCTGATCAGTCTTCCTCCACCTTTGACCGATCTGCCCAGAGAGAAGCCCATTCCAATGCCCAAGCCTCCTACGAAATGGGAGCTGTTTGCTGCCAAGAAAGGCATCAAGAAGAGAGCCAAGGAAGGCAAGCTTGTTTTCGACGAGGAGTCTGGAAAGTGGGCTCCTAAGTGGGGTTATGGTGGAATCAATAAGAAGCTGGACGACCAGTGGTTGGTTGAAGTAGACGAAGTGAAGGAAAAAGAAACCGGAGGTTTGATAGACCCCCGAAGTTTGAACAGAATGGAAAGGAAGAAGTTGGTAAAGAAGAATATGCTACAGCAAAAGAGAAATGCTCAGAAAGCTAGCAGGTCATAGGTGGGGAGTACACAAAGTGAACATAATATTTATTTACCATACAATAAGCCAAGCAAGAAATCAAACAATATAATCAAACACAAAATCAAAGTAAAATATCGTAAGCATTGTTTTAGTCCCACGATGCGTCTTTCGTGGCAAAATGGTCAGTGATATCCCGCGTAGCAAGAAGCTCGTTCATCTGCTGGAAATAACCAGGCTGATAAAGCCGGTTAGCTCCTTTATTATGATCGCTGAAAAGAATGTCCACATGAGGGAAAGGACTATGGCTACCCTTCTTCTCGATCGGCCAGTTAGAGTTCTCAGAAGTACCCCACACCAAGTCGTAGTGGTCTATGAAGAGCTCGAGAATGTCCACTGGAATGCATAAAGTTGGGCTGAAAATCGATGCGAGATTTCTGGCAGTCATACGATTAACTGCCTGAAGGAATGCAACCCTGGAGAAGAAACGGCAGAGAGTCTTGAGAAGTACATACTGGGTAGCTGGCAGATCTTTCAGAGGCTGTCGAGCCAAGGCGATAAAATCACTCTCCGTGCTCGCCGTATCATCGGATGTGTAAGAGCTGATAGAGTGTCGCAGTCTGACGGATGGCAGATACTGGAATGTATCTCGAAGGAATGATTTGAGAACAGTCGCGACAGCATTCACTTCAACCTCTTCCGGGTTTAAATCCACACAAGGGCCAGCTTTTCAGGTTAGTAAAAACTCAAGGGGTAATCTATGTTATGCATATTGCTTACCTTGCATGATGCGTTGCTTCAAAGTCTCGACGGTGATCTGGGCCGCGCTAATTCTGAACAGGCCCTCTTCTTCCATTCCATGCTGGCTGATGAAAGACAAACAGCTAAGAACTAGAATCGGAAGTTGAGAAACGTCACGTTCTTCGCAGATAGTCAAATCAGCTATTGAGTGCTCAATCTGAGCAGCTCGAACTCTGTAGCTTTCATCTAGCTGTAGAACATTGGCCAGAGGCATGCCAAAGACAGGATAAACATAGAGAGTGCTACTAGCGCGAGTAAAAGGTCCCGTAAGAGCACTGCCTGTTGCCGGAGTCTTGCTGTCGTAGGAATTGCTGGTGACCATTGCTACCGGGGAAGGGTTTTTGAAGAACCTTCGCATATTTGATTGTTAAACGTAAAACGTAATTGTGTAATAACTTCAGAAAGATAGGTACAGATGATTAGCCAGTAAAAATTGTATCCGTCGTTTTGAACCTGTGGTATTGGGCCTATAGAGGGCTTTCGCGCTCAGAATATTAATCGCGTAAGTATGCGCAAACGTCCTGGAACAATGGGTCCATTGGCCTTGTATATATAACGGCCAGGGCAGATTACCCAATCCACATACTAATTTGCTCCTTGAATGTAGCGGTGCCGATCTTCAGTATCAGGGCGATTATTGGATAATGAGTGCCATAGCATCACCTGGATTAGGAAAGCAGATTTGGCCCTTCGCATGCGTGGTGAAACCTAATCTTGCATCTGCAGCAACAGAATAACCCTTTTAGGAAAAGCACAGAACATTATATGAATGAAACTTGCTTTTGGGACTTTACTTCTTTCAGATTGTCGAAAAATAGAGGGATGGAGAAACCAAGCCGAGAAAAAGGGAGAAGATTGGTAATTAGACGTATGATTCAATCTAGAATATTTGCAGGAAAGATGCCGTCTAATTGTTCGCGGGCTGGTCTGGTTGTATCTCTCTCGGATTGAACGGCTAACGAAGTCAGATAGCAACTAGCTATCCATCCAAGCCACCTATATCGTCTTATTACAGTATTTCACCTCCCAACCAAAAACCCTGTAGATATTTGATCATCGCAAATGATGCTTAACACTGATACGTTTGTGTCAGATGCCTGCATTGCATTGGCACTGAAAAAGACGTCCACTTTGGGGGGCCTAATTGAGCTGATAGCTGTGGAAGTCTACCACATAACAAACTTTGACGGAGATTAGTTAAAGCCGACTGTCTAATGAGGGCATAATAGCGAAAGCGGATATAATTAGACGGGCTAGTCTGTAATCGACAGTCAGTGATGTAGAATTTAGAAAAGCAACTAAGATTTAATTACCAACGGCCAGGTCGGCTGCACGAAGAAAAAGCTCCAGAATTACATAGTTCAGTAAGGACAATTGAGCAGCCGGTTCCTAGGATCTGCCTAAGGCACTCATTTTTTACATCGGACGATCCACCGATTCTCCAATTAACTTAATCAACGATATTTGGCATCTCATCAAAATAGCCGTGTAGCTCCGATCAAAAGAAGCACGATGATTTCGCCAGATCGTCCGAGGTAGAGGCTCCAATTCAGGGGATGACGGCACATCATCGTTATGGTTGGAAGCAGGCGTTTCCATGGCGACTAAATCACGTGAACCAGACCGCTTAGTCAGCTTTTCCGTCAAGTTCAACTCCCCCGAGATATCGACGGCCTCGAAATTTTCAAATTCCCACCGCATTTGAGAGTGTTTTTGTGCCTGTAAGAACCTTGAACAAAGGTGTCTGCAGATTCCTGAGCAAAGGACACTTGTCGCTGGGGATCATTTCGAAAATTAATTTTAGAGTCGCTGAGCGTATTTGTACCGATCTAGTAAAAAAATAGACGAAGAGTACAATGGGTGCCAACTCTGATCAAATCGATCACATTGTATCGCGTCTACAGGATGACAATATTGGTGAGTATCTGATCTTGGGCTTGGGGGGAAATTCGCATGTGTTCTAATATAATTTAAGATCTTCGAACGAAGTTCTCTCTTCTGACTGAGGTGCGTGATTCGATCGATACATATCAGAATTCGCCGGAATACAGCTATGTACTGTCTAAGCTGCTCCCTGAGTTCACCAAATTGTTGGAAAATGTTCCAGTTAGCTTCAACAGCTCATCGCCTGAGCATGTAAGTGTGAAAGATAATATTATAGTATGATAATTCTTGACTTTCGATGGCTAATTGGTGAAGCGTTTGAGAAACTGTGTATTAGATATCATTATGAGGTTGCAGACCAACGATACTCTAAAACCATATGCAGCAGGTATTCTCAAGGTTGTTATGGGACTGTTAACTTCTGAAAACGAAGACAACGGTGTGATTTGCATGAAGATACTCACTGGATTGCACCGATCCTACAGGGTGCTTTTATTTGATCAGGTTCAGCCTTTTCTTGATCTGGTAGTTGAAATCTATAAAAACATCCCTCAGGTTGTGAATGATCTGTTTAACCAGTCGAGCTCATCGAACATTGCAACCCCTGTGACATCGTTTCAGTCACCTCGGCCTGTATCACCCTTAACTGGTGGTGTTGACAATGAGTCTTCTTCGCGGCATTTGCAAAAATCGATGTACAGTTTCAAAGTCCTCACCGAATGTCCTATCATTATTGTCCTGCTGTATTCGACCCATAAGCAGTTGGTTGGAACTTCACTTCCAGTATTTATTCCGCATATTATAAGTATGCTGAGCCTGCAGGCTGCTCCACAGGCAAAGGCACACGCTGCAGCAGCTGCCCGAGGAGAACTCCACACATCGATTTCTCCTCTTATTAAAAATCGATCGGCCTATGGCGAGTTTATCGTCGCACAGGTCAAGACTATGTCGTTTTTGGCATATGCTCTCAGAGGATTCTCTGCAGCTCTCAAGAAATATCACAATGTTATTCCAGAGTTTGTTGTTAGACTACTTCAGGATTGCCCCTGTGAGCTGTCGGCGGCTAGAAAGGAGCTCCTTGTTGCTACTAGGCATATCTTGTCCACGGATTTTCGAACGATATTTATCCCCAAAGTTGATATATTGTTGAACGAGAAGGTTCTCATTGGAAATGGACTGACTGTGCATGAAACACTACGACCCCTTGCTTACAGCACTATGGCCGATTTAGTCCATCATGTCAGAAGTGAGCTTACATCTGAACAAATTTGGAAAGTTGTGCATGTATATTGTCAAAACATGCAAGATAACAATTTAGCTTCATCTTTCCAAATCATGAGTGCCAAGCTCCTTCTTAACCTTGTTGAGCGAATCATGAAGCTTTCTGATAGAAGTGAAGGTCGGCAAATCATGGTTCTCATTCTCAACGCTTTTGTCGAGAGATTTGCTGCGCTGAACCGGAGCTTTCCGCACATAATGCAGAAGCATAAGGAGTCTCTGAGCAAAAACGGCGATAAGGCTTCTGCTGGCGGAGACGACGTAAAAGAGGAAGAATCAACTGATGATCTAATGGATATCGATACTGACATTCCTCCAAGTGAAATTCTCTCTATTCCAGGTGATAAAATAGATGATCTGTCGAAGAAAGAGCTGGATATTTTCGATGTTGCTGGGTACGACATAATAAAAATTCATGCTGATGCTAGCAGCCAAGAGCTGAAAGATGCACGATATATATTCAAGAACCTCATGAACTTCTTGAAGACTGTCATGTTTGGCTTAAAGTCTTGCAATCCGCCTCCCCCTCATCACGATTTCACTCCGCAACAGTGGCAAGAATCGGCTAGGATGTTCAATTTTGAGCAGATCACAATTTTCAGACAGCTTTTCAGAAACGGAATAGCTGGCCACCAATTCTTTGCTGCTGTCAACCCAGAAAGTGACGATGGGACTAAGTCTGGTATTGATCTTAATACCTCGAATATGACTATTTCTAGTACCAAGGATGAGAAAGAACTGATGGAAGCCTTTGCAACTGTTTTCATTCATATCGATCCTGCATCTTTTAATGAGATAGTTGATGCAGAGCTTCCTTACCTTTATGAACAGATGTTTAAGAACACAGCTCTACTTCACATCCCTCAATTCTTTCTGGCTAGTGAAGCTACTTCATCCAATTTCTCAGGACTGCTTATAGTGTTTTTGAAGGATAAACTTGCAGAACTTGGTGAAGGTGACCCCTTGAAATCTCATATTCTTATTAGACTTTTCAAGCTCTGCTTTATGGCCGTCAACCTGTTTCCTGCCGCAAATGAAAGTGTATTGCTCCCTCATCTGCAGGATCTTATTGTTAACTCCATGGAACTTGCCGCTACTGCGCAGGACCCAATTATGTACTTTCACCTTCTCCGAACTCTATTTAGAAGTATCGGCGGAGGGAAGTTTGAGATGCTCTACAAAGAGGTACTGCCTTTATTGCAAGTTTTGCTCGAATCTCTCAATAAGCTTCTTGCTACTGCTAGGAAGACGCAGGAGCGAGATATTGATGTTGAGCTCTGTCTGACAGTTCCTGTTAGATTGTCGGTGCTGGTTCCTCACCTCAGTTACTTGATGCGACCTCTTGTCTTAGCTCTTAATGGTAGTCAGGAACTTGTTAGCCAAGGACTGCGAACTCTTGAGCTTTGTGTTGACAACTTGACTGCAGATTATTTCGATCCCATTATTGAGCCAGTAATCGATGAAGTAATGGCAGCCCTTTGGAAGCATCTCAAGCCATTGCCTTATTATCATCAGCATAGTCATACCACACTAAGAGTGCTAGGCAAGCTTGGTGGTAGAAACCGAAAGTTCATCAAGGCACCCAATGATTTGAAAAGTACATCCGTTCTTGACCAAGATGTCAGTATTATGGTGTCATTTAACGGCTTGTCTGGAGAACGGCCAGTATTAATTACCCCTGGTGTGAAGAGTGCTATTGGAGCATTAGAAGATCCTAAAGCCACCATTCACTACAAAAAGTCATCTTTTGAGTTCCTTAGAACTGTCCTGAGTTTTTTCATCGAGTCATCTCCTTTCCCAGAGAATTTCGCTGAAAATATCATGTCGTCAGTCGATGTCATTATTGCTCCCGAGTACCCGGAGGTAGACAAGCCCCTCCCCGACGGAAAGTCTAAAGACTATCAGAAGAGGAAGCTTCAGAATGATCTCGTCGAACGGATCCTGGAGTCAATTTATGATTGTGTAGCTATTCCAGAGCTAAAAAGCGACGCTCTTGACTTGATAAAAAATATCTGCGAACATTTTGTTCTGCTTGAGCTCGGCGAGTTTTTGGTTGAGAAGAGGAAGACTTTCAGGCCGTTTGAGCTTGATGAAAATGAAGGAGTTCCCCATATTGACCCCAAGACATTATTGAATGTGATTGTGTATGCGCTTTCTCATTACGATGAAGAGGTCAGTGCGGCCGGTCAACAATCGATCAAGCATATCTATCAAGCAGGATCTGATTTGTTCCGATCTAGCACTGACGTCCATCGATTTCCGCTCTTTAGATCTTTGTTTGGAAAATTGTCGCACACTTGCTTCGAAATGGAATATTATCGAAAAGCTGGTGCTTGCCTCGGTATGAATACTATACTGCGAGACATGCAGCTCCCACTTTCATGGATTGCAGCAAGACAGTTAGAGTTTATTCGAACGATGTTTTTCGTTCTTAAAGATGTGCCAAATAACGTTCCTTGTCGAGTGAGAAAAGATGCTAGTGAGCTTTCGTTTTACGTCCTGCGAGAATGCAACAAGGAGCTCACACCAGAGCAGATGGGCGAAAAGCCGTTCAAGCAGCTAACTGGATTCCTTGCTTATGAGCTTGGAAATGCTAACAGTGTTGTGAGAGAAACTTCGATGGCCGCCCTGAAGTTACTCTCTGAAGTCACCAACAAATCAGTTGCAGATCTTCTTCGACCTGTGAAGGATATTCTTTTGTCGCCTATATTTGGAAAGCCGTTGCGAGCGCTTCCATTCCCGATGCAGATTGGGCACATTGATGCAATTGCTTTCTGTCTGGGCTTGGAAGGAACATTTTTGGAGTTCAACGATGAACTGACGAGACTGTTACTGGAAGCACTAGCTTTAGTGGATGCAGAAGATGAATCTCTCACTAGCTCTCACAGAATGCTTGAATATAGCACTTCAGAGCAGCTAGTCAAACTCCGCATTGTTTGCATCAAGCTGCTTTCGTTGGCACTGACCACATCCGACTATCTGGCCCAACAGCAACCTCAGACGCGAGCAAAAATCATTGCTGTTTTCTTCAAGACCTTGTATTCTAGGTCTAAGAAGGTCGTAGATGCTGCCCACCAGGGTCTCAAAGCGGTGCTGGCTCAAAATGCCAAACTACCAAAAGATCTGCTCCAGAATGGACTGCGGCCAATTCTTATGAATCTTTCTGATCACAAACGATTGACAGTACCAGGATTAGAAGGGCTTGCTCGACTGCTAGAGTTGTTGACATATTATTTCAAGGTTGAAATCGGTCGAAAACTTTTGGATCATCTGAAAGCATGGGCAGAACCTGCCCAATTGCATGCTAATTCCGGCAAGACGCTATCAAGCCAGCATAATATTAGAATCATCGTTGGAATTCTGAATATTTTTCATCTTTTACCTCCCACGGCGTACATTTTTATGAACGATTTGGTGCATACCTGTTTCTATCTTGAGAATCACTTGAGAAGACAACAGGTGTCGCCATTCCGGGAGCCTTTGGCAAAGTTTTTTGGCAGATATCCAAAAGAGGCTTTTGAATACTTTTTGCCAAAATTGTCCGAAAGATCATACGGACGGTTTTTTGCCTCTATCTTAGGCAACAAATACTGTACTAATTTCAGAAAGTATACTCGAGAGCACATAGACGAACTGAAACAGCAGATCTCTCAGCCTGAATTAGCCTCTGAAGGAAAGTGCGTTGCCATATGCAATCTTATTTATATTGTCAAATCTCTAAATACTGATGATGAAGCTTGGTTGACCACTCAGAAGGGCCTGCTTGAGGACTTGAATACCAGCGTTGGCGAAATTGTTAAGACTACTACAAGCGGATCTTTTGTATCCCCGTTGTATTTACAAGCTGAACAGTCCCTCCAAGAGCTACAGGAGCTTTTTGTTTATTATTTCAAAGGTAATCCTGATGATTCAGATCTGGTATTTGCGCTGACAAATTCTCTTTTTGCTGCAGATGTGCCACTTAATTGTGTGCTTTTAGACTATATCTTTGAGGAGATTGTCAGCAGTGAAGACTATGATCGACGAAAGTCATTCCTTACCAAGAATCTGGAAGTCGCTACTAATAAGTCAAATCCAAACAATACCAGAACATTTGCCATCAAGACAATCATCAACCCAATTCTGATTGTTGAGGGCCATCGACATGGTAACTTGAATGCTCTCCTAGAGAAGTGTGGAGGCACGTCAAAAGGAAATACCTGGTTGGATTTCGTACATGCGAAAGTATGGAGACCCGTTCCAACTGAATATGGTGACGAAGGAGTTGGTACAATAGACCAGTATAAATTCCAACTGCTGCAGATGTCGGCATTGCTTTTGAAGCTCAGTCCAAATTTGATAGCAGATGCTAGGAAGGATATAATCAAATTTGCCTGGAACTACATCAAATTGGAAGATGTTGTCAGCAAACAGTCCGCATATGTGCTGATTTCATACTTTATTGTTGCATACGATACCTTGTCCAAGATTGTGGTGCAGATTTATGTTGCCCTTCTCAAAGCGCATCAGAATGAAGCCAAGAACTTGGTGGGTCAGGCTCTGGATCTCTTGGCACCAGTGCTGAAGAAGAGAATTGGCTCACCTCTATGGGCTAAGTGGCCCCGAAGGGTTATATCTGAAGACGGGTACAATGTTGGACAAGTGGTCAACATTTTCCAGTTCATTGTTCAACATCCGGTTTTGTTCTTTGATTTCAGAGATCATTTCGTGAATCACATTATAGCCGCTATGCCGAAGCTGTGTTTCTTATCTAATACCTCATCTGAATATCAGGTACTCGCTATTGATCTATCAGACCTTATAGTAAAATGGGAGAAAATGGCCGGTGAGAAGACTGTCGAAGATAAGAAGGAAAAAGAAGACGGCGAAGATGCTATCATGGAAGATGCAGGTGAGCAGCAGGGCTATTCCGTTCCTGTTTCGCAGCGCGAAGCCTGCATTATGTTTTTGATTCGCTTCATATGCGTATCTTCGCAGAAAGCAGCTGACTACCCATTGGGTAAACGATCACTGAAGGTACTTGATGAGCTATTAAGTGAAGATTACTGGTCTGAAGTGGCTATCAAGCTTTCCTTCTTTGAAAGGAGCTTAGTACTCAATGAACTGAACTCGCCTAATGCGTTCGCAGTCTGCCTGAACTCTCTTGAGGTTTTGCGAGTTATTTGCCAACGACGACCTCCTTCATGGATAATTGAAAATATTAGCCAACTGGAGCGTTTGCTGGAAAAAAGCGTGAAATCTGACAATACGGAAATTCACCAGGTGCTTGAGAGACTGTTACCAGTTGTGTACGAAGCAATTGAGAAGGAGACAGCACCTCAAGAAGGTGAAGATGGCAAGGTCAAGAGTGAAGAAGAGGATATACCTATGGAAATTCAAATGTTTTTGAACTTGATTACGGCTACTATCCAGGACCACTTCTCAAACAACATGTTTGGCTCTTCAATTATGTTGTGCTGTGCTTTTGCCAACTTTAGACCGGCGACGATCGATCCAATGCTTCCAACTGTCATGAAGGCTTTTGGAAAGCTATGCAAAGATCACATTTCTCTAACCTTTACAGGTCAGCCTGGTGATGCTACTGAAAGTGCCACTACTCCTGCTAATGCAGAGGCTGAAAATAAGAAAGTAGTCGCTTTGCTTGAGAAAATTCTGGATTTGTGTGCTATGAGAATATCATACCTTGCAGACCACAGGCGAGTATTCTTATCTTTCTTTGCTCAACTGATAGAGAGATCTACTGATCGAGGATTGTGCTTGAAATTGATCGAAATCACTAAAAGCTGGATAAAGACAGATTTATTCCCTACTATTAAGGAGAAAGCAGCTATTCTGGGTAAGATGATGACGTTCGAAACTCGACGAGATCCGGTCCTATCAAAGAAGTACTATGAGATTGTCGTAGATATTTACAGCGATAGCACCTTGCAGAGATCGGAGTTGGCCGTTAGAATGGAGCATCCCTTCTTAGTGGGCACTAGTTTGGATGACGTTGTCACCCGACAGAAATTGATGAAGATTTTGAGCGCTAGCATTGATGGGAATATTCTGAAACGTCTTTTTTATGTGGTCAACGAGCAAAACTGGGAGTATATCGGTGATTACCAGTGGTTGAACCAAGCCCTGCAGATATTGTATGATGGAATTGATCACCAGACTCCAGTTAAAATGAGAAGCTCGGACTTTACAACCACTCCTATCAGCGATTTGCTTGAAGCTTTGCCCACAAGCTTAAAGGAGAAGACGGACCTTTCTGTGCCGCATGCTGTGTCAGAGTTTCTCGGTAGAAGAAGTGACTTCTTGAAAAAACTTGGAGAGCTCCAGAGCATAGAGCTTTTCATCCGACCTCTGATTGAACTTCAGTATATCAACCCAGACTTGGTTCATGAGATGTGGGTCAATATATTCCCTCGATTATATACTGGTATTCCCCTGAGAGAACGGGCCGAAATGATGAGAGGAATGATCTCCCTACTTTCAAAGGAGTATCACAACCGTCAGGTTGACAAGCGTCCCAATGTTATTCAAACTATTGTTGAGGCCGTGGGGTACTGCGAACAACTTCCTCCTCATCTGGTCAAGTATCTTGGAAAATCGTTCAATGCCTGGTATTCTGCTATCAATGTCATGGAAAATATTGAAGCTAGGCCTCATTCTGACAGTGTGAAGATTAGCGAGAGCAATCAGGACGCACTTGCCGAGATGTATGCTGGCTTGCAAGAAGATGATATGTTTTACGGACTATGGAGAAGAAGGGCCAAGTATACTGAGACCAACTCTGGTCTGTCATACGAGCAATGCGGTATTTGGAATAGGGCAATGCAAATGTATGAAAGCGCACAGATCAAGGCGAGGAGTGGAGTTCTGCCGTATTCCGAGTCTGAGTACTCTCTATGGGAAGATCACTGGATTCTGTGTGCTGAAAAGCTGCAACAGTGGGATGTTCTGACTGAACTGGCTAAACATGAGGGTTTCACCGATTTGCTTCTTGAATGTGGCTGGCGAGTAGCTGACTGGACTGCCGATAAGGATCCACTGGAACAGAGTATCAAGACTGTTATGGATGTTCCTACCCCTCGACGACAAGTATTCGAAACATTCTTGTCTTTGCAGGGTTATGCGCAGAAAACGCAGACTATTCAAGAGCTGTCTAAGTACTGTGATGAAGGCATTCAGCTTACTCTGCACAAATGGTACGGACTGCCGCAACGAATCACAGGCGCTCACATTCCATTATTGCATACATTTCAGCAATATGTTGAGTTTATGGAGGCATCTCAGGTGTATACCAGTTTGGCCTCTACGACCGCTCAGAATTTGGATACCAAGTCGCAAGAGCTCAAGGGTGTTTTGCAGGCCTGGAGAGAACGGCTCCCCAACTTGTGGGATGATATCAATATATGGGGTGACTTGGTCACCTGGAGACAGCATGCTTTCGGGGTTATTAACAAGGTGTACCTGCCATTGATTCCTGCTATCACTCAGGCAAATGGTAATAACAACTCTACAAACTCATATGCATATCGTGGATATCATGAGATTGCTTGGATTATTAATAGATTTGCTCATGTGGCGAGAAAGCACAATATGCCTGAGGTTTGCATTAGTCAGTTGACCAAGATCTATACTCTGCCAAACATTGAGATTCAGGAAGCTTTCTTGAAACTACGTGAACAAGCTAAGTGTCACTACCAGAATCCAAATGAGCTGAATACTGGATTAGATGTTATCAGCAATACCAATTTGGTGTACTTCGGAGCTCAGCAGAAGGCAGAGTTCTTTACCCTTAAGGGTATGTTTTTGGCTAAGCTCAATATACTGGATGACGCAAACCAAGCTTTTGCTACTGCTGTTCAGATTGACCTGTATCTACCAAAGGCTTGGGCAGAATGGGGCTATTATAATGACAGGAGATTCAAGGAGAATCCTGATGAGCTTATTTACGCCAGTAATGCGATTAGTTGCTATTTGCAGGCTGCTGGTCTATATAAGAATGGCAAAACTAGAAAGCTGCTGGGACGAATATTGTGGCTCATTAGCTTGGATGATGCAAATGGATCAATAGCACAAGCCTTCGACAGTTATCGCGGTGAAGTGCCTGTGTGGTATTGGATCACCTATATTCCACAGCTGCTCACTTCGTTATCTCATAAGGAAGCTCGACTGGCTAGGCATGTTCTTATTAAGATTGCTAAGAGCTACCCTCAAGCTTTGCATTTTCACCTGCGAACCACTAGAGAAGATTATGCTGTTATCCAGCGGCAAGCCATGCAAGCAGCCCAAAGTGCCAACTCTGGTGCTAAGGGCGGCCAACAAGCCAACTCGAGCGGTGAAAATGTTGCTTCTCCCGCATCAGGAACACCAGCACCAGCAACACCATCCTCTGCCAACAGCAATGGCAGTCAACCTGCTAACAAGCAGCCTTGGGAATACGTTGAAGAAATTATGGGTATTCTTAAGACTGCCTATCCGTTGTTGGCACTTTCTTTGGAGACTTTGGTTGATCAGATATATCATCGATTCAAGTGCCCGGTTGACGAAGATGCTTATAGGTTGATTGTTGCACTTTTGAATGATGGTGTACAGTATATGGGTAGGCTCCCTTACCCTAAGGAAGATGCGAAGCTGCCACCTGCAACTGAAACCAACATCTCGCGATTTGCGGAGAGTGTTTTACCAAAGCACGTGAAAGCGGCTTTTGAAGCCGATTTTGTTGTAGCTAAGCCTAACCTGGAGACTTATATCATTAAGTTGCGACGATGGAGAGATAGGTTTGAGGCTAAACTTGACTCCCGCCCTGGCAAAGTTAATCTGGAGGCATTGAGCCCGCATCTTAGCGAGTTTCATTATCAGAAATTTGAAGACATTGAGGTTCCTGGTCAGTACTTTGAACACAAGGATAGCAACGCTCATTTTGTTAAGATTGATCGGTTCATGCCTGTCGTTGATATCGTGAGGGGCTTTGGAATCTGCTATAGACGGCTGACAATTCTCGGCCATGATGGTAGTTTCCATCCTTTCGCCGTACAATACCCGGCTGCTAGACATTGCCGGCGAGAAGAACGTGTGGCACAGCTGTTTAAGATTCTCAATGGAGTTATTTCCAGACGAACGGAGAGCAGGAGACGAAATTTGCAGTTCACCCTGCCCATTGCAGTTCCTCTTACGCCTCATATTCGAATTGTTCAGGATGATTCTCGATATGTTTCTATGCAGCATATCTATGAGGATTATTGTCAAAGAGTTGGACAGAACAGGGATGAGCCTCTGGATTTCTCTACTGCCAAATTACGAGCAGCATTTGATCCCAAACTGCCGAAACCTGATATTGCAGCGATCAAGATGGAGATTTTGACATCTATCCAAGCCTCGCTAGTTCCTACGACTGTGTTCCGGGACTATTTTGCTCGGGCCTACTCATCTTTTGCGGACTTCTGGTTGTTCAGAAAGCAGTTTAGCTATCAGTATGCCGGAATTACGTTCATGACATTCCTGATGAGCATCAACAATCGATACCCTCATAAATTCCTGATCAATTTGGCGTCTGGAAATGTTTGGGCGACAGAGATGCTGCCGATTCTGCCGCCGTCTAAGACGGCACCTACTTTCCACAATGGCGAGTCGGTACCATTCCGATTGACACCGAACATTCAGAGCTTGATGGGGCCCACCAGCCTAGAAGGCCTGTACGCAATGTCCATTATGGTGATTGCTAAATGCCTGACGGAGCCCGAGTTTGACCTTGACCAGTACTTGTGTGTTTTTGTTCGGGATGAACTCATCTCGTGGTATACTCAACAGCACCGACCTAGTGTCCAGGATCAACAGCTGCGTGATATCGTCAAGGTTAACGTAGAAGCGATTGTCAAACGTGCATCATCGCTGGCACAAATGGGCCAGGGAAATATCCCTGCCAATCAGACGGTGATTGACCTGATTTCTCAAGCCGTTAATCCTCGGCATTTGGCATTGACCGATAATTTGTGGATGCCATATTTATAAAAAGAATGTAACGTTAGAAAGTCAAAAATGAAAAATATATTAATTTTATTATTAAACAAATGCCCATTGAGTGGATGCTTGTCTAATTGTAGGGCTGTGGAAATAGAGTTGCAGCTAATTGGATCAAAGCATCGATATGTGTTCAGTGGGAAGGAAGATGTTTTGTTTTTCCTACCTGTTATCTTTTTTGGTGGTGTCGGCGATTGTCAAGGGTTTTTTTTTTCCCTGCTCGACGCTCCTAGTTGGGACAAATTTCTGGATATCATCAACCATCGTGTCTGCCAGCGGCAACAACAACGAATAATCATGAGCTTCGATGGTGCCAAATACATTCCAACTATAGACGTAAGTAGAAGAGCCAAGCGCATAACTGTGCAACTTAGATAAAAACTAACTCCAGGCTCTTTTGGGTGTTACTGATTTGGAATCAATTACTGCTAAGAAGATAAGGAGGAGCATACAAGAGCTGCTTGGGATTGACCTGGGGCCGTATAAGGTGAGGCAGAATGAACTTTCAAACAAGCAGACAATGGAAAAATACTAATAGTGAAATCAGAAACAGATAGACGATGTTATAATTAAGAGGTACATGTTAATTCAGGAGAAGAGGGCCAGGGAAAAAACAAGTGAGGAGCAAGAAACCAGCGAAGACCGGGGGGAAGAGGACGAGGAAAACTCCTCGTACTTGGACAGTGCATCACCAGAGAAATCCGTTCCCATCAAGAAGGAGGTTGCCAATGGGGGAGTTGATGATGATGCAGCTTTGGCTGCGAAGCTGCATTCTGAATGGAACCAACGATCTCTCAGGGAGACCCGCAAAGTGATCAAGCGGAAAAAAAGCAATGCCCGGCCCAAAGTGAAGAAAGAACTGTCGGAAGCACAGAAGAGAAATCCGTTTCAGCAGCCGTTGTTGTTGTCGCCGCAGCTGAGTATGATTCTGGGAGAATCGGAGCTCAGCAGGCCCCAGGCCGTTAAGGCACTGTGGAAATATATCAAGTCGAAGAACCTGCAGAACCCTGATAATAAGCGGGAAATTATATGCGACGAGAATATGAAGGCCGTTTTTGGGGAGAAGACTGATATCTTTGGCATGAACAGTATACTAACATCTCATTTGTACAAGAAGGACGAGGTAATGTGAAGAAGAAATTAGCTCAGCAGACCAAACTTGGACATGATATGGCCAATGGGATCTTTAATGTGTGAGCCGATTTTCATGTGATATGATATATCATTACCAGCTAATATTTATTACTATATCAATGTGTGCGTGATTGCCAACGACCGTGGGCCTGATGCCCAACAGTGACGGGCCGGTTTTGCCTTGTGCGATCAAGTCTTGACTTAATGCTTTTTTGTCATGAAATCGTATAATGAATGCTCAAAGCTGGTCAGTATTCCTTTGCTAGGAATTACACCGTCCTTTATCCATACTGATGATGCCCCAATGAGATTGGCCATAACTATATCGGTCATGAGTCTGTCACCAACTACCGCTATCTCTTCAGGGCGAGAAACGAGTTGTTTTGTACGTAAATATTCTAATATTTCATCTGAACATCCCGGCTTTTTTGTGGAATGCTGAAACACCTTGACTCCAGTTGTCTCCTCCAGCTTGCTGGCTTGGGTAAACCCCGGATCGTCTTCTGATCCAGCCGTATTGGATACGATTAAAAGCCTGTCTCCGGGATAAACTTGCCTTAGTTTGTGAAATACCTTCTGTAAAGAAAAAGAATTAGCATTTCTCTTGTCTTATTGCACCAACTCGCTCGACCATTGCCCGGAGCTGAACATATATGTATATACTTACCTCGTAGGCGGGCCATACATGAATGTCATGAGGCTTAGCAAAGCAGTTATCCTTATCTAGCAGAACTGCTTTGATTGGCACTCCTTTTACTTTCTCAGGTAGAGGAATCGGCAGCTGATCGAATGTCGCTATGGCAGTGTGGGGCATGAACAGCGAAGGGTTGTACAGAACTCTCAACGAGTTGATTGTACCGGAGATATTCATATCAAGCTATTTACGCAAAAGGATTGCAGTGTATATATACGTGTGGATCTCAAACTATCTATCCGTTTTGTTTAATGGAATTTGCCTTCTCGTTGAAGGCTTCGGATAAGAGCTAGCAAGTTATTGGGTATTTTTCACCAGACCACACACCCACTATAAAACGTGCCAATCTCCGCCTAACTCACCACCGAGCAGGAAGTTGCTGGACAAACACCATGGCAACTGTTGAAGAAGGAACCGTAAAAGTAAACCGTTCTAATGGCGGATCGGGTGGCCCTCGGAAGGAAAGAAATCGGGGCGGATCAAGTCGATCTAATCAGAACGGGTCCCGGCCACCTCCGCGCGTAGAAAAGACACCTCTTCCTGATGTTGGGGCCAGTTCAGAAGAGGAGGACGTCGAAGGGGGTGCTACATGCCATATTTGCTCCTCCCATGTTAGCATTATGGCCTATTATCCGTGCTCTCACTCTCTGTGCCACAGATGCTCTCTGAGGCGACGGGCTCTAGCCAGCGACAACCACTGTTTATTCTGTCGTACAGACTGTCCCCAGATTATTATGAGTGCAAAAACGGAAAGGGCGCATGCTGATTTCTCGGGAACAGAGCTCAGATATGAAGATCAACAGTATGGTGTTCAGTTTGACGAAGAGATCACCAAATCAAAAGTATTGCAGCTACTCAAGTTGAGATGCCCCATTAAATCTTGTCCTGACCATCAGATTGAATACGCAAAATGGAAAGACCTCAAACGGCATGTCAAAGAGGGCCATGAGAAGAGGTACTGCGACCTCTGTCTTCGTCATCTGCAAGCATTTCCTTATGAGCAACAAATTTATAGCCCTAAGCAACTGCGATTACACGAGAAAGACGGTGACAAAGCTCTCGGTTTCCCGGGCCATCCCAAGTGCGAATTCTGCGATGAGAGGTACTATACCAATGACGAGCTTATGGCCCATTGTATCAAAGATCACGAAAAGTGCTTCATCTGTGAAAGAATTGATCCTACTGCGCCTCCCAAGTTCTTCAAAAACTACGATGCTTTAGACCAGCATTTTATATCTCAGCATTATGCTTGCCAGGTAGCCAGCTGCATCGAGAAGAAATTCGTGGTGTTCCGCTATAGAGAAGAACTTCAACACCATATGCTCGATGAGCACAAGGAGATAGTAGGAAAGCAAAAATCTGCACTGGTGATTGATACGGACATTTCTCTGAAAAGAAACAATAGATTTGCATCGGAACTGTCTACAATACCCAGCAGCGGATCTGCTTCCTCTTCATCACCTAGGGGGTTCGGATCATCAACAAACCTTCCCAACCTCAACAGTGCTGAGGCTTTCCCTGAACTGGGCTCCTCTAATAGAAGAATTAATGCATCGACACAGCCAGTGAGACAGCCTGGCAATGTCTCATCATTTCATAGTAGCATGCCTTCTCAAGACGAATCGATCAACAGCATTTCTAGGAGGCTTCAGGAGCGAGCGAAGATCCTGTTACAACGAAAACCTCAAGAATTGAATGAGTTTGAAGGAGTTAACAAGAGATATGCTAATGGAAAAGGAGTTACTGAGAATGAGCTGATTGACAAATATCAACGGATTTTCAGCGGAGTGGGAGATGAGCAGGTGGAGATATTGGTTCTGGAGTTTTCTCAAACTCTCAAGATGTCCAATAATGAAAAGGGAAAGAAGCTGGAAGCAACTTGCACTAAAAGATTTGCTGATATTCAGCGACCTAGTCTGACTACATCAGTAAGGACCACTATTGCCGGGAACAATGGCACTTGGAAAAGCTCAAAGCTTCAGAGCGGTAGCCTAACATCAGAGAATAATTTCCCGTCTCTGCCCGCAGCGTCAAGTAAGGGACCAGTCCTCTCAGCACTGCCTTCTAGAACTTCTACCCCAAATCGTTATACTACTGCTTCGAACAGTACGATATCACTAACTTCGCCGCCCAAAACGTCTACAGCTACCAGAGTTCCGACGGTCAATGCTGTTCCGTCATCTGTCAGCAAAAAGGCCAAAGAAGCAGACTTTCCCGCTCTACCAACCGGAAGTTCTACTTATAGACCGATGAAGGGTGAAAGCCCGGGTTCCCAGTCCTCAGCTTGGGGTCCCAAAAGTGCGTCACCGCCGCCAGTAGTTCCATCTGGCTCTGATTTGCCGTCTCTGAGTGATGCTGCTGCACAGAGTAAGAAGAAAGGAAAGAAGAAGCAGGTATTGTATCAGTTTAGTACGTTTTAGTTGATCCAATTGTATATTATAGAATTGTTCGGAACATGCATTTGTCTACTATAAAAAGTACTAGCTAATTGGCAGTAAATTCTGTTCCAAGCACGACTGCCTACAGAGAGGACACTCTGGTTTTTCTCTACACCACTCAGTGACACAATTCCAACAGAAAAGATGGCCGCATAGAGTGGTGGTAGGAGTGGTCATGTATTCGAGGCAGAGAGAGCACACTCGGGAATTTTCGGGTATAAAAGGCATCACAGTAGGATCTTTGAGATCAATTACAGTAATACCATCATCTTTTTCATCACTAGCATCAACCTTGTTCTCGGCGGGATCTGGCTGTGGTTGTGCGTCTCTGGAGTTGAAGATAGCGAGGCCCAGTTTGGCGAAGAATCTGGCAGCAATGAGAACACCAAGAACTTCATAGCCATTCTGAGCAGAAAGAGGGTTAATTTTATGGCCGAAAGAGTATCGGAGGCTCCATATCCGTTTGGAAATCTGGTAATAAGATCCAAAGAAATAAAATAATGCAAGGTTGAAGGTGACGAGGGATTCCAGCGAAATTCCCGATATGGCGGATTGCAGAGCCGAAAATGCGGGGGACTTGGGCTTGAACGATTCAACAACCTTAGTGATTTGGGCACTGAACTTGCTAATCAGTCGTTTGAGTAGAATCAACCCGAAAGACGAGGTCAGCACGTAGCCAAAACGTCTTTGGAAGGACGGCAGTTCGTTTCCTGAGTCGGTTGTTCGGTAAAAGAGGTCACAATACTCTTCGCCGAGGGTTCTCGAGCCACTCAGAGTAGTCAGAGCCAAGTACAGGGTGTGAACAGCATCGGACAGCTCCGATGCACGGCTATGTAGTATTCTATGAGGTATTCTAACAGACTCTAGAAAGGACGACAGTTTTTCCTTGAGCATTTGCTCAATATGGAGGTCCTTTTGATTTGCACGAACTGGGGAGTTAGTTAGTTGAAGCAGGGCTTTAATTTAAACCACCATCTACATACTGATTTCGGGCGCCGTGGCATACGGGAACAGGTGGTGCGGATCTGCCATATTTCAGTTTACCGGTGGACGGATATGAAGCGGTTGCGGATGTTGCAGAGTTCCCGGGAAATTATAATTAGATGGATTTTTGAAGTTTGGAATTTAGTTGGTTGAAGCGGAGGTGGGGTGTATCAAATCACTAAATATATTGTAATTTCCAAGGAAAGCTCTACTTTAAACCTTAGTGACATCCACCAACCCACGCTTGTTAGCTCCACCCACCTCTGCACTCTTCACGCTTCACGCTGCAGATTGGACGTGAAGACCGGCAGAGAGAGGAATATTCGAAGGGGGGTACATTCACTGTTTCTTCCGTATTGAAAAGCCGCAAAATTTATTCAATATTCACAGTGCATTGCTGCCAGTCTTTAGATAACTCCTGAGTTCCATTTCTTATTCATGCCAACTACACGCCACGTCCCCAGACGCGCGGTATCTACGAGCAGTACGTCAAGCAATGCTTCGACCCTTCAGCATCAGCCATCGTGGAGGTTTCTCGAAACCCACAATGTCAGCGATGCCGCTCTGTACCCTTACCTGCTACGGCTGTCAGTGATGCTCTACCGTAGCCAGCCCAAATTCAGAAGTGCAGGGGCCGGGGCAGAGTTGAGCAAGGTAGATTCTGGCCATGGTCTTTCGCCAGCTAGAAGAAGTCATAGTCGGTCTTCTTCTTTTCAGGATTTGCTCAATTTGACGCCTTCGGCAACCAATTCCGCTTCATTGGCCCTCAGTGGATCCGCTGGAATATCCACGGCTCCACCATCTTTTGGCGACTTGAAGCTCCCCAAGGAGGTTCCCAAGCTTCTTCAACATCGGTTCAAAGGAATCGCACTCAAACCGGACAAATACCGAATAAGCGATCCGTTATTGAAGCGGTCTTATCTTGCATTCTATGCTGTCACCCTCTCTCCAGAGGCGATCAAGCAAATCAAAGACTCTCGCCGTGCCGAGGATCTCATAATGATGTTTCTCAGCTGCGCAGCTAAGGAGCTGAACAAAACGGCTATCAATTCTACTCAGGTAAGAGCCCGAATCGACGAGCAGGCCGCTGCATTTGTCTATCTTCTCATCCAGCTCATCAGAGAAAATGGTCTCGCCAAGGAATGCCCCAGCTTGATTCGTCAGCTTGAATCCTATGGCGCTGCACTGACCAGCTCTAGCAAGATATCGTTGCAGCCCCAGACAAATACCGACCATTCAGGACCGGTTGCTACTCCCACCTATGACCTTCAGGACATGGAGATGGCCAGGGGCATCGGGCAACTACTTCTGGTTGCTAACTCCGAAATACAAAGAGATGTCAATAGCTGCAAATCGAAAGCTACTGTGCAGCTGCTTCTTTCTGAGCTGAAAGTGCAGGAAAAGAACCTTGAGGACTATAATCGCCACACAGTATACAAAAGTATAGATTTCTCCTCACCTGATGATTATGAAGCATGGAAGAAGTCAGAACTGTCTGCCATAAGACAGCTGATCGATGCATATAGTAGATCTCTTGCCGGATCTTCTCCTATCCTGGAGTCGGGCCGATTGGTTGGGGGAGATCAACAATTATTTTACATACCAGCCGACCCGACTTCTTATTACAAGCATTTGCTCCAAAGGTGCCTAGAGAGAGATTTGAGAGTTTCTGATAAGGAAATGGTAGAAAATCCCGACAGAGTGACAATTCTTATCTCAAAAGCTTCTATGGAGATACTTTCCAGAGCAGGAAATATATGGAGAATACCCCAGACGACTAGAGGAATAATCTTATTGCAAGTTGCCGTTGAACTTTTCAAAGATGGCTCCTTTAATTTGGCTCATCTCTTAGATGCGTTTAATGTTGCTAGGGTTGTTTCTACTGATCATGGCAAGGTGGAGTGGGACCCTAGTGACTGGCCAAGCTGCAACAAGTCATACTTTCTGGCTACGCTCTCCTTCCTTTTCAATGTTATTCTCGATAAAATTGGAGAATGCCTTTCCTGTATTTTCGAGCCCCATCCTCCCAAGATGGGGCCTTACTTGCAAGTTCTCGATGAAGAGGTCTTTCCAAATTCAGCGTTGTTGAGAGATGCAGTTCCTTTGGAGCCTTCGCCTAAACAAATCAAGAAATTGCGATCTATATTGTTGCAAGCAGCGGAGAAAAAATATGACTCGCTCATTGATGACATCCCCCGAGATCACACACTGGATCCATTGCATATAATTGACCTGGCAGACAAGCTGATAGGTATCGCGAAAAAGCTGCAGAAACGCTATCAGATGGCATTATTTGATTCAATATCTATAGGACATTTATGCGCAGAGAGGCATCTGACACTTTTCTCTGCTGACTCTAAGTCAATGTTTACGCACCTGATGAATCACATGAAAACTCGCCAAGAAACACCTTCGTTTGAGGACATGATCTTGTTGTATCAGAAGCTGGCAGAAATACGAGATTTATTTGTGCAGGTTTCAGATTTGGCTTTTGGGTTCATGATTGAAGAAAATTTCCGACCGTTTATATATGAATGGGCGGAGAATTCCTCTAAGATGGCCCAAACTTGGGTAGAGCCCGCGATTGCAGCAGACTCATTTCTTCCTACCGATGAGGCTACCAAATTGATGTACTCCTCTTCAGTCAATGACATTGTTACCTCCTTCAAAGGCGGTCTCAATGTTGTGCGCGATTTGGACTGGCGAGATGAGGTTGACAAAGCCAAGATTTACACTATTCTTATAAAGGGCATTTCTGCTGCTGTATGCCAGTATTCTAACCACCTTTTCTCTCTCTTCTCTGCAGAGCTTGAAACTGGTGAAGAGCAGCAGCCTCAAATTCGAAGCAGACAAGAGAAGTGGCTCCAAATGGCAAAGAATGCTGTAAATGGAAAAGAGAAGATCATACCATATAAGTTCATGAAGGAAACCTGTGTCAAACTGAATGACATTGAACGAATTCAGATAGAGCTGGACAAGATTGAGAATGAAATCAATTCAGAGAAAATGGCAGGGTTAATCGAAAAAGTCGACAAAATTCCCAAGGCGAGTAGTTACTTGTTTACTGTTAAAGTGCTACAGGCTGAAGGGTTGAAGGCTTGCGATATGAATGGACTGAGCGATCCTTATGTCACCCTTGTAGATCAGATGACAAGGAAAACAATTGGCAAGACTCGAACTATTTATGAGGATCTGAATCCGGTTTGGAATGAGACATTTGAAATTGTAACCGGAGGACCGAAATGGCTGACTGCTACCGTATGGGATGAGAACTCAATTTCTAATCATGATCTGTGTGGTAGAGCATTTATTAGACTGGATCCTCATGCATTTCAGGATTTTGGTTCCCAAGATTACTGGCTTGATTTGGACACACAAGGTGGAATAATGATAAACATTAGCATGGACAGCGAAAGAGACGATATTCGGTTTCATTTTGGCAAAGCATTCAGAACCTTAATGCGAACTGAAGTTGACATGATTCGAATGATTGTGGAGAAGTTCACTGCATTTATCAAATACTCCATATCGGTCCAGACTCTGAGATCTCTACGAGGTGGTAAATTTGGCATGGACGCAGTCTCTAGTTGGTTGAGCAATACTAGAATATCTGGAGCTGCTGGAGCTATAAGCGCGGCTATGCAGAAGGGCCCTGCACCTCGATTGACATCTGAAGAAATTGAAGACTCCCTTGATCCACTTTTTGATTACCTAAACGATAATTTTGCTATCGTTTCCAGAGGACTTACCGAAGAGCTGAAAATCAAGGTAATGACACAGACATGGAAAGTTGTGCTCCAAACTATAGAAAATCTCTTACTGCCTCCATTATCCATGAAGAGAACAAGCCAGCAGCTATTATCACCAAGCGAAGCAGATGTTGCATTTACTTGGTTAAGTGCTTTACGAGATTTCTTTCACCATGACGGTGCTGGGCCCAGTATGGAGATATTACAATCTCAAAAATACCAGCTCCTCATGACCATCCCTGTATATTATGACGTTCCAACATCTGATCTGAAGAAGGAAAGCGAAAAAATGTCTGCTCTGAGTTTCAAAACCTTGCAGGATAAGACGAAGTTTGCTGTGCCAGAAATTATTCAACGATCGAATACGGTGATGGCTCATCGAAATAGAACTGTTGTGAAGCAGCAAAGAGAAAAGGTAAAGCATGCCAAAAGAGATCTTCCGCAGACAGAGGATATTATATTGCGAATATTGAAAGCTCGTGGAGAATATGAGTATGTTAACAGGCGATTGAAACAAAGGGAGAGAATGGCCCAAACCCTTGCTACAGAGAACATCGTCAAACAGGCAGCCGGTTCCAAGCTTGGTGGGCTCTAGTGGTGGAGAGTGATTTCGGAGGACGGTTATCATATATTTATTAACACGGTATCATGTTTTAATGCTTTAGATAAATAAATACATCGTTTGAGCAGCAGGCAAATATCTCAAGGTTTTTTGAAGAAACTGAGAATACTCGACTGATTATTGGCAGAGGGCGGCTTTGCCTTCTTTGAGATAGGCTTGGTCTTACTATTACTATTCTTCCGTTTCTTAGAGGATGAATCAGTAGATACGGCCGACGAATGCTCAGAAGAAGGCTGAGCTGTGAGTTGTTTTTGTAAATTCACGGCATAGTGCCAGTCTTTATGCTCATCATAGTCGTCCAGAGTGATTCTTTTCCTACAATCTGGACATGACAACGTAACTGAGTCGTCTTTAGGGGGACCTGCTCCTTGGCTGTCCTCCTCTTCGTCACTTATGAAGAGAGACTCCTCATGATCGGGCCGGTCTGCAGGCTTTAGCATTTGCACGTTTTCCGAATCCAGCTTTAGGGTCTTAGAGCTTTTGACATCTGCAATTTGAGGCTTCTGTGGCCCAACACTAAAAAAGCTCTCAATGGTTTTGCTCATGTTAGACTGCATCTCAATACCGCTGATGGTCAAAGTTAACATAGCACAAGGTAATATTACTCCGTCGCTGAATATTAGTTGAAATAATTCATAGGAGGCATTCAGGATGTCAGAAAATAACTGCTCAAAGTTACGTTTCGGGAGTGCAGTGAATGGAACTTGCCTTGACTTTGGCTTCTGATAAGGCAGATTGTAATGGATAGCCAAAACCTTAGGGCGAACCGTTGTGGAATATTCCTCTTCGAGTTCCAGTAGTCGAGCAGTAATATCAGCAGAGAAAACTCTGAGCCATGCCTTGCAGTCATCAATAGTTTTTTGTGGTTTCGGGAACTGTTTGACTGAGTTCATCGATTTTATATTCACTCGGGTGGAAACAGCAGAGCGAAACTGACCATGTACAATCTTGTATAGTTTACCAGCAAGTGCAGGGTCAGCCAAATTTCGCTCCATTTCACTCAATGGCATATTATATAAGAAAGGCAGCGAACCTGTTTCTGGAACATTGAGGTATCGGTATACTTCATCGCCAAGCTTTCCTCCGAAACCCCATAGATCACGGAGTTCGACAGCAAAGAGAAGCTGATCGGACATAGAATCCTTTATAATTGTCTGGTTATTAGGCTTGTTTTGTCCAGAACCGAGCTTTGCAAGAATTTTGTTATTGGCTACACCAGCCGAACATGTATATTTGAGCTGGCTGAACACATCTGCTCTAATGCCTGCAACTATCATTGATCCAATCAGAATAAACACATCATTCCAGTCACCAAGGGTAGATAGCAGATCGTAGTCAGCTTGATCATTCTCTTCCGCTACCTTGTTTCCTACCACAACTCCAGACCAATGTAGACGAGCTAGTTGCTCAGGCGAAGGAGACGGTGGTAGAGGAGTATCAGGATTCTCCAAATCCTTCAATTGAGGAAAGTAGTCTACAGCTTTGGCGTAAACAATAGATCCCAGGTCCAGAAAAGCTTCATCAATGGATGCCTTCTCTATTATCGGGGCATGTTCCTTGAGCAGGTAAAAAATGCGCCTGCTTTCACGACGAAACGGATCCAAAGACACCTTGAAATTTGAAGCATTGGGATTTTCATGATAGGCCCAAGTAGTTTCACCTTTCTTGAACGTAGCAACATGAGCTAGAACGATACTGGGGCATCTCTTCTTAGCTTCTTCAGCGTTATTATGCCGAGTGATCCCAAACTTCTTTGCAGCATAGTTCACTGCAATTAAAGAATTCCACTGTCTACAGGCGACAGGATCATCGGCAGTCAACCCTCTTCTGACTTGCTCACACTGAGCGTAGAAACCATCCAGGTCTACATGAGCAATGACCTCTAACGGAGAGCTGTGAGCCTCAGCTCTGCTCTGGAGCGCATCAAGGTGCTTTCGGCAAAACCTTGATTCCACCCAGGGCATAGCAAATAACCAAAAAAAATATCGAGATCAGGTGAAATTGATCAGTTGCAGGCCATGCTCCAGTTTGCCTTAATCGCCAGTGCGGTTGCCAGCCGTGTGAAAAAAGTCTTGGTGTCTCACCAAACCACTTTGATTGCAGAATAAAAAAAGATTCAAAGCCCCACTGAAGTTTCTTCCTCCTACACCTCCATGGCGGAAAGAGTCGAACAGAACTCTTTCCGCTCTGTAATAATGTAAGTTTTTGAAATCACACGTATCCTAAGATGAGCATGTTGTCGCCCCAATCGGAAGTGGAAAACATAACTTGACGATTCGACCTTCCTAAGCCAAACGGAGTTTTCTGAGGATACTCGCTATTTTTCAGAGAGATTAGTAGACTAACATTGTAGATAGGTACGCATTATTGATATTTTAATAAAGTACATCTCTGGTGATGATATAAATATACATTCCATGCTAATCATGAAGGAAATGACCTTATTGTTGTTTCCTATGATTATAAAGTATATTCAAAACGGACTGAGGAGATGGTTTTGATCTTTTTTTTGAACCTCGACCACTAACGGTAGCTAGCTAGTTGTAGATCGCTCATCTTTTCTTCAATATCTTTTGTAGTCTCATTAGGTATGACGTTCTTTTCCACTTTCTTAATTAAATCCGTTTCTCGTTCTCTGAACCCTCGTCGTGCCGAAGATAGGCAGCCTTCTTACCCGTTGTAGCACCTCCATCTCATAACTAGCCGCTTTTTAGCGGTTTAGAAACATCGCGCTATATATATACTTCGATCTTGGCAGTATCACAAATTTGAATTTGGGGTCAACAGGAACAATATTTATTCTCGACAGCTGGCTGAATCTGTAAAGAGCAGTGTATGAAGCAACTTTTTCACACTTCAGGCTCTGGACCCAGTGTATGAATATATTTCCTTGTCATTTCCTTCCCCTTTAAACGCTGCGCGCTGAAACCATGCCCGATCCTGATCCACCCTTAGAACACCACAAGTTCGACCTTCTTTTCCCTCTTGCCTATCGAGTCACTTTCCAGATAATCGTTGGCATCTGGGGATGGGGTGCAAATGTTCATGCATTGACTGCTGCTCATGTTGACATGCCGTACCTGCTACGTTACCAGAAACATGGAAACGACCTTCATTGGGCCATATACGCATACGCAGGCAAACTGTCACTGGCATTTGTGGTCAGCATCTTTTTCTACTGGTATGAAATGGGCCGTCTTGTTAAACTGGACGCTGGGGTCGAGAATCCCTTTCAAACTGGTGATATTCTGCCTTGTTTGACCCTGGTAGCCCTTCTTTTGGTGGTGTTATTTCCGCGTTTGATTTCTGGCTTCCACCCTGATGGACGTGGAAGATTCAGCAAAATCTTACGCAGAGTTTTACATGGCGGCTTAGACTCGGAGTACCGCCTATGCGATGTTCTGACTGCTGATGTGCTGACCTCGTATGGAAAAATGCTGGCAGACATGGCTATTATTGTCTGTACCTTGTTACACGGTAGGACTAGTCTGGGGATGCCAAACAGACATTGCGGAGGCCATTATTTACTTCCAATCGTCTCTACCATTCCATTTTTGATTCGTCTTCGCCAATGTCTGGGTGAATATTTCAAATCTGGTCAAAAATTGCATCTCTTGAACGCACTGAAGTACGCCTCAGGCTTGCCGGTTATCCTGTTCTCCGCATTACAACGACGGTTTGCCGACGATCCACTTAATGATGAACTCACGTTATTTAGCGATGGTGCTATCTGGAACCTATGGGTCCTTTCTGTGTTTATCAATTCTACATATTCCTTCATATGGGATATCACATTTGACTGGGATCTGTCGCTTCTCACCTCAAAGGAGGCACTTCGAAATGGTGGACTTCGTCCAGTGCTATATTTTTCGTCTAAATACTGGTACTATGTTGCCATTCTGGTGGACTATGTCCTGCGTTTTACCTGGTCGCTGAAAATATCCTCTCATTGGTACGAAGTAACAGACAGAGAAGGAGGATTGTTCATACTAAGTGCTCTGGAAATCTTTAGACGATGGATATGGGTCTTCTTCAGGGTTGAATCGGAATGGGTGAAGAGCCTTAGATCACTCAACTACAATTTGGATGAGATCCAGCAGCCGGAAAATATCAAGCAGACATAGACATTCGTCCATCCAAATACCATTGCATAATAGAGGAACTCTAACTACTAAAGTTTGTAATTTAATTTATAAATAACATAATACATGAGTGTTTCATAATCTGTTTGCTGCCCTACTGCCTGCCTCCTCTCTTTCTCGCATGGTTGGCATTTTCCTTTGATCGATTTCGTCCTCGCTCCTGCTTGGTTAAATATCTGAACTTCTTCTTGGCAGGCTTGGAAGGCTTTTTCACAGCACCTGACATTATAGCAGATCTTTGTGCTCGATCCATGCTTTCTTGGAGAACCTTTTGGCTCTGAGTCAGATCAACAAAGTTGGCGGAAAGATTAGATTCCATTTCTTCAATGACAACCGTAGTAGTATCGCCATCATCGCTCTGGAAACTCTGTCTTCTCTTCAAAATAGGCCGGGGAATATCGCTATCGCTTAAGCCTTCCCAATCGCTGTAATCCGAGTCATTTGCTTTCGCTCTGCTCCGTTTCCCTTTGGTATCGGTCCAATCCACCTCATCCTCCTCTCCTGATTCGAACCCGTTGATCTCCTTCATAGCAGCATCAAATTTCTTTAATTCTGCTTCAAACGTCTCTTTTCGCTCTTGACGAACTCTATTTCGCTCTTCCAGCTTTTCCTTTCGAGCCTCTTCTTCTGCTTTTTGCTGCGCGTACTCTTTTCGCTGGACCTTTCTCTTGTGAAACCCGGTCAAATATTCACTACCCAGTTAGTTTGGGGGCCATCGTGGCAAAGTACCGTTATTCATACTCACGCTCTAGCATCTCGATCGAATGTAACTTCAGCTACTCCCTTCTTGATCTTTTCTTTCTTTCGAGCATAAATATCATCTCCTCGAGTCAGAATCTGACGATTCGTTGAAGGTGCCATGTTTGACTACTTGGTGAAGCGAAGACCCACCAGGATCCAAAATTTTGTGAAAAACAGCCGCACCCTATGGCGGGCCGCAGCTCAAGTTTGTACCAACTATGAATAAAAAAAATGTTCGTACATCACCTATTTATATATACATCTTAGTTTATCTAATGAACCTGATCCTATTTTCAAGTAAAATAATTTATGGCGTTGCGAGCCCTTGTGCCAATAGGCTTACTCTTCATCAACGAAAAAGACCTCGAAGTTGGGCTCATGCGATAGATTCTGCTTGGCAAAGTAATAAACCGTCATCAGCAGAAGCGGGAATCGTTTTGTGAAGTAATGCAAAAACCCGTCTGGAACTGGCCCCATAGCTTGCTGAACATTCAGCGGCAAATCATTGAAATGGTGGCTCTTGTTCCTCATAGCTCGTAATAAATCAATCATCCGGTCTCCATGGTACTTTCGGTACTTGTTGAGACTTTCCACAAACGACTTATCAAGCGCTGCATGCCAGTCATCTCCTACAACTGCTTGAGCATTCTCCTCAAACAAAACTAGTAAATCACTATGTTCTGCCCGAGTGTCATTTTCAAACCGATCGGAAACTTCCAGCAAAAAGTCCAGCTTCTTCTTAGGCGTCCAGAACAGTGGATGCAGCAACACTTGTCCGGCATCTGGTCGTTCCTTAGGATGGAATGAGATCATTCTCTCAATCAAATCGCAAGCTTCTGGGTTATTTGTTTCATGGAGGTCTTCAATCTCAGCTAGTGAGTAGTGGTTTTCCTCAATGTTGCCCTCTCGCTTACTATTGACTCCAAAAGGATGCTGACCCCTGCTCAGAACATAGTAGAATACGCACCCAAGCGAAAATATGTCAACCGCTCGAGTCAACCGCCGATTGTTAGTAGACCATACCAGATCCGATGAACTGTTATTTTCGGATTCGGGATATCTACTACCCATGGAAATCTCAGGCGCAGTCCAGCCCGCAGTACCAGCAGGCTGTGCTGTCGTAGGCCTGAAGCTAGACTGATCTCCTTCCAGTCGCTTACAAAGGCCAAAATCAGAGATTAATAGACGCGTCGGTCCATATACCTCCTTTTTCTCCTTGTTGAGACCTTTCCGGTGAAGCTTCTTAGGCGGAGCAACTAGGATATTTTGAGGTTTGATATCACGATGCACAATCTTCAAAGAATGCAGGTGATGTAGACCACTAGCTATCTGATACAAGACCTGAATAGGGTCCATCCGGTTGATCAAGTCAGTAAACTTCTCTGGCCATTCAATAACATCTTCAAGAGTGCCAGGGCATAATTCCAATGCAATATAGAGGAACTGGTCGCTCTGATGCTTACAATAGTATCTCACCACATTCGGATGATCATCACTATCCTGCAGTATTGTAACCTCTTGAGAAGCGAGATCGTAAAAGTTTAGCAACATTCGTTTGACCGCAACTTCGCGATTCTCAAATATACCTTTGAAAACCACCGTACCCTGGCTACCATAACCTAATGTCTCCTCCGTAACAGTTAAGGGACTAGCTTGTAAGCCAGCCGAAGGCTGGACGCCGTTCTCCAGAATCAGTTCGGCATTGTCCTTAATTGGCACAACCTTTAAATCTTCCTCATCATCATCATCTTTAGACTCTTCAGGGTTTGAATCCAGGCTGTTCTCCTTTGTAGCAGGTACTGGCTTCGTCTTAGCAGAGCCTTTCTTTCCTCCTCGACTACCTCGCTTTCTCTTTTTCGCAGGTGCAGACTGGGACTCCGAGGTAGGCTTCTCAGGTTCAGCAATCGACACCTTCTTGATACTGTCATTTATCACATCCTTTGGTTGTTCAGACTGTGCTGCGCCATTGACCTCGACCGGTACTGTTCCAACAAGATTGGGAACTACTTCCACAATCTGCTCAGTAATTAGGTTATCAAGCGAGTTTATATCTGGAACTAATTCACCTGAAACAGATTCCGCTGTTAAATCCTTCGAACCATTCAATTCCCCATTAGTCAAACCAGTAGCTGGCTCAGCAGCTTCCCTGTTTTCGGTTTCGATGAGTGACTTAGTACCATTCTCAGAAACGAGTTCCGAGTCGGGTTTTGAATCTATATTCTTGCCTAGAACCTTCTCAGCAGTATCAATCTTCTCTCGTCTAGGCTTGTCCGTAACAATCCTAAGCATTGATTCCAAAAAGTCCACAATTTGAGGCAACCATCCCAACCTGGCAGTTACAAAAATCACTAGAACGATAACCAGGACACTGACTACATTTTCCACAAGGCGTAAAATGAACTGGCCCCAGGTACCATATGTTGGTGTAGGAGGAGCTGGCGGACTATCAATAGTAGGATAGTCTGAAGGAGGAGGAGCGGGCAGCCTAGGATGGTAAGAGTTTCCACCACCATAATAATTGCCTACCTCATTCTGACGCCCTGGACGTGTCTGTGGAACATGATTAGGCGAGCTTGGATATGGCAGAGCAGGCAAATATTCATTATGAATGGCTGCTGGGACCGAGGTACTTCCCTTTTGGGTGGGAGGAAATACGATACCTTCATCCATGGTATGAACTCCAACAATAGAAGTATATAAATGATCTCTGCTTCCAGCAAAATGAGCCCCTGGGTGCCAGCGAGCTGACGGGGCCCTACGCACCAGTGAGGGGAAGTGCTGGCCGGACAGAGCAAACCACTGGCCATCACTCGTTCTATCGACATAGGTACCGATATTTCCTTCGCCTGCCTCGGAAGGATAGTGAGGTTGAGGAAGAAGCACCAATGGCTCGGTGCCTCCTACTGGGGATCGGAGTACGTCAAAGACATGGACTGCGATAGAAGGTAAGGAGCCAGCCCACATTGCGGGCTTCCCAGTAGTATTTGCCGAAAGGGCCAGAATAGAGTTTTCATGCAATGGGGTAACATAGAGGCTATCTGGAGACTTGGTATGTTGAGTCGCAAGATCTCCGTCCATGTTGTTGGGTCCCCAGGTGGAGAAGGTCACATTCCAGATGATTTCAGTCTTATTGTGGATTTCCAAATGATAATCAGTCCTTCCAATCATAAAAGTGCCATCGTTTTTCCATGTTCTAAAGTCTTCATCCTCTTCATCGTAGTCTAGTTCATCATCGTTGTTGACAGAACGGCACTCCGCTCGCCCCAGAGCTCCCTTGTTGCCAGTACCATAGACTTTGATGATTTCACCAGTACTGGCATTGATGGAGTAAAGAGTCGTAGATCTTGTTCCGGTATAGATTTTATCATCACCATTGATGAGGAAGGGAGATTCCAGAACCAGTTGCTTGATGGAAACAGGGAGTTTTTGCAGACCAACCGAGGGTAGAAAGTAATATAAGGAGCCGTCACCTAAAGGTTCGACAATCCAAGTAATATTTCCTTCATCATCCTCTTCATCTGAAGCAGAACCATCCTTTTTCAACCGTTCTTGGAGACTTTCCAGAGTTGATACTTTGACTAGAGGGGTTTCACCCGGAATGGACCACATTTCTAAGCCGGTTTTTCGATCTCTAGCATGCAGGGACCCATCAATAGTGCCGATCAACAGGAAATCCGAGAGACTCCACATGTCAAGCTTACGATGGGGAATGATAGACTCAGACTGATCGGAATAGTTTTCATCGTAGTCTGTGTGGTCTGCCCGATATGACTGTTGTGGGAATGCAAGGTGACTTTGTTCCGATGGTTCTGGAGAATGTATGCTGGTATGAGCCGAGGAAGAAACTGAGTTCTTCCATGGAGAATATGCACAAGCCACGGAACATAGAAGAATCGAGGCATAGAGAAGAGATATCAGAGCCGATGATGGTGGCCTGCTGCGATGATCACGGGAGGTGAAAAATTTGGGCAATCGCATGGTATAGAACACCTCGTCTTCAGCAGACGGGGGTTTGTTTGTGATCAGGCAAAAACTGAAATGGCAGTACTGATACAATAAATATATGGTGATGCAAATATCAAGCTACAACCGGTGATGTTGTTGACTAGACTCTCATTCAGCAAACAGCCGAGTCGAGCACCTTAGTGATTTGCAGTCACGTGTGAAGGGGGATCCGAGACTCAGACCAAAATAAAACCCGTGAGAATCACACAAGCGATACTAGACGGTGATCGGGAGATTGCCGGTTGTGATGGTTGGGTGCTTTATTAGCTGAGCTGGGCGTTTGTGTTCTCCCTGAGAGATGTTAGACGGGGTTTTTGTATTGTACGGAATAATAAAACATTTTCCAGCAGGGTCTTTTTGACAACCCGTGCGGGCATTTCACAGGAAGACAGGGCTGGAGCATCGCCAAAACTCCCCCCTCCAAGAATTAGAGTTCTCACCTAATTATTTGCTCATTTTTACATAACACCCTCCCATCGGCCCGGAAAGCTCCAATTGTGATGGTGCATTGCACGTGACACCCATTTTACGCCAAGATGACTAAAATGCGGAGGATAAGATGGAATACAGTGGTCCGCCCTCCTAACCTGGAACACTATATAACACAGTTGCTACCCGCCAGGCAATGCTAAAAGTATTAACCGTACGGCCACTCTATTGTATTTCAGCAACCCGTGTCTACCAATCTTCTTTTTATATTAAATCACGCGCAATGTCTACAGTAGGTGTAAATTCGGTTCGGTCCCGGACAGTTTGGTGGTTATTTTGGCACTCAGTTTCTAACTCTTCAGAAAGCTTGGTCTTCTGGCGACGGACATTTCCGCCGACAAGTGGTAGGTAGTAAAAAAAAAGTGCAATTGTATCACCAAAACCAGCTTCTAACTTGGGTAGTCTTCTTTCCGAGATGTGGTGTCTCCCGATAGCTCTAGCCAGTTTGCTGCGGAGAAGGATCGATACCATCTCTATGTATCTCTTGCCTGTCCCTGGGCCCACCGAACACTTATTGTTCGACAGTTGAAGGGTCTGGAAGAAATCATCCCTGTGACGGTCGTTGACTGGTTCCTGGGAGACAAAGGATGGCGATTCCCTGACGATTCCACATCAGTTGCTGGAGCTCAGCCCGAGCCATTGTACGGAAAGAAATACATTTCCGAGATATACAAAACGGCTGATCCCGAGTATGCTGCTCGATACACGGTGCCTGTTCTGTGGGACAAGAAGCTCAAGACTGTTGTGAACAATGAATCGTCTGAGATCATTCGGTTCTTCAACACTGCTTTTGATGAGATCATTGATCCTAAGTACAAGGGAATTACTTATTATCCTGACAACCTCAAAGACGAGATTGATGCTCTGAACGAGTGGGTGTACAATGATATTAACAATGGAGTTTACAAATCTGGCTTTGCTACGACGCAGGATGCCTACGATAGCAACGTTTACACGCTGTTTGAGGCGCTTGACAAGGTCGAGAAGATCCTCGGCGACTCCAAGGGCGATTATCTAGTTGGAAATACTTTGACCGAAGCTGATATTCGTCTTTATACTACCATTGTGCGATTTGATGTTGTTTATGTCCAGCACTTCAAGTGCAACATCCGAGATATTCGAAGTGGCTACCCCCATATCCATAAGTGGCTGCGTCAGTTATACTGGAACGAGCCTGCGTTCAAGGAGACTACTGATTTCGACCATATCAAGTTTCATTACACCAAAAGCCATATCAAGTATAATCCTTTCGGAATAACCCCAGCAGGCCCTCTTCCCCACATTCTACCATTGTAAGTGCGTGGGCAAAGTAAACTATGAACATATGAAATATTTTGAAGTACCTCATTAAATATTAAAAAAGAAACGAACTGAAATATTTACAGTGGCCTTTTGTTTTGCCGCTTTTCTTGCTTCTCCTTGGCCAGCTTTTCGTTTTTCAATCTGATCTGCTTAAGGGCTCGCTTGATCTCCGATTCCATCTCATCTGCTTTTAGTATGGTGACCAGCTCCTTGACATGGCCCTCATGGTCTAACAATAATGCATCATCATCCTGATCGAGGTTGTTTTGTCCATCTTTGACTTCTTTCAATCTAAGCGAGTAGAAGTTGTCCAGCAATTGGTCATGGCTGAACTTGAGATGGTCATCCTTCAATAAATAATCCAAATGAACCCCACCTTCCATCGCTTTCCAATGGCTCCATGCCCTGAACAGCAGATAAAACCCCGGAACATTAGGAATCACCGGCAGTAACGCAACAGGAAGGGTCAACGGTGCTCCGATCAGCGACAGCCAAAAGAACTTGCGATCATGGGTCCGAGCCCGATCGACCAGACTCTTCATCTTGGCCTCCACTTGGGAAACCGAAAGCAGCGATTTGACATATAGTACAGGGATCGTCTCTAAATCCGTAGGATGTACCTGTTTGGTATCCAGCTGCCTGACGTTGACCAGATCAGCTGCCTTGCTTATTTCGGGCTCGGCCTCGGACTTAGCTATCTCCTGCCTTACTCGCCTCAAAACTTGGGTGCGAGCCGGGATGCTCTTCAAACTCCATTCATCGTAACTAATACGTTCCAAAACACTATTACTCCAAGAAACCAGATATTTTTTCCACCGGACGTCGGATTTCTGCCAATTGGCCCATAGTTTGTTCGCCCTCAGAGCCAACCGGTCGTCCAGCCTCGGCGAAGCAGTTGCCGGGGGCAAAGCTCCGGTCCGTTGACAGTACAGCAGCGATTGCTTGAGAGAAAGCGGCACTACGATCAATCTCATGATACCTCGAACTGAGTTGTGAATGCACAATGGGCTGAGCAAGCAATGTGTTCGAGGACTGCTGGCCACCGTACAGAATGCTGCTGAGGTAATCACAATTGTAAGCCAAAACCGACAAGCCAAGCCAAACCACAGAGAAGCAAACAGGATGAAATGGACAAGCGAATTCCGGTTTATTCAAAAGTGAGCTTTTAGCCCTGACAAGTAAAAGAGAAGTATTTTTTTTTACTGGAATTAATTTTCGACGGTATGTGTTGAACGAACCACCAATTCATCTACCAATCGATCGGCTCGATGAGATCGCCCGCCCGCCTCATTTCAGCATGTTTCCAGCTCTCATCACTTACGCACCTATTATATTTATTACCAAGAACATATTGCATTTCCCCCACCATTTGTACCGGCTTACGCTCTAAATACCATCAACATCCTAGAGCAGCCTATTTTGCTACATTAGTGCTTTTTTCTTTCTCTTCTTCTTATTATTACTATTATTTTTTGCGTGCTGATTGGCGTCTGAAGATACAGCGTATCTCTGTTCGAACCGGACGATAAGCACCCCGATAAACGGCCAACCGACAAATAGCCCCACCGTTTAGACATTTGCACATACAGCACAACTGGACTGCTAATATACAACTGCTTATATGCCTATACAAGGGCCGAACCCAACTCCTCCAGGTGCTGGAATAAGGGGTGGGAACAGTACTTCATCAGGGTCCACCACGGTACGGTCGAATAGATCCCGACACGCCAGCAGAAGTGGAGAAAGAACTACATCTGATAGTGACAATAATGACAACTTTCAGTCAGCATACCAGCTTGTTGCTCGACCGGTTCCGGTTTGGGTGCAGAACCAGCATTCCCAACCTCCTCCGGGGTACCTCGGCGGTGGTACCAGCGAGCCGTATCACGAAAAACAGATTGCATGGGATAAATCACAAGTGGACGATCAGGAGGGATTTCATGACAGATATCGAGGGTCTTCATTGATCGACAAATCTCGGTGGAACTCGTTTATTGTGTCGACTAGTAGACCTCTGGTAGGAACCACGACGTACGTGGACGAAAAGATTCTAGACGAGCAGGAGGACCTAAACTCGGCATGGATTGGAAATAAGGACGTTGAAGATGGAAGAGCTGTCCCCCGAGAAAAATGGCATCGCAAGTCCAGGGCAGAAGGCACGAGATCTATTGGACCTACCAGATATCTGGTGTCTAAGGACTCGCGGAAGGTGCTGAAAAACCGCATAACTGTGATTCTACTGAACAATCCATTTGTGCCTCTAACTCTGAGACTAATTATATTTATTCTGTCGTTAGCAGCACTGGCTCTAGCGGCCTCCATTTATGTGCATTCCCGGCAAGCGAGTCCTACAGCGATAGCTCAACAAGCCTCGACCACTATGGCACTCTGCGTGCAATGCTGTGCCTTGGTATATCTGGTATACATCACATATGATGAATACTCCGGCAAGCCCATTGGCCTGCGAGAGCCCAAGGCGAAGATGCGCCTGATCATGCTTGATCTGCTATTCATTATCTTCTCCTCAGCCAACCTCTCTCTAACCTTCAACACTCTGTACGATGACTCCTGGGTGTGCCGTGCCGGTGACATGGATGCCAATTCGGTGCCCAAAAACTACCCCATCTGTTCTCGGCAGCGAGGTCTAGCATCGTTCCTGTTCCTTGTACTGGTGATGTGGGTCCTTACATTTACTATTAGCATATTCCGACTGGTGGAAAGAGTGAGCAAATGAGCTATCTCGCCCCAAGTCAGTAGATTGTTCACATACGTTTGTTTCATTAGGCTTGCAATAAGCAATCAAATCCCTCCATGTCCATGTCCATTTCCATGTTATTCCGATATCTATTCCATTTCCATTTCCTTTTCAACAAATTTCACCAGATTTGCTATTAGCTAATTGTCAACATCTTTGCGGCATGTTCAGCCGCGCATCACCAGAACACCCCAGCTATGCTCTCCGTTCACTCATTCCACCCTTCAAATCTCTTCCTCTTCCATCACCTCAAACCTGCCGCTTATCAACACAGCGGCACGGCAAAAATTCCAGTCAAAGCCGTAGCACAACCCGATCGATTCCTAGATTCCAGCAATGTCAGCTCCCAAGGAAGCTCCCTTGCCACGCTCGGCTGATCTGGCCGCTACTTGGAAGTACATTGAGAACGGTATAGACAAAATCCTGGTCGAAGACCTGTCCAATGGCATCTCCACCGCTATGTACATGAATGTTTACACAGCAATTTTCAACTTCTGTGTTGCTCACAATAGCTCCATCGGTTCTGTGGGTTCTGCGCGTATAAACGGTGCTGCTCGCGGCGCCCAGCTGCTGGGCAAGGACCTCTATCATAATCTCGAGAAGTATCTCACTAAGCATATCACAGGCCTTCAGGAGCAGGCTGCGAACCTTACAGATGAGCATCTTATCCAGTATTACATTCGGTGCTGGGACAGATACACCATTGGCGCCCGCTACCTGAACCATATTTTTGACTATCTCAACCGTCACTGGGTCAAACGGGAACGAGAGGAAGGCAAACGCAACATCCACGATGTGTACACTTTATGTCTAATCTCTTGGAAAACCAGCATGTTCAATGAAGTACACGAGCAGCTTGCCAGTGCAGTCCTCAAGCAGATCGAACGCCAAAGGAACGGTGAAATGAACTACGCCAACAGCATCAAAATTGTCGTCCAGTCGTTTGTCGCTCTGGGACTCGACCAAAACAATACTAAGAAAACAAATCTGGCTGTATACCAGACTTACTTTGAAACGAAATTCATCGCCGCTACTGGGTCGTATTACGAACAAGAATCCGCAGAGTACCTGGCGAAACATGGCATCATCGACTATATGAAAAAGGCGGACGACCGTCTGCGTCAGGAGGCATCCCGCGTTGAGATGTATCTTCATCCTTCGACGGAAAAGAAGCTTGTCGACGAGCTTGACAGAGTCCTTATTGCTGCTCATGCCCCTGCAATGCAAGCCGAATTCGAACAGCTATTGCGAAATGATAGAGATCAAGATTTCCACCGCACTTACATTCTTTTGTCCAGGATCACTGGCGGACTGGAACCGATACAGAATATTCTTAAGGATTATATCAACAAGCAAGGTCTTGCTGCCATCGACAAGCTGGTGGCTGAACTCGGTGGCCCGTCTGTCAAAGTCCAACCTAAGGTGTACGTTGACACTTTGCTCAAGGTGCATCTCAAATATTCCAAGATTGTCAAGGATGCATTTGAGGGCAACAAGGAGATGGGCAAATCTCTCGACAACGGTTGCCGTGAATACATTAATAATAATGCTATTGCACGCCCGCCCGGGCTTCATGCCAGAGATTCAAGAACACCAGAATATCTCGCAAAGTACAGTGATCTACTACTGAAAAAGTCATCCAAAGGAAATGACGAGCTTGATATAGAGGCTGGTCTCGACGGTATTCTCAAAATTTTCCAGTTCATCGATGAAAAGGACGTCTTCCAGAAATTTTACTCTCGGCTCCTCTCCAAACGACTGGTATTTGGATCGTCTGCTTCTCAGGATGCAGAAGAAAATATGATCACCAAACTCAAAGAAGCATGCGGATATGAATATACTAATAAGCTTCAGCGAATGTTTCAAGATATGGCTACATCTGCTGAAATGCAGGCGGAGTTTAGAAATGTTCTCGAGAAGGATGATACCGATTTCTCTGCATATGTATTGGCTGAAGGGTTCTGGCCGTTCCCATCTCATAAGGCGAACTTCAACCTTCCAAACTCTTTGAAGGGAACATTTGATCGTTTTCACGTCTTCTATCAGGCAAAGCATTCGGGAAGAAAGCTTTTCTGGCTTTGGAACTTTGCTAAAGGTGACCTGAAAGCCAATTTTGCTAAGTCCTCCAAAGCGGGCTATACTTTCCAGGTCTCTGCTTATCAAATGGCTATTCTTCTTCCTTTTAACGAGGCAGATACTTATACTTATCGAGAATTACTTGAAATCACCGGCCTGGATAATGAGCCCCTGGCAAACTCATTAGTAATTCTTGCCAAGGCTCGGGTATTGATTCAAAATCCTGTACTGGATGATGAATCTAGCATTCCTGATCCTGAAACTACCTACACTTTGAACTTGGATTTCAAGAGTAAGAGAATTAGAGTGAATTTGAACCTACCTCTTAAGTTTGAACAGAAGCAAGAAACCGAAGAAACGCAAAAGAAAATTGAGGACGACCGAAAGATGTTCTTACAGGCGGTGATTGTGCGAATCATGAAGGCACGTAAGGAACTGGGCCATGCCCAGCTGATTCAAGAGACCATTGATCAGTCACGAAAGCGATTCAATCCAAAAGTGCCGGAGATTAAGAAGACGATTGATGAATTAATAGATCGAGAGTATTTGGAACGTACTGAAGGTAACAAGTACCTCTATCTGGCATAATGCTACCGAAAGTAACGTTCAAGCACACATAGTATGTAACTAATGAAAAAAAATGCTATATTTATAATATTATATAAGGCTGGAAATCGTATGTTACCACCTATGCAATAATGATCTCTTCAAACAGGCTATCTGAAAGCTGAGTTCTAGACATAACCACATTGATCATGCTAATCCACCTCTCACGGTCTTGACGAGATCTGGTCATGAACACCATGGAAGTTCCTCTAACACCCAATCTGTCAGCAGCTTTATGAGTCGTTTCTCTAACTCGGTGAGTGTTCGAATAGCTCTTGACAGGCTTTTTCTTTCCAAACCATATGACGAAGCACCGAAGTGTCTCGTCTTCCGCTGACTTCCATCCGTCTGCATACACACGAGGTAGAGCGTGATGCCCCGGGTGCCCAACATCAAACCACCTGTCTCTGTAAAGCAAATCTTGCTTTGTCAAAGGGCCCGAATAAACGTAACAGTTCTGCAGAGGAATTGTTTGGTGTTTCTGATAGTTCACCACCGTGCCTTGCCCTCTATGATGCTTGCCGTATTTATGTTGATAACTAAACAGAATGAGCTCTGTCTGAGTTAGCACAACGAAGTACTTTTTGAAAGATGCATGCTTATTAGGCTTCTGGAACAGAACACCTTGTATCAAGATAGCTCTACCCCACGTATGAGCACTAACGCTGTACAGATAGGGATCAGCAATGCCCTGATCCGTTTCCCACTTGCTGGTGGACTCACCAATAAAAGCTTCTTCGTCTTCATCGATGTGTAGAATTTCGAGATTTTGCTGTCTGACACTTGTCTGTCTTCTATGATCATCTTTCAGCTTTTCCTTCCAGTAATTTACGAGCTTCTGAAGTCTGCTGACCCAAAGATCTCGACATATCAGGTTGCTCGCTCTCAGTCTTATAGTTCGAGAATTTTCCTCACTCTCTCCAAACTCAATTTCAAAATCGACATCTGGCAAAAAGCTTGACTTTCTCTTCAGAACAAACTGATTTGAATAGGTATTAGATCGGTCTCCAACACTTTGAGAGGTCTCTGTACATGCACGGACAGAAAGCACTCGGGTGAGATCGACCACACCATCACATCTTGAGATAAGAGCAACACGTCTCTGTATTTCATTAGCAGCTGCTCTGTCATGAATCTCAAAATTTTCCAAATCACCTTGCTCAATCCATTTAACATTGCCCTGCTCATCGGTCTGAAAGGGGGCGCATTCATAGTACATGGGAATATCTTTAGTGTATGAAGCCATCTCTTCTTCATTACGGAGATCCAAGTGGCTCTTGGACAAACTTGGATGAGGAGGGAGAGCCCTCAAAGGCCTAGTATAAAACAAGAGATTGTCGCAAGAATGCCAGTACATTTTAGGAAATATAGATTTCTTTTCCCCTATCCAAGTGGTAACGCGAGACAGAAAACCCTCGATTGCAGGCGGCTCTTCGAGTAGTTCATCATCCACCAAAACTGGGCCATTTATAGGCAGTTTAGCATGAATCTCAATATCATAGCTCCGCGACATAGCCCATCCCGTTTGCAGGTACAAATCATCTGGAGTAAATACCCATTCAAGCCTATCATACCTTCTCCACGCCAAACCAATTTTGACACCGGGATCTATCCACTGACGTTGAATGCGCTCCTTAAGTGAATCTACCTTGGATAGACCCCGAATTATGCGCTCCACCGCATGTTCTCTCAAAACACTGGGACATGCGTAGAGACCCTTCATTTCTTCCACGTCAACAAGGTGTTCATCTTCCTTTGCAGCTTGCAGGACCTTCAAGTAGTTTTCATAGGATACGTCCACATCAACGGTAACACTCAACTCTGGTATACTAACTTTGATGGTGTTCGATGGCCTAACTCCAATTATACCGGCAAAAAAAGCAAGCCATTGCAATGCAGATAATTCTGATCTCGTCCGAAGGATGTAGATAAGAGAGCCGGACTTCTCCTTGAGCTTGTACCAGAGTGCCAAGGTTTTGTCTAAAGAAGAGTATAAATTAACCCCAAAATCTTTCCCGAGAAAAACATCCAACTTCGACTTAGAAGAGTACTCCTGCTGCATCTTTTCTATTTGTCGCGACTGGTAAAACTGTAATAATATAGGGGTTTCTGGGTCGCCAGTATTCCGGGCAACAACCACGTATTCCTTCCATCTTTCCACCGTCCGAGTTTCACAGTAGTCTACTTCGTTGAATTGGGGCGATATAAGCTCATGCTCGGTTCTCTTAACCATCACCAGCATTTTCTCTACCATTATAAGTTCACCTTTCTCCTTAGATCGAAGAGCATTCTTGGTGGATATAATAAGACTCTTACTCAACTGCTTTGCTCGATTCCTCTTATGCTTTGATCTCTTGGAGGAGCTTCTGCTTTTAGATCTGCTAATGGCCTTCTTTATCATCTTAGTTCTAGAGAAGTTGCTGGCCCTTCGAGCAGCAACACCAACATCAGATGGAAATCTGACTTTCCGGGCCGATGGCACAGCAGAAGGGATCTCATTTTCGGGACTGGATACAGTAGTAGCTTTCTGAGGTGTAGCCTTCAGCGAGTCACGGTCGAGAATATCAGAAAGATAATCACGAACAGAGTTGGCAGTGTGTTCTGTAGGCTTGACGGTCAACAGAGATTCTCCACGGCTAGAGGCTGGTGATATTGATCCATCTGAAAACCTTGATGTGCCCGGTACTAATTCGTAGTGACTGTTCATTGTTGCTGTGGGCCGGTCTACCAACAGGTCCTCCTCATGCAGGGAATGAGGATGAGCCTGGCTGTATTGAGAATTGGAGCTGTCCTGTATGCTCTCATGAGCCGTATAAAAAGACACATCATCCAAATTTTCGGCAGATATCGTTCCAGCTGGAGACTCATAGATAAGGCTAGTAGTGGTGGTTGTTGTATCGGTGGTCCTGGTGGGGGCTATCGAAAGAGGAGCATGCTTAGGGGAGTCTGACGAGGAGTAATCAGTAAGTAGAGGTGATGTAGAACGATGCTCAGGAGAGCTATTCGAGTAGTCCATCCAAGATATGTCATGCTGCGGGTCGTCAGTAACTGTAGGGGGGTCAACTGAGGGTTCAAGATCCACACCGATAGCTTGCGGCCGCTGATCAGGTCCAGAAATAACCCCGATCATAGGTGGCTCCAGCTCATGTAATGACTCGTCAGGCACGACTTCCTCGGGAGCAGCATCCGTGTCGCTTAGCCCTTCATCGGAGAAATCGGTATGAAGCTCGTCATCGGACTGGAAATCGGTGACCATACCGTCGTCATCAATGGTATCAAATAAGTGCATTTCTGCATCAGTCAGTCCCAAAGTGGTATTCAGCGTATCATGGTTCAGCTGGGCAGCCATGGTAGTGTCATGAATACCCGTGGTCATGGCGCTGATAGGATGTCTATCAAAAAAAGCTCCTTTAAGCAGGACTTTTGTCCAAGACTTCTTGTGTCTTTTCATCCAAAGTGACGGGATCGGTCCTACAAACAAAACCCTCGACTCTAAATCTGCATTTTTGGCTGGTGTATTATACAAACGAAGGGCTGTGTATGTGCCTTTGCCTATTTTGAACGGTTTCCGGTCCTCAGTCGCATTCTGCGACGTTTCCGAAGTTCCATTAGCGGTCGACGTAATGGGTGAAACTATAGAATTTCTCCCGTCAACACTTTCAGCATGGGATTTAGTGCCCATATTGTGCTGGGGTTTGTTTAGGGGCTGCCTAAGATGAGATCGGGGCCGACTTGCTAGTATCGCGATAAATAGGCATGTCGGTTACGTAAGCGCAAAGGCAAGCCAAATTAGAAAGCAAGTACAAGAACAAATGCATGAGAAAGACGAGAATAAGAAGATAGAGTTAAAAAACTGTGTATATGGAGTTAAAAATTCGGATTGATCTTGGATTGACAGATAAATTTATAAGATAGTGATGGTGCAGGTCAATTGATGGGAAAAGCAGTTTTAGTCGCATCTCCCTAGTCCCTTGAATTTTAGCATCTCTAATCGTGTTATCATCATAGTCAAACATCTCTCTAACCGTGTCATCGTTCGTCCTCAATATGCCTTCTGAAATATGGTTATTGCTGTTATTCACTATTTTGATGCTAACTAAGCTGTATATCTAGATGCTGTCGGTCAGTACCTTGTTGAGCTTGGCAATCTTAGAGGACACCGACAGGTCGACAGTTCGATCGCCAACCTCGACAACAAGTCCACCAAGAATATCAGGATTGACCTTGTTGACCAACTCAAGGGTCTTGGAGCTTCCGACAAAGGGAGAACCGGCAATGGCAGTCTGGATTCGGCCGAGAATCTTCTTGTCCAGAGCAGCAGCAGAGGTGACGGTGGCTGTGATCTTACCGTAATGGGCTTGGGAAAGAATTTCAAACTGCTCGATGATATCGCCAATAAGAGGCAGACGGTTGTTATCGGCCAGTACTTGGAAGAAGTTGGTCAGGGTCTTGTCAGCCTTGGATGAGCCGGCTAGGGCATCAACCACCTTCTTCTTGTCGGCCGCCGACAAGGAAGGATCGGACAGCACAGTGCTAACTTTCTCGTCAGTTTCAACTGCAGACTTGATGGAAGCGAGGGACTTGTCGACTGATTCGAAGCTGCCCTGCTTGATGGCAGCGGTGTACAGAGCGGTCGCGTAGGAGCCCTCCAGGCCGAACAATTGCACGGGAACCTTGACGGGCTTGTCAATAGTAGCGTAACCCCGTCGAGCGGCAGTTCGCATGGCCAGCATGGCCGCAGGTTGTCGGAAAGTTCGAGACAGCATTGGCGTGTGTTGAGGTTAACAGCTTCTCAAGCGAAAAAGTTGAAAGTTGAATGAAAACGAAAGCTTGCCCAACTGACGAATGAGAGCGCAGGGCACCGCAGTGGTTTGCCCGGGTAACCGCGTTGGGAGTTTGGGATGGAGCATGTCGAAAAACCTCGAGGTGAAATTTGTGAGGGATCGAGTTTTTCATCACCACAAAATGCTAGCTAGTCGGGCCAAAACCCTACTTAACGTGGGTCGACTTCTGCCACGGTTCTACTCAAGTGCTGCTGGAGGCCCCGAAGGAGCTTTCAAGCCTGCGCGCGGTAGCGAATGGCTGGATTCCCAGGCCTTGCAGTCGAAACTCGATCAGATGAGAATCGTTTCGTTTGGGCAGCAGGACAATCTAAATGAACTGGAAAAACAGGATCAGGAAATGAAACGACAGCTCAAGCTGTTCAAAACAGCCGTCAAGATGAAGCAGCCTAAGCCTATTTCTCCGTCTTTGCGGTGGTATAGGGCTCCCATCTACCCATATTTGCACAAAGGCAAGCCTGTCAAGCAGTTGACTGTTCCACGAAAGCAGCACAGTGGACGAAATAACTCGGGAAGAATCACTGTTCGACACCGTGGAGGAGGATCTAAGCGTCGAATCCGACTGTTGGACTTTTTCCGGCTTGAAGAAGGCCCTCACACTGTCAAGCGCATCGAATACGACCCCAACCGATCGTCGCACATTGCATTAGTCGAAAACCAGGACACTCTGGGCTTGTCATACATGCTGGCCTGCGTTGGTATGCGAACTGGTGATGTGGTGGAGTCGTTTCGTAACGGCATTCCCCAGCGAATCATCGCCAAAATGGGAGGAGAAAATGATCCCGCTATTCTGGCTTCGCACACCGCTAGGAATGGCAACTGTTTGCCTTTGTCGATGATTCCTCTGGGTACGGTGATTCATAATATTGGCATAAGGAAAAATGGCCCTGGAAAGCTCTGTCGGTCGGCAGGCACATATGGGCGTCTATACGAAAAGCTCCCCGATAAGAAGCGAGCAGTGATTCGTCTACAGTCAGGAGAATACCGCTACGTAGCACTCGATGCTTGTGCTACCATTGGCATTGTGTCTAATCCGGACCATCAGCATCGCTCCTACGGTAAAGCTGGCCGATCCCGAAACTTTGGCATCCGACCGTCGGTTCGAGGTGTTGCCATGAACAAATGTGACCATCCTATGGGTGGTGGAAGAGGTAAATCCAAGGGTAACAAGATTCCCGTGTCCCCTACCGGTGTCCCTGCTAAGTCTGGCTACAAGACTCGACGAGGCCCCAAGGCCAACCGAATGAAGATCCGAGACAGACCTAGAGGAAAGAGTAGAAGATAAAAAACCCATTTTGTACATACGCTAAATATACATTATAGAATAATTAACTATCTCGGTATATAAACTGTCGGAATCACGCATCTACATTCCCTTTTGCAGTATCGTCGTGGTCCTGGTGCTTCACCAGTGAATCTCCAGTTGTCTCCACTAAGAACTGATACCAATCCCCAATGTTGATATTGTTAGGCACGTTTTTGAGCGCCTCTTCCGTTAATAAAGCTGAGCTCTCCGCCATATAACTTGAATTATCAACATTCATGAACATATCAGAGTACCCAAAGTCCGTTGGACCACCGCTGATATCGCTGCGAGCCTCGTTACTATCGTCGCTAAGAGGCCCTCTTTGATGGGCATGGCGCCTGCCTGTTTCATGATTTACCGATTGTACAGATTGGCTGCCGCTCGACCCTCCTGTCTCAGGAAACAATTGTGAGGGCTTGAAGTTCTCCGATGCTATTTGGTTCTGCGGAGATGTATTGGTGACCAAAAACAGTTCCGGAGCAAATGCAGAATGTGTTGCGGGATTTTGAATTGAACGCGTTCCTATTTCCCAGTTTGCACCTCCTCTCTTCGCACTGATATGTCCTTGGGGGGAATCACCAGCGGGCATGGTAATATGATGGTGACGCTCGTCTGAAGGTGATACTCCCACTGGAGTAGACACATTCGACGCAGTTTTCATTCGCTTTAATGGTTGACTAGCCATTTTTAAGCTGCCAGTAGTAGAACTGGGGATGGCATCTTCTGATGTGAAGTGTTTAGCACTTCTGATGACTGTTTCTCGAAGACTTTGATCCTTGTTCAGCACCTTAAACAGCATCAGAATGGCACGGGCAGAATGCCAGTTATTAGAGATCTGTTCCATGGCTGCAGTACAAGTGGATAGCGCTCGCTGAGCGACTTCTTTCACGTTCTTCGACGATGATTCTGCCTGGTAAATCAACAGAATCATAGCTGAGAAGGTAGAATAGACCACAAATGCTGGACAATCCTCTAGTTCACCGAATTTGAGAAACATGTCGAGGATTCTTGTAATCATATGGGCGGCCTGGAAAGCAATTCCCCATGAAGGATATTCTGGAACTTTGTCATCCTTGTTGACTGGGCGGTGTATAATGTTTGAACGGTGTAACAAGCAGAGAATGGTGTAGTATTGCAGATGAAGGTAGGCGGACATAAACTTGTGAGATCGCTTTTCCTTAACAGAGTATTTCAAATCAGGGGGCAGTGAGTTGATCCAGCTGGCCATAGCCAAATCACACTGGGAAACATCTACCACCCTGTTCATTCGGCGAGATACTTCGGCATCAATAGAGAATTGCTGGTGCAGAACCAATCCCATGATTTCAGATAGTTTTACCTGATAAATAAAATAGAGAGCCTGTTCCTTGTTCACAGGATACAATGATGGCTGACCGGGCTCATTTTCAATGAAGTCATCCAATGTCAACATAGTAACGTCGCAATCCTCCAAATTAATAATAACGGGCCGACCAAGAGCCACAGCCGAGGTCCGGTCTCTGGTGAAAAGGCACCACCATAGTTTTCGCAAATGCCGACGGTCGACCAGAGGAATCATGGAGCCCTTGATATCGCGGTGCAGTCCGATACCCTGGGCAAGGATAATAGCTACTCTGACCCAGTAAAATACATTTCCCATGGCTACCTGGGGTTCATCGTTCCACCAGCCCAGAAGAAGGGCAGCCTGGATTACTGCGATTCTGTCTGTTTCATAATTACAGTCAAACAAGGCCTTGGCCCGCTTATAAAACGTCACAGTGGCCAGGTGAGACGAGCCAGACATGTCGAAAAGCGAGGGACTGCGACATACCTTGGATCCAGCAACCAGAATGGCCTGAATCAGAAGAAGCGAGGGAGAATTAGTAGGATCATTATAGCGTCGCATGAACGCTGTCTTATTTACAACAGGACACAAAGGATGGACCTTTTCGAAAAAAGCTTTGATAATATCATCACAAAGCTCTCGCGCAGGCAGCAGAAAAGCGCCCTTCATTTTGAGCAGCTCCAGATCCTCCTTGTCGAGTTCCTCTGCCCTGGTGGTGGTTCCACCTTTTTGTTGCGTGTCCTTGAGCAAAATATAAGAGTTTTCTTCATAGCCGGAGGTTGTAGGATTAAAAATAAGATTTAGATTTGAGGTAGCACCAAGAAATGACATGGAGCCGGGTTGTTTGACAGCCTGGTTCAGATGCCAGTCAATTGTGTCCTGGCTGCCAAAAATCTGTGGAGTGTCATCATCACTGCGATTCAGGTAGGCGGATGAATCTCTCGATGGTTCTTCAGCTCGGTAGTTTACTGGCGTATGCTCATTGGCATACCCGTCATCTTGTAGGTCTTCGTCGTCTTCTTCAGGAGATCCGAAGCCTCCGTTCTCACCGTCTTCAGCCAACGAAATGTCGTTTTTCGCGGCTCCACCGGGACTTTCCACCTTAATACGACCATCCGCTCGTCTTCGTTTGCTTTCATTTATAGCAGCAGTTGCCGCGGCCTTGGTAATGGCACCTCCGCGTTTTTGGCGGCCTTCGGGGATGCGGCATTCCACTCCAAAAGCAGCGCAATTCTGAGGTTAGAATGCTCGTTTCACCATCAACATGTCGCTATATACTTACGGTACACGGCATATGTACTGTCACATCACAACGCACTTTTCGCGCATGGCATCTGTTGTTAACGCTGTTCCTGCGCATCATGGCTTCGGGGGTCACCGCCTACTTACATCTCACAAGCACGTGAAGCACGGCTTTTGGCTCGACGGAAACTGCCTTTGAGTTTACCTGACTCATCCAGCGCCGGGGAATCCGCTGATGCCATTGTACTGCTCAATCGTCGCTCAATGTTCCTTCCAGTATCGCGCTGGTTAGTTGCTGACAATAGCAGCTTACGCCCCGCCAAATTTGCATAACTACCCCGCCAAGTCGCTGCTCCTCCCGCCCAGAAGCCAGGGAAAAAAATTTGGGATTCACCTAATTCAACAAATGATTCATTCCACAAATTTTTAAATAACCTATGTAGCTAAATAAGCAGCCCATCTTTCCAAACTCTCCTTGTAAACCTGGGCTCGTCTCCGGTTGTCGATTGTTTTCACCCCTACTTTATATAGGCCCACCACTGGACGGTGATCCGATGCCCTGCAAACTGCGCTTTGGTAAGCAAGCCCACTAATGCGGCTGCTGGTTCCTCTATAGAAAATCCGGTCGCACCAGGCTGGGACTCTCTTCTTTTCGCTGCTATCATATTGATCTGAGCCAACATCGAACTTGTATGTAGGAGGGAATTGGATCTCATTTTCTTGGAATTGGCGCAGTCGTAGCCCGGGGTTGCGTCGTAGCTGGATATACAGCTGGTCGTTCTCCCGTAGTGTTTCGTAGTCTCCAACTTGAAGGGCCTTCATCACCACCGGCCGCATCAAATTGATTCGGTAGTTCATATCTCCAGACATAAACACTGTTTCGTGGTCAAGCACTTTAGTACCATCGCCGCCATTGACAAATATACTCTTGCCAACATATTTGGTATTATCGGCCTCGTCCAGAAACGGTGTTTCCAGGATTGACTCGATATCCTTGTTTCGGCTCAACGTTCCTGACTGCCCTGCTGCCAAATGGCAGTTGACAAAGCATAGCGATGAATCATCAATAATCACTCGTACCACCAACCCGCCTTTATTGCCATGAAGCCCTCCTAGACCAGTCTTTATCTCGCTCGAACGAGTACCTCGTAGTCGGCTACTGCTCACCTCTTCTTTCATAAATACACAAGTGAACAGTCCTACCATATTGCTACTCTGAATCATCTGATACCGATCCTGAAACTCGGATCTAATTGATGCATCTAGGCAGTCCTGCCAGTCCTTATACTGAGGCGAGATATGTGATGCAGTGCTGACTTTCTTACCAGCATCCTTTTTTTTGTTGTTGAGCAGCATTGACTCTGTTTTGGTTAGCTCTGTCTACCTCAGCTCCACTACACATATCTTCAAATACTTACTTGCCGTCACCGTTCTATTGTCGAGTTCTACCAGCTCTTGAAACCCAAATACAATGATATCAGGCGATTTTCCTTCCGGGCATTGCAATGCATTGTTGAGAAACTGCCGATCCGCTGGACTCTTGTCTAGATCAGAAGGTTTCGCTGCTCCAGCATTCCATGTCACAATCTTCACAGAGATATCGTTGAATGCTGAGAAGTCATTGTCATGCATCTGCATATCATGTTCTGATGTTAGAATTTCACCTCCAAGACATATCCATTTAACTTACCAATCCAGTCTCTCTTGAGTAGTCCATCCCAAAAGAGCAATCTACTTGCGCTGGTACTTCCAATCGGTATTAGATCGTCTCCCGCATTCAGTCTTCCGCTAACTATTTGTATCACTGAAGTATCATGCGATTTCCACTCCTTGAGCACTTTCCATGGGAACTGACTTACATCACATACCACAATGGCGCCTGTCTTCAGTCCAATCCAAAGGTTCGTTCCGACTCCGCAAACACTCGATATTCTATGAATTGACACGTTAACACAACAGTGCACCGCCATTCGCGACTGAGAATATACTGTAATAGTTCCGTCTTCATGTCCAAAGAATACATAATCTGGTATACCAGGTATTGCACAGCCAGAGGAAAAATCGCCTACAGTGCTGGCCTTTCCATTGCCCGTTGCTGCAGCCAAAGGTCGAGGTGTCAACAAAAATGGTGTAGTTGTCGACAAGGACGGCTGATACACAAACATCTGTCTGTTTTTTCCAATCCATAGCGTATTACCTGCTCCGATTGCAAAAGCTTTGAAGTTTGGTGTTACTCTGAATGGCTTTGGCACTGCTGTAATGTCGCATCCGCTCCACAGGCATATCTTTCCATCTTCACTCAAGGTCCAGACCAACTCATCATGAACTCCTATATGCACAATGGCCTGCATATGAATATTCTTTCGCTGCTTGCCATATGCGGGATCGTTAATGTCCAGGGATATGAGCATGCCTTCTTTGGTGCCAAGCCATACTTGTTTAAGCTTCTCTCCGTCAGTGATAAACCCAATAGCCGTGACGATAACTTTCGTGTCGTTTCCTATAGAATATGCCCACAGTTTAGTTCCATCAACAAGATCGTAAAGAACCACTGTGCTTCCAGTAGCAACACAAGCCATTCCTCCATGAACTGCCATTATACTGGATTCATTTTTTACTGGCGTGACTGGCACTTCATGCATAACTCCTTCAAACACAGGGGCTCTTCTATTTGATTGAGACGAGTCTGGACATGCAAAGGATAGATCATCTTGAATAGTTTCGCCCATATCTTCGAGAACTTCGTTATCAGTGTCACTAGTATTAGAATGCAGCAAAACCGTAGACAGATTGCGAGAAATATCACCAGGATCAGTGATATGGAGGGAATCAGACGACACTCTAGAAGGTGGAGTTTCTGGCGGGGCTCCTTGAAAGTTCATAGAATTAGGTATTTGCGCAGCAGAATCCGGCCTCGGTGGAAGGTTAGGCGGAGGAGCATTCGGAGATGGGAGCTTAGAGCCGACTTTCTGAATAGGGGCCTGAGGTGGAGGCATCCAACCTGATTCCGGTATTATCACCGACTTTCTAGATGGAGGAGGTGGAGGAGCCATAAAAGATGAAGGAGAAACTACCGCCGATGAAGCTCTCTGATGACCATTAGGAGATGCTAATGGAGCGGCTACTCCATCATTGTTAACCACCAGAACCTGGGGTATTGAAGGGGAGTTCGAAGAAGACAAGGCAGTTTCATCTGAAAGAGGTAGCTCTGCAACTAATGATCGGGTAGAGACAGAAGCCGAAGTTCCTGAAGAGTGTATCAGCATTGGAGAGACTGATAGAGGGGTATGCGATTTTCGAGGGGGAGGAGGCAGCGGGGACTTTGGTGGATTTGGCGGTGAGGGGTGGCTCATCGGCGTTGTAGGCCTTGGTGCCGGGACAGGAGGAGCTGCATGAAGTTGAGGAGTAGCAGTATCTGGCCTTGGAGGCAAAACAGGAGGTGCATTTACAGGCAGAGAGTCTGTAGAGCGATCGTTAGTGCTATCATACCCCGCAACAGATGCCGACTGGGAAGTAGTATTCTTCTCGGTAGGGATGCCTTCAATTGGTTGCTTATGATTCTGTATATGAAGATCATCTGACAGTGATGAAGATACCATATTACTTAGTCTGGCTGGCTTTGGCGGTGCAACTGGAGGCTTCTTTTTGGGTTTCTGGGGTACACCCGAATTCCCCGTAGGATTAGCCGATACAGCAAGCCCACTACTGACAGTACCAGATTCAACATCTGTATCAGTATGTGAGTCCTGAGCATCGTGCGACATCAAATCGGCATGGGAGTTACTTCGCCGGGCCAATTCTGGCACGGGCAGTGTAGCAGCATGAGGCACAGCTAATTTGAGCGGAGATGCACCATCATCACCAAGATAGGGGTTTATAGGAGCAGTCTGGGCTCTGTGTATTTGGGGTGCAGGTTTCTTAGGAGGCCGGTCTTGTGTGGTTTCCTCGGCGATATTCTGCCATTTGGCTAGAGTATTCGACACCGACGGTAGGGATGTGTGGTCCAGATCCATATAGAGCAGCAAACGGCAGAATCAAATAAATAAATAAAAATGGCAATGCAGCGCAGAGCGCAGAGGTTTGGAATAAATCCTCGCCAGTGTAACAAAAATAGAGTAGTCAAAAGTGTCCTGAGGAGCACAGTGCAGCAGGCCGCTGGTTTTGTTTGGCAAAAGTCTATTCTAAGGTGGATGTCGATGAGTTTGAACGGAGTACGGCTTCGGGCAGTATTATGGACTGTGAAAAATTACGGACAGACCATAAACGTAGATGGTAGTTACCAAACCTGAAAAAAGCGCTTAATTGACCAGATTGCTCTAGATATCTTTTGTATTTCAATTGCCGATTTTTCTCATACATCGACAATTCAAAACTGAAAGCAGTCTGTTGTTGTTGCAGGCTTCATGTTGTAAAGCGAGCGCGTGCGTGTATGTGACTTAAATAGGATATCTAAACATTTGTTCCACCCGCTACCTTTTCAAAACCCTCACTGCACACGCCATCACACGATGAAGGCCACGATCAAGCAGTGGAATGCAGTAGCCGTGTGGAAATGGGACATGCCGGAAGATGAAGTATGCGGCATCTGCCGTGTGCAGTTCGATGGAACATGTCCTACCTGTAAATTCCCTGGAGACGGATGCCCGCTGGTCAAAGGCAGATGTCTCCATGCCTTCCATAGACATTGCGTAGTCAAGTGGCTAGCTGTGGAGAGCTCTAACGGGCTGTGCCCGATGTGTAGACAGCTGTTTGAGTTGGACAAGGAAGAGGAGGAGGAGAAATCGGGATGATTTGCCCGCGGCATTAAAATTACAGGGAGATAAAAACACACCAAAACTACATTGGTATTTACATATAGTTGCACAAGTTGCAAATATTCTTGCATGGTTAGAGGCTGCTGCCTTAGAAATAGTTGCCTTTGCCAGCATACGATTCGCTGGAGGCTGCCTGTGGTCCTCCGCCGCCAACTCCCTTGATCTGGGGTACAAATGGTTCCTTAGCAGCTACAACTTCCCGACCAGATGGCCACGGCTCATCAATATCTTCGAGCTTGGGAATCGGCTGGAAAGCCACCGCATCATTCTCAGCCTGGTATGTTTTGAGTAGCTTGGCACTGTTCTCCTTGAGCTGGGCTTTGACGTCGCTGATGCTGATGCTCTGCCATGATCCCGAGCCTGAGGAAGAAGTTAGCACCTGCTTCATCTTACTTTCATTCAGAGAATCTATTGCCGCTAATAGATATGCAACGGCATTGCCGATGTTGCCCTTCGTTGCCTGTTGCATGGCCATGAATCTCTGGGCACAGGCTATCGAGTAGATTCTGACACCTTTCAACCACAATTCCAGGGAATCAGGCGCCTCTTTTTTATCGAGCATCTGTAGAGCAGACCCAAGCTTGTCAGCACTGAATATTGCTACCCGTGACATGAGCACCATGGAGGCACTGGTCTTCGGTATAGAGTAGTACTCATCGACGGCCTGCTCAATATCTTTATATAACACTAGGAGATGTAATGAACCGGATATCATATTCGACATCATATTAATTGTATGCGGATGTATGTCCCAGGGGATATCTTCAAACTCTACCGGTTTCGACATTAGGTACAGTACACCGCTCTGGGCCTTGAGTAAATAAGATGTAGCCTGCTTCCATTTTGTCTCCCCGGTAGTCCGTGACACTGCCGTCTGTGCAAGGCCCATGAATGACATTATGTATGTCAGAAGTATCATTCCGCGCTCGAAATCAAACGAAGCTCGCTTGGCTCGGTCCATGATGCTCGTCCTCTTTTTGGATCTCGACGGCAGTTTCCATGTAAACTCCAGCCCTCCCACCCCCAGTCCAATATCTCCATTATCCAGACCAATCATCATTGCAAACAAATAAGGCATGTATTCCTCCACTGCCTTAATCACTGCCAGAAAATCAACATGGCCGTCTTTGGCTTCCTTTAGAGTACTTCGCACCAGAGCTCTAGCCGAATCAGCCTGAAGCAGCAGCGGCCGATACTCATCACCTTCCAATACCCCTGAAAACAGTACCGACTTGGTACTAGGAAGTGTAAAAGGATAGCAGACACTCATTTGCTCCCAGAAGGTTTGTTGTAGTTAGTTAATCGCTACTCCCTCCGCCATTCGGTTCGGGTTTGTTTTAGTATATGTCACGTGACAATCTCCACACCCATCTGAGGCTCGACTAATCTCCAGCTTGCAACATGCGTCCCCATGGCGGCGGATGATCAGCACAGCGAGCAGCTGTCGTACTCGTGTACAACTCTGGTGCCATCGGAAAACATTGTAAACCAGGATGGAGCTGCTGCAATTGTCACATGCATCGAGGCATTGGGTCCGTCTATCTATGTTGGCACCAAGGTGGGTGAAATCGTGCATTTTTTCCGAGCCGATCAAGGCATTGGGCCTCCTACCTACATTATAGCTTCATGGCAGAAAACCTACACAAAGAAGCCCCGGAGTGTTTCAAGAATTATGTTGTTGCCGACTGTTTCCACGGCGTTGGCGTTGAGTGCGTCCATTACGTCAGTGTTCACTCTGCCTGAATTTGCGCCTTGCGCTGATGTTGGATCGATGCGAGAGGTTAGGAGTGTTTCTCGAGATATAGATGAAGAGCAGCAGGAAAAAGCCACTATTCAATCCCGGGAAACGTCGTCGGAACAGGGTGTTCTGGTGACAGTATTCACCAAAAGTGCCATACGCATCGTGGGAGTCCGATCCAACTCTTTGGTTCCGTTCAAGAAAATCGACTACAAGGGAATTGTGACTGGTGTTCGAAGATCTTCGTATGCGCTGGTTTCCAATGGAGAGAGCTACGATCTTATTGATATGGAGCATGTACAGAAGATCCCGTTAGTCCCTGTAGCGACAACTCCTACTTCACCAGCAGATGAAGGGGATACTCCAGACACTGCTACTATTCAGAGCAACAGCAGCATTGAAAGTCACTTTTATCTAAAGCCCCATATATGCCCAATAGGTGTAGATGAGTTTCTGATATCAACTGGAACCAAACCAGACGAGCCTGCGGTAGGATTGGTCGTCAACACTAACGGCGATATCACTCGGGGCACAATTGCCTGGGATGCATACCCTTCTTCTATTGCAGTAGATTTCCCCAATGTTGCTGCGGTAATAGGGAAGGAAATACACATACACTCTATTGTGGAACAGAGATTGATACAGAGGATCAGCTTCGAGAGCGTCCCTACCATCTCCAATGTTTATTCTCCTTATTCACTTCCATCACTGGAATTGGCTGAAAAACTAAGACTGGTACCACTAGGCATTGTTAAAAGCGAAGGCGACGAGGTTGCAAAGCGAGAAGAGGATGAAAAGACAAAGGTATTGGCACTGTCTGTCATATCGTCATCTATATTCATCTATTCCAAGGAAAACGGCATTCAGTGCCTTGTATCTACCCCAGAGTTATTTAATCTTGAGCAGCATATTCTTGATGGGGACTCGGATACCACTTTAAACGAGCTGGAAAAAATGCAAGTTAGCTCTGAGCTTGAAATCCTTGAGGTGGAATACCTGAATCTCATTGCTGCTCTGGGATATTTGGTGAAGGAAGACTATTCTGCTGCTCTCACTTTCTGGCTCAGTACCCAATCGCTAGATCCTCGCATAGTTATGTCGATTTTCGATCCCGAGAATATTGTTGGCCAGGTATGGGTTCCTCAAGGTGTAAAAAAGATTGTTGATCAGATCAAGGCTACTAACAGAAAACTGACACATAACGAGGAACTGCTCTCATTCTATCATTCCCTTCTCACTTCGTGGCTGCAGAAGCGGGGTCTGGACAATATTACCGATAGGCACAATACATTTGCCAGCATTGAGCTAGCGAAGTTAACATTGGTGCTCGATCCACTGTATCATACTGGAAATCTCTTAATGGCAGGCAATGAACTGAACGATATGCTCAATAACCAAATAGTAGAGTCCTTTGACGAAGCAGCCTTGTATTTTGAAAAGTATGAAAGGTATTTCGACCTTTCCAGGCTCTATCGACAGAAAAACATGCATAAAGAGGTACTTGAAATATGGAAGAAACTGCTATCAAAAGAATGGCAGGATTCTAGGTTTATAAATGGCGACGATAAGATGTACCGGTATCTCGTCAAACTAGATGATAAAGAGATGGTGTGGGAGTACGCACTTTGGCTGGTGAGGACACATCCTAAGACAGGTCTGAAGGTGTTCACCGACCCTGATACTGTTACTAAATTTGATGAAGTAAAAGTTGTGGATGTTCTAAAAGAACTGGAGGATGATGGACCTTGGAGACGATACCTCAAGTTTCTGGTGTATGAGAAGAAGAGCAAGTTGTTCACTGGTGATTTGATATTTGTCATGATCGATGATATTATAGATAAGCTTGAAGGACCGATCGCGAAAGAATCACCGGAAAACTTCAAGGATATAGTACAGGCGGGTATTGCTCGGTATCGTGAACTGACTCTACCGAAAATGAGCTATATAGAGTTTCTACGGGGACAGAAAACCCAAGGACTGCAAGGATCGGATTTTGGCATTCTCCGACTGGAACTGGCTGAACTACTTAGTACTGATGACAGCTATGATGTACAAAGGGCTAGGAAAGCATTGGACTCAAAAGAAGCAAGCCTGCTAGTTCTTGAGCGGTGCATTGTTTACAGCAGACTTGGGCTGTCAGAGAAATGCCTAACATCGCTTTGCCATGATTTGACAGATTACAGTACTGCCACATCTTATTGCAATTTGGGAATGATATTCATTCCAGCGGAACCATTGCCAATCTCCAAGGGACCTACACGACCCATCACATATCCACCAGCTGCAGATGTGGGTATTCAGAAAAATCTCTTCAGCATATTGTACAATACCCTGATGGACATTGAAGATCCCAAGGCTCAGAAACTGTGCGTGAGAATATTATTCGATAAGCATGGAGCATTTGTCGATCTAGACACTGTTTTAACCAAGTCTGCTGATAGCTGGCCCTTAGAGCTACTTGGAGGCTACTTGGTAAGGATATTCCGAATGATGGTGGAGGAGAAGAATGAAAGTGCTGTGGCCCGAACGTTGGCTAGATCTGAGAATGTGACGGTGTCGAAACAGCTAAAGGAGTTCCAGGCCAAGACAAGTGAGCATCCACCCGATATTTAGATAGTTGCATATAGAAAAAGGTATGCATAGATGGAAAATGAATTGCATGTAATATACTATTTACAAAAAGAAGAGGTTCTCGTTTACTTGTGCCCAATGGACGACACTGGAGCTTTCCCGAGAGCGACCTGGTATAAAGCTTGCTTGAATTCCACAGGGATGCCGAAATTGGAGTTGACAGCGTTGATATATGAAACGCTGCCGATGCTTGCAGATTTTGTGGAAAGACTACCTGGGGAGAGGCCCTTGAAGGAGGTGTCGAGAGCAGATCTGATCTCCTCCCGTGAAGCCGAGGAAGGCAGGCGTTTCAGAGTTGACCACAAAGCCGCTTCCTTTGTGAAGGAGTTTCTATCGAGATCTCGGGTGAGAGAAGCCGAGTCTAAAGAATGGACCAAGGCAAATTCAGACTTGACAGAGGGATCATGGATCAGTCTGTTTATGATGGAAACACCCTCCTCAGGGCTCAGACTAGAGTTCACAAAAACAGGAGCCTCGTCTTTAGATTTGGATCGTCTATCATTAGACTTATAGGAACCCTTGGAGTTTTTGCCTTTGGAGCCTCCCTTTGAAAAGTTGTTCTTTCTACCCGCAAACGAGCTTTGGGCTGTTCGGGGTCTGAAACCACCGGTATTGGCACCGCCTGGTCGAGAAAATCCGTTAGTCTGCGACTTGGAAAATCGCTGCTGAGGTCGGCCAAACGTCTTCTTGAGAGCGGCATTCTGCTGGCCAGGTGTGGTAGCTTCTAGAGCCGAATCAATATCTGACTCGAGTCCCTGGAGTCGTACGTTTTTTGTATTTACACCAGGAGCAGGTGCAGCTGCAGTACGGGGTCGCCTCTGACCGTTTCCAGGCTTATTTTGACCGTTTCCAGACTTGTTTTGACTACTGGTTCGCGCTTTGGGCTGGGTTTTCTTGTCAGGCTTGGCCTGTTTGGATGCTCCCTTGAACTCAATGGCGCTGGACATGGGCTGCTTCTGCTGCTGAGCATCATACAGCCCTTCGATTCTCGAAATGAACTTGAGAACATCGAAGTTGGCGTTTCCACCGGCTGCTGCCGAGTACGCGCGAGTCGACACTTTTGTCCTGAACATTATTGGTTGAAATTCGAAAATTTGACACTCTCTAAATTTCACCTGGCTTCACCTGCTGACTAAGCAAATTGATCAGCCGCTTGAGAAGCATTCATCTTTTGATAGGAAGGAAGGCAACCTACTTTATATAAAAAGGAATGTATAATATGTGTATAACTTAAAAGTATGATTTATCACTTGCATGAGGTAAATAAGGCCTCATAAACGTGTATTGTATCAAGTGTTAAGTATTGTTAGTTGTACGTTTCCATGGAAACTGTTCACTGCGGATTCAGGGTCTCACGTGAGAACATACTTTGTGCGGCTGTGTAAATTAAGTAGTTGTCTGGAGTTGGGCACCCATGACATTTGCTACAACGTGCGAAGATCTGAATATAACTGGGAAAAGCTGAAAATGGCTTCCAGGTGAGTAAAATGGACATGAGCGGTGACATTGGCGATGTTCCGACAAGCATCCGCTTGTGCCGAGCAGCAGAAACCGGGAATTACAGTGCCCGTAGCATTGTCTGGCTGCATCCCCGGAAAAAAGCCTGACAAGGCCCATCTGCCTGGACTGGACTGGACTGGAGAACAAACAGGCGGAAGCAATGGTTTTAACTAACATGAACAGCGAACAGCTCAACCTACAGAATGACAGTTCTACGCCGGACCTCATTGCAAAGGACGATGCTAACGAAATCCATGGTGAGTTGATACCGCTTGGTGCCGCTGTTACTCATGTTGTGTTGCTATGGTTGTATTGCTTCGCAGAACAAAACAGCGCAAAGCACCGGACCAGTCTGTGAATTGTGGAAAACTAACAACGTCAGACTCTCTGGAGTCGTCAATTTTGAATCTGAAGCTGGTTGGAGTACTTCGTGCCGGTAATATCGAGCATTTGCAAACATTCCTGCAGGAACACCCCGGACTAGCGTCTTCCAGGGGGCTGTTGAGACAGGCGGTACAGATTGCTCCTTCCAAGACGGTGAGCTGGATAATATCTACTTATGTTGACAATGGAACTTTAGATATCAATGCTGCTGATCAAGTGGGTAATACCCCTTTGCACCTAGCGGCTCTTTATGGTCGCCAGGATGTTGCTCTTGAACTGTTGAATTCCCCTCATATCAATGACACCATCCAGAATGCCGAGGGTAGACAACCGGTGGAACTTTCCAAGTACCCGGAACTTGCGGAGTCAATGCAGATCGCCAGAGCCCGATATGTGGAAAAAATTGCAATCAACCTGAAGGAATACCTTGAGAAACAAGACATACCTGCTCTGGAAGAGCTGCTTTCTTCTCCCCGAGCTTCGTCTCTGCTGGACATCAATGGCCAGGATCCTGACACTGGGTCGACGGTGATTCATGAATTCGTCAAGAAAAGGAATCATAAGATGGTGGAATTTATTCTTAACCACGGGGGTGATCCCTTCCGGAGAGATGTACGTGGTGTTCTTCCCATAGACCTTGCTAAAGGCGATGATGCTATGAAGAGGCTGCTCAAGGCGTCTATGAAAGCTCAAAACGTCATTGTCGCTCCAGGCTCAAGCCTGAACGAGCCTACTACCCGTGCTAGTGGTGAATCGGCCCGTGATCCTGTGGCTGCAGCAATTGCTGCCGAACAGCATCAGGGTAGTCCACGACTGGTCGGAGACCCTCCTTCCATGAAAGGGTATCTCAAAAAATGGACTAACTTTACTGGTGGATACAAGCTCCGATGGTTCGTACTTGAAAATGGAGTGTTGAGTTATTATAAACGACAGACTGATACCGAACGTGCTTGCCGAGGTTCAATTAATATGCGTAACGCTAGTGTTCATCTTGATTCTTCTGAGAAACTGAGATTTGAAGTCATCACTCAGGGTGGAACCGCTAAATTTCATCTCAAGGCAAATCACCCAGTGGAGACAAGTCGTTGGGTTTGGAACCTGTCCAATTCCATCCAGTACTCAAAGGATTTGGAACGACTCAAAACCGTTGATATCTCCAGTGTATCTCTTCTCACGCCATCCCGAGGTACTTCAATCTCTAGTCGATTCATCAATAGGCAAATCAGCAAGCAGACATCAAGAACTGAGGAAGATGGACCCGTCTTGATCACTGATAGCAAATTTCCCGAAACGGGTGCTGAGTATGCTATAGACGGCGCCACCAACAGCGATGAGGAAGAGTATGAAGATGATGAGGAAGAAGAGAACGGATCCTCTTTTGAAATAGGATCCAATAATCAGCAATACGCTGTTGAAGATGGCGTTAAAGTTGGGCTAGATGCTATTAGAAATGTTATCGATAGTCTTACTGCCAACACTGACTCTCTAACACCTTATGAAACAGCCGAAGGACTGAAAGCAATAGACCAGGGTGTAGATACCTTGGAGGAAGCTGTCGTACAATACACCAAGGTTGTCGAGAATCGTGAAAAGCTGTTACAAAGACGCCTGGATCAGGCTCAAACAAAGGAATCACTCTGGGCGAAGAACCTGGAAGATTTACAGATTGAGCATGAAAAGATTCAAGAGGATTTGCACCGAGCTCTGCAAAAGAGGAAAGAGGTTTACAAGCTGCTCAAGCACGCGGCTGTGGAGGATACTGCCAGCAAGCAACCTGGTATTGTCAGATCAGTAACTATTACCCCTGAAATAGTTAAGGCATTGGCTCAGCATGATGGCCTTGAGGAAGATGAAGATGATGAAGAGGAGGAGTTTTTCGATGCAGAAGGAGTCGCTGATGATGGCGATGTGAGATCTATTTTCGGCAGTGCATCTATCGCATCCGACGCAAATGAGTCTTCAGCGGCTGCTGTGACGGGTGCACAACAGTCAAGTGAACACGGAAAGGAAATAGTGTCTTCTATAGCTGCTAGCGAAGAGGAAGGAAAGACGAAGCAAGAAGTGGCGACTACTGAAACTCAAAGGAAGAAGGAGCAACTGCTACTTAGCCAAGAATCATTCAAAGGATATGAAGAACCCCCGAGAGCCAGACTGGATCTCAACGATGATGAGAGGCCCAAGATCTCATTGTGGGGTATTCTTAAGAATCTTATTGGCAAGGATATGACAAAGATGACACTACCTGTAACATTCAATGAGTGCACCAGCTTGCTGCAACGATACTGCGAAGATTTCGAATATCCAGAACTGTTGGATAATGCGGCTGCAGCGGTTGACGATCCTGCATTACGTTCTATTTGGGTAGCAGCTTTCGCACTATCCTCGTACTCTTCTACCCTTAGGCGTGTTGCCAAGCCTTTTAACCCGCTTTTGGGTGAGACATATGAATATGCTCGACCCGATAAGGGATACCGGCTGTTTTGTGAGCAGGTTAGCCACCATCCGCCGATCGGGGCTATGTATGGTGAGCATGCCAAGTGGGATTATTACGGCTATAGCAATGTTAAGCCCAAGTTCAATGGGCGAGCTATTGACGTAGTTCCCGCGGGATGCTGGTATCTTGTTCTGCGGCCTGATAAGGGAGCTCAAGTGGAAGAAGAGGTTTATTCATTTACTAAGCTGACTAGTACAGTGGTCGGTATTATTACTGGGTCTCCTGAAGTAGACAACCACGGAACATTAGTAGTAACCAACCATACACTTGGCTATCAATGTGTGGTCAGATGCAAGAAACAAGGATGGAGGGGCAATAATGCGTATGAGGTTCGAGGGTATGCCAAAAACCCTAAAGGAGGTAATGAGTGGGCTTTTGGCGGCCACTGGGATAAGCGACTTGTTGCTAAGAAGCTGAGCGGCCCCGAGGAAGATGAGAAAGCGATAGATAATATTGTTAACGACAGCGATCATAAACCGGGTCAAAGGATTGTGCTATGGCAGGTGAAACAGCGAAAGCCGTCTCCTTTTAACCTTACTGGATTCGCAATTACCTTGAATGCGCTACCTTCATTGTTAAAACCATGGCTTGCACCCACCGATACACGACTACGACCCGATCAGCGGGCTATGGAGCTGGGAAAGTTTGATCTAGCATTCAAGGAGAAAGATAGAGTGGAGGAGAAGCAGCGAGCAGCCAAGAGAAGGCGCGATGCAGAAGGAGTGGAATGGGAGCCGCAGTGGTTCACAAAAGCGATTCATCCCGATAATAAGAAAGAATACTACAAGCCCAATGAAAAGTACTGGGAGAAGCGACAGCTCCACGCTCTGGGAGACTCTGGAGATATTTTTTAAATCGCTTTTTCTCAGGGGTTAACTTATTGAATGAATCGTTAGTAGCTAAAATAGCTAATAGTTTAGATGTATATTGTTCCTTATACCATGGATGATAAGGCGGAGAGAAGCTTCAAAATAAAAAAAAATCAATTACTAGAATTATCGGGAAAGGAAGTACAGTTTCCAGTGTGATTTATGCAGCCGCAGAAATAAGTCATCAGGCTGTGCTCGCCAGCCAAGCAATATCAGCCATTTTGCCCAGATGCGCAAGCTTTTGGTTGGTTCAGATGTCCCGATATCTAATCTACAACCAATAGGAAGCACGGCGAGCTTGGCAACACGCCAACTCTAAATTTTTTTATGACCAGGCTGTATGTATAAGAAGGAAGCAGCGGTACGGACATGATAGTGGCTATTTGGCAAATTCTTCTAAACTATATTTTGGACTTTGTGTTGGTTGCATTGGATAATTGAACCAGTTCATCTTTTCTGATACGATCCAATTTGAGAATCTGAATTTTTTTTTTCTCGTTCCAATTTCTCCCGTGAGGCTCATTCTCCGATACTAAGCGCATCGAGTAGATCGCATATTCGGCGGCCAGCTTTGTCTAAATCTACTTTTCCACCTCCTTTGCATTTTGTCCAGGTGGAAGGACATTTAACTTATTATACCCTCTCTCCTCTGTTGTATTTCTCGAGGTTTTAAACCATCTCTAGCCTCTTATCTACATTCATCACATTTGTACTATGCATTCCTACCAGGTTGCGGAAAGTATAGCTGCAGCCCACGCTCAATCGAGCTACTCCAAAAGAACCGATATATATGTACAAGGTACGTATTCAGCTACTGACATTTTTTCCTGTATTTTTTTGGCGCTAACTTTCAGATTATAACGCGGGAGATGTTTCTTATCTTCTTGTGTCAACATGTATGGTGCTGGTTATGATTCCCGGTCTTGGGTTTCTCTATTCCGGCCTGGCTCGAAGAAAGTCGGCCCTATCGATGATCTGGCTCTGTCTTATGGCCGGTTGCGTTACCATGTTCCAGTGGTATTTCTGGGGCTATTCTCTAGCCTTCTCTGGCACAGCTACTAATGGATATATTGGCAACCTTGACTCATTCGGGTTCAGAAACGTTCTTGGTGGTGATGCTGATTACCCCGAGTTATTGTTTGCTATTTATCAGGGCATGTTCGCCTCAGTGACTGTCGCCATTGTAACTGGCGGAGCTGCTGAGCGTGGCCGGCTTCTCCCTACGATGATCTTCAGCTTCGTTTGGGCCACTATTGTTTATTGTCCTCTAGCCTGTTGGGCATGGTCTTCTAACGGCTGGGCTTACACCTGGGGTGTTTTGGATTATGCCGGTGGAGGACCAGTAGAAATCGGCTCTGGTGTGGGTGGATTTGCCTATAGTATGGTGCTTGGCCGAAGAAAGGAAAAGCTACTCATCAATTTCAGACCCCATAATGTCTCTTTAGTCACACTGGGCACAATTATTCTGTGGTTTGGATGGCTCGGATTCAATGGTGGCTCTGCTCTTGGTGCTAACCTCCGATCTGTCTATGCTGTATGGAATTCTTGCATTACTGCCGCCTTTGGTGCCATGAGTTGGTGCCTGCTTGATTTCCGACTCGAAAAGAAATGGTCTACCGTTGCTGTATGCTCTGGTATCATTTCTGGTCTTGTTGCAGCTACTCCTTGCTCTGGTGTTATTCCATTGTGGGGCTCCGTCGTACTTGGAATTGTATCCGGTGTGGTCTGCAATTTCTCCACTCAGATCAAGTACTTGGTCCATGTCGATGATTCGATGGATACCTTTGCGGAGCACGGAATGGCTGGTATTATTGGCCTTATATTCAATGCCTTGTTCGGCGCTGACTGGGTCATTGGTCTTGACGGTGTTACCGAGCACGGTGGTGGATGGGTTACTCACAACTACAAGCAGCTTTACAAGCAATTTGCGTATGTGTGCGCTGTTTGTGCATACACTTTTGTCATGACTGCCCTCATATGTCTTGTCCTCGACAGACTGCCCTATTGTAAACTTAGAGTTAGTGAAGACGCTGAAATGCGGGGAGTTGACGAGGATCAAATTGGCGAATTCGCATACGATTACGTCGAGGTTCGACGAGACTTCCTGGCTTGGACTCCACCTACTCAGAACCTCACTGGTTACTCAGGTACTCCCTACGGTAACGAGAAGCATCAGAAGGAAGGAGATGCAGCGGATGAAACGCCGGCTGATATCACAACTGAGTTCAATCCTACTACTCCTCCTACTGAAACTGAAAATTTAGAAGTTACGCCTCAGGCTCATGCTGAAAAATCATAAATCATTATCATTTATATACATATCTTCGTTGTTTTCTTGTGTACATAATAATTGATAATGCATTAATTATTAAGTTCTTTTGTTCCACTACATAACGCTCATCGTACCTGTTATATCTTGATGCAGGTACAGCACCGACTGTACCCATTGAGAGAGAACCTGCCGTCTTTCTCTCTCAAGCCCTATTAGGCGCGCATTCCCTGAAGCAACACTCATCGCTACAGAGGAGTCTGTGACCAGAGATTGCTGTTCAAGCTGTTGCTTCTGCGCAGCCTCGTTCTCGGAGTATCTCTGAGGAAGCTTTTTGAGAGTAATCGAAGTTTCAAGCTCCAACCGATCAGCTTTACCTGAATTTACAATCAAGACCCCCTCAATTAAGTTAATCCGCGAACCTGCAAGTCGCCCATCAAGAATGAGGTTCATAACGATGTCTTTTGTTTCATCCGCAGTCAAGTCGCCGATCAGGTTGGCGAGCTTAGCGAACGATATTTTGCTGTAGGGTCGTACACATGAGAGTGCACTTAAAGAACGTAGGGAGTTGATCAGGTCACCAAAGAAATCTTTCATAAAAGGGACATTGATAACATCATCGTGCTCTCTCATTACTCTCTGAAACTCATCGATATCTGACCGTTGGAATGCGCTGACTAGTCTGACAACTCCGACAACCTGAGGATCATCACGGTAAGGTTTGGTTTCCTGCGAATCAAAAGGATTAATACCGGATTCAGACAGCATGCAAGCGAGGACATAGTACCTCAACACACGGATTCTGCTTTTAGAACCGGCTTCATCGTAGTTTTTGAAAGACTCAAAGAAGTCTTCGCGGGCTTCAGACCACATCTTTTCATGCATATGCAATTGACCGCCAAACTCACGTATGACACCCAAAATTCTGGGATGTGGAATGGCAGCCGACTGAACGGTGAACGCCTTTTCGTAGTAGCGTCTCAACCGGCGGAGATTGTTTGTAAGCGAGGCCAACTGGATCTGCGCAGCTAGGAATTCCAGAGTGTATGTATTCTTATCTGACGAAATGGCTGAAGAAGAGGCTTCATCCGTTTCAAGAATTGGGCGGAGGTTTTCCAGGATCTCTTCCGCTTTACCATAGCTGGCCTTATCCGAAATATACAAATTAGCCAGCCTAAGATTAGTCCTTACAATCAGACGCTCATTCGCGGTACTTTTCAAGCCATCAATTGTAGTTTTCAAAATAGGTTCCATGAAGAGAATATCGTCACAGGATAAGTAGTCCAAAATGCTCTGTATGCTCTTTTCAATATAGTTCCTGTTCATGGTCGACGACTTCATATGGTCAATTCTAATAAATAACTGGGGATATTCGGTTTGCAATTCATCCTTTCTTCCTAAACTGAATAACAGCTTGATCAATTGCTTGAGGGCTTTGAACCCCCATTCTGAATCGCACGGCTCGCTCTTGATCATCGCCCGGAAACTGTCAATGGCCAATTGCGGGTTATCCTCGCGTTCTGCTTTGGCATTATAGTACTTATTTTCAGCATCCATATCCGCCGAGTCATCTCCGATTTCTTCATCGTCATCGTCGTACTCAAAATCGTAGTCCTCCTCCTCGGCGGACATCTGAAAGTCCGAATCAGACATGGTAGCAAGTGTAGCGGGTGGGGTGAATGACAGCCGGAGTTAACGAAGGTGGGCAGACAAGAAGTAAAGAGAGGCAGTGAGGCTGAAAGACTCCGGCACCGAAGGTTGATTGAAAGACTAAGCCCATCTTACAGAAATACGATTGGTGGATAATAACACAAACTATCAGATCTATCTTATCAGACAGAACTTTGACGAACTTGTTACAGATGAGTCGCTCCTTTGTAAGCATCTGATAACGCTCGAATAAAAAGATACGCCGTGTACCAGTCATCGGGCCCCGCTGTGGCAGTTAATATTGCGGCTTGTGTCGGAGTCCGTGCGAGATATATCTCCGACTGCATATCATATATATATTGCCCTCAGTCTTTGTCAGAGGGACGGATCCAACAATTATCGAAAAATGTCCGATACCGAGGCGAAAGCATTAGTCGAAAAGCCTCCGCGACGACTTCTTCGTCCATTCTTCGGCAAGAAGATTCCGCCTATTCCTGAGGATCCTGGCTTGTATCCCGAGCCTACAGCATCTGTCTTCTCTCGGTGGACCTTCCAATGGATATACCCGATCCTAAGGGTATGTACTACTAATTCTGGTATTTTTGATATATTTGAACTTATACTAACTTAGACAGACTGGATATCTCCGTACTATTCAGCCTGAAGATCTCTGGAGAGTGGAAGGTACAGCTGCTTCTGTTGATGTACTTTACGCCAAGTTTGAAAAGAAACTTGAAAAATACAAGGAAAAGGCCAGGGCGAAAGCAAAATTAGAAAATCCTAATATTACTGAACATGAGCTTAGCGCTCTTCCCCTGCCCAAAAACTCTTTGATCTTGGCTCTTAATGATACTTTTGCATACCAGTGGTGGTCTTCGGCCGTTGCCAAGATCATCTCTGATGTGGGTCAGTCAACATCCCCACTACTTTCCAAACGGCTGATTGAATATGTCATGTACCGTGATACTGAACCTCAGGGTAAAGGTTATGGATATGCCCTGGGAATCACTGCTATTATGGCTGTCTCCGCCTTCTTCCTCAACCTCTTCTTCTATCGGGCGATGCTGACAGGAGCCCAAACCAGAGCCGTTCTTTCTCAAGCAATATACTACAAATCTCTGAGATTATCTGGCTCTGCTCGATCAAAATTCACTAATGGTAAACTGACCAATTTACTATCAACTGATTGCCATAGAATCGATTTTGCTCTTCAGTGGATGCATTTTGGTTGGACTTTCCCCGTCTCTTTGGCCATTTGCATCGCCATCGTTGTAACAAATATTGGTGCTTCTGGTATGGTTGGATTTGGATTTCTCTTTGTGTGCTTTGCGATTGTAACTTATTGCTCGAGGAAAATGGCCGGTATTAGGAAGAAGGTCAATATTCTGACTGATAAACGAGTTTCTCTCATGAGAGAAATTCTGCACTCCATGAAGATCATTAAATTCTATTCATGGGAGGAGGCTTATCAAGATAAGGTTCTGGATATTAGAAAGACGGAAATGCATAAGATCAAGGTAATGCTGACGGTGAGGAATCTGCTAAATGCGCTCTTCACTGCTGCGCCTACACTTGCGGGTCTCTTGGCTTTTGTCACACTTGAACGAACTGGTAACTCCTTGAATCCCGCTGATATTTTTTCTTCATTAACCACGTTTAATATCACCAGAATGCCTCTTATGTTTTTGCCCTTGGCCTTGATGACCTCTTTCGAAGCTTATCTTGCTTCTCACCGAATTCAGGACCTTCTTTCCGCCCCTGAGCACCAGGACTACGTCGAATATGACTATGAACAAAAGAATGCTATTGTCATTGAAAACGGTAGTTTCATCTGGGAGAAAGGCATGACTGATGGCAACAAATCTGTGACATCTCTGGCTGATAAGGCTAAAACTGATGAGAAAGCGTCCGACAGCGATGAAACGGCTGATGATTTAACGCGCATCGAGACATCTGAATATGCTAGTAGTGCTTCTCAAGTTCCTGCTCCGTTGCCCGAGAAGATCGAGCCGTTTCCTGAGAGCGTGGAATCTGCCTCTGACAATGAAACATCCAGCCAAGTTGATAATCATCGATTTTTTACTGGATTTAAAAATCTGAACTTGTCAATCAAGTCAGGTGAATTTGTTATCATCACTGGCCCCATCGGAGCTGGAAAGTCCTCACTCCTCAATGCGATTGCCGGCGGTATGAACAGAGTTGAAGGAAAGGTCACTCTCAATGGAAAGTTGGTATTCTGTGGACAGCAATGGGTTCAGAATGCGACTGTTGAACAAAACATTCTATTTGGTAAAGAAATGGATAGAGAATTCTATGACCGAGTCATTCGTGACTGCTCTCTCACTAGAGATCTCGAAATTCTTCCTGCTGGTGATCAAACCGAAGTAGGTGAACGAGGTATCACTGTATCTGGTGGTCAAAAGGCCAGAATCAACTTGGCTCGAGCTGCATATTGGGATGCTGATATTGTATTACTTGATGATGTGCTCAGTGCCGTCGATGCCCATGTTGGTAAGCATATTATCGATAACTGCATAACTGGTCTCCTCCAGGGCAAGACGCGAATCCTTGCTACACATCAGCTTTCAATGCTACCCTTTGCTGACAGAGTCATTTTCTTGAACTATAAGGGAGATGTTTCGGTCGGAACAGTTGACGAATTAAAAGCTACTAACGAAGAGTTCAATCATCTTCTCCTGTTTAGTAATAACGAAAAGAAGAGTGAAGAGGAAGAGGTTGAAGAAGAAGAAGAGAAGGAGCTCGAAGAAGAGATTGATCAAATTGAAAAGCTGAAAACTCAGCAGAGTCTAAAAGGCAAACCTACGGGAAAGCTTATGCAAGCTGAGGAGCGGGCTACAGATAGTGTTGACTTAAAGGTGTACAAGTCTTTCTTCCAACTTGGAGGTGGAGTTCTGGGTTTCGGTATTTTACCTGCTATGCTCGTAGCTTGTACTCTCGCTACTTTTTGCCAGCTATTTACCAATACTTGGCTGTCATTCTGGACTTCTTACAAGTTCAAAGGTAGAACTGACGACTTCTATATTGGAATCTTCGTCATGTTTGGTGTTCTTTCCGCTGTCATCTCCTTTGTATTTTTCTACATGCTCACCTTTATTGGTAATAAAGCCTCGTTACAGATGCACCAATTGTCTGTAAAGAGAATACTGCATGCTCCTATGTCATTCTTTGATACCTCGCCTCTTGGCCGTGTCATAAATCGATTCTCAAAAGATACTGACACAATGGATAATGAGTTGAGTGACCAGGCTCGTCTTTTATTCATGTCTCTGTCATCCGTTATTGGTGTGTTCATCCTTATTATTATCTATATTCCTTGGTTTGCTATTGCATTAGTAGGCCTAATGGCGTTCTATTTCATGGCCTCTGGGTTCTATAGGGCTTCTGCGCGAGAAATCAAACGATTGGATTCTCTTGGAAGATCCGTTATGTTCAGCCACTTTTCGGAGACTCTCAACGGCGTGACTACCATCAAAGGTTATAGCGATGAGAATCGGTTTATTGAGAGAATGAAGCACGCCATCGATAAAATGAACGCTGCGTACTATCTGACACTGGCTAATCAAAGATGGTTGACTCTGCGATTAGATTATGTCGGAGCAGCACTTACCTTGGTTGTGACATTTTTGTGTGTCAGTGATCAGTTCCAGATCGATGCATCATCTGCCGGTCTAGTTGTGTCATCTTTGTTGCAGGTAGTTAACATGATGTCGATGGTTGTAAGACAGTCTGCGTCTGTTGAAAATGAGATGAATGCTGTTGAGAGAGTCTACTCCTACGCATTCGATATCCCTCAAGAGGCTCGTTTTGACATCACAGAGACTACACCTCCAGCTGAATGGCCTCAGCATGGTGGATTGGAGCTGAAAAATGTTGAATTGAAATATCGTGATGATACTCCTCCAGTTTTGCATGGCGTCACCCTTTCTATCAAAGGCGGTGAGAAGATTGGTATCTGTGGACGAACAGGTGCGGGAAAAAGCACCATCATGGTTGCGTTGTATCGGCTGGCTGAACTTTCAGCTGGATCTATTGAGATTGATGGTGTCAATATTAGCAACCTTGGGCTGCATCAGCTTAGATCCAAGTTGTCTATCATTCCCCAGGACCCAGTGCTTTTCCAAGGTACTGTTAGAAGCAATATCGACCCTTTTGGTTATGCTAGTGATGAGCAGCTGTTGGACGCTCTTAGAAGATCATGGCTAATCTCCGAAGAAGACTTGAGCCTTATTAAAAAAGGTGCTACTGAGGAAGTTAAGTTCTCATTGGACAGCTTGGTCGAAGATGAGGGCGGAAATTACTCGCTCGGCGAACGTCAGCTGCTAGCCCTCACTAGAGCTTTGGTACGAAACTCCAAAATCTTAGTTTTGGATGAAGCCACATCTTCTGTTGATTTTGAGACTGATCATAAGATTCAGACTACTATCTCTAAGGAGTTCGGCGAGTGTACCCTTTTGTGTATTGCTCACAGATTGAACACCATCTTGGGATATGATAAGATTCTTGTCCTGGATCAAGGTGAGGTTGCCGAGTTCGCTGATCCTATTTCTTTGTATCAGAAAGAAGATAGCATTTTCAGAAGCATGTGTGATAAGAGTAAGATCACAGCTGAACAGGTTATGCAGGCTCAGAATGGCGAATAAGAGGGATTGTTTAAATCATTGTTTTTAATTTGTAGCATGAAAAATTCTACTAAACAGCTAGTCTGTTAATAGCCATATAAAAAAGAGTTATAAAGGAGTTATATACAATGGGCAATAATGCTTTTTCAAATGAGGGAAGATTCAAATCACTATTCGGAACTCTATATTATACTATAAGTGAAATGTCATAAATAAATGCTATATTAGAAGGACTCTGTAGGCTTGACATGCTGCCTAATGAACTGCTGGACGTAATAGAAGTATTTTGGCTGGATACAGGTATCATTATGAGTGCCATTGGCGAACTCAACAAACTGCTTATCACTTGCAGGGCAGATATCGAATAATTGCTTCATGTGCGAGGGAGGAACTAGCTCATCATTTTGTCCAGAGAGAAAGAGGAATGGCACGTCTTTAGGGGCATTTGCGATCAGCTCCTCTGATCTCCATTTCTCAGAAACCATTCCCTTTACAAAACCCAGCAGAGGAAACACATTGGGCACGACATTAGGTAGAGATGTGAAGGTATTTTCCAGAATAACACCTTTAACCAGCTTTCTGCCCAAAGGAAGAGAGGCAAAGTACACAGCAGCAGCACCACCGAGAGATCTTCCGTAGAGCACGAAAGCAGTCTCCTGGAGGACGTCGTGATTAGCCAGATGCTCAGTCACCGCCTCGATATCCAGTTTAATTCCTCCTTCAGATGGAGATCCTTCGGAAAGACCATACCCCCGGTACGATACCGTCACTACATTGTAGCCCATATCGTAGAAGACGCGGGCAATTGGCAGAGAATGACCCATGTTTCCAGCATTGGGGCCTAGCATAACTACCGTTTTATCGGAAGACTTTTCGGTCTTTTCAGACGTATTCAAAATTACATACAGCTTGATGGAGATCCCATCCTGGGTTTTGAGCGACACATCCTCATACGGCATATTGAACGACGAAGGCTTGTCGACCGATGATCTGCTGTTCTCAGGGAATCCTGACGGGTAGATGAGCTTGCGCTGGAACAAATACAGCGAGCCCAGAACGACCACAGCTAGACCAATTACTACTCGCATTGCTAAATTCAGCACAGACATTGGCAGGTTTGAAGCAGGCAGAGATTAACTTTGCCAGGGGCCTTTGCAAGTTGAACTCAAATCAGGCCAGTAAACGGTCGGGGGGTCCCGCATTGGGATAGATGATTTATTTAACCTGATGTAGAGAGTCCCCCGCTTGCTTGGGCTGGTTGTTACCCGGCCTTTCGCCAGAGCGCGGTTAAAATTTTTGAAATCCCAGCCTTCCACCGTTGTAAATACCGAAACGCTCAACATGACTGATCTCGAAACCCAGGTTCCCACCGAAGCCGTCACCGAGAAGCTCAAGGATCTGTCTGTCGATAATGCAGATGAAGAAGTTGCCACTGAAAACGACTCCTCTTCTCCCACTGTCTTCAGATCAATCGAAAACTTCTCTGTAATACATCCCTTGACTTACAAGTGGACTCTGTGGTACATCAAACCCCCTACCACTGGTTCAGAAGACTGGCATCATCTGCTCAAGGAAGTTGTCACCGTGTCCTCCGTAGAGGAATTCTGGGGCGCCTACAACAACATTCCCCGAGTGTCCGAACTGCCCGTCAAGGCCGATTACGCATTCTTCAAGACCGGCATCAAGCCTGAGTGGGAAGACGCCCACAACGCTGGCGGCGGAAAGTGGCTTCATCAGTTCCGAAAGAAGCCTGTGTCTATCGACGATGTTTGGCTTAGAGTGCTGCTTGGCATGATTGGCGGCACTCTCGACAATGACTCGCTCGAACAGGAGGAGATCAACGGTGCCTTCGTCAATGTCAGAAAGGCCGGTGTAAAGGTGAACTTGTGGACCAAGAACACCTCTCAGGAAATGTTACGACCCGTGGGCTTGAATTTCAAGAGACTCTTGGATCTTGGCGACCGGGATGAAATCGAATTTAATATTCATGCTCATGAATCTGGCCGAGGTAAATCGAAGATTACCTTGTAATCAGTGTTTTTATTATATATTGATGAATTCTGAATAAAGTACTCCTTACTTCCAATTGTTTTTTGTTTGCCATCTTTGCTGCCAATTGCTCATGTATGTAATAGAACCTGTTTTTTCGTTTTCGATGCTGACCCGCAATTCTCCTTATTCTTCTTCTAAATATATAGTATAGCCTTTGCAATTGAGACATGTACTCGTAGAAATATGTAGGGAAACTCCTGGTCTCGCCGGGGAGCATGTTATGCTCTTACCTTTCCCTCCTCATGTTGGGGCATAAGTACAGCTCATACAATCTAAGAAAATCATTGGAAACCTCGTTTTCAGCCATCAACTGTCTGGCCCTTTGAGTCAATCGACCTTCCAATGGAGGAATTGAGCACTTACCGTGTGGTGTTCTTACCGTTAATGGCCCAGAATTCGGCGAATCGCTCGAGGTATCATTCCTGACATACTCGCCGAGCCCTATCACCTCAAACATCTTGCTCTCACAGCGCTGCGTGATGAAAGATGGCCCCATTTCCTTATGAATCCTTTTCCATCGGTTTTTCCAATCGTCTTGAATTACAGTCTGCAACTTGTTCTCCTCTTCCTTAGACAGATCACTGTTCCTCGCTCGAAGACTGCGGATATATCGCATCTGTACTGCCTGCCATGTATGCCGATGTTCAATACACTTTGATATTGTGCTCCAGCTATATTTTTTATTTTCCTTGAGGTAGACAATGATCCGATCATCGGTACTCGTCCATGATGATCTGGATGTTACGAGAGTCTTGCTGTTGAATTCCGCATGGTCTGAGTGGTCAGCCCTCCTGATGACGTCTATACCCATTCTTTTCTTGGGCTTATCAGGCAAATTCTGAGAATTAGGGTTCTCGCGCAGAGCTGTGACACAGGATCTCTTTCGAGGGTTCAATGATGTAGTACGTACTTTCCGCTTTCTGCTAGGCTCGTACGACTCATCTGAGCCTGAACCGGCATTGGAAGTAATTTCGGAGCATGAGACATACATTGGAGAAGACGGAATATGATACCTTTTTCTTGAAGTGGAGTTTTCGGGATTGCTCGTTCCTGCAACTGGGGAAGCATTTTCTTTATCAGATGGAGACACATTCAAAGCCACAAGTGGAGAAGACGAGCAGAAAATGCTAGAGGATCTAGTATTTATGCAAGATCCGTTCCAGAGATGTAGTGTGTTCCTGTGTACGTTCTCGTCGCTTGGTTGCGAGCCACCCAAACCTCTGTCAAGAATGAAGTCTAAAGACATTCTAGACAGACGTTCAGCTCCCTGTATAGTTTGAGCCGTTTCCATTGAGTATGAGCCGTTAGTGTGGTAATACGGGCTGGATGGTCCGACTTTTGCAAGTTGGTCTTGACTGCTATTATCGATATCAACCAGAGTATCATCCTGCTCTTGAAACAGGCTGTAAGAACTGGGTCTAAGTGGTCTGGGAGACATAAGCAGTATATGAGTCTTGACCGGATCTGGAGGAGAAGACGGTATAGCATTGTGCATACTAGCATTTCGTTTTGCTGGCGAGGAGCTATTTCCGGGGTATCTGTAACCAATATCCAGCTCCAGGTCGCGCAGAGATACGTGGATGGGATGACGTCTACGGAGATCATTACAACTATCTTGTGACGATGGTCTACGGAGGGAGTTTAGCGGTGGAAGGGTATCGCGAATCGCGCCGCCATGTTCATGGATGTCACCCGCGGTGTTGCACCGAGCTTGTTTCTTAGATGACATTAGATATGAAGCACGATCAAGGCGATGACATGAAAGAGAGAGAAGGTGGTAAAAGCTTGAATATTTATATAGTAGCAGTCTTACACGTTGCGTGTAAGAAATCGTCTCAAGGAGGGCAAGGGTATCATCATTATGGCAAGCCCCCGCCATGCTGATGTCACCGACATGAATTTGAGACGAAAATTAAATAAAATAGAAATGTATATGAGAGATGAAGCCAATGTCTAGAGGCTGAGGGGTGTTTTGTTCAAAGTTCCGAAGAAACGGGGCATGTTCGACAGGTTTAGGAAGAAATGGTCTCATACACAGGGTCTTTATACACTCCGACAGTACCAGAGATGGTCCCCAGACCAATAGTGCCCGACTTCGGTACAGCCACCGACGAGTAGTATGAAGGGAATGTTTGAGTATAAGGTACTGGAATGGTCGCAATGCCACCACCAGGAAGAGTAGTAGTGACATACACCGTGGTGGGAGACGCACTATAGGACGTGGTAGAGGTGCCAGCAGTCAGTGTAGTTCTGTCGATAGCAGCTATTAGTTAGCACCTGTTTCTAAGAATATCTAGTACGGCAGCCGGTGCCTGATGGTGGTTGTTTGTCCATCGTTCACAGCCCCTTGCCAGTACTGGGGTTGGATACCTACCTGAAGCTGCTCCAAGCATGGCTACAACAAATACAGCGCACTTCATGTTGATTTGAGTTGATTTGATTTTACTGGAAAATGGTTGCAAAAGAGCGAGAGACTGCAACAGGGAAATATCTTGTTGCTTTGAATAGACCTTTTTTTTCGGGTTGGCAAGTTATGTTTGTGTTTAAATCAAATGTTATTCAGAGCTTGTTTTTCGCCGAACAAAGCCCCCACCCCAGCCTATAAACAGACGGGTAATAGGGGCGAACGTGCTGCCTTTTTATCGGTGCAAGCTGAGGTGACAAAATAAGCCTCGCCTATACTCCATTACGAACCGGGCTAAACCCCGAAATCGAAATACGGTTGTACAACAGACTCTTTTGCACAAGCCAAACCACATGTCTGATACAATACCGAGCTATCCTAAGGGCAGCAGTAAGGCGTCTGTGTCGGCCACGACTGCACCGCCAACAGCCGGCTCTCCGTCAATGACTTCGGAATCAGCAGCTGCAAAGCCGCCGCCAGGCAGTAAGACCTCTCAGGTTCGGTGGAGGAACAACAATGACCGGCCTTCGTCAATTAGGAGATACAATAAGTATTCCACGGATGACAATCCCGAAGAAGTGACCCAGGACATGGAACGGGAGTATCTGGAAGGGTACCAAGATGGACTCAAGAGACGATTACGTCAAAGGAGTTCTGTGGGGACCGGGGCCAAAATCCGATCTCCTTCGGTCGCTCCTGCTACAACCACTGCAATTCCCAATCCTACAGATACCCCTATCAGTCTGTCTCGTCGCAAGTCCTCAGTTCCACTTGAAGCCTCTATTCAAAGTAGTGCGCAGACCGAGGAAGACGACCATGAGTCAGTACAGTCCTATCACGGGCCACCGGAGCAGCAGCAGCACCATCACCATCACCACCATGAAGAAGATGAAGAGGATGACGACGATGACGATGATCATAGCCATAAGAGCAATGACGATACCGGCTCAATTCATAGCAATTCCTCGGTGGAAACGTTCACGCTCCGAGAACGTCAGGATGCCATCAACACCACTCATCCTTTCGGTATAAGAATCTGGAAACCTGCTGTGTACAAAAAGATCCGATCAGTGCAGAAAATTGCCGAAGGTGATATCCATTCTCAGCCAGGTAGAAGAGTGAGCTGGCTTATTTGGTTTGGAAACGTCCTTTGGACCGCTTTGTTTGGCACGGTGCTCTTCTTTGCATGTGCTCTGTCGGCAGCCTTCTGTTTTACTGCATTCTGGTCTGAGTCTTCACATCAGTATGGTAAACTCATGTTTAAGCTTGGTACTTATTTGTTCTTCCCGTTTGGAAAATATGTCGAGCTAGCCCAGGACGAAAACTATGCCGATGAAGATGAAGGCCAAGGTAGAACCATTGCCGAATATCAACGATGGCAGGCTGGTGACATTGAGCATGGACGTTTGTTTTTTGCCGCTGAGCCAGTTCACAACAGAACCAGTTCGAATGCTAATCTCGTGATAAACTCGCCCCAGAATAATACCACCGCGTCTAATCAGTCTGTCTTTAGTGTCTCAGTGGCTGATACTCCTCAGCAGTCTTCCTCCTCTCCAAACGCATCTGGATCTGCTGCTCAAGCTGATTCTAGTATTCAATCCACTCCCAAGCAGTACTCTGCTTTGGAGCCTAATGATGATGGTGATGAAGAGCATGATGCCCTTCTAACTCCTCAAAATGGACCAACCAGGCGGCGATTCTTCGGTCGCGGACAGTGGAATATTGGTCGGGTTTTGTTTTACACCTGGTATTGGATACTTATTTTCCCTCTCATGACATTGATTTCTATCATCTGCTGGTTCTGTGTGTTCTCTGTTCCAATGGCTAAGCTGAGTACTATTCTTGCTTTTCATCTGCGAAGACACCCTCTTGCCTTATCTTTCAGACCTGCAAAGAGAGGGCTTCGTCCCTTGTCAGACGATAGAAGCTCACCTGGAGCTTCTCCTTCCGAAGACGAGACTAAAATCATTCTGTGTACCTACAGAGCGTGGGGGTGGAAATACTACAAATACACCGTCGATGGTACTAATATCATCATAATCAACCTCATGCTTCCGGTGCTTTTTGTAATATTTGACTGGTATGTTCTGAATGAGTACCTGCACTATGACGGTTTCATTGCTAGTAATGTCTTCTTGTTTTCCGTGAGTCTAATGTCGATCATTCCTCTGGCTTACTTCATTGGGCAGGCCGTTGCTTCTATCTCTGCACAGACCTCTATGGGTATGGGTGCAGTCATTAATGCCTTCTTCTCGACAGTTGTAGAAGTATTTTTGTATGCTGTTGCACTAGGTCAAGGAAAGGGTGATTTGGTCGAGGGTAGTATTGTTGGAAGCTTGTTCACTGGCGTTTTAGTACTCCCTGGATTATCTATGTGCGCTGGTGCTATCAAACGAAAAACTCAACGATACAATCCACGAAGTGCCGGCGTCAGTTCTACTATGTTGGTTTTTGCGGTTATTGCAGCATTTGCGCCTACAATATTCTATCAAATCTTTGGAACATATGAGATGATTTGCCCGCCATGCTTCCCCAGTGAAGGCTGCCGACACTGCTTTTTTGCTCAAGTGCCACTTGAAGGAGATAATTTCTATTTCAGTGTTATTCGGCCGTTGAGCATATTCTGTTCTATCGCCCTATTTGTATCGTATATGTGTGGATTGTGGTTTACCCTTAGAACTCATGCCGCAATGATTTGGGCTACTGGAGAGAAAGAAGGTGTTCCTGGAGCAACTAATGCACCAAGTAGAAAACACAGCTTAGCAGCTGGTGCTTTTGATCCGCTTGCTGGCGTGAATGCTGGGCCAGCAGTAGCTGATAATGCACCTGCTGAGGGCGGAGGGCACGATGCTCCTAACTGGAGTCGAACAAAATCGTCTATTATTTTACTTGGAGCTACTCTTTTGTATGCCATCATTGCTGAAATTCTCGTATCTACAGTTGATGTGGTACTGAAGAATGTGGCAATCAGTCAGAAATTTCTTGGTATTTCTATCTTCTCCTTGGTTCCCAATACCACTGAATTCCTTAATGCTATTTCTTTTGCCATGAACGGTAATGTGGCGCTAAGTATGGAAATTGGTTCCGCCTATGCTCTGCAGGTTTGCTTGTTGCAGATACCAGCCTTGGTCATCTATTCAACTTACTATTATGATGCTGCGACCATTATTGGCCCGATTAAGGACTACATTTTTACTCTGGTATTTCCTCGGTGGGATCTATACATGGCATTTTTCTCCGTGTTCATATTTACCTATGTGTACGGCGAAGGTAAGAGTAATTACTTCAAGGGAAGTATTCTTTTGCTGACATATTTGGTGGTCATCGCCGGATTTTGGTTTGCCGACCAACCATATCTGGCGGACAGTATTCAGCAGTCAGTTTAATAGATGGGCTGAACGACTGATTATCACTGCTATCTTGCTTTTTGGTCGGAGAAGCATTGTGTGATTTTGGGGGTGATTTAGAGTAGTAGACAACTACCACTACAATACTATTGCATATCTTGTACTTTGAAAATAAATGAAAAATAATGATATATATATACAAGTGGAAGGGGTACAAAAATTAAAAGAAGCCTGGTCGCTGTGACTTCTTCTGCTCAAGTCGCTTTCTTGTTGCAGCTCCTTTAGCATCGATCATGACCTGATCAGCATTTGCAATAGCTTCCTGAACCTCCTTTTCACGTTGCTCCCTGATTCGCTCACCCTTGGAGAGCTTGAACTCAAGAGCACCCTTGATAGGAGCCTTGGAGTTGTATTTTTCTTCGTAAAACTTTTTGTTGTTTCCGAGTTTGGGCAGGAGATGTTCAATGCCGAATCGGTATGCTTCTTTATAAATGTCAGACTGTCGTCGCAGCGAGTACTTCGGGGAATGCCACTTGTTCGTTATCGGATGCTTGTTAGCAAGAAACGGATTTGCATCTGGGGCATTTGTTGCAGTAGGTTTGTCAGAATAGCTGGCAAACGGGGCCGGAGGGTATTTTTGAAAAAATGCGCTTAGTCTATTGGGGAGCAGTTGAAAAGCGGAAGCACTGGAATCTGCAGCTTTGAGACTATCAACTGCCTTTATGAGGTCAGAAGCGAGAGCAATTCTCTGACGGGGTGCCATGGTTCGAGATGCGGGTTTCAGGTGGTGATGTGAAAATTGTGTACTCGGAGGTTGGAACTTTGGTAGTGAGGCGGTTTCCTATCAAGTAGGCTCGACCGCCAATCATATCCTGATTATTCTCGGCATACCTGATAATATATACTAGCTGGTATGCGTTAGAAGTGCTCTACATTCAAGCTAACTTGTAAGGATGGAATATTTCAATGCACAGGCTGCATAAGAGAGCAGATAGTTGTGGTTTGTTCTCACGTGACCCAAGTGAAAAATTATGGCGCGGCTCAAATTTATTGGCTATCAGTGACTCTATCGAGCAGAGCAAAGTTGGTATCTTAAAAATGCGGTCTACTAGAATACTAAAGCAGACTGCAAAGGAATTCTTGGAAAAATACAATAAGTACACTGTTACTACTTATGCCAGACCGGAATTGGTTATAACCAAGGGCGAGGGGTCGTACTTGTACGATTCTACCGGCAAGAAGTATGTTGATTTCTTCGCTGGAATCTCAGTCACAGGACTTGGTCACTCTGAGCCTGGTGTAGCTGAGATTTTGGCAGACCAGGGCAAAACTCTTCTTCATGCCAGTAATTTGTATTATAATAACTGGACACCGAAGTTGGGCCGAGAGCTGGTAGAGAAAACACTGGCTAGTGGAGGCATGAAAGATGCTGCTCGAGTTTTTCTGTGCAACAGTGGCTCTGAAGCGAACGAGGCTGCTTTGAAGTTTGCTAGAAAATGGGGAAATTCACAGTCGTCGAATAAAACTAAGATTGTCTCGTTTGAAAAGTCTTTCCATGGCCGAACCTACGGTGCTTTGTCTGCTACCGTCAATCCTAAATACCAAAAGCCATTTTACCCAATGGTTCCGGGCTTTGCTCATGGCCAGATCAATGATGTGGCTAGTCTGAGTACTCTGGTTGATAATGACACTTGTGCTGTCATTCTTGAACCCATTCAGGGCGAAGGTGGAGTCAACGTTGTTACCCAAGAGTTTGCCAAAGCCCTCAGAGCTCGATGTGACGAGGTTGGTGCATTTCTTATTTTCGACGAGATTCAGGCCGGTCTTTCTAGAACTGGAGACTTATGGTCCCATACTTATTTTGGCCCTGAGGCTCATCCTGATATCGTTACTATGGCCAAGGCTCTAGGCAATGGCTTCCCTGTTGGAGCTACCATGATCTCTGAGCGAGTAGAAAGTATTCTCAAGGTTGGCGATCACGGTACTACTTACGGAGGCAATCCTTTGGCTGCTCGAATTGGCTGCTACGTTCTTGACAAGCTGACCAGCCCAGAACTGCTGCAAGGAGTTTCAGCCAAGAGTGGTATTTTCTTGGAGAAGTTTGCAGAGCTACAGAATAAGTACCCAGATGTGATACTGGAAACTCGAGGCCGTGGTCTTTTGTTGGGTCTTCAGCTATCCAAGGATCCTTCATCGTTGGTCGAGGAATGCAAAGAAAATGGACTGCTTTTGATCACCTGCGGTACCAATACCCTGCGATTCGTTCCTGCCCTGAACATTCCTGATGAGATTATCAAGGAGGGCTTGGATATTTTTGATGCTGCATTTACCAAGTTTGTGCAGAACTAGAACATAGAACACTTTGTGATGATCCGCTGAACACTAATCACTAAGAAGCATAGATATATATAGAGTACCCGGATATTGAACTTAAGTATAGAGCCATGGAATACAACGCTATGTAAAATTTTATCTGCCGATGCCCGCCTATATGAATGAAAATGAAATAAAATAAAATAATGCAGAGATATCGCCTGTGTGGTTTTTTTGCTGTTACCACTGTGCTCGTCCAGCAGATTTGAGCTTATTCCTAAATCTGTCGGATCTGTCCACCTGTCCCGGTGGCCGTTCCTCAGTGGGAGACGGATTGAAGCTCTGCGATCTGGCAGGCATTCTAAATCTGTCTCTGGGATCCGCCGGAGTGCTCTGCTGAGCAGCCCCCGAGACGCTTCCCCGTTGATGCCGGTTGTAAATGTCCTGGAGAGAGGAGCTCTGAGTGTTTGTTCTCTGGATGCCTTCACGAGGACTGAACGACTCTTGCGAAACATGCTGCCTGTCGTCAAATGAACGACGGTACTGGGGAACAGTTTCTACGCCGAGCCAGGGGGGCATAGCTTGGCCCTTGCTCATGTAATATTTAACTAATGCATTATGAATAACAGTATCGGTTTCGATATTTCCGTCTTCTTCTCCAGACGAAATAGTCAGATTGGAAAGAGCACTGCTGGCACTTCCGTATTGTGTTTTGATCTTTTCCCACAATTGAACCATGCTTGTGTTGATGTGATAGTTGGAGGTATCTTTCCAATTCTGGGGGGGTTCGAGAAAAGGGTACATCCGAGCCGCAGGCCGGGATGTGGTTTTCTCCCTACATAATGTCGAGCGAGTATCTGGTGGATCGAGGAATAGTGAAAAATGGAACTACAGTCTCTGGTGTAAACCCTGCTCAGTTGATTGAAAAAATCACCAGAGAGAGAATATATGAATCGCAGTACTGGAGGCTGAACTGTTTCAATCTCGACGCAGCCACTATATGCGATCGAGCCGTAGAACTTACATATATTGGCGGGCAATTCTCTAATTTGAGGATTGCTCCGTTTTTGGTTCTGGTATTTAAATTGATTCAGTTGCAACCGGAGAGAGAAATCATCGAGGAGTATATCAATCAGGAGGATTTCAAGTATCTCCGTGCGCTGGGGGCATTCTATGTTCGGTTATTCTTTCCTCCTGCAGATGTTTACAAGACTTTGGAACCTCTTATGAAGGATTATAGAAAACTACGAATAAGGACCAGCTCTGGGGTTCAGTTGGCTCACATGGATGAATTCATTGATACGTTGTTTAATGAGGCGAGGGTGTGCGATACCACTCTTCCACGACTGCCCAAACGAATAGTATTGGAGGACCAGGACCAGCTGGATTTGAAGGAGCCTTTGATAAGTGAAGATGAGGAAGAAGAGGATGAGGAAGAGGAAGAGGAAGCGGATGATGGAAAATAACGAATGCGACGACAATAATCACTCAATATTCTACTACCTTATTATGTATACTATTTATTCAAAAATCATACTTATTACAAAGTCTTCTCAGTCAAGTAGATGTTATAGTCTTTCTTAAGCTGCTCCAACAAAGGATATGCGTACTTAGGGGTCAGAGGAGAGTGTACACCAGGCTCGCTGATGGTACCGTTGAGCAGCTGCTTGACAGCAACAGCGCAGGGTACACCAACCAGCTTGGCCATAGCAGAGTAGCCGCCGGGGACACCGTTCTCAACCAGAGTGGAGGTTCGGACCTCGGTGGTGCCATCAGCCCACTCAACACCGAACTTGTGCTGGAGCATGACCATGTCCTTCTCGCCAGGGCCAAACTGCATCTTCTCCTCCAGAGTAGCGCAAAGAGTGTCCAAGGGGTTTTCTCGAGGAGTGGTCTTCTCATCGGAGAAAAGACCAATCCACTTGAGACCAGAGATGATTCTTTCCTTGTCAGCAGTGTCCTTGAACTGAGTCTTGGAGCTGATGGCCCAGATCAAGTCCTTCTCATCGGTAGAAGAAGCACCAAGCAACTGAGCAGTGGCCTCCTTCCAGGCAATAGATTTGCTGAAGTAATCCTTCTTCTCTTCGGATAGGAAGCCAATATCTACCAACACCTTGATGAACTCAGGGAATCCCTGGTATCGCAGGGTACCTCGAACAACCTCCTGGGCTTCGGGGATATTGTACAACTCCTTGTAGGTAGTTGAATCTCGGTTGGGGTAGCAGACAAAGGCATAACCAGGGAAAATAAAATAGGGCTTAGCAGCGGTCATGAGATCAGCGGACGCAATGTCAACAATGTTGCCCTTCTGCCAGAACTTGGCAGAGTTTCGCAGAGCAAGCAGGACACCTCGAGAAGACCACGAGAACTTGTAACCCAGGGGATTATCGGAATCCTCAGGAGCAGGCAGGCCACCACAATAAGACAAGAAGGAGGTGACTTTTCCGCCAGCCTGGTGGATCTCATCGATAGCCTTGACGGCATACAAATGATCAAGACCAGGATCCAGACCGATTTCATTGAAAATAATGACACCGGCCTTCTCAGCAGCAGGTCCCAAAGCCTTGAGCTCGGGAGATGGGTAAGAAGTGGTGACCAAGTGGGTTTTGGTCTTAATGGCCGATTTGGCAACCGTAGCATGATAAATGTAAGGAATCAACGAGATGACAATGTCCTTATCCTGGAGTGCAGCGTCCAAATCCTTTTCGCTGGTTACATCCAGAGAGATAGCCTTGGCATTTTCACCGGCAAGTTCCTTGGCCTTGGCAAGAGTTCGACATGCTGCCAGTTAGAGGATTTTGTGTTCAAAATGAGTCAACCGAGCAACTACTACCTACCGACAGTGAGCTGGACATCAGGCTCAGCTACGAGAATATCCACAGTGGGCTTAGCGACGAAACCGCTTCCGAGAAGGAGAATTTGTCTATATGGTTAGGGGAAAAGGGTTCTGGACGCAATTGTGCGGTGGTTTGGACATACTTGACCATTTTTCGCTATATGTTAAGATGAGAAAATTTCAGGTTCGTTCCAGCCGATTCGGGCTCACTGCATACAAAGGTATATCGTCAGTGAAAACCCCCAGCAAACTCAAGGTAATGTATACAATCATTAGCTATAAATACAAATCTAATAATTAGACGAATAATCTAGAATCCTCTGCCACGGCCCCGGCCCCGCAGTCCGCCTCTTCCTCGCGTAGGTGGAGCTGCTTCGGTAGTCCTTCGTTTTGGTCGGGGGGTGTCGTCGATCAGCAAGGTGTCCAGCGGTAACGAGTCTGGCAGAACAAAGTACCGGATGTTGTTGCCTCGGATGTTTATGTACTGCAGAGTGATGGGTTCTCTGCCTTTGATCGTCATGGTAACTCCTCTGAGGGTGGTGTTCATGTTTGGCGATACCGCTACTATAGTGCCTGATACTACGGTGCCTAAAAAACGGTTAGTGTCTATGAAGAGAAAGTGAACATGTGCACAGCTACATACCATTTTTAAGCTCAATCTGAACGTGCTCAGACGTCAATTTCATAAGAAACCTGCATGTTAGTCCGGATTCTTCTGTTCCACCGTTCTTCTCGTGCCTTACCTGACCAGCTTCATTTTTTGTTCGTTGCACCGATTGTCACAACGAAAAATCGCCTAAAACCCAACCGTCCCAAGCACTTTGGGACTTTTCAACATAAACATATCGATAATGGTCAAACTCGCGCTCAAAGCCCGGGGTAAACCCATTAGCAAGCTGCCGGAGACTCTGGTCGTTGGCCAGTATGACAGCGCCGCTGAAGTCAAGGAGCTCATTTCCGAAGAAACTGGTCTGGATATCAGCCGAATCCGCCTTTCCGTTCCGGTTGCCGACAGGACTACTTCTTCTTCCGCGGGCAAAAAGGCGCCGGAGCAAGTGTTGAAAGATTCAGAGAAAATTGGCGATTTCTCTCCTGAATTTCTCCTGGTCAAGGACCTGGGGCCTCAGATCTCCTGGAGACTCGTGTACGTTATCGAATATCTGGCTCCTCTCGTGATCAATCCCGTGATCTTCGCGTTCCCGAAGTTAATCTACGGTGTGGAGTTTCAACATACTGCTCAGCAAACATTACTGTTCGGGTTTATTATGCTGCACTTTCTCAAGCGTGAATTTGAGACCCTGCTTGTCCACAAGTTCTCCTTGGCTACAATGCCTCTTCGAAATTTGTTCAAGAACTCGCTGTACTACGGTATATTCTCAGGTGTGAATCTGGCGTACTTTTTGTACGCGCCTCCTTCCTTTGCTTATTCCGATAGCACCTTCAAGAAATTGCTGTTCGGTCGGCTCATTGACCTTCCTGAGTATGTCACTCCTGTTCTGGGCCTTGTGTGGCTGTTTGCCGAGCTGTCTAACTTCTACACCCACGTTAATCTCTCTAATCTCAGACCCACTGGATCCACCAAGAGAGCCATTCCCTACGGCTATGGCTTTGATTTGGTCTCTTGTCCTAATTACTTTTTCGAGACTCTGGGGTGGCTTGCGATTTCATTGATCTCGCAAAACTGGTCGGCCTACATTTTCACCATTCTCGGAACCCTTCAAATGTTCCAGTGGGCCGTTCAACGTCATCGACGATACCACAAGGAGTTCAAGAACTATCCCAAGGACAGAAAGATTTACTTTCCTTATTTGCTGTAAGTCTACGCAGGAACACATCCATGCATATATGATGCCAAGCGATCAAGGGCCTTATCGTTCTTTGTGGGCAGACTACAAAGAAACAATGGCTTAAGACAAACATGTAGCTTTTTCAATTGACTTAGCTATTAAACTACTTGAAAGATAAAAAAAAACTACTGTTTATTTACGCAGCCCACTTCTTGAGAGCTTCAGTCTCAAACTTGGTCCACTCCCACAATCCAGGATTGACATACTCGTTGTCGTTCTTTTCAAAGTAGGCCTTGTTCTCGGTGTTAGCAATGCTGCCAAGAAGCCACAAGAAACCAGGCTGGGGACCCTTTCCGGCAAGAACTTCAGCCTGGATCTCACTCCACTTCTCGAGAGAGATGGGCTCATCCTTAAGCTTCTTGCCAGAAGCCTTCTCGTAGTAAGATGCAGTCAAACCAGGAGTAGTAACGTCACCGGAAATATAAACGACCTTCTTGATCTCTGCAGCAGGCTTGACCGCAAGAGATGCAACGACCTTTCCAACGTCCTCCAGGAAGACAACAGAAATTTTCTTGTCCTTATTAGGAGCAAGGATTGCCTGCTTGGCAATGGAAACCTGCAAGCCCAAAGGCTCACCCCACACCCAGTCAGCGAAGAAAGAGTTGATGATAACAACTGTCTTCAAGCCGTAACTCTCAATTTTTTTTCTGTACTCGCTCTTGATCTTGAAAAGGGCGAATTCTGCATAAGCAGTGTCTTCGTAGTCCACACCGAACTCAGACAAGATGTAGGCCTTGACACCGGCCTTTTTGGCAGCGGGACCGAGATCGGCAGAACCAGCAGCTCGCAGATCAACAAGAACATCAACTCCCTCGAGGCCCTTGGCAAGGTCAGCTTCGTCATTGTAGTTGAAGTATTCCTTCTCGGCGGTGGAAGCAGGCTTCTCCTTGCCGGTGAAGAGTCTGAGAGGGTACTTGACCTGCTTGGCGAAGAGTCCACCTTCGGTCAGAGCAGGAATGGTCTTAGGTCCAACGGTACCGTTGAGCCCGAAAATAGCAATGGTCGACATGTCGATAATAATTTATAATGATAATGGGATAACACAAAGAATTGAGCAATTGAATATGTTATTGACTCGAATCAATTGCGGATTCTATCCAGGTTTTATATGTGGGGTCTTCTACCCTTTGTGCCCGCTATATCCATTCTATTGCTGGTTACGCAATCGGCCACCCGAAATTATTAAGAATTTGAAATCAGTAAATCACCATTACAACAGATGCGGCTCAGTCTTACCAACTCTGACAAAGCACCCACCCTTGGCACGAAACTAACCGGCTTGCTGGCACAATCAGGCAAGTTCCGCCTGTTTACCTCATATAATCACCTAATCACCTGATCCGTTCCGCCGCTTGTCTCAGCCTCGCTTTCCGAGTTCCCTCCGGGTATTGTTCTCGATCCATCTTCTATAAACTCCTCCCATATAGTTCTAACTCACTACTCTTCACTGAAAAATGGCACGCCGCACACAATGCCCCTGTTGGCTCGTTACCATAGAAACTCCTAGATAAGGTTCCATCGCTTGACCAGGTTACAGTGAGATATCAAAGGTAGGATTGATCTGAGCATCAGTTATCCATCTGCCAATATGTCTGCTGAAATTTTATATACCTTGGAAAGACCTATGGATCTTGGCGAGGGTATTGTTTACCGTGAGGAAGACAATACTCTTCACTACAACGATTGTCTAGCTGAAACTCCTCAGCTGCATATCCTCGAGCTGGGTCCCGATGGAACTGCAAAGTATCCATCGGAGACAACCAAACCTTCGAGATCTGTTTCTACAAACACTTCGAAGAAGGGACTCAGAGTAATTGATTTGGACGATAGTGTTACTGTCCAGTTGTTCCGCGAAGGTGTATCAGGATCATACATCTGCCTCTACTACCAGGGCATTGCGCTGCTGGACGAAAAGACCGGCAAATTAGATGTTCTAAAAGAGATCATTCCCAGTGATGAAAAAGACAAGCGAAGAATGAACGACGGTGCTGTTGATCCTTATGGTCGTTTTTATGGGGCTGAAATCGATAAGCATGCTCTCTCTCTTGGTGCAGGCAATATCCCTGATGATTACACCCCTATTGGACGGCTCTGGAGATACGATCCTGATGGCTCCATTCGACAAGTGGACGACGAAATTGTATGTGGTAATGGAATGGCTTGGACTATGGACTTTTCGTATATGTTCTTCAATGACTCGGCGGGTCAAAAAATCTGGAAATACAACTACTCCCCCGAAGGTGAAATGTCCAATAAGACTCTTATTAAAGACTATAAAGGTACTGTGTACGAACCTGATGGTATGTGTGCTGATACCCAAGATAATATTTGGTTTGCTCTTTGGGGTGCAAAAGCTGTTGTCCAGATGGATGCCAGTGGTACTGTTCTGAGAAGTATTTCGGTTCCGGCCTTTGCTCTGACTTGCCCTACATGGGGTGGTCCGAATAACTCCACTCTTTATGTGACGTCTGGTTATAACGATGGCTATAACGAAGCTGAGGATGATGGTGGACATGTTTTCAGAATCGAGTTGCCTAATGTTACCGGTCAAAAGAAGTTTAAGTTCAAAGGCTGAATGGCTGAGATTGTTGTAAATTATAAATAACAAAATAAAATATAAAGATACAATGAGAGGAGGATGAGCTTATGATATACAGCGTACTATCGCAGCGCCTGACTGTCAAATGTACGCAATGTAGAAGAAAATATTATGGGATCTATATCCCCTTGTTGTTTTTGTCCGTATGCAGTATCGGGTTCAGAAGAGTATTCACTCGAACTTTCGTCATCTTCTTCGGAATGATACTTATCAGCTAGGTTTCTACCATGTAGAGTCTTTGGTATTGGTCTCCTTCGCTGCTTTTTATTAACATGCATTCGTTGGACATGCCTCGTGAGAGAGTCTCTTCTGGAAAATACTTTTTCGCAGTCCTCGTGTGGACAAGCAGCCCCAGATCCATGCTGGGCCTTCAAATGTCGTCTCCAGTGGGGACGCTTCTCAAAGCCGATGTATTTCCAAGGGCAGTCATCGTACTCGCAAAAATACGGTCGGACTACTTGATTTTCTGCTAGATGTTTGCCAAATTCTAGCAATGTAGCATATTTATTGGTACAATGATTGCAAGAAAATAGTCCTTTCTTTCCCTGCACCATTTTTCTCCACAGCACGCTACCTTCTTCGACTTCTGGAAAGAATGGAATAAGAGCATTTTCCAACGGAGGCATTTCTGCTTCGATTAGATCCATAGCTGGGGAGCTTATGGATATATTCATTTGCGAGCCTGGTAGGGAAGCATTTTCTTGAGAATCAAGACTGAGGAGGTGGGGCGGGCTCGTATGGCCATCGGGAGAGCTGTGCACACTGGAGGCAGGAGACCCAGAATATTCGGCTAAGCCTGTTCTTATCGGACTAGCTACTACAATGGGACTGCACATTGTAGTCGATGGTGCCGAGTGACTACCGTTTTGATACACCTCGCCTTTCTCGACAGCTATCGGAGAATCTTGCTGGGGGTCCAAAATAATTGTGTATTTTTCATCATTGAGAATAAAATCCTGGGAAATTACTAAGTTACCTGTCTGAGGATCTTTCTTAAACAGAGATGTCAGCATATTTGGATTGTATCTGATGACAAGAGTTGAGGGTCCATTAAATATTTCCTGCTCTTTTTTCCCAGCCAGTGGGTAGAGCATGTCAAAAGTGGACAAAGCGTCAGTTGCTTCAGAAGGATATAAGCAAAATTTATCTGGAGGAGGATGTCTTTTGTCTTCTGGAGAAGTTTGCTTGGAATCAAGCTCTCGTACTTCGGCAATGTCCTTGTGTTCGTGATCGTGATCGTGATCGTAGTGGTCAGGTGAGTTGGAAAACTGAGAGTTGGTATCCCTCGGGTCAACGTATCCATTATGTGGCTCATCTGGGGTCATATCAGGTACTTCGCCTTGTGGTTCTTCTTCATAATGATGTGAGTTGTGAGCAGCATCGGTGTAAGTCTCATCAGCCTCATTCTTTTCTTTTCGAGTAGAGATAACGGCATTTCCCGGTATTGCATTACCCTCGGCATCTTCCTCACGATGAAGATAGTCAAGGCAAAACTTGAGAGTAGGAGACACTAGGCCCTTCATCAGACCGCTATGAGCAGAAGATGTGAAGCTGGATGCACAGTGCGGTTCAATATCTTCAAAAAACCGATTGGTGGGGGTGTATAGGGATATGCGATAGTTGCCTTTTCCCCAGACTGATACCGACGGAGTTGTAGCGGTGGTTGGTGTGAGATTGCATGCAGAAGACTTTGTTTTGAGCTTCCTGAACTCGTTGAACTCATGCTCAGTAGCAGGCGGAGCCAACAACGGACTGGGCCGCCTCCGGCGAGACACCGCCGTAGTTTTCATTGCAGATTATTTATCGAGATAAGATACAGATGTAAGCGTTGGGGTCCAGTTTTATACATCAAGTTGGCTGCATAATCGCATAATTGCATAACCCTAACCAACCATTCGGTATGGCAGATCCACATAATTAAGTAGAATTTGCTTTTTCCGTGCGGATAGTATCAGCCCAGTGCCAAAAGCAACAATGCAGACATCAATATTTACGGCCTACCCATTTAGAGTCGATGGTCGTTAGGTAACTCGAAATAACCGTTGCCTCAGTACGGGGCCCAGTATTGATATAGTACAAGGTGGGAGAAAAATACTCTTGTAGTCGAGCCTTGGTATTTCAAGGTTCGGAGTGCCCCAGGAAACTTTGTTGCGTTTATCTCCATTGGGAAATTCAGGGTGTCGCTTGGCGAGATATGGTTTTTAGTGACTCAAATACGACATTGAATATGTGATATCAATCTAGTTTCGATTAGCAGGTCGACGGACTAAGCTTACCCTTGCTCGTCCCACTGGCAGAGAAAATAATAAAAAAGGTCCCTTCATGCAGGTCAAAAACCGTGTAGTGAACCAAATGGGATCGTCAGCTGTGCAAAATATGTCTATGCCAGACACAAACAGAAATGTTTTTCCGGAGAAGTAGATCATTCTGCGCATACCTTTGTCATGCGGTGTGGATCTTCCCCAGGGTGGCTTATCATCAGCTTTCATCAGCCAAATCCGCTGAAGATATCTTATCAGCGCAGGGCTCTGTGCAGATAGCACCCCCAGACTGTTTTTCACAATGCGCTTATTTGACGTTCTTAGATTGTAGTCGGACCTAAAATCTCCTGTCTCTCCCTGAAAAGGTGTAATAAAACGGCTGCATTCTCCCTCGGCTAACAAGGACATGCCATACAAGCCGACTAGCCCATCCCCTCATCAACAAAAGGCGGAGTAGCAAGAAAAGATCACCCCTCCACGTATTGCCTTGCATATTATTTGTTTTTCTCGCCCTCTGTACCCCAACTCTATGGGTTCAAGCGTGAGGCTCATGTTCGAGCAGAAGGCATTGAAGTTTCTTTTGGTGACGGGGCTGCAGCAGTGCTGAGAAGCAGCCTTGTCTTACAACTAGGACGTTTTCCGTGCGGATCTGCCAACGTCCGTAAGAGGCCTCACTCTTCTGCAAGCAGCCAGATCTTGACATATTCCAGTTTGCCGCACTGGTGTGATTTTAGGGAATGACGGATTATTATTTTACTGCGTAACCTGGGCAGCGACCCTAACACTAAACAGTATGGATCTAAACGAGCATTAACCTTTTTTGGCAGTAGTTGCTCGTTTCATGTGCACAGTATTTCTTATAATTTAAGCTCAAAGGCCGCTAAAACGATTAAAGATGATTAACCTATAAAAAAGCTGGGATTGGTCAAACTCCGGTGATGAAAATGTGACATCCTGTCCATTGTCTAGCACTCTGATCGATTGATCTACAGAATACGTCCCTATATTGCCAAACTATAATAAAGAAAAATAGAGCTAAGCTACTGACAGCATTGTGCTGCTTATGCCAAGGCACCAAGAGGATCCCATCGAGGAAGGACAGAGTACTTCTTGCTCTTCCACACATTGGTGTACTCCTTTTCGGCATACTTGCTTGTAGTAACCACCTGGAACACGTACTCGTTAAACCAATCATCCGACATGATCATGTAACCCTTAGTTCCAGCGGTTTCGCCCCAAGAGTTCTCGACTCTCCACTTGGTAGGCTTGCCATCTACAATATGCACTGCAGTGAGAACCATAGCGTGGGTCATAGCAGACGAAGCAGTCTGGAGTCGCTCAGACTTAGTCAAGCCCATCTTGGTGTTGAAAGCCACCTCGTAGTCCCAAGCATTGATATCCATAATACCGGAGACTCGGTCCGAGAACTTGCCGACATCGGAACCGAAAAACACCGGTTCGTTGTTCTTGATTGACTTAATAGCAGCCTGTTTCAAGACATCGATCTCGGCATTGACATATTCAATCTTCTTTCCGCCAGAAATGTTTCCTAGTCGGTCCACGGTGTATAGAGCCTTGTATGGGTTTCTGGGATCGTGGATCAGAGAGAAGTAGTCGTTGGCATTGAAGCTGACGATGGATTTGTAAAAGTCAATAGGAGAACTGGTAAGGGAATGGAACTTATTGTCCTTGTCAGTGTACTCCCACACAAATGATTCATTGGGCTTAGGAGGAACTCCCAGAGCCAGGACCAGTACGTTGTAAATCTCGTGAACGAACTTTTCCTTAACTGCAGAGACAGATGCAGCACTAACACTGGAGTCGGTAGCAAGCTTTCGCAGAATCAAAGCATATTCTCGCAGCTTGTTGACAACAAAGTAATTGAGCTTGGCACTGTTTTCAGCATTGAAAGAATCAGGGAACTGAGCAGAGGGAACCAGACCGTACTTGTTGACCAAGTTAACAATCATATCCCACTGACCACCATCGCTGACAGGATCAGACAAAAGAGTCTGCACCAGTCGAGAATCAAGAGTCTCGTCGGCGGTATCAATGATGTTCTCCAAGAAGAAGTTGGACTTCTCCAGCTTATCGTAGAAGAACAGATAAGCCTGCGACAGCTGGAAATCGCCAACATTGTACTTCTTCTGGACGGCAACTCGGAACACATTGGTAGATGCAAAAATCCAGCATCTTCCAGAGGAATGCTGATTGGTGACAGGAGTTCCTTCCAACTCAATCTTATCGCTGAAGACTTGGACAGAATCGCTAACCACAGCGGACCGGTTTTGGATGATAGTAGTCAGGTCCACATTGTTGATGGCATTGAGAGCCAGTCGGTTTTTGGGATCCTCCAGAAGCTCATTTTCCCAAGATACAAAGTTGGTGAGCGTCAAAGGGTCGTTGGAACCGCTGACAGTTCCACCCAAAGTCAAGTACTGAGCGAGTCTATCTGCCAGCTCGTCATCTGCGGCCTTTCTTGTGGCGTACTGTTGGCCAATTGGGGAGAGATAAACTGCCTTCTCGCTGGTACGAGAAGACTCTCTGTCGGTGGTCTCTTTGGAGGTGTTGGAACCCATATCGGAATATATATCTTTCAATTGATAGTTGATATCAAGTGGCAGTTAAGATGATTAGTGCGTAACCCTGGGGTTTTATTATATAGCCAACCTCCAAGGTTGCCTGGCGACATTTACTTATCGCGCGTGCGGCACTATCGCATCATAACAGCGGCCACCAGTATCATGCGGTCGGAGACCGAACCTGCCATGAACTATAGCATGCGGTGACTGATATGCTAAAAGCCTCAATGCTTTTTTTGTCGATCCCGGATACTCCTTGTTCCAAGTGGCTGGCAAGTTCAAGTTCTGGTTAGATATTAGGTCCGCTGCTGTCGGTGCAGGTTCTGATAAGCACCATGGAAGGCTCGGCAGTGCTAATAAAATGATGAACGAGCTGCACATGTTCAATCGTACAAAAATCCAAAGCCAAGGCTTCGAAGATCCAAGAATTATTCATGCTATCTAACTATATTTTTAACATAATGACGAGGGGGATTGCCGGTCGTGCCCCACGTCGGGCTCCGCTTATCGGAAATTCCTCTATACATCGTCTCCATCTCCATCTACTCCAGGTATAGGCCCTTAAGCAGTCTTCCTAGAATCCTTTTTGAATGCAGTACTTCTCTTTGTAATTCTCTTCTTCTTTTCTCTCTTCTTTCCAGTCAAGCCTTTGATGACTTCACCTGGCCTTGCTCGGTGGCCCTCTGTAGCTTCTGCCAGCTGCGATCTGCCGGCCTTGTTCAAAACAGCCTTGGCTCTGCCAAACTGAGATTTGGCATCAGCAGTGAGTCGCTGTTTCTTTGCTCCTCGTTCAATTACAGCAGGCTTTCTGACATTTTTCGATCGTGATATTCGCAGTGCTCGCTCAGTTCCCTTCTTCTTCAAGCTGGGCATCTTCTTCTTGTCCAGTAGCAGAGCCTTGGTAACACTGAGAGCATCCTTGAACTGGACGTAGCCAAATCCTTTACCCATGTTAGTCTTCGTATCTCGTACAATACGCACATTTTCAATGGCGCCACATTCAGCAAAGTGTCTCCATAGACTTTCTTCTGATTCTTCAAAGTCCATGTTTCCGACAAATATGCATCGCTTGTTATCCTGAGGAAGAGGATGGGCAACACTGTCGACCCGCAGGTGGTTTTCTTCAAATACAGAGCCATTCAAGTTATTCACTGCATCTCTAACAGATGATTCTTTGTCGTATACAATGTAGGCGTTGGCAGCATCCCTGCTGTCATGAAACTTCTTCTGTGCGAAAGCAGCCTTTCGGGGGAGCAGCTCTGAAAAGGCAATCGATCTGAATCGAACAGACTTGATTTTACCGTATTTCGAGAAAATCTCACCAAACTTCTTATAGATGGTCTTGTCAATAATGACCGATCGAGGGACATTGCCTATGAAGATAGTCTGCTTGGCCTTGTCAACCTCGGTTTGATTAGGTAGCAGACTTTCATGGACAAGTTTCTCCTCCTTTCCTGCAGAAACAGGTTTGGGCTCTTCTTCTTCTTCTTCCTCATCTGAGCTACTGGACTCGGCTTCTTTCTCTTCCTTGTCTTCCTTGTCTTCTTCTTCCTCTTCTTGCAGTACTTTGGCCATATATCGTCCTTCTAGACCTTCATCTTCCTTATTCTGCTTTGATCTCTTTCTCTTTTTGCTATTTGAGTTGGCCTCTTCGACCGCCCTCTCCTTCTTTTCAACAGTCTCTTCTGCACTCTTCTTTTCATCCAGCTTTTTGCTCTCAATTACCGGTTTTGTTGATCTTGCAGAACTTGGTCTCTTGACTGGACCAGCCTAGATAGTTAGATTCCGCGTCCACTATTAATCAGCAAAAAATAAACTTACCCCTCCAGAAAATAGACTCGACACGGTGTCATTCGTCTCAAGGCCCTTTATGTCGCTAAAAAGCGGTGCGTGCTTACTTTTGGCCATTTTTTGGTGATTTTCTATAGAGTGAAAAAAAATTTGGAATTTTTTTTTGATACAACAGTATCAGGGTCGAGGCAAATCGCAGGTGCTCCAAACAAAAAAAATACTACCATGGAAAAAAGTGCGTATTCGACAACTAATATATTTTTGCTAGATATCAAATAAAAATTCTAACTACTTATCATCTGCATTAGAAAGCCGGAGTCTTACAACTTCTGCATGGCAGCGACGTCAGTGGACTGAACGTAGTCCTCGAAGCCCTCAATCTCCTCCTGGAGATCGGAAACGGAGACCTTGGCGTCCTCAACAACACAGTTGATCTGGAGCTTCCTGATACCGTAACCGATGGGGATGAGCTGGTGGCTACCCCACACGAGACCGTCGACTTCAATGGCCTTGACCTCAGCGATCAACTCCTCCATGTTAGTTTCATCATCCCAGGGCTTGACGTCAATGGTGACAAGGGACTTGGCAGCGGGACCGGGGCCCTTGGCAGCCTTCTTGGCTCGGTATTCCTCGAGACGCTGGGCCTTGAGCTTCTCAGCCTCCTCGTCGACTTCCTCGTCTTCGTCGGAGCCGAAGAGATCAACATCATCATCTTCCTCAGCAGCAGCAGCCTCGGTGGCAGCGGGGCCGTAAGAGGAGGCCTCAGCGTCCTTATCACCGGCAAGGGTAGAAAACTCCTCCTTCAAGGAAGCAATCTGAGAGTACCATCGAGCAGCATTGGGGTACTTGGTGGCATCGGGCTTGGACTCGACGGCCTTGAAGACAGCAACATCAGCCTGAGAAGCATTGACACTAAACGTTAGTACTGTACCACGAAACGCAACGAAAAATATTGCAGAGCAAAAAAAAGTTAAAATACGCACCCCTCAATATAGCTCTTCTCAGCAAGGAAGGTGTTGAGAGATTCCAAACCTGATATACTGTTAGATAAAGTGTTTTTTATGAATAGATTTGGTGGTTATCTCCAAAGTCGCACGTGGTCAAAACCATCGAATAGTACAGCACCAAGATGTGGAATCAAAAACTTACCGGAAGCAGAAGTAAGATCAGAGAAACCCATTTTTAATTAACAGCAAAATTAAACGCTTGGTAGTGATCAATTAATCGAACAATAACGTTGACGAAAAGAAGGAGAGGACAATTCCCAAAAAATTTTGCAGCGTTGTATGTCCAGCCGTGCCCCGCCGAAACCTCCTGTGCTCTCAGGGTAAATCACTGACTGCCTCTGTTACTCCAGACGTTTACTACTGTTTGGCCAAATGTCAGTAGAGATCGACTGGCAACGGCTGCTGGAAGATAGTGGGGAGCTATCCAATTCAATTCGTGGCTGGTTGGATAAGCAGTTCAAAGCTCTCGAGCTTCCTCCCTATATAAAAGACCTGTCTGTGACGTCGTTTGATCTAGGAGACCAAGCTCCCGAGATCACCATCAAGCATATTGGAGACCCATTCTACGAATTTTACGAGGAATCAGACGACTATGACTATTCTGATAGCGAGACGGCGGTAGATGACATGGCACCGTTGCAGTTCCCGGAAAGCCTCAATTTAACGCCTAGTACCTCGGGTTTGGCTCCCAGTGCTATTTTACCTACTGGTGAGATCCAATCTCGAAGAACCTCAAGGGTTCTGAATACTGATGAGGCCTCAAACGAAAGGAACTCTATAGATGGTTATTTGCACTATTTTCAGCCTCATCTGAGGTCTTCGTTGTTGGCCAACATGAGATCTCCTATCTACTCTCCGTTTCCTAATAGAACCTCTACCCCACTGGGATCTCCATTGGGGTCACCAATTGGACCAGATATAAGCAGTACTGCTTCACAAGACACCCATTTCGAGTCCAGTCATACTCCTGAACCTCAAGCAACGCCCACCGACAGACACAGAAGTGATGACGACATACAATTCTTCTTAGAAATATCTTACTCCGGTAACATGAAGATGGGTGTTGTAGCAACTCTGCTACTGAACTATCCATCGCCTAACTTCATTTCATTGCCATTAAAACTCAGCGTGACTGGACTCGAAGTCCGGGTGCTGGCTGTTCTGGCTGTTATCCAGAAGAAGGTGCATTTTAGTATAATTGCCGACAACGAAAACTCCACAGATGCAGATGGGAACAGCGATGTAGTTCCCTCGGACACCGTAGACATCATTAGAAACGTTCGGATAGGCTCGGAGATAGGAGACGAAACTAACGGGTCGGTGCTTCGAAATGTTGGCAAGGTCGAGAAGTTCCTCCTCGAGAGAATCAGATCTATAATAAGAGACGAACTAGCATGGCCAGGCTGGATAACAATTGAGCTCTAGTACTGGCTAGTTATAGGCAATCTTCTGTGTAATATTTATTTATTGAATCCACTTTCCCGTGTATAATTGGTTGATTTTCATCATTCGAACCGTCTTCGGATCAGCTCCCCACATCGTAGAACATTTGAACATCTGCTGGTATCAACTCAGGTCTGTATTTTTGCATAAATCTTAATGCGTCATAGGGAGAAAGAGATTTTAACTAATTTCTCTGCTTTCCGTGAGTTAACTAGTAGTCTGAGGGTGCATTTTTGACTGAGTGGCTGATAATCTGACTGATAAGCCATGTATAGAGATACTAACAATAATATCGTTGAAATACAATTCAACCATAAACCTTGTGAATGAGCTTCGGCTAAGACTGATATACTTGTATATTGCAATGACTTAGGTCAAAACAGTCTTCTTGTAACCATTTACATAGACTATAAATAATGATAATTCATTCATTCATGTAAATTGCAATGACTTAGGTCAAAACAGTCTTCTTGTAACCATTTACATAGACTATAAATAATGATAATTCATTCACTAACAAGAATATTAATGACTAAAGGTCGTTAAGGTGTATTTCTCGTCATTTTTGGCGAACAAAAAGAGCCTGACTGACTGACTGACTGATAATCTTTATTTATAGTCTATGTATATATAAATACTGAGAATACTTGGTGAGAAAATGAGAAACTGTAGAATTTCTCCTAGAATTTCTCCTATAAGTAAGTCCAAACGGGTCATATGATGTTCAAAATTAGCCCTGCTGGCGCAATGGTTAACGCATTCGCCTCCTACTAGCGGTCAAGCGAAAGACTGCGGGTTCGAGTCCCGCGTGGGGCTTGAACATTTTTTTGCTGCAGCATTAGATTGGTGATCAGATGAAGAAGTTTTTCTTTTGAATAAGCTCGGATCGGATCGGATCTGATCTGATCTCATGTGCACTGATGCATCTGGTGGGTTTTTCACGGCTACGGGAGCTGACCGTAAGGGGGATCATGCAGGAATGCAGAAAGTCAAGATTCAGGAGTGCTCAAACACCAGACTGAGAATATGGAGAAATAGCCGTCTTAAAAAAATATAATTAGGGGGGGCACTACGGGTGGTTTAATATAATAACAGCAATACCAATTTATATGCCATTTAATAATGGTACCTTGTGTGGATCAATATAAATCTAAGTTCAGCGGACGTGATTTTAACTATGATTCAGTTATTGTATTGAACTATCAAAACAATAAGGCATGGAGGATAATTTCCAACCTAGCGAAATCTAATTTGGGGGATGCTTTGAGGCTCGCTACATTAATCGGCAACCGATGCTGCTTATTCGGGACGAGATCTGAAACGCACTTACAGCCTCAAGGCAAGGGGTGGGTGGGACAAACTCGAACAGAGCGCGTCTGGAGATGGGAATACCCAGCTTGAGTTTGTTTACTTTTGCGTGAATCGACCACCAACAACAAAAAGCTCCACACCCGATCGTGGAAACCTCGACACAGCTTGATTCAGAAGCAACCGTGGGCGGACAGTATTATTTGAGTTGCAGTCTGTTTGTTTATTAGCGAGTGCTTAGCGCATTGATCTCGTGTTGTCTAGCCGTGTTTGTTACTTTGCTTGTTCGATATAATAGTGTGTCCTGTCCCTATTTTTAAAAGCCTCCACCGCTCTTTTGTTCTTAATATCACATTGCTGAAGTCGCGGACCAGTAACGGGCATTTTTGGCGACGCTGTCTTGTGCAACTATCCCACTTGTTGTTGACATTTATTTGAATATCTATTCGTGTATATTACTTCCGCCAGATAGTCGACCATGTCCTCGTCCGGCACCGACTCCTCTCGAAAGAGAATAGGTAGGCACCAAAAAGTTGTCCAGCTTTCATCTACCGAATCTAACTATTCAGAACATGTTACAAACTCCTCAGATACAGTTACAAAAACATCTATACCCGCTAGTCTGGCCGCAAGAACCAAGAGCATGAGATCATTCTGGTCTGATTTGGAGCGTAGTGGAAGCCAGCAGTCTCCTCCAATGCCTCAAAGCCCTGGCTCGTACAAGTCTCCGTCTCCTTCAAAATTAACTGATTCAGTGTTTAGGTCTGAATATTCCCCCAGACTGCCAACTCAACACGAAAGTTCACCAACCACCAGCCAAGCATCTTATAGGGCCATCTCACCTGCCTTAGAAAGTGAGAAACGGTCTACTTCCACAAGCCCCGAACGGAAATCGTCTCTGGCCCGCCAGGGTTCTTTAAGCAAGTTACAGGGGCCCCGACAGCCAGGATCGCCTAAGAAATTGAAGAAGGTAGTTACATTCGAAAGTACCCATGAAGTTATACAGTACGAGACTGAAACGCCAGAAATGTCTTCAACTTCGGAAATTTTCGATAAACCTGGTCAAGGCTATGATGATGACTATTATGAAGATGACGATGACGATGATATCGTCAATGTCCCTGTTATAGAGCCCTACGATTATTCCCAGGATCAGACATATCATACATCTAGGCCACTGCCTCAACTACCGGACAATATCAGTCCTGATATTAATAACGGTGGATTTCATTCTCCTCGTGTTCAGTATGATAATGTTAATTTGGAATCTAGAAAACCGGAGCTGAAACCAGCATCTGACGCAATTCCGGAGTCAATTCCAAGTCCTGCTATTGATGAACAGTTCCGAGACACTATGGACTACCGAACCCACCCTTCTCCCGCGATATCCATGGTCTCCGATGATGAATCTGACGTTGCTACATTCGGTCCAGATGGAAAACTGACTGCTGGTCCTGCATTGTCAAGAAAGGAGTCACTTCTGGACTCACAACGAAAGGTTGCTACAGAGCATGTCGCCTCCCTTCCTTATGCTACCGAACCTTCACCTGCTATGATCCAAAGGACGATGTCGCAGAAGCGAAGATCTTTGAACGTGGCCCTCGAACATGTTGGCAAGAATCAATCCGAATCTATTCAGGAAGAAGATGAGCCTGTTCAAAATACCCCCCTGACGACAAAGATAAATCTGGCACCTAATCGAGTCCCTTATTTACAAAAGGAAGCGGTTGCTCAAGAATCTATAGGGGCTGTTGAAGCTACTGAAGCTGCCTCAAGACCTGAAGATAAACCTGAGAAAGCTGACCGAGCTACTGAGGCTATGGAGCATTCAGCAACTGGCATACTTACATCAGAAACTACTGATACGGTTGATAAGCTCATCAACAACGCTGGCGCTGGCCAATTGGATACTACTTCTGTGGATCGCACCCTTTCAGAGTCGGTTGAAGGCACTGAAACTCCTGAAACAGAGTCTACTCTTCAATCCATTCCGAAAGAGACATCGCTGCCTACTAAGCGCATTTCAGCCATAGCACCTTCTCTGCCTGAAATTGGTTCTAGCTCCGACCCTTCGCCTCTACTCGTTCTACAGTCTCCTGATCAAGGCGACTCATTTGAGTACCATCATGTCACCGAAAACAATGCACCTGTAGAAGAACCTCTCTCCGTTCAGAAAACAGCTGATGAGAGTATTGGGACTTACCAGGCTGGTAGTCGAAACAGTGGACTCTATCAAGAACTGCCTGTTGCTCATACTGGGAGTCAGCCAGTTGAGCATGAATCGATCGGTAATCTAATAGCTCCTTTAAAAGCTTCTCTTTCTCGAAAGGTTGACCTGAAGCCTGATGGTGCTGAAGGCTCGGCAGATCGCAAAGTTAAGCGGGAACCAGTTGGTAATAGCTCTGCCCCTATGTTGGCCACTCAATCGCCATCCCCTGGGCAATTATTTAATTTCGAATCTCTGCCACCTGCATCCTCAACTAAGCTTTCCGCCGCTGAAAAAACTGTACCGGAAAAGTCTAGCCTTGAGGTAGCTGGCTCCGAAAGTCCCGCCAATGCTAGTAGCAGAGGACAACAGAGTTTGGGTCCAGCTCAAGTCAATTCGGAGACTGATGTACCAGACCAGATAAGTGAGGCTCTAAGCCCGACACCTGCTGTGTTTTTTCCCACTCGAGAGACCCCTGCTTTGCCCACAATGGACACTCTGAGTCCGTTCAAATTCTCACCTGCTGACAGTGAGAGAAGTACGTTTTCATCCGCTGCCCCTACTCCAAGTGTTGACGCCCTGATGGCTTCTGGGTTTGATTATTCCAATGTGGAAGCTAATGCTGAATCTGGTCCTGCTGCAGAGGAAGTGGGAGAACCAGCGGTGGTTGTGTCAGAGGAGCTTACTATTCCAGGTGATACTTCAGCAGTCGAAACTGGACATTCCAGTGAGATCTCTGATACATTGGATCTGGCTCTATTAAAGCAGGAGTCTGGTCTTCGGTCTAGTAATGAACCCTATGACGACACAAATGCATATTTGAACCCTGTCAAAAGCGAACAAGACGGTACATTCTTGCAAAGCCAGGAACATTCCCTTGATTCTGTCGAAAAACATGATTCAATCTTAGATTTACCTCAGCTCTCCGATGATTTCCTGGATGGCTTTTCAGATATTTTAGCGCTTGGAGAAAACTCAATGCTGTCTGATCACAATAACCATAAGGATGCAGTCAAGGTTGAGAAATATGGATCGCTTGGTGCTGGGAAGGAAAATAGCCCCTCAGTTTCAACAATACGGTCCTCGTCTGGATCAAGGGCACGGCCCAGCTTAACACCTGAAGACGTAGAGAGAATTGCAACATCCAAGGGTGCTGAGGAGACAGACAGCAACAGGCATATTCTTTATGAATTGAGTAAGCGGCCCATACCTGTTCCTTTACTTTCTTTGCAGGAAGATGACTCCTCTGATAACCGGAAAACAATTTTCTTGGACGATATGAACGATGAGCTCGACAAGATGCTTGGCTTAGAGAAGAAGAAGGGTTACACTATTCGTCAGCATGAGGCTACATACGTTGCGACAAGAAGTACCTCTGGCAGCGAAGAAAAAGGTCGAAGAGTTAGTGGTCCGGTGAAATCGATCTCAGAGGATGTATTTGGTTCTCAGGCACTTTCGAATGTTCCTGCGCCAATCAATGAGGCACCTGAGAACGAACAGCAGGAGGAAGACAGTTACTCTGGCGAACTGAAACTTGAAAATAACTCAGTAGATGCCAGGAGAGGGCCCTTAGTTGGAGATACTCAGGCTACTAACATCAACTCTGGTACTACACGTGCTGAGAATCCTATGCCAGATACTGAGCGTGGACGACTTTTCGTTCGTGTCATATCTATTAAGGATGTTAACCTACCCACTATTCCTGCTAAGAATGCAAGCTTCAACTTGACACTGGATAATGGCATACATTGTATTACGACAGAGAATCGCTCTCTAAGCACGCAAGTTTCAACTCTAGACGAAGAATTCGAGCTGACAGTCGGTGATGACCTAGAATTCATCTTCACACTAAAAGCCAAATGGAATCGCGTTGCCAAGATAAATAGAAAGCCTGTTCCTACAAACAAAGTAGCTACGAAGAGTCAACCTAAACCACTGGAACCGCCTAAGAAGCACGGATTCGCCCGACTTTTTGGCGGTTCAAAGAGGGTGGCATCTAATGCTTCGACTTCGAGTACAACTTGGGCCCAGCAGCAGCAAGCGACCAATGGGAGGGCCAATAATGATGTTGTTGAGGTTGACAACTGGGATGCACTAGTAGCGGCTGATGGATCATTTGCCCGATCGTACATTGACTTCAGGCAGTACGAGAACGAAATTTACGGAAAGCCTGCTACTTTCGAATTAGTCTGCTTCAATGAATGGGCGAAGCTTCCTGGATCAAAACAACGTAAGTCACCTTACCGCATTGCAAAGCTGCAAGTTCAGATGATGTTTATTCCGAGAGCGAGCAAAAAGGAATTTTTGCCCAGATCCATTCAGGAAGCCGTTGACGAAATCAAAGCCGCCAAGAAAACAGGTCCTCTGCAGATGGAAGGTTTCCTATCACAGTTGGGCGGCGACTGCAAGTATTGGCGAAGGAGATTTTTTGTGTTGAACGGGGCATCTTTAATAGCGCATAGTGAGGCTAGCAAGAAGCCAAGGGCCGCAATTAATCTAGCAAAGGCCAGTCGGGTTGTAGTGGAGCGATCGGCCCTGACTGAGCCGATGGTAGTGGTCGGTAAGAGCCGGCGAAAGTCAGCATTTGCCGAACAAGAGGACGCTTACTCTTACGTGGAGGAAGGTTTCCGTATTAGGTTTGCCAATGGGGAAATAATTGACTTTTATGCGGACGACAAGGAGTCCAAAAAAGCATGGTTGGAAATACTGGAGAGGGTGGTTGGCAACCCGTCATATATGCACAGTCCCTGGATAGACTTGGTATTAAAAAGCGCCACACCTTAGACTGGTAAGTGGCTGAGTTTTTTTAGGTAGGTGAAGTTACTGAACATAAAACGAATTGACGTATGTGGTGTTATATTGACGTACCTGACCACGTAGTCATGGAAGCGATGTGATGTGCACCGCCTGTGCTTTGCGTTGCGGTTGCAGCCGATGATTACATTAGTAAACCATGTCAAGCAGCCTGATCTCCATACAATATTACTTAAACTAAAAAATTTGAACCACCGGCGGAAAACTAGGGCGGCCCTCGCTTCCCGTCCAGCGATGAGGCATTAAGCCGGGAGGGCCTGCCTATCATTTCTCTGGGTAGTCATAACACACCGTAAATTTGGCAGTTCGGAAGACTCTTCCCCTGACGCAATACAAAATAGGCTAGTTCCATATTCTGACTAACCCCTTTGTGTAGTGGCACGTTTTTTTTTTCGGTCTCGGGGTTTACAGTGCTGTGTCCGTAGGGCAGGGAAGCTTTTGTATGCAGATATTGTTGCTCAAATGTTGTGAAGGGGCTGCCTGGTTATCTGATAAAATCCCAAAAGGGTAGCAGTGTGGTTCCCTCCGGTTCATTTATCCGAGTTCGTTCTCCGGAGCCAGTGATGATGGAGAGAAAGACGGTAGGCAACATGCGAGCATCTCAGTGCAGACTTATTGCGTATTACAGCCTCAGGCAACTTCCACTCTAGTAAGTCATCTGGGGCTGTGCGATTCAACATAGCTTGGCTCATCGAAATTTGCAGCACTTGGGACTAGCTTGGCCAATACTATTATATTACTGCAGTGAAAATTTATTCTCGCCGCAAATCGGAGTGAAGTGCAACATAGCAATCGACTAGTGCGTGTTTTATAAGCAGCGACCTGGAGGAGTGAAGTTTGTCCAATCAGATAAACATATGATATCAGATAATTGGTGGACGGATTACCTTTTTAGCTCTTTGTCAATCGATCATCTCAGGGTTTCCTCATCTGAAAATGTCCCGCATGCATCGTGAGTGCGGCATCAGGAGCATTGGGTTGCAAATCTAAAAATGAAGGTAAATTCTCTAAAATCTGTCGAGTTACTGACGGGTCCATTAAAGATAAGAAGAATTCAATTATATGGTATGGACTAGTATTTCAAAATCAAATACTCTTGGTACTTCCTTATTAGTGTTGATCTGAATTGAGTGGGTACAGGGTACCAAGAAGCAGAAACTTAGTTTCCTGGCGTCGCTACGCACACGAAACTTGATCAGTGTTTTTCGGTACGTTTCATTTCAATCTACCAAGGGAATTGGATTTATTAGATATTCATAGAGGCTTTATACATGTGACGAAAGGAAGCTACCCAATTGAGACACGCACCATGCGCCGATATACTTTCCTGTATACCGCTCGGTATCGTATTTCGGTAGGTTGGCCCGATTTACAAGTGTCTGACGGTGTCACAGCATGCTTTCTCTTAACCTTGATTATTTTTTGGGCGTGTGCGGTTTGTATAAAAATTGTGAATGACCAAAAAAGCAACTACTCAGTACCAGGGACCTGCAGAGTTTTTGAAAAACAAAATAAATGAAAGGGCCCATTTATCACTTATTTAAGAATCAGATAATCCGACTATTATTGGCCTCTACGGGAATTAATCTGATCTGATAGAGTTAGCCGTACAAGGATCGGCCATATATCTATATCTCTCACCGTTGCCTATCTCATAGACAATGAGGTTGATTCGCTCCACCTATTTACAACTCCTTTTTATTTTATTGGTTCAGTTTGGCCTTACTTCTGCTGCTGATGACTACTATGGTGAACCTTGTCAAACTGCTCTAGCGAGTTTTGACTATGGATGCACAGGTAATAAGACTGCCAAACTTGAATGTCGGTGCACTAATGAAGTGTTCCTGAAGTCTGCTGTATACTGTGTTCAGAATCACACTGATGACGAACCTACCAGGACTGCTGGCTATACCGCAATTGTGAAGCCTTGCAAGGCCTACATAAAAATCAAGGCAGTCACAAAGATTGCCAATAGCTTGAACATCTCTGAATTTCAAACTGGCCTTACTCTCAAAGAACTCAAAAGCGAAGTTCTTACCGAGCCTGTCGTTCTGCCTGAGTCTTACTTGGCACCTTATTTGGAGGCTAAGAAGAATAAAGTTATTAACCCTTACCTCTCTGAGAAGATTGGTGGTGGCCTCTTGGCCTACTGGGCACTTGTTCTCCTCCTGAGGACTGTATCAAACTTGACATCCAAGTTTTTCCCTTCAGTTCTCAGAGTATTGGACAGTAAAGCTATTAGAAAGTTTAGAAAGAAGGTTCTCCTTCCTCCAACTTTTAGCTACAAGCATTCTACTTCTCATAAGATATTAGGTATCTACAGCTTTAGCATTCCTGCTCGTTTTCAAACACTAATTTTGGTTGGATTTCTCATTCTGCGGTTCGTCTTATACTTCACGAACTATCCTATCAGTACGCCAAATTATGCATATGGATCTGTTTCTAAACAGATTGCTGCCTATTTGGCTTACCGTTCTGGTGTTTTTGCCTTGTCCCAGATTCCGCTGCTTTTGCTCTTTGGTGGTCGAAATAACCTACTTCTTTGGGTTACTGGCTGGTCTCTTGACACATTCAACGTCTTCCACAGATGGCTGGGCCGATCTGTAATGTTGGATTTGATTATACACGGTATTGCTTACACTGTGACATCAATTAATATTGATAAACTTTATAGTAGATGGCATCAGGCCTGGTGGCACTGGGGTCTTACTGCCGTCCTTGCTTGCGGGTTCATGATGGTCCAATCCACTCATGCTTTCAGAGCTCGACGCTACGAAACTTTTCTGGCCATTCATTTGGTTCTGGCTATTGTATTTCTTATGGGGGCGTGGTACCATCTGAAGCTTATTGATGGTGAGCGAGAATATACATATGCTGCCGTTGCAGTATGGGCTTTTGATAGATCTATTCGAGTTATTCGACTTGTTGTGTCTGGTCTCAATTCCAAGGCAGAAACTCAGTTATTTTCTGACGGAATTATCAAGATGAAGATAAGTTATTCTGGTTTGTGGAAAGTAAAGCCTGGTGCCTATGGCTTCTTTCATATTCTCAAACCATCCTTCTTTTGGCAGTCTCACCCCTTCACAATCATTGAGTCTCCCTTGGAGGAAGATAAGGGTAAGATGGTCATCATTATGAGGGTTAAGGATGGTATGACCAAGAAGCTTCGTCTCTCCCTGGAACAGCTTCCTACTCGAACCAGCAACATTCCTGTTTGGATTGAAGGACCGTATGGTTCTAACCACCATGTTGACCACTATGACAATATAGTTATGGTTGCGGGTGGTATTGGCATAACTGGAGTCTACTCTTATGCTAGTGCGCTACGAAAGAATGCAAACAGTAACAAGAGGTTTCTTTTTATTTGGTGCATTGCTTCAGATGCTCCTCTTGCATGGTTCGGTACAGAATTGGATTATCTTGCTGCAGACAGTCGATTTGACGTACGAGTTTTTATCAATAATTCTCGTCCTACAGACCCTGTTGCTGACTCTATTTCAGAGATTTCTGAGATTAGCGAAGACAGTTCTTCAGCTAGTGTTGAGTATGGCGACGCAGAGAAGGAGAAACCAATGCGCCCCCCACCTATGGCCAGATCGGGTAGTAACAGTGTGGCCAAATGCTACGAGCGAGTCAGTATTAAGAGCGCTGTTCATGATGAAATTCTCAATGCCACAGGCAGCACCGCATTTGTCTGCTGTGGACCTGACGCTATGAACGACGACGTACGCATTACCATTGCCAAAAATTTAGATTCGGCTAGAGGAAGAGTGGACTACTTCGAGGAGTCATTCTCTTGGTAAATAGCCTTTCTGTAGTGAATTTGGATTTTTTTTATTATTTCTTTGGCGGGGGTGTTTCAATTCATATTAGTATTTGCTACTTTATGTACGTGTACTGCTACGAGGTCATAAGGTGTCCCCTCACAAATAAAATCGCCGATAAGCAACTACTAGAAAATACAATAAATAAGCAATTTTTTTCCCGATTTTTAGTTCGCTTGCAGTCATGCGTGATCTTTGTAACTTGTATGCCCACTGTGCAGCTGATTGGGAATAGTAAAAATCTCCCACCCCACGCATCTGATGCAGTGGTACCCTTAAAAAGGGAAGGCGTCGAAATGTACGACGCACCCAACAAAGACCCTGCTCTTTAAACCATCCCACAGCTCTAAAAGTGTCCTTCCATTGGCTGATTTATGGCTGCTTCGATTAATAATTCAATAAATATTAATAAATATTAATCTCGGTCATAGCAATATCGAGAAAAATCACTGAAATGCGACCCACCCGATATCTGCAACGGTTGTACCACACCACTGGGGCAAGCCTTATCCAAGCTGCCACATAAAACAATGGCTCTGGTTTTTCGTTACGCATGCGCGTACAGTTGGGAGAATTCATGTAGAACCTTTACAACCTTACTGTCCACTCGGGGACAGCCACTTGAGGATATAAGAGCTTGGCAGGGAAGTCCAAGATTTCCTCCGCCCCTTTAAATGTAAAATAACAGGTTACATCCATTAAAATAATATTTTTCCGCTGTTCGGCAAGTCTGTACTAAATAGTTAATAAAAGGTTATTTCAAAGATTGGCAGCTTATCCGGAACCCAAATAATCATGCTGACGACTTGCTAATGGCGCCGTACATTCTACTTCGCTGCTCGAGCCAATTTTTAAGATGTAAGGTAAAGCAGCACAGTCCTCCATTGAACACTGAAATTCTGTGTTCCTCTCTGGAACTGGGCTGGCCAATACCATACTATTTATTAAGCAGCATGTTTCATGGGGCCTCGGAGTGTTTGCTTGGTACAAGTTAGACACACATAAAACCAATATCAGCCCGAGACAAAAGTAACTTCAACCCAAAATCTCTCCAGAGAAACAAAGTTTGTAGATAATCTGACTATTGTACCGTAAGTGGATGTGTTTTAGAAGAGTAATTGATCAGTGACATGTGGACTCAGGTATAAAAAGCGTCCATGCCGCTTCTCTCGTGGTTGAAGGAAGCCTCGGAAAATCTCCATTTTAGCTTTCTAGTAACATTTCAAGTATATCTTGTTATATAACTCTGAGGATGAAATACCTTTGTTACTTCGCTCTTCAGGTCTTGTTGGCAACTCTAGCACTTGCGGACAAGGACTTAGTGGGTCCGCCTTGTATGGCTGCAGCTGCTACCTTCCAGTATGGCTGTCCTCCCGGTTATAAGGGTTATACCAACTATGCCTGTCTCTGCGAGAATGCTGCTTACATGGGTACCGTTGCAAATTGCATCGTCGAACATGCGTCTTCAGATGCTCTTCAATCCAAAGCTCTCGGCACCATCAATGAAAATTGCATGGAGGGTACCCAGAAGGTATTAACTGAAAGAGATTTTGAAATTTTGGTCATCAATGCAACCCGTTTCATTGACAGCATGCATACTGTTGCCGATCCGAAAACTAATATGACCCTGCCTTTTGATCTTCCAGGACCCTTGATTGACAACTACTTAACAGCTTCGGAGACTGATTACCAGTTCAAAACTTCATGCGTTTACTATGGAGCAGGATTATTAGGATACTTCGCTTTAATTCTCCTTCTCAGAATGATCTCAAACTTGGCGTATACTAAATCTCCGGAACTGCTCAAAACTTTTGACAACAAACTTTCGAGGAAGATTAGAAGACACGTCTTACTACCCGCTACTTTTAGTCAGAGACATAGAGTCAAGCACTCCTTGCTGGGTATGTCCTTCAATATGCCTTCTAGGTCGGAAACTCTCATAATCTTGGGGTATCAAATACTTCACATTGTGCTCCTATGTGTCGACTACAGGATTTATCGACCTAGCTACTTGTACTTTACTAAGCACATCCATACCTCAGAGTATATTGGTATTCGATCAGGAATATTGGCTGTCACTCAACTTCCTCTCGTGTTCTTTTTCGGCGGTCGAAATAACTTCTTCATCTATTTTACTGGTTGGCAATATGATGTTTTCAATATGTACCACAGATGGATCACTCGGGGTGTGATAATCGATATTTTTATCCATGCGATTGCTATGTCTTTGGTAGCGGCAGGCTATGGTGACTATGCTGGTTCATGGGATGAAACCTATTGGAGATGGGGTGTTGCTGCTGGATGTGCTGGTGGTGTTATTCTTCTTCAGTCTCTGTCACCGATCCGGCATGCCTGTTATCAGGTGTTTTTGTATTTGCATATTGCTCTGGCTATTGCTTTCATTGTCGGTGCATGGTGGCACCTGGAAGATATTGGGCATATGAACTACATTTACGCCTGCGTTGCAATTTGGGTTTACGATCGAGTTATGCGATGGATCCGAATCTTGTGGGCTGGTGGCTTAATGAACGGAAGTGCCAAATTGCATCCTGGCGGAATCATGGAAATTACTATTGACTACTCCAAGCGATGGAAATGGAGACCGGGATGTTTTGGATACTTGCACGTTGTTCGATGGAATAAGGTTTGGCAATCCAGACCTTTTACTATACTTGCAGCTACTGATCCTGATGAGCATGGTAAACTCAAGATCTTTGCGAAAGCCTGCGGTATGATGACTCAGAGTAACTGGAATTACTTCAAGAGGCATCCACATCTTTCCAGCAAGATAAAATTGATGCTGGAAAGTCCGTATGGTGTCGGCTATCCCTTGCATAATTATGACTCTGTTGTAATGATTGCAGGTGGTATTGGCATTACTGCTACTTATGGCTATGCCCTGGAGATCAGAAACCGAATCGACCGACGAACAAAGGTGACCTTCATATGGGTTATATCAGATCATACACCGCTTGAATGGTTTGGTCAGCAACTGGCATATATTGATCAGGACGATAGGATTGAGGTTCAAGTCTTTATTAACAACTCTGATCTGGCTCGGACTTTGCCTGACAAGGAAGATCCTGGGTATATTCAAGCTGAGCCTAGAGCAGCTGATAAAACCTACAACTATCAAGGAAAGCAGCCTGCTACCAATACAGCTATATCTGATGCTGCGTCTACAGATTCTGTAGAGAACCCACTGCATCTTAACACCATTTACTCACGGCCCAATTTGCGATGGCTTGTGTTCCAGCAGATAATGAAGTCATCTGGAACTTTAGCATTTATGACATGTGGCCCTAGTGCTATGAGTGATGACATTCGAGTTTCTATTGCTGAAAACATAGAAAGTTCCAATGCTCGAGTGGATTACTTTGAAGAAGCCTTCAGCTTTTAACTGGCTCGTGCAAGTATTTTACTGCACTCACACATTTCGTTTAGTTTGGATTGATCATAAGTTATCTCAAGGCTGTCTTTCATATATAGTTTGAATAAATATTCTGTGATGTTTTGAAATGGCACAAACTTTTGAGAAATGTTGTCGCTCACCAGTTCAAAGTATGCTATTAGCTCTCTTTCAGTTGTTAGAGTATGCCAAAGCCCTATAAAAACTAGGAGAAATGTGCTTAGATGTTGTTTAAATTGATGGATTATTTCGTATTGTTTGGGATTTTTTTAGAGTACTACTTTTTTTTCACCGATTGGTCACTAGCTTAGGGGGTCTGGGCTCTGAGCTCTGAGCTCTGAGCTTTAAGTATATGTGGTGGGGACTAATTCTGCTGCGGCCTACGAGAAACGACGTTATCAGATGCTCTGGCCCGACACGGTCGTCTACATAACCAGTAATGTTTATTCCAAATGTCTAACGGAGGAGGAGAAGAGAGCCATTGGCTACAACGAGAGGCGACCAGCTGCCAGCGAAAACCGTTCAAAGCTCGTCAAAATCAAGAAAATTGAATGTGAAGGGCACCCCGCCAATGGACAGTGTGGGCTGTTCGCTGCAGCTAAGTTGAAACCTCACAGCCACATCATAGATTACCTTGGCTATGTGCATCCCCGAGCCGATACCAACGACTTGTCTGACTATGATCTGCAGTTGGACAAAGCTACAGGTGTGGCCATTGATGGTGCAAATATGGGCTGTGAAGCTCGCATGATCAACGATTACCGAGGGATCCAGGAGCGGCCCAACGTGAAATTTGAAAACAGAAGGGTAGATGGAGAGTTGCGAATGGGCATATTTGTGTTGGATAAACCTCTGAAAAAGGGCCAGGAATTGTGTATTAATTACGGGAAGGGGTTTTGGCAGGGCCGAGCATAGTTAATAAATACATATATATAATCATAGATACTTGCGGCTTTAGATCACGAGTCGTACCTCTTATTTTGCCTATATCCATCGCCGTTATTATTATTATTATTATTATTCCCCGAAGGAGGCATACCAGGCATTCCGGGCATATTAGGCATGTTAGGCATGCCTGGCATGTTGGGCATGTTGGGCATTCCTGGCATATTGCCGAACATTGGAGGCATGTTCATCATCATATTCGGATCAAAGCCCTGAGGAGGAGCAGGAAAGCTGCCTCCGCCCATCATGTCGGGGCCAGGGAACATAGGCATCTGCATTCCACCCATCATCTGACCCATCACTTTTTGGGGAGTGAATGCTTCTCGCAGCTTATCTTGCTTCGAGCAGTATGCAATCCACGTAAACTCATCGAATCCGTAGTTGAAGAAATCAGTGGCATCTGCACCGGGCTTTCTCCAGGGCTTGTCCGTGAAGTCTTCCAGGTTGACCTGAGTCAGCGGTTTGCCATCGTACTCGGCAACCGCCTCGATGTCCAGTTTCGTAGCAGCCTTTTCGTGAGATCCTCCATGGCCCTCCTTCGCAACAGCTCCTTCTTCAGGTTTTGTAGCAGTCAGCGTAGCTGCAGCTTTGGATGGAGCCTCGGCTCTCTGTCCCGGCTTGGTGTCGATTACGAACTCGACGTCTGAATCTGAATCTTCGCTCTCCTCGTCTGATCCGTCCTCATCTACATCATCAGCCGGCAGGGGCTGCTCCTTGGGTTCTTTCTTGGCATCGGTTTTTATCTTCTTTGTGCTCGGCTCGTCGTCGCCATACAAATATTCGTCTTCGTCGTCTTCAGCCGGCGCCATGGTTTTCTGATGGTTTTGGTAGTATGGAAACAGTTGAGGGTTATAGAGGTTTTGGTTTTTTACACTCCCATCTCACAGCTACATCGCCTTGTCGAATCAACACAATACACCTCCGATCTCCCCCTCTACGGAAAAATGGGTGTAACTGTACCAGACATCCCGGGGATTTTAGCCCCTCCGGATGTCACGCATCGCCTGCAAATGGATGTTGCTGATTTGCTTCATAGAAGAAGTCTGGATTTCCCAGGTATGTCGAGGTTTATAGCCAGGGCAGAATGAAACATGCCTCGGATAGCATAAAATGTATCAAATTAACTCTTTCATAGGCTCCCAACCCGTTTCGTTTGCCAGAAGACATATAGAAGAAGCCTTGATGCGAGAAGAGTACGTAAAATGTGGATTTGATTGATTTGGTTGGCATTTGGATTCCTAACTCGGCAGCTATTTTGTATGCGAAAAATCAGACGGCATCCGTTGTTTGATGTTCCTCAATCAAGAGGAAGGAAACGAGTGTGTTTATCTTATCACCAGGAAGAACGAGTATTTTCTTATTCCTGATCTGCATTTCCCTCGCAAAATCGATGATTTGGGCACCTTCCACTCGGGAGGGCTAATTGATGGTGAACTGGTGGTTGCTAAAAAACCGGATGGATCCAGTGAATTGAAATATCTCATCTTTGATTGCTTGGCTCTGGATGGCCAACTGTTGACCAATCGTACCCTCGACAAGCGTCTGGGTATGTTAAGACAGGGACTGTATAAGCCATACCAACAGCTATTTGCTCAATTCCCTGAGGACTGCAAAGTTTTCCCATTCAAGGTCTATTTCAAAGAAATGGAGCGATCTTACGGACTGGTAAAAGTTCTCGATGAAGTGCTACCACGTCTTGAGCATGTCAGTGATGGGTTAATTTTCACCTGCCGTGTTTCGCCCTATATGTTTGGAACTGACCCCAAGATCTTGAAATGGAAGCCCCCTGAAGAAAATACCGTGGATTTCCGTCTTATATTGGAGTTTCCTACCTTTACAGACCCAGATCTACCCCCAGAAGAAGCAACTTACACTGTTTATGATGAGAAACCCAAATTTAAGCTGCATGCCTGGCTCGGTGGTTCAGATTACAGGCCATTTGGAGAGATGTATCTCACAGATGAGGAGTGGAATAAGCTCACTTCACTTGGTGAGCCGCTTAATGAAAGACTGGTGGAGTGCTTCAAGGATGGACAGGGCCGTTGGAGATATCTGCGCTTCCGCGATGACAAGCAGAATGCAAACCACACTTCTACCGTGGAAAAAGTCCTGGAGAGTATAAATGACTGTGTCACTAAAGAAGAACTAGTCAAAAATTGGTCAAAAATCCAAGAGAGATGGAAAGAGAGAGAAAGAGCCGAAAGAGAGCGCATGACTGCTGCTGCTGGCGGAGAGTTTAAACGTCATTAGGCGTGGACCAATTCTCAAGCAGAAACATTCTTATTTATCTGTATCATGTATCATAGTTTCGATGTATTATTTAACTGCTCTGATCCTCGTGAAATTTCACTTTACCCCCAAAAATGTGGTGTTTGTTATTTACATGTTATTTTGTCATCGGCTATCGGGGCTACTTTGTTATATATACATCAATATGAATTGGGTGTGCAGGCCTTAAGCAGAGATCGAGGGTTACCATTTCCTGATAAGAAGTACATCTCTTCGCTGGAGGTAATTGTAGGCTCCTCCGAGATGATCTTAGAATGGAAATAATAGTCCAGTAATGCATTAACCTCCGCTTGAGAAAGCCTTCCCACATCGAGCGCCTCGACACCATTGAATTTTGGCGATAGTTCGTGATCGTACTCCTTCCTAGAGGCATAAGCAGGAGCTTCCGCCAAAGCTAGACCGGCCTTGATAGTGGAATTGATTGTGTGCTTGCCAGTGGTCACAGCCACGACCAGACCCTTCTCAAAAGATCTCTCGCCTGACAGAAAGTCAAAGAAATACTTAGGAATTTGCAGAGATAATGCTTTGATAGGTCGATTAGAAGTATCTTTGTTTGAAGAAAACACCTTGTCGGTAATAGCATTGACATTGTCAACACTAAATAGCACAGGGGCAGCGCTCTGGACGGAAATCTCACTAAAAAAATCATTCAGCACATCAAAGGCATCTCTTCGGCTCTTACCTTCCATCAGGAAGTTGTATAGAGACTTCATGGCCGACGCAGAATGAGCCTGGAAAGCACCTGTGCTCTGGTTTACAGCTTCGGAAGGCTTGAGACCGAGCAAGATGTCCTTATTAGCCCGAGCAATCTTGTTCATCCAACGCTTTGCGTACATAGACTGCACGTACATCTCGTGCTTTTTACTGAACAGGGCATCGCTGTTGCCGTCAATCAACTCCTCAGCACGAGGGATGGAGATGATAATGTACCCATTTTCCGCAGCAAATGCATGGGTTTGGGCTAGCAGAGTGGATTTTCCAACACCCCCATCGCCAAGAATGCAAACTCTGTTTTCCTTGGAAGAGGTCTCAGTACCTTTCTTGACCTTTTCGAGCATTTTCAGCGAATCCTCACGGATCAAACTGCTGTGCTCTTTGAATAACTCGCTGCCTTGGCCACGCAAGTAAGAACCCAGCTTACTTAGCTTTTTCGAGGGTTCAATTGGATATTGGTACACTCGGCCCGCTTCTAGGGTGTTGATTGAGTAAGGAACACCACCTTGAGCATCAGCAGGAACAGCAATAGACTGCTTCACGCTAGGTGAATGCGCTGATACAACATTGAAATTATCAATAGGACCAGTAGTTCGCTTAGGTGTGCCTTGTTTGAACTTGTTATCACCTTTGTAGTGTGATTTACCGTCGTGATCCAGTAATTTTTCCCGGTAATTCACACCAGCAGTGCTATGCAGCTGTCTAACTGTAGATCTCTGGAACGAAGCTTTGGCCTGTCCGAGGCCAAAGGCCCTGTGAAAAGATTTGGCTCTTAACATCCTTCTGCCGTTGGTTGTTGAAGATCCGCGTGTGTGAAAATTCAATGTTGAAATTTCTCTGGGAAACCACCGTGCCTGAAAATACACCTATGCCTCGCAGCATCGTGAGACTCCATTTCACCTGTAGCCTGAGCAAAAGGTGCAAATACAATTCTGAGGTTAAGGTATTCCATTCTTATATATAAGTTTATAAATGTACAGTTTTCTACAGTTGGTGGATGCGATGCGATTCGGAGCCTTTAGCGTGGACAGCCGGCCGGGGGTTAATGGTTAGCTTTGATTCTAGCTTTCATTCTCCTCTGTTGCAACTTCATTGTCCTCATCATCATCCCCCTCTTCAATTTTGCCTGATACAGCTGCTTCTGCCTTTGTTATTCCCTTTGCCGTAAGATAGTCCAGCATGGGGCCTCCTCTATAGCTGTCGACAAACCCAAAGAAACCATTGAATACGTTTTCCTTTTTCTCCTCGGAATATATCTTGTCGTAGATATACTTGCTCTTGAAAGCTTCAATTTCACTCGTCCACTTATCAAATTTGATAGACTCGTGGCCAAGTTTGTTCAGTCTCTGGTTGAACCCATCATACACAGGATGCTCCAGCAATAAGCCCAAACTGGGTGCTTTAGGGATATTGATCTTGTCAGGGCCAAATGCTTCGGAAATTCTATTCAGGGGGCAGCCACATCTGACAACGAGAGTAGCCATAGCAACCATTTTTCTGATTTGGTGCAGCATAAATGATTGGCCGTGGATCTTGATAGAAATCCATTCGGTACCGTTGATGAGGAAAGGATCAGAAATATTCAGACTCTTCATTATTCGACTGGCGCTCGGATCTTTGGGGTGCTTTCCGATGGTGAAATTGTGGAAATTATGAACACCAGTGTACACATCAAACGCACCCTTGACCTTTGCAATTCTGTCTTCTGAGATCCTATAGGCCCGACGAGCTGCATTTTCAAATATCTTAACTTTTTTGATCAATTCTTGCTTGTCTTTGCTCTTTGCCTTTATTTCTTCTTCGCTTTCTCCTGCTGCTCTAGCATCGAATTCGGCTTGTTCAATCTGCCGACACTGTCGGATATCTTCTTGACTGATACCCTCTTCTGCAAGCCCCTTTTCTACAGCTGCCCAAAACTTATCTCCCTCATCGGACTTCTCCGTAATTCCAGGGTGCTCCTTATCAGCCTCGTCAATGCGTTGAGAAAGCGAACAGTCAGGCTTGGGGGGTAGGAAGGCATAACTAGGAAGAAGATACTCATAAACACGAGAGTTGCACATTTTTCGGCATTCAAAAGACTTGTTGGTTCTGTAATATCCCCAGATTCTGATAGTCTCCGGCAGGTGCGAATTAATTTTCTCGACAATGTTTGGATCTTCGATGATCAGCTTGAGCGAAATGACATTTCCAGCAGCATGCACGCCTTTATCCGTTCGGGCAGCCCTCAGCAGAGATGACTTCTTAGGATCGTTTGCATTATCTTTGGATATAGCGCCGGCTTTGACCATAGCTTCAAAAATATCCCCTTCGATTGTACGGTGTGGTGGGTTCAGCTGCATCCCATGATAGCCCGTACCACAGTAACCGATACAGACAGCAACTTTTCTCTTGGGCAGTCTTGATGATTTTTCACCATCCCTATCACCTGAAGTCCTATCAGCAATATCCGCTCTTTTCTTTTCGATATTAGATCGTGGTTCATCTCTTTTCCTTTTCAGAAGACCATTGCCCGGTTCAGAACTGCCGTTATCAGCCTCGTTAGCGCTATCGACGGCCTTTTGCACGGCTATAGAGGTATTTATTTCTTCTTCAACAGCCATTCTGAGGAATTGCCGAGAAATTTGTCTAGAAATACGGGACCAAATTGTGTATGTTTGTAAGATTGAAATTCCCCTTCACACTCAAAATTCGCAGCGGCACAAGAATTTCACAAAAAAAATATTTCAGCCGCACTGACAAAAATCTGTATGGAAAAATTTCAGAATTCCCTAACTCTCTGTATTCAACACCATCATGAGACAGCTCACAGAGGAAGAAACTAAAGCGGTTTTCGAAAAGCTCGCAAACTACATTGGTAGAAATATCTCGTCTTTGATAAACAGATCTGATGAGCCCTACTGCTTCAGAATACAAAAAGATCGAGTCTACTATGTCAGGTAAGTCTAGAAGCGATACGATCCCACAGTGCCGATTCATATTCTAACAGCATTTTAGTGAAAAGATAGCCCGGATGGCTACTAGTATTGCTCGACCCAATCTCATGTCTCTTGGTGTTTGTCTTGGTAAATTCACCAAGACTGGAAAATTCAGACTGCATGTTACTTCTGTTGAAGTTCTAGCTGCCCACGCTAAAAACAAGATCTGGATTAAACAGAACGGTGAGATGCCATTTCTCTATGGTAACCATGTTGTCAAAGCTCATGTCGGTAAAATGACCGAAGATGTCCCCGAACACACCGGTCTGATAGTTTACTCTATGAATGATCTCCCTCTTGGTTTCGGAGTCAGCGCCAAATCCACCGCTGAGTCTCGAAGAGTCGATCCTTCTTCTATTGTTGCTTTCAGACAGAGTGATGTTGGTGAATATCTTCGTGAGGAAGATACTCTTTTCGCTTAGTATTGGGCGGACAGACCTTCTTCGCTCAATATTTAGTTTCGTGCATATCATACTTAGTGCTATAGACAATATTTATTTTTTGCCCTTCTTCTTCTTCTTGGGTGGGTTATTCTTGGCTTTGACTACCTTGCTGGCAGGCTGAGAACTCTGAATAGCATTTTCCGTAGTGTTGTCAATAGCACCACCTTGTGTAGACTTTGGAACGCCCTTCTTGTCCTTCTTCTTAGGCTTCCAGGTACTTCGGTCTCTCTTTGGTAGCCATCTTTCAGGATCAGCAGGCGCAGAAGCATCGAAGTTCTTTGGAGGCTGTCCTGCTCTCTTCCTCTTCTTGCCCGCTGTTCTTGCATCAGAGTTACCAGAGTCCTTCTTTCTCAAAAATGGAACCATAGCAGTTTCGATAAGCTCTTCTCCGTTGATCCCATCCACAAGAGTGTCTATGGGGATCAGCTCATTTTGATGCTGGCTATATTCCTTTTGAATATTTTCAGCCGATGACTCTGTGCTAATCAAGCCGATAGCGGCAAGCGGATTACTTTCCTTATTAAATCTCTTGATGAAATAGTCATGAGCAAGAGATTCCTGCAAATCTGACCCAGATAGTAATGAAGCAGCGTAAGAGACTTCAGCATCTGAGTCGGTCCATTTCTTGAGAGCGTCGCCAATCAACTCTGCGCCTTTCCATTCTCTGCTTTGCAGCTTGTATAGATTTGCCAGCACGCCAACAACAGCTTCATGATATATGGCGTTATCTTGATTTTTGACGAGATTTTCCAAAGTTGCGACAGCAGCTTCTATTTTACCCTCCGTATAGTACAACTGTGTGAGAATTAAACTCAGGCCAATGTTATGCTTTTCAGCCTCAATTTCGGACTTGAACTGCTTTCTGAACTGCTTTGAGGTGATAGTCTCCTCTTCTTCAACATCCAAAGCGCCGACGTATGCTGCTACCAGACCACCGGTCTTAGCTTCAACGCTTCCGGGTACCTTTTTAGCTCGTTTAACAGAATTCAGACCAGCGGCCGACTTCAATATAACTTCATTATACGCGAAAATTCCTTGCTGTGTTATAGTCTCCCGGCTGCTGTCTCCCTTGCCCAATTGAGCCAAAAGAGAGTGAGGGTTTTCCTTCTCGGTATTGCTTGAAAGGGAAAGAATGTTGTTTTCCACGATTCTGCCAAGGTGCTTATCACTAATACCTTCTGCCTTGAGATTTTTCAAGATTGACAGAGCCTCGTCGTTCTTGTTAAGAAGCTGGTTAACATATGCAGCTTGGACAAGAATGGGTGCAACTTCTGCAGCAGACTCTTCGGCAGTAAGACCCGATGATTCGCAACTCAACTTGGCATCCTGTAGAAGTTTGAGAGCCCTTTCGTATTCATATCTACCAATAAGTGCAGTAGCGGCATTGAATAGCTGATCATAGGTAGAAGACTCAGTCACCTCAACAGATCCGGACTTATTGCCCTTCCATACACTAGACGAAATGATAGCGGACAAGTTGATCTGAATATCTAACGTATCATCTGAGTTATCGTCGGAGCTAGAAAGAATATCTTTGTATATTCTCAAGGATTCTTCGAATCTATCGACTTTGTACAGCGCTTGAGCCAAGGCATGCTTAACACCGGGTCTGTCACTAGCCAAGTCCAACAGCTCCTCAACCTTCTCCAATTTATATAACACATATGCATATTCGTCAGCAAAAGAACTCTTCAGATCCGAATCACTCTGAAAGGTTTTATACGCTGATGCAAATTGATCGAGCATGATCTGGGCAATGACCTTCAAGTGCAAAGCAGTCTTGTCGCCAGGCGACAATTTCAGAGTTTTGTTAGCTTGCTCCAACGCATTCTGGTGCTCTTCATTACTTGAATGAATATCAAGCAGAGGCAGCAAATCTGCCAAGTTATTCTCCTTTTTAACCATCCCTGCTGATAGTGAAAAACGCTGTGTTACGTTGGTGTTTGGCAGTGTGAAAACCTGGTGTTACCCTGAAACCCCTGGATCTTTCGCCTATTTAGAAAGCCAGAGCTGCGACGAAATCGCACTCTCCAAATGCTGTGCCAGATTACAGGAAGTACTGTACTTCGATGGAGTCCGAGATTAGTTTTCTCCGGCTTGTATCTTGCTAGACCCTCTGCGGCAGCTCGATATGCTTCTTCCAAATCCAACCACAAATTCTCGTTTGCAAGTAGGAAGAGCAAATCGCTGTCTCGAAACGTCGGGCTGAACAATCTGAAAAAAAAAAGCTCGCAGAAGAATAATCTCGTCAGATCGGCCAACAGCGTCACCGCCAAAACGCTCAATGCAGGAAATTTCTCGCAGTTGACAGAAATCGACAAGAAGCAGAGGGCTGTACATAAAAATTTGCTGGACAAGGTCACAACCTTTGATGCTCTTAGAATCGCTCCTAGTGTCAGATCAGCTATTGTGGATGGGGTCCTGAAAAACTTGGAGGTTAAGAAGCCTACTCCTATCCAAACATTGGCTACCAAAATGATTCGCTCTACAAGGTCTAATCCAAAGCTACTGCATACCTGGTTGCTAGCTGCTGAAACTGGTTCCGGAAAGACGTTGGCCTACCTAGCTCCTCTCTTATCTAGTCTAAAGGAACAGGAGGCTACCCCAGAATGGGAGCAACTAAAAGATCAGCCTATTGTTCGGTCGATAATCATGGTTCCTACAATGGAGCTGGTCTCTCAGGTCGCTCAAGTCGTCAAGGAGATGTGCTCGGTTTCTAAGCTGTCTTTTCTCGCTTGTTCTTACACAGTTTCGAATGCGACAATAGCAGAGAAGCTTTCCTCCAGATTAGACGTATTTATCTGCACACCTGAAAAGTTCAACCACATCTTCCAGAAGCATTCACCCAAGATACACTTGTCAAACTGCCAGTCGGCGGTAGTTGATGAAGCTGACTCGTTGATGGACGAAAAGTTTGGCCCTAGCACAAGAAAAGCGATCATGCTCTGCCCGAACATCACTGATCTGGTCTTCTGTTCGGCGACTATCCCTCGAAAATTTGACAAAATCATGAGAAGTATTTATCCGGATGCTCAAAGAATAGTAACACCAGGAATACACAAAATGCCCGGCCACGTCGATTTTAGAGTGGTCGAGGTCTTTCGACCGCCATATATGGATAACAAGGAGCTTGCACTTCTCCAGGCACTCTACGCTATTTATCATGACAACACTGAGGATGGCTTCATCAAGCGTGTGGTGGTGTTTGTTAATAATCGAGACGATGTCTTGCCGATGGCCAATGTACTCAATGAAAAGGGATATGTAGCTCATGGTATTACGGGTAAGCTGAGTGCTGCAGATCGTAGTGATCTGGTAAAGGATTTTGTGGCTACGGCCAAGCCGGCGGAGAAGGATGGACCGAAAATCACTGTTCTGGTGACTACAGATCTGCTGGCAAGAGGGGTGGATATGCGAAATATCAGAAATGTCATTTTGTATGATATGCCTTATTCTTCTGTCGACCTTCTTCACCGTGCTGGGCGAACTGGACGGCTAGGAAAGAGAGGCAGAGTCTTGCTCTTTGTAAATAAAAAGGATAGTAAGTCGTGGGTGAAGGGGTTACAAAAGGCCGTAAATCAAGGATTATCATTGGCATAGTAGTATGTCATTGACTGTATATATTGATGATTAATGTAATTTATGAACTACTCATTTTGTTGGTAAGGGTATTTGGTCGCGTAGAGGCCCCTACTGGGTTATAACCTAAGCCAACCCTATTTGAAATGATAATGCCTGTAAATAACAGCACCTGGTTGCAACTATTTCTATTTATTACTTTCATCAATTGCTCCGGTCTGGTGGTAGTTGATGGTTTTTATTGTTTTTTAAAGACTCTGGGCCGGAGTTATTCCGAGAACAGACAACGTGGGGTTGGGGGTCCAAAGATGACTACGGGTGACTCTGAGTCACCCGGCTCCCCCCTCCCCCAATGCTTCGTAACTGCTGCATCCTCAGTGGACAAACAAATTTTACTTGCTGTTGAATCCTTTAATCATACCGACCTTTTGAGACTACCAGCAATACAATTATCAAACCAATATGTTGATGAAGAAATCTGCCTTACAGCTCCTCTCCAGCGGACGAAGGATGGCCGTGCGAAACGTGAGCACTGCGACTAGGATCCCAGGACAAGCTCCAGAGAGCGGTATCAACGGGAATTTGGACAATTTCATCTATGAGGAAGGTATGACAAATTTGCACAATACCTTGAAATCTTCGGTGGTTCGAAATGACTGGACTAGAGAAGAGATCAAGCAGTTGTATAACTCCCCATTGATGGAATTGGTCCACTCTGCTGCTGTACAGCATAGACGGTTCCACAATCCCTCGGAAGTTCAATTGTGTACTCTGATGAATATCAAGACTGGTGGCTGTACTGAAGATTGTAAATACTGTGCACAGAGTAGCCGATATCAAACTGGTGTTGAGGCTGAGAAAGCAGTCAAACTCGATGAAGTGTTGGAAGCCGCCAGAGAAGCGAAGGCCAATGGCTCGACTCGGTTCTGCATGGGTGCTGCTTGGAGAGATATGACTGGTAGAAAGAGGGGCTTGAAGAATATCGCTGAGATGGTTAAACAAGTCAATGATATGGGCCTTGAAACATGCGTAACACTGGGCATGGTCAATTCAGAGCAGATGAAGGAGCTAGCTGATGCAGGTCTTACCGCCTACAACCATAACATCGATACTTCCAGAGAGCACTACCCCAAGGTAATCACCACTCGAAGTTATGATGAGCGTCTTCAAACAATTGAGAATGTGAGGCAATCGGGCGTTGGAGTCTGCACAGGCGGTATTTTGGGTCTGGGTGAAACTCCGGAGGACCATGTTGGTTTCCTTCACACATTGGCTACCCTCCCTGAACATCCTGAGTCACTACCTATCAATCGATTGGTTCCTATCAAAGGTACTCCTCTGGGTGATGATCCTTCCCAGATTAAGTTGTCGTTTGACGACATAGTCCGAACTATTGCCACGGCAAGGATCGTCATGCCCAAGTCGATCATCCGATTGGCAGCTGGTAGATATACTATGAAGGAGACCGAGCAGATGATGTGTTTCATGGCAGGGGTAAATGCCATCTTTACCGGAAAGAAAATGCTAACAACAATGTGCAACGGCTGGGACGAAGACAAGGCCATGCTTGACAAGTGGGGAATGCAGCCAATGAGAAGTTTTCAAAAAAGTACGGTTAAAGCATTTTTGAAAGAGGAAGAGGGCAGAGATACATATTTAAAAAGTATGTGATATTAGTATATAAATAGAGAAACGAAAAAAATTTTGATATTGTATTACAATGAAGGGTAGTTCAAAGAATTAGAAGTGAAGTAGGTTTTAGGATCGACATGATCCACCGTTTATCTCCGATAATACACAGGTTCAAAAAAAACAACATCTAAAAAATGGCAGCAAAGGCGACGGCGGCGACAATGACGGTGCTTCCGACGACAGCAATGGTGTTAGCGGCACCCTCAACAGCGACGGCAGTGGTGGAAGCAGAGGCGTTGGTGGCCTGGGAAACAGCGGCAACAGAGCTGACGGCAGCAGAAGAAGCGGCAGCAGTAGACTCAACGGCGGCAGAAGACTCAGCAGAAGAAACGACCTCAGCAGCAGAAGAGACGGACTCAGCGGCAGCAGAAGAAGCGGCAGCAGAAGAGGCAGCGGCAGAAGACTCAACGGCAGCGGCAGAAGAAGAGGCGGCAGCAGAAGACTCAACGGCAGAAGAAGAAGCGGCTGCAGAAGACTCAACGGCAGCGGAGGTGGTGGCAGCAGCAGCAGTGGAGGCAGCAGCAGTGGTGGTAGCAGCGGCAGAGGTGGTGGAAGCAGCGACAGTGCTGGATGCGCCAGTGTTGGCAGCGGCGGAGGTCAACTCAGCAATGACAGAGTCAGAAAGGTACCAGTAGGGGGAACCAACTCCAGCGGAGCTGCACATAGAGTAAGCCAAGCTAGTAGCGGAGTCAACATCGGTACCGCTGCAGGAGGAAGCGAAACATTCAGCAACGTCCTGATCCCATTGACCAATGACACAGAGACAACCAGTGTCCCAGTAAGGGCAGACAGTGCTGTCAGTGCTCTCGGTGACACAAGGCTGAGCACAAGAAGGCAACTCAGCGTAGATGGGGTCAGCGAAACCGTTAATAGAAGCGGTCTCGGCGACGGAAGGGTAGGTGGAGTAGTCGGCGGCGGCGACAGCGGCGGGGAAGAGAAGAGTAGCGAGTGTGAAGAGCATTTTTAATTAGTCGATAGAGATGTCTGAGATGAGTTATTTACGAAGGAAATTATTGCAATATTTATAGTTGATTCCCGGCACACTTTTTCTTCCGGTATTGTTTTTTCCTATAGGTTTCCAAAATGGTGAGACGAATTGGGCATGAAAAAGTAATTTCGATCGATGCAACCCTCCTAAAATGGCTCGTTTACATCAGATAAATCCCAAACGGGTAGTGCATCTGAGGAAATGCCAAGCAAATTGTTCGGCAGCAGTCGGCACTTGAAAATTTGAGTGTAACGTTTTTCTAATGTAGGCGAAAGTCTTGGTATTAGGCAACATTTACTACTTAGTTACGTACGTACGTATATCTTAGTGCGCAGAAGCGCCCCACAAGGGCCTTTTGAGCATTTTAATGGCCTATACTAGGTAGGCAAACAATGCCGACAAGCCAGCTAGCATCCAGATTCCAAAAGATGTATCCCAAGCTTGGTGACCGTCCGAAGAGGAGCTAGATGTAGCAGAAGCATTGGAGGAGGCAGAGGCAGATACGGTGCTAGTGGAATTTACAGATGCAGCGGCAGCGGCTGTAGCAGAGGCAGTAGCAGAGGCGGATCCAGAAGACGCAGTTGCGGTTGCTGCTTCTGCGTCTTCCAAAGCGGTAGTCAGGGAGGCCGGAATTACCCAGGAAGCTCCGGCAGAGCTGCAGATAGAGCTGGCCAAATAAGCAGCAGAGCTGACATCAGCGGCACCGCAGGCTGAAATAAAGCATTCAGCAACTTCTCCAGACCATTGAGGCATAACACAGAGACATCCGGTATCCCAGTAGGGGCATGGAGTGCTTCCGGTGCTTTCCTCAACACATGACTGAGCACAGGAAGGAAGGAGAGCATAGATAGGGTCAGCAAAACCGTTAATACTAGCAGTCTGAGGCACCTGAGGATAGGTAGACCAATCTTCGGCTGCTACAATCAGCGCAGAAGACAGAATAACAGAGATTTTAGTGAATAACATTTTCAAGGTGTGGTTCGTTGGAAAGAAAGATTTTGGATTTTTCACTCAAAATTTGGGGAGGGTTAAATAAGATCTAAATCAAAAATATCGCTCGAATTAATAAAAATAAAGCTAAAAAAAGCGGATTTACAGCTCCGTCTTTTGACACTAATTGAGCGAAAGATCTGAAAATGTTGCTGAAAAAAGTGACGTGGATTTGCAGATTTGCTTTTTCTCCTTGGCATCTCAGGTGAGCAATAATCTGATTATTATCCGAAAGCGGACAAAGGTGTCGATCGGGTAGATTATCAACTGCGGGTCAGTGCCTCCTAATAAAACTGCTCAGGCGCTGTCCAAAAAATTTTCGAAATCTACCAATACCAATGTCTATCGACCTTGGTGACCAGTTCTATGTCGAGAAGGCAAGAGGAAACAAATGGGCTTGGACCTATTGTATGCTCTTGCTCTCCTTCTTTATCATTCATGGCATCCTCTCCAGAGTAATGATGAAAGTCCGACGAAATCGGGTTGAACATCCGGTGGCTTTCAGTCGCATGACATCGATAGTTCGCCGTTTCAACTACGTCAATAGCTCATTTCGATTAATTCTATGGGGACGTCCATACTATATTCAGCCTACTTTGATTCTGGTTTTTCTCACTTATGTTATGCTATGTGCAGTTATATCAATTTCTGGCATGGAAGGCATTAATTATGAACCGAAATACTACCTTTTTGGAAAGAAACTGTCAAAAGTCGCTGTAGGAAATTTCCCTCTGCTGTATCTCTTTCTCACAAAAAACGATGTCTTAACGAAAATTACTGGCTGGCCTCACCATTACTTTAACTTACTTCACAAGTGGATGGGAAGAGTTATCTTTGGAATGATTGTCGCTCATCTTATTCTGATGTGCAAATATTGGTTGGGCCTGAACTTCATAATTATGATTCAAATCCCTCCCCAGATATTCGGCTTCATCGCTTTCAGTTGTATGGGGGCCCTTACATTACTTAGTGTGGGAGCTATGAGAAGACTCTCTTACGAGTTCTTCCTTTTCAATCACGGACTTCTAGCTGGCATAATGATGTTGATGGCTTTCTTCCACAACCCAGGAAGCAGAGCAGCCATTATCGTAGCAATACATGCTATCGTTCTGGACAAAATCGCTAGTACCGTTAGAACATTCCTCAACAGAAGTTGCATGCGTGAAACTAAGCATCTGGCGACTTACGAGAATCTAGATGATGGCACTATTAAGATGCGTGTTCCCATGACCAACCTCACCTTAATTCCTCCTTCCAAGTTTACCGGCGAACGTTCGTTAACATATGGATCTTGGAAAGCAGGTCAGCACGTCTACCTTAGGGTAGGTAAAGTCAGAAGGTTGCAATATCATCCGTTCACAATCGCCAGTGTCAGTGAAGATAGAGAGATCATACTTATCTTGAGAAAACAGAAGGGATTCACCAGGGCCCTTTACAAGAAAGTTGCCAAGGAATGCGCAAAAGAAGAGAAACAGGTCTGTCAACTCAACACTAAGATCCACGGACCATACGGAGCTCAATACCAGCCTTTGAAAGATTTCGACTCTGTTATGTTTGTGTCTGGAGGTGCAGGAGGATCATTTACCTTCCCTGTGGCTGTGGACCTACTTCGCCAGATAAGCGAAGGATCTACCACAATTCGTTGCAGCCGGTTGCGATTTGTATGGTATGTTCGAGAAGCTGCTAATGTTGCTTGGTATAAGGAAGCCATTGAGCATTTCCGTCAACTTCTTGCAACCGATATTTCTGTCTCATTCTCTCTGGAAATCTATGTTACAAACCCAGAGGCCCAAATGAGTACTGATTCACTTACAGAGGCAGAGTTAAAGAAGGTTGGCTCAGACTCATCTCTCATCAGTCACACATATGGACGTCCTGAGGCATACACCTTGGTAGAAAACGAAGTGACAGAGCAGTGTGCAATTTTGGGCGAAGGAGTGAAGGATATGGCACTTGTCGGATGCGGACCTGCCAGTCTTGTGGATGAGATCGCATTTGAAGCTGAGAGACAGCAGCGAAAGAACAAGGATTGTCATATTTACACTTATTTTGAGAAATACGTGGTATAAGGGAAGGAAAACATTCATTTAGAGACGAAGCTCGCGTTTCTTTCACATTGGCCTTATTGCCAAAATATATCGTATTCACATTTTGCAAACAGATGCATTCGCAAGGGAAGGGAAACATTCATTACAAAGATCATTCATCGACATGATCAGGTTATCACTGTGTTGCACTAAACTATTATCTATAGAGAAATATGTGATATTTGAGAAACACTCATTTAGAAAGGAAGCCTGTCATTTTCTTGACACAACTGGCAGATCAGCACTCAAATTTACATAGTAGCGTGAGCTTCATAAACAAATATATTTTATTATTCATAAATTTTAAAAAAGAAAAGGGTATTCTGGCAAAAAAAAAAATAAAAAACTCCGGGTGCGAACAATACTGTAAGGGATCAAATTCTACTCCACTATGGCCCATATATTTGAGCTTATGCTTAGCTATCGTTCTTACATACGAGGAAAGTTTATTTTGAGTTTCACCCACAGGTTTTTATGTTATCAAACGACTGAACCTTTAGGTGAGTTTGAATTACGTCTAGGGGTATTTACATCACGTGATTGCAATCATTACTTTTCTTCCGGGAGAGAGGGCCTTCCGGCATCCGACTTTCATGACGGATAATCCAGAGGAAGAAGGCACTAGCCATCTCAGCGAGAGAACCAGTTTACTGGCTCCTCTACCAGAGGTGACTCCTATTCGCCATGCCACATTGAAATATCTATATACCTCGCACTTCCTGTCTACCTGGAATAGCAGGTTGTTCGAATATGCTGCTGCACTTTTCCTTGCAGAAATATTTCCCCATACATTTTCACCACTCTCTGTTTATGCCTTAGTCCGCTCATTTGCTCCGATAGTGTTATCCCACAAAATTGGGCACTATATGAAGTACTCCAATAGGCTGACAGCTGTAAGGTCTTCTATTATCTACCAGCGGTTAGCGGTTATTTTGTCATGTGCTACATTATTTTTAATCAGTGGAATTGAGAAGCATGAGATCACCGTAGGAAAATACCCCAATTACTTTGAAATTGCGATTTTCTCTGTCACGGTACTAATGGCGGGCCTTGAGAAGCTGGCTGCTACTCTGAATTTGATCTCAGTGGAGACCGATTGGGTAGTTGTAATCGCCAACGGCGACCATGAGCTTCTTAAAACCATGAACTCCCAGATGAGAAGACTAGACTTGGCTTGTAAGCTGGGTGGGCCATTGGCAATCTCATTTTTTGAATCGTTTGCTGGAATCAAACTCAGCATTATTGCCATCTTTGTGTGGAACATTCTGTCGCTCTCTTTCGAGTATTTCTTTTTAGCAACTGTATACAGGAGTTATCCTCAATTACAGGAACCTAAGATTATTCAATCTGATGAATCCAGTGCTCAACATGAAAGTAACTCTCCGGTTCAGCGTGTTGTAGAATATTTCGGAAACTCGATGCTGTGGCCCTCCATGGCTCTGAACTTACTCTATTTGACTGTCCTGTCATTTGGACCCCAGATGATAGAATTTCTGTTATTCGAGGGATACTCACCTACTCTTATCAGTGTATTACGAGGAGTTTCCGTCATATTTGAGTTATCAGCCACTTCGCTTGCTCCCTGGTTGATGTCCAGAATTGGACCATTACGATCAGGCCTGTGGTTTATCAACATTCAGACGATATGCCTTTTGGCTGCTCTGGTTGTTTCTTGGGATTTCCTTGGACAAAGAAACAGTTTATGGGGGACTCTGCCATTGATCATCGGAGTCACCGTATCTCGTCTTGGCTTGTGGGGTTTTGATCTGTCAGTTCAAATTCAGCTGCAGGAGGGCGTTCCCCCGGACCAGATGCCACATTTTTCTACTACTGCGGCAGCATTCCAGAACTTCTTTGAACTTCTGTCCTATGTCACTACGCTGTTGTGGAATGATCCAGCCCAATTCCGGTATCCGGTAGTCGTCAGTGCCGGTGCGGTAGCACTTGCTGCTCTACTCTATGCAAAATATTTATTCACCATCAGGCACCATCTGTTTCATTTCGACAAAATTTGCGGTTTTTCGTACACATAGATATTTTGGACATTCTTGACAATAGAACTACCAGTCTAACAACTCCCCACACATCTCCGCATTTTATATGATATCATCATCCCAGCAACCATCAACTAACGTAAATAGATCCATTGCAGCAACTAATACTTGCGGACTGTAAACTCATACAAAACGATAGGTTCTCTTTGATTCTGTCTATTTTTATGTAGTGGACCAGACGAGATATTTAATATGGCATTGAAAGCTTTACGACGAAGTACTGTATTCACGAGGAATCTCACTCCCGATCCCGATGTCCCCACCGTCGAGGCAGCCAAAAAGGCTGGAGAAGAGCTATTACATACTCCGAGATATGTCGACGGCTTGTTTACTTGGACTCGGCCAGAGAGAAAGGAAAAATATGAGCTGATGGCCGTATCGCCTGCAGCAATGGGTGCACTCGGGCTACCGGAGTCTGAAAAAGACGATGAAACCTTCCAGGCGGTGGTTTCCGGACAGCACTTTTTTGAAGACACCTATCCATGGTCACAAGCCTATGCGGGGTGGCAGTTTGGTCAATTTGCCGGGCAACTGGGCGATGGCAGAGCAATTAGTTTGTTTGAAGCTACAAATGAGCGGACGAATCGCCGATATGAACTTCAGCTCAAAGGAGCTGGCCTCACTCCATTTTCTCGGTTCGGAGACGGGAAGGCCGTTCTTCGGTCGTCCGTAAGAGAGTTTCTCGGAAGCGAAGCTGTTGCTGCTTTGGGGATTCCAACTACGCGGGCTCTGGCAATTAGCAACCTCCCCGATACTACTGCTAGAAGAGAAATGAGAGAAACCTGCGCAATAGTATGCAGAATGGCTGAGAGCTGGATTCGAATTGGTACCTTTGATCACATAAGGTCGAGACGTAGCAGGTCTGACATGATAAAGGTTGCCGATTACTGTATTGAGCATGTTTTTGGCGGAGTGGAGAAATTGCGAGGAGGTGGAAGCCGCTATAAAAAGCTTTATACGGAGGTAGTTCTAAGGAATGCAGAAGTAGTCGGTCTTTGGCAGGCATATGGTTTTTTAAACGGTGTGCTGAATACTGATAATACTTCTATCCTTGGCCTATCGTTAGATTACGGTCCGTTTGCTTTTATGGAGTCATTCGACAAGAAGTATACACCAAACCATGATGATGGATCATTGAGGTACTCTTATGAAAATCAACCAGACGCAATATGGTGGAACCTCATTAAACTTGGAGAGGACCTTGGTGAACTTCTCGGCCGAGACGACGCTGACGATTCTGTCGCATTGCAAAGGACTCTTGAAGATGATGACGAGGCTCGTGGTGTTATTAAAAATGCACAGGACTTTATCATCGCTTGTGGCGATATATATCAAAAGAAGGTTGATGATGTATATGAGCTTCATATGTCCAAACGCTTAGGGCTTCCGTCAAGCGCGAAGGCGGATAGATCTGAATTAATTGAACCACTCCTTTCGATATTACAGGATTCAAAACTTGACTATAATTTATTTTTTCGAAGACTTGGGAAATACCGTCCCGGGGATAGAAATTTGGATCAGTTCATGCAGCAAAGTAGGGGAACGTTCTCCCTCGTTGAAGACGAAGAAGTAAGGCATCTTATTGCTGGTTGGCTAGATAAATATGACTCCAGGGTCCTAGGTGGTAACTCTGGCCTTGCAGATGCTGATCATAAAAGTCGTGAAGAGGCTATGAATGTGGTCAATCCGAACTTTGTTCTTCGCACCTGGATCATGGACGAAGTTATTTATGCCGCAAGGGAGAGGAATTATGAACCCCTGCATAGAGTACTTAACATGGCTCTCAATCCTTTCAATGAAACTTGGGGTTATGATAAAGAGGTGGAGCAAAAATACACTGGCGAGCCACCAAAATTCGAGAGAGATATTCAATGCTCTTGCAGTAGTTGAAAGGGTTATACATGTGTGAGAATATATATATCGTGCTTCTGTTTGCATCATTGTTTATTATACTCCGTAAATAATGTCTTTCTGATTTAATTGTCCTATCGTTCGAAATATTTAATGAATTATCCAGTCTATCTCCATACGAAAACTAATTAGCACTCATACAAAAATATCTAAACTTACATTTTAAGCGAAATTTTAAAAAATGGACACTAGAGAAGAGAAACAAAACAAAAAGCATAGTGTGCCAAGTGTACAAATGCACAGTTAAAAAATGGGTACACTAATATTTATTCTCGCTAAGTGATCCTCGCTTGATATCGTTCATACGATTGAACGGAAGCTACGTTGGTGCGTCGACACGGCTGGCCAGGTCCTCAACCGGAGTACTCGAAGGACCAACAAAAAAAAAAAATCTCTCTGGGGTGATTCGAACACCCGATCTGCGGATAACAGAGAACAATTACAGTCCGACGCTTTACCAACTAAGCCACAGAGAGGAAGTAGTTGCAAATTGATGCAAGCTACACTATTTGAGGGGGAACACATAATTGCTTTTTCAAGTGATTGTTATAGGCGCAATATGTGCCGAAAAAGTCAAAAAAAGGATAAATAAGATACAGGGAGTCAGATAGACAGCTATCAGTGCAATACAAGGCGTGGTTGTAGAGATCCGTGGCCAAACAGTCAAGTGAACGTCACTGGAGACCGTCTGTAGCCGACGGTCACCAGAATGCAGTATCTAAGGCCAGAGTCGGTTGAGAGCTTACAACAGAGCATATAGAATGAGCAGTTTGCCTTCATTCTGACTAGTTAATAGCTCTGTACGTTGAAACTGAGAAAAGGAATCAGGATTCAACCAGCGAGGGTTCATTCAAAAGCAACAGACCCACTCTCACACTGACGAAGCAGCGATATCTACAGATTTGCAACTCTACTGAGCTGAGCAGGTCTAATGCAATAAAATATACAGGAAATGAGCTATCCAGAAAGCCATTCAAGCGGTGGGGAATTCTTGCTCCTGATGGAGCATTTCTGTCGCTGTCAGATTCGTTCCTGAAGGGTAATTCGTAGACCCACCTCAGCTTGTCGCGTTGACTTCCACATCAGCACACGACATGAGCATTTACATAGATGAAGCGGACGATGGGGACGTCTTGATTCTGAAGGAGACATTGTCAAAGGTGGATGAATTGACACGGAAAATACAGCTGTCACTGGAATCTATATCCAAGGGAAGCCTGTATGCTGAAAAGGCTATTCGCCCTATTTCTGGCAAAACCAGGATGCTGGCACTCTACCAAAAAAACCTGGGGGCCAGCTTGACAGTCATTGAAGATATAAAGGAGTATGCAAGGCTCACGGAAGACTGCGAAAAGATACTCAGCGACGGTATTGGAAAGGTTGGTCTTCCAGCCTATACTGATGCGTTGGAGAGACTGACCCAGGCTCACTCGGAGCTGACTTCATCACAGCTGCGAACATTTTACAAAGTGGTGGACAAGACGGAACAGCTGATAAAATCAGGAAATAATGGCATCAAGGATTATTTACGTTCATGCCTGGCAGAAGCATACAAGCCTGTCAACGCGGGGGAGATTTTACAGCGTGGACAGCAAATGCCCCGATTATCCAATGAACAGAGTAGGGCTATCAAGGAGTTGTTCATATACTTCGACTCTGCCAAAATCAAAGTCGACGATATTTATTTGGACATTGTGTCTCGTTACTTCTCCTCGTCATTGAGTGGATTGTCAAAGTCGATCAAACTCACTCCTCAGTCCAAGAAAACACCAGTAGACGGCTTACGAACTTACGCATCTGCTGCAATCGATATGTGTCTGGCCCTTAGTGATGACGTTGAATCACTCTCAAGCGGCAATCTAGGAATACAAATGGAGTCATATAGGGATGAGATATTGGCAAATACCGCAGGTGAATTCGAAACTACTATTAGGTCCCTCAATGATCAGATCAGCAGAAGCACTCAAATAGATGCAGCTGCCGTTTTTGAGTTGGTAGACTGGACCACTGCGTTTCAAAGAGCAGTCGCATCTGTAACGAAGAAGCCCCCATCCAGACTAGTGCAGCTAACTGAGAGGCTGACTACAACTGCCATGAAAGTTCTTGTGGAAATGCTCAAATATATCGAGAGTCGTGTTCAGCAGCTCACCTCTTTACCCAGTGATCACGGTGTTTCAGATGCCACCATAGATATCATGTCTAAGCTTAGCAAGCTGGCTGACCATAAGACCAGTGCTAGGGTAATTATCAATGGTACTGCATATGGAAGCTGGATACCTACGCCGAAACCTGCATGGGTAGCGATGATGCCTAGAGCACAGCCTGCTTCGAGTGATCCTACTGAGCTGCTCTCATGCTATTTTTCTGATGCTCTAGATGACCTTTTCCTTAATCTGGAAGTCAAGGCAAAACAACTTGGAAAGAAGAACAACCAAGTTGGATTTTTGCTTCTTATTAATCTAACTATGGTTGAGCAGTACGCAAAAAAGAGCGACGTGGGTGCTATCATGGGATCCTCCGGGGCAGATCGAATGGAGCGACTGAAGAAGAGAGGTATGAACCTATTTTTGGAAGGCTGGAAGAGCGCTGCTGCACAACTGATGGACGTTACAGTGGTTAGACCTGGAAACAAGCAGCTTTCTTCGAAGGATAGAGAAGCTATCAAAGAGAAGTTCAAAACATTCAATACCGAATTTGACCTGCTAGTCCAAACACACAAAGGCTACAATATTACAGACACTCATTTGAGGCAAGTACTTGCCAAAGAGATCGGTTTCATTCAACCTTTGTATCATCGGTTTTATGACAAGCATTGTGGAGGTGACTTCACTAAAAATATCGACAAATATATCAAGTACAACAAAGAGCAGTTTGATGCAGTCTTACGAACATTGGGCTGAACGAAGAAACATGAGTTTATCAACTAAACCGTTTGTATTGCATGCCGTTTATTGTTGTCGGATTGATGTGGAACTGAGCTGTTGAAGCTGGCGAATTCTGGTGCGTAGCCATTTTGTCAGCACCACAGCGTCCACGGGCTCCAACTGAAAAGCCCAATATATACATCTCATATATGAGAGTGTTTTAGATGATCCTTAGATGATCGATTTTATTTATAACGAAATATATTCATATACTCGACTTCTCAATCAAGGCCGTTGGATAATGAGCCCACAGCTGACAGTCGTGCGGCTGATTGTTTAACTATTACCGAAAAGGGAAAGGGTCGTTTGCAGAAAAACAAACTCACCAGGACGGTTAATTTTGACTATCAACCCACGGTTACACTTGCACATCTTCTCAGATTCCACAATTCCATATAGGGAGCCGAGGGACTGGAATACCTTAAACATGCTAGCTGAGCCTACTGTGGGACTTGACGACAATGACGATAGCATTTCATTGTCGGACGACAGCTTCATGCCTCCAGTGTTAAGCGACTATGCTAATGAGCTTCTTTCTGATGAGATAATGAAATCTCAAAACGAAGACAAAAAATCTTATAGTGAGAACAAAGACAAGACCGTCTTTGAGGTGGGGGGACACACATCCACAACAAGATCGTTCAGACCGAGGACCATCTTAGGAGGGCATAGTAGTATCTATGCGGGCAAAGATGAAGACAAGTATGGCCATACCCAAGATTTCAAAGGTCAATCTGCCAAAACTAAAGAATACTCGACGCCTGGTTTGACCAGTGGTAAGGTGTTCGGCGGTAGAGCGCCTTCCACCCTTGACTTTTCGACGAAAACAATGCGGACTAGAAGACTTGGAAGGGGCCTGGATCAACTCAAAAAATCATATATAACTGATGATAAGACATCTGCATCTAGGTCTGTCTCAGATACCACGCAGGGTACGGAATCCCGAACCAAGCATTCTCCCTCACAATGGAGACCAAGCAAAATACGTTTTGCTGAGGATAAGGAACTGGCAGGATCTTCTTCAACCAATAGCATATTCTCTGAAAATAATTCCCATGAAGATAGCTCAGGCTCTAGCACTTCTATCACAAAGGGTGATTCATCATTGGTGCAGGTACCGACTAAAGTTACCGAAATTGATACGAGGACACCCTCGAGAAAAGAGAGAAGCACGCGGGAGGTATTGGGGGCATTTCAGCCTGAAAATGAGGATATATTGAGTCGTGAATCTAATATTAACACTTTGCGATCACAGGACCCGCAAACAACGGTTCAGAGCTCACAATCGACAATCACAGAAGTTCCAAGAAGCTCCTTTAACAACTATGAGCAACAAATATACCAAGAGAGTAAGCCTCTCAAATCAAATCTGCATTACACCAATGAAAATATGCCTCCCGCTGTGCCAGTTTTAGGTCCGATGGCCAAGACTCCTGTCCACGTGGAAAAGTCCAAAAAGAAATCGAAGAACATACTGGCTATAAATGGCCAGCAATATCAGAGACTTGAGCTGATAGGCAAAGGGGGTACCTCAAAAGTCTATAAAGTTCAGAGTATTACGAATGATAGCAAAGTTTATGCTGTTAAGAAGGTAACGTTTGATGATTTCGACGTATCCGTAATTCAAGGTTTCAAGGGGGAGATCAACTTGCTCCAGCGGTTGAGAAATGAAGAGAGAGTTGTCAAGCTCATTGACTTTGAAATGTTTGATACGTCGGTATACTTAGTTATGGAGTGTGGCGAGATCGACTTAGCTCATGTATTGTCGGCAAGACTTAGAATGCCGCTTGACATTTCATTTGTGCGATACTATACTCAGGAGATGTTCAAGTGCGTCGAAGTAGTTCACAAGCATGGGATAGTTCATTCTGATTTGAAACCTGCGAATTTTTTGATGGTCAAGGGAATGCTGAAAATCATCGACTTTGGTATCGCTAACGTAGTGCCAGACTATACTGCTAACGTTCACCGAGATACTCAGATAGGTACCCCCAATTATATGGCTCCGGAAGCACTACTGGACTCTAGTGGTGGGTATGGTGCGGAGGACCCATTTGGAAATGGTGCTGCTAAGTTTAAGGTTGGAAAGCCCTCTGATGTTTGGAGCTGTGGGTGCATCTTATATCAAATGATATATGGTAAGCCTCCATATGCAGGATACGCAGGACACCAGAGAGCACTCGCAATTACGAACCCCAAAGTTGTAGTCCAATACCCTCGTGAAGGGCTGGGAGGAGTTAAAGTTCCACGAGAGGCGATCCAGACTATGAAGCGGTGCTTTTCAAGAAATCCTTCTGAACGACAAACTATCGGAGAAGCCATTAACGGATCTTTTCTGAATCCTCTACCTATGGACAAAGATATATTGAAGAGTCTATTTGAAAATGCCATCAGATATGGCTCCGAACGGGGCCAAGTGACCTCCAAGGAAATGGACCAACTGGCTAGCGATGTATGGAGCAAACTAGTTAAGCTGAATTCTTCATAACTTGAAAGGTGTTCAAAGTTAGCTATCAATGTAATTATTATGACCTAATCTTATTTATTCATTATTCGTTCATCGTGAGAATGCATATATATATAAAACTATTGTTCATCGTCGTCATGCCACTTTTTATGAGACCTTACTACTACAACATAGTAGATGCGATATCCTCCAGGCTACTCTCAGGACATGGTTATTGTTATACTGAATAACCAGAAAGGAGTTGAGCCTCCATTTATACCCATTTTTCTTCGGGGTTCTTCTTGAATGCTTCGTAATCATTTCTATTGAAAACAGAGATTTCGGTCTCATTCTGAACACCATATTCCTTGAGGGTTTTGGTAGAGTCCGAAAGAATCCAGTCTTCGTCATGCTCAAAATTGATAATGAGGTTCATCGTTTTGGAGCCATGGGCCTTAGTGTAGATCTTGAGAGTATCCAGGTCAACATTTCGATACGCACGGAAGCCAGAGGTTGATTTTATAAGATCCTTGACAAGTTTCAAGAGATCTTCCGAGGTAGTAGCTGTTAAGTCTATATCTTTGAATACATGGTTCTTTACCGTTCGATATGGGAACGATTTTATGATTCGGACGGTCAGGATGGCCATCGTTTCTAGCTAGTTAGCAAGATCTACACTCGATATGACGGATGATCTACTTCATATGCAGAATGAGAACAGGAATACCTACCTGGGCGCACCGTGGACATCAAAGGCTCCTCATTATAGAAATCGGTGATATTTGACATTTTTTTTATTTTACGTCGGCTCTGCTGCGAAATGCTCTATGCTTTCTTTTCCAAAAAACTCCCAAAGAGATCTGAGACAGTGCTCGACAACCTCAGCGAAAAATAAACAAACCAACCACGTTGGACAAAGTTACGTTTACGACGATCGGAGCTAGTTAAAAGCTGTCTATTCACTTTGGAAAGATCGCAGTTCGAACACGTTGGTTTCGCGAAGTACCTTTTTTGCACGAGACTCATCTACTGTGGCTTTTGGTTTTCAGCCGATTTGCGGCAAGGCCAGGTACCCCCCTATAACGTGTATATTGGCAATTCGAAGCAGAATCCGTTCCTGCCTTCATTCTATATACACCACCGCTACAAGTCGATTTTCTGGGTTTTATTTGTGGAATCGAGCTGGAATATATTATACCCACTTTATATCGCAATATACCAGTCCCTGCTCTAAACTGGAGTAACCATTTCTTCCGACTTCTGTGCATTAACATTTTATTCGGCTTTCTTAGCTGGTTGATGACCGGCCAAACATGATCCTCACTTCCACTCAAACATCAATTGCTAGAACAAGTACCTCAGCACTTCCTAGTCCTTCTAAGACAGTACCTGACTGGGTTGCCACGCAGCACAAAGCGTTCCTGAGATGGACAAATACCTACCTTGAAAGTAATGATGTCGAACCCATCGCTGATCTGGCTACTGGCCTGGCCAGCGGTGTAAAGCTTATTCGGCTACTGGAGATCATTGGTAACGAGCCCTTGGGAAAATATAATAAAAACCCAAAGCTACAAATCCAGAACGTTGAGAATCTGAACACGGCTCTCGATTTCATCAAGCATCGTGGTATAATGCTGCACAATATTGGTGCTGAGGATATCATAGACGGAAATCTTAAGCTGATCCTCGGCCTGTTGTGGATTCTCATTCTCAGATTTACCATAGCTGAGATCAGCGAAGAAGGTCTTTCTGCTAAAGAGGGCCTACTGCTATGGTGTCAGAGGAAAACTGCTGGCTATAAAGGAGTGAATGTCAAGGACTTTTCTACTTCGTGGGCTGATGGCCTGGCATTCTGCGCTCTCATCGACTGCCACCGCCCTGATCTTCTCGACTACGACGAGCTGGATCGCAAAGACGCTAGAGGAAATGTTGCATTGGCTCTGAAGATTGCGGGAGAGCAGATCGGTATTCCTCAGATTCTCGATGTTGAGGATTTGTGCAATGTGAAACCAGATGAGAGATCCGTTATGACATATGTTGCTTACTGGTTTCATGCATTTTCAGCTCTAGACAGGATTGAAACAGCTGGAAGGCGTATTGAGAAGTTTGTTGAGGTGAGCGGATCATCTATCAGCATGCAGCATGGGTTTGAGAGGAGAATGAAGGCCCTGTTGGAGAGTATTGCACTCACTCAAGCGCAATGGAAGAACTCCACTTTCAGTGGCAGTTACAAGGACGTTAAGAAGCAGTCGGAGGACTTTTTCCACTACAAAAAGACTACTAAACGGGAATGGATAACCGAAAAATCCGAACTTGCATCTCTTCTCGGCAACATTCGTACAAAGTTGGCGACCTATGAGCTACGGGAATACCGCCCACCACTTGGCTACAGGCTTCCCGATCTGGAAGAAGCATGGCGTCGGCTAATCAAGTCCGAAGCCGACAGGTCAAGGTGCATTAACAATAGCATGAGGGATATTAAAGATCAATTGCGTCGACAGTTTGCCGACATTGCAAACGAACTCTCCCTTTCCATCGATACAGTATCGTTACAAATCAGCGAGCTCGAGGGAGAACTGGAGAATCAATTAGAGGGAATTACCAGAATTAGTGATCAATTGCGGCCCCTGGATGGGCTCGCTGCTGAGCTCAAGAAGCTAGATGCTAAGTGCATTGAAGCAAGCGTTGAAGAAAATGACTACACAATTTATTCTTGCTCAGAGCTTGAATACGAACTCGGCCTAGCAAAACAATCAGTAGTTAAGAAGCTTGCATTTATTGAGAATCAATTGGTTGCTAGGAGCATGACAAACTTGACACCGATTCAATTGGAGGAGTTTGAGTCGGTGTTCAGATATTTCGACAAGGGCCAGAGAAACGGACTCGGAGAAAGTGAATTTGCTGGAGCTTTGGCGTCTTTGGGTCTAATATATGATGAAGATGAAATGAATGAGATGTTCCGGGCTGCTAGCCACGGTAAGTCACATGTTTCTTTTGAGCAGTTTATCAATTTCATGGTTGAAGTTACAGAAGATCAGCACACCGCCAGTCAGGTTTATCGATCGTTTGAAGATATTGCGAACGGCAAGAATTATGTGACTGAAATAGACTTGAAAAACTCACTTATTCCTGACCCTATTATCGACCAACTGAAAGAGACGATGCCATTGAATGATTCTAACGATGGCTATGATTATGCTGCCTATATGTCAAACTTGATGAACAATCGATGATTAGAACAACAGACATATGATTTCCCATAGATCAGCATATAAAGAGTCGCTAGCAAATATTTTATTTATATATTGTTATCTATCTAGGTCCAAGCTTAGCAAGAGCTCTTACACCTTCTTCTTCCCATTCAGCCTTGGTGATCCACATCGTCTCCTTGTCTTTCATAATGTTGGCAAGAACTGCACCACCGAGAAAGACCATATGCCGTCTTCGAGGAGGATCCTCAATTCTCACCTTGAATTTGCTAAGTCGCTCAGGGTTTCCGTTCAGGACACGAGTAAGCCAAAGCTGCTTCAACTCCTTCTCAAGTCGGCTTGGGAGACCGGGGTACATGCTAGAACCACCAGAAAGGACAATTGCCTTGTACAAAGAGGATCTTACGTCGACATCAGCTTCCTCAATAGTTTCAAACAAGTATTCGGCCATACCGGGTTGTTCCTTGTCCACCAAGTGAGGTTGGAATAGACACTCCGGTGCCTGAAACCGTTCGGGACCAATCTTAATAACCCGACCATCGGGAAGTTCATATTTTTCCATCAAGGTAGTGGTTTCCTCGGCGAGCTTATTGTCATAATCCAAATCGTAGGAAACGTAACAAAACTTCTCTTTAATCTGGCGGACGGTTTCAAAGTCCGCAGTTCTGTTGAACGCATAGCCTCGTCGAAGAAGAAGATTGATAAGGTTTCTAGTGACATGACGACCGGCAACATTGAGTCTTCGGATTAAATGGTTAAGGACAGTAGATTCATAAACGGGAACAATATGCGTTACACCATCACCGGAATCAACAACAACACCCGACTGGAGACCCTGAGCATAAAGAGCAAGAACGGCCTGGATAGCGACATAAACACCGCCAAAGTTGTACTTCTCAAACATGGTTCCGACCATTTCCTCTCGGTTTTTCAGAGGATTCAAAGGAGGCTCGGTGAGCAAAACCTTTTGTCCCGCAGGGTTTATCTTCATTCTCTCGTAGAAAGCGTAGTCCCAGAGATGACCCATATCTTCCCAGTTTTGTATTATACCATTTTCCATGGGATATGATATTTCCAATGCAGTTCTAACTTCGGATGCTTCATCACCGCACATTATATCTTTGATAATGGCGTCTCCGGCTTTTTCTTCGGCTCTCAGAATGGGCCGACCGACAATGGATGGGAATACATGGTCCGGGAAGTTAGTTCCACCCCGACCGATTTTGACGAAACCGGTACCTTGATCAAGTACTGTTGGTTAGCAGGTGTAGAATCGGGGGCCAGTTGGTGAGCGCTTCTTACCAATTGCTTGTTCCGACATGATGATGGATCGTAACACACTTAGGCTACTACTACAAATTTACAGGCGAATGACAAAAGTCAAAAACAGACTGTTGTTGATGAATTGATTGAGTCTCCTTCAAAACAACTTGTGCTGTTGATAGAGAGTAGGTAGGAAGGAAGTGAGGTGGTGAGAACTGAAGTAGAGGTGGCTTGGGAGGGCAGCGCGCGCAAGCTCCGCCCAAAGAACGGGGAAACTATCTTGATAACACAATTGGGATTGGTTCTATGTACAATATTTTCAGACCGATTTGGCCTTATTTTTTCTAGCTCTTCGGGGCTTTACATCTATCACAACATCCTCACTGCTTTCCGTGGGCTCATCGAGCACCACGGGCTTGGAATTGTAGCCGGGGCCTTGAACTTCTATACGGAGACGGCTTTTCCCACCTTGGGCCGCTAGGTTTCGAACAATTATCAGAAACACCGTAGCAATTCGAGTATTGGACGTCAGATCTACAAGTCCAAACGATCGGATTTCCATTTTTTCCTGGAACCCTCCAATTGAGCCCTTGAAGTCCTGCTGGATCGACTCTACTTCGGTGAATCTGTAACGATCGATGTTGGCAATGTCGATTCCCAATTGGGAAGCGAGGCCCTCCTCGTCCAACTCCAGAGCAGAAAGCACTCTTTGACGAGCGATATCAGGGATGCTCTGTTTCAATGCAGCTCCGGGGTTATCATCGGGCTCAAATGTGAGATGATAAGATCCCATGTTGCTCCACCGTTGGGTATACAGCTGGTTCCTGATTCTCCGGAGTTTTGCAGTCAACACATACATTCCCAGTAGTATTGGCGGAGCTGCAGCTATGATAATTGCCACGGGGATAAAGAAAATAAATGCAGCTGTTCCTGCGATCCAGCTAAATACTTTCATGGGCATTGGAACGTTTGGTAACAGCCCGCTACTGCTGGACTTCCGGTTGTACACCTCGAACGGACCTCCTCCGCCAAAGGACAGCGAACGAGTAACAGTAAGGATGCCTCCTAAAGTTCTGCTGTTACTTATGCTATGTTCTAAACACAATTCGTTATTAGCGCGAGTGATAAGGCTTGTTCCTACTCTGAGTCTTGATCTCGCCCCTACAGATGATCTAGCCCCCGTCGAATATGCAGCCCGGGAGAAAAACACCTCAAACATTCTGCCAACTTGAACAGGCTGCATCGCCAGGTGGCGACTGTGCCAGAAAGTGTGGAGCATGCTTATTTTCTCAGGTAGTGCAGATGGTGCAGAGAGAACTGAACTAACAGCAGAAAAGGTTGTGTGGAGCGGCTCAAGTTATGGACAAAACTAACTGCCTTACAAGAACGCTGTCGATTCCATTGGCTGGACCCGGTGAGTAACTGCTTGGCTGTGAAATTAGGTTTCAAGGTTTAATGGATCAGGACGGGCCATGACCCAAAATAATACTCAATTAGCTTTGTCTGCCCCTCCCGCGTGACGACGTGCCGCTTCTAGTTAGTTAGGTAGATGACTGGGTTGGTTGCGTCACTTGACAGAGCGTTGCTTCGATGCAAGGCTCATCGCCGATGGTTCGCTACATATTGCCACACGAGCGGGAACACAAACACAATTAAACATTTTGCATTGATTCGGTAGACCGAGCCAGCAATTCTTCGGCAATGGCCTTGCCTGCAGAAATATCTACAGCAGATGAACCGAACCACCAAAAGTCCCCCTCCCCCGCGAATACACTCCCCCCAGCCAAATGCCCCCAGCCGAAAGCCAAGAATGTTGGTTGGCAAATCATTAGATTGATTTCCCGATACCCCGACCGGTGGCGTGCGGCTAGGAGCTCTGATTATACTTGGTGTGAGTCAACGGGTTCATCACTCACGACTGACGACACGCTTTTTTTCTTTTTTCTCCTAGAGTATATAGCCAGGCGCATCTTCGGGGGGAGTGTGTGTACAATTTTTGCCATCATACTAATAGACCTTCTTGCTCCTCTTGTCTTTTGATCTGTACACCTGTGCCTGCATCCATCTTTGACATTGCTTTCAGATCACTCCGACCACTAACCAATAAACTCCCCGACAAATCTCCGTGCATTATTTTGATTTGAACCCCAAGACCATGGCATCTTCTTCTCACAAGGACCTCCAGAGCCAGCTTATAGACCTTCTGAACCAATTAGACTCGTCCGAGGCGAGACTCAAACGCCTTAAATTAAACGCTTCTCCGAACAGAGACCAGATCCAGCAGACCGAATGGGAGATACAGATTCTACGCGGCGCAATTGATCAGATCAAGACTCTGTTGGCCACTAATTCGGGATCTCGATCTTGATTCATCTATTGTCTCCTCCGTTAAGCCTCGGGGGGTCTTTCTTTACACAACTTACACAACTTTTGCAATTTTATTCTCATACTAGACTGCCCTGTATTTTTCTCATATCCATTCCTCTAGCACTTAAGCACATATGCGCAAGGACATCACACTCCTCTCATGATCATCATTGTCACGACTTTGTACACACTTTAAATATATTGAAATATTAATATTAATATTAATAATAATAAAGATTTATTATTTCTTGAATAATTGCAAACGGCTTCCATTTCTGTATGTTGCTATCTTGTCATGCACTGCTATATAGTCATATTCTTTTTACTACACCTCTTCTTCCTTCTCCTCTAGAATCTCCTCCCTGATCTCCTCAATCACCTCTTCTCCTTCGGTTTCCTTGACAAGAACAGATTCAGGAACAAGTCCAAGGCTAATCAGCTTAGCCTCAACTTCTTGTCTCCATTCTCTCCATTCAGTAAGAGCCTGCTTTCGTCGTAAGATGAGTTCCCGGCTGGCCTCGCTAGCCTCCATAGCATCTTCTTCTTCAAATCGTCGAGCATATGTCTTGAGGTTTTTGTTGACCTCCTTCTTCTTTTGCTTGGGCAAGATACTAGCAGGTCGATGTCTCCAGCTGAATGCCTTGAAGTTGTCCATGTTCTCTTCTCGAATAAGTTGACCATGGAAGTTCCACAGCTTGTACCCATTCTCGATAGGATGCTTCCACGATGATGACCAGGTGGCAACGTATCGACCAGAAGGATCCCACTCAATATCGGTCAAACCGAAATGCTCACACTGGCCAATTAGCTGCAAGTTGACATTCAGCTCCTTATCGTAGTTCTTCTTCTCTCCTTCGTATTCCACATCCCAGAATTCCATCTCGCACGAGTTTCCGGGTCGGACAGTGGCAGTAATAACAAATCTACCGGCGGGGGACCAATAGATGGAATTGCACGACTTGTTATCAAAACTCTTGGCCAGTTTCCAGTTTCCTTGGGATCCCTTGTTTTTCTCAAGAGCATAAAATGAAACAATATTCTTATTAGTAGGACGGGGGACAGAAGGGCCTTGATCCAAAACAGAAATAGCAACAAACCTGTCGGTCTTTGGCTCCCACTGGAAGTTGATGACGGTCTCCTTAAGCTCGATGACCTCGCAAGGAATATCCTTTTCGGTGAGCCGGAACAATTCCAAATTAGTATAGATGGACTTTTTGGACTTGGTATGTCGATCAACCTTGACACACAGATACTTTCCTTCATCTTGCCAATGGAGTCGGCAACCACTGACGTTGAACAGGTTTCTCGATCGGATGACTTTCTTAGTAGGCAAGGACATAATGCTTACACGGGCAGTCTGATTGGGCATTTCGGGGGTCCAATAGCATAGCAACTGCTCACCCTCCGCAGCATTGTCAAACTTAACAGGACCGGGAGCAAATGCGAATTCCATGATACCGGGAATTTTAATAGATTTTTTGTCAAGGAGACCCATAGAAGGAGCCTCGTAGACCTGGAGAGCTTCACCAGGGACCATTCTGGCAAAGAACTTGCTGTCAGCAGACCACTTGAAGGTGGGCCAAATGACTTTGTTGGGGTTTTCTCTATCAGGAGAAGCCAGCATGGGGAAAGTTCTCAAGGGGAGAACAGTGTTGACATCCCAGACGATGAGCTGGTTGCCTTCGTCTTGCTCCTTGAACGGGAATTTGCTTCGATTGGGGTCATTAAGAGGAGGCAGCTGAATAGGGGCCGGCGACCAAGTGACCAGATAGTTTTCATCAGGAGAGAAATCAATGAGGGAAGCCTGCATGTGAAGTAATCGGCCATATCGAGTCCATTTGGGACCTCCCCAAAGCTGGACACCCTGGGGGTGAATAGACACGAGATAAGTACCCTTGGGCGACCATCTAACGTACTTTTCGGTCCACTGCTCTCGGTCGACAATAGTTTCGGGGGATTCGGCCTTCTTATTCCAGAAAATGCCAACCGAATCGCCTCGGTGGAGAACCATTTGGTCTCTACCCTGTGGATCGGTCAACCAAGACCTCAGATGGTCCTTGGTCTGATATGGCTGGGTCTCAGGTTCCTTGTATTCGGAAGCCACATTTCCTTCAAAACCGAATCGCTCAATGTCGCCGATTTTGTTGACTGAAAGAGTATGCTTCTGATCGAGCTTCTTGTTGTTGAAGGTTCTGGCAGCTTCTGCGGCCTTTGCAGCATCCTCGTATTCCACAAAGGCAAAGCCCTTTGTCTTGCCATTTTCCACAGGCATATAAAAACCGTCTTTCTTGATGTCACCGACAGACGACAGCAGCTTGACCAGCACTTTGGTGAGCATGGGCACTTTGGATTCGGGGATCACAGGGCATCCATCCACGACAATGAAGGTTTCCAGCCCGTCATCAGGTTCGATCCTGTACTTAGCCTCCAGGTCGGAGAAGTCGATGGCTTCCTCATTGGGGACCTCGTTCTTGATAGGCTCAGGCATTGTTGGAGGTTGGACGTGAGTAGGTGGTGTTTGTGAAAAATTATCGTAAGCGAGTGCAGGACATTTGGGCACGGGGCAATTTGTGGCCTGGGACGAACCCCCCCACTACGCCTGGCTGGGTAGCAGATAGAAAATAAGGACTTTGCTAGTAAAAAGAGACTTTGCTAGCTAAAGAGAGGGAGAGGCAGAGATACGGCGGAAATAGGCGCACGGTACCGAACCAACCAAGCCGAACTATACCAGCAAGAAGAGAAGGAGAGGGCGAAAAGCGCGTTGAACAGAACAAATGTCCAATCAATATACGTAACTATACAAACTGTCTCCTATTCCCTCCAACAAACTCCACCTATTTATCCAATTGACATGTCCAAGCGTTATCTGACCCGGGTAGCGTTGTACTGCGCTACACCTTTTCATCTTTCAGGGGTGGTCTAAAAAATTAAAAATTTCGCTTTGGCTAACAAAAAGGGTGGGAGGCCCATTTGGGTTGGCTAATTGGAAAAAATCACCCTCCCCCCCAAGCATCGGCCGGCCGTGCCTTTGTAGATAAAGGAATGGCACTACTCGATTGATTGCATCAGTTGGAAGCGGGATCGATCGTCCACCGTGCATATAAATATAGCTACAGTTTAGTGTGAGATGCGCGCCACGGGTTTGCTGTGGAGTCTTGCAGCTCAAAGCTTATTCTTATTGTGTGTGTTCCTGCCAGTGCGCATATCGTGTAAAACAGATAAAATATTAAAGGGGGTCCCGGTTTGAAAATTCCTGGCAATTGGCCTGCCACCTCCCCAGAAAAGAAAGCAAAGTAATCTACAGTGTGCAAGCGTGTTCCTTCCATCTGCCTGCCTGCTTGATTTCTGTTTAGATCCCCTGTATTTTTTGCCTCGAGCCGAGCCGATTCTCGCGCTGATTAGGTTTCCCGCGTTGGTTCCTCCCTCCCCCGTTCCAGCCTTGTTGCGTGAAGAAAGCGTGACGACATTGGTGCGTGCCGACCAACCCACGCACTCCCCCCCCCATCTAAGCAACGACCGCACATCACTGGAGTTTTCCTGCTGATTCTGCATCTGCTTGCTTTCCCAACCCTTCCACTCCCTCTAGCAGCATATCCCATTACCCGTGTTGTATCTGCACTGCTGATAATAGTGAGACTTGGACGTTTCAGACTGCCGCTGCGTGTTTTATCCACTTTGGAACTCAACTGTCATAAGGGTCTGCAGCAGTGTTTTTTTTAGCCACGCTTTTCCCGGTCCAAGATTCTGCGACTCTCGTCTGATCTTCCTCCTACTTATTTCAAAGTGCCATGGAACACACAAGGGACCTGCTTGAGGATGACCCCTATGACCACGTCTCGTCGTCCCCGTCCATCAGTGAGGAGGAAATAGATTTCCAGTACGTGTATGCCCTCAAGACGTTCATTGCAACCGAACAGGGCCAGGCCAATGCGTACAAAGGAGATGCCATGATCCTTCTCAACGATGCAAACTCCTATTGGTGGCTGGTTCGCATGGTCAAGGACTCTTCGGTGGGGTTTCTGCCTGCTGAGCACATAGAAACCCCTTGGGAGCGCCTAGCACGCTTGAACAAGTATAGAAATGGCGAAACCACCACCACCGAATCCCAGCATGCATCAAAAGCGTTTGGAAGACTCTTCAAGTCTGCCAGTCAAAAGCGAAAAGACAAGGAAAAGGCCGCTTCTGTTGCCGCTGCTGCTTCCTCCTCCAACAAGACTGTCTGCTTCACCAACAGTCACATCTACATTTCTGCTTCCGAATGGGAGTATTCCGACGATGAAAAGGACAATCTCGATTTTGATGATCTGGACGACAAAATGGACGACGATTCGGACGATTCTGACATTGGCTCCGACCTTGAACCCCACGTTGATTCAGTGTTCGTCGGCCCCAACCAGCGATCTTCTATTATTAACAGTGATGAAGATGGCGATGACCTTGTTGATAGAACAAGCCCTAGGCCTCTTCTTATCAAGAAGACTAGGCAATCTCCCCCTGCTGTTGATGAACTGAAACAGGCTGCAGCCAGCGGATCCTCTTCTAGAGCAGAAGACCAACAAGACACTGAGAAGCAGCCCATACATGTAATTAATACCCCTGCTTCTACTGGTATTGTTCGGACTGTAGCTGCTAATACTACCAAAGCTACTGATACTGTCCGCCCACTGGCCGATACTGCTCAGCCCAAGCAGTCTAAAAATGGACCCTCAACACCTCCCAACCCTAAAAAGGGCGGACTATTTGCCAAAATAATAGGCAATAGAAATGTGTCTGTTGGCGGTGATGACTTGGCAACCGCTGTTCCTGCTAAAGAAGACCATAAAGAAAGGCCAATCAGCATGGCCAGCTCCCAGACAGCCGAATTGTCGAGTAGTGCGACTTCAGTAACCACCGAACAGAAAAAGCCCGAGGAAGGTCCTCCTACTACAAGGACGGTTGGATCGCGTCCAAATCTGGCTGGCCAGACGCCTGAGAAACAGACTAAGCGACGGTCATTCCTGAAGACCAAGTCTTCTATTGAGCAATTTGGGCGAAAAGACAACAAAAAGTCTACTACCCTAGGTGTACCTGAATCAATGCCTGAAAATAGTAGAAATCGAACGGTTTCAGTATCGTCAACCTCGTCAAACGGATCTGCTAGCTCCGGGTCGTCATCGTTTAGCAAAATCTTCAAGAGACGAAAGCACAAAGCTAGCAGCATTTTAGAGACAGGTGATTTGTCTTCCCCGGGATCATTATCTAGCCCCCTTGCATCTCCTACTGGCCATGCCAGTGAGAAGACTGGAATAAATAGTGAGGGACAAGATTATATGGTATCTGGCACCACTCAGCGAAGTACATCTTTACGGTCGGTCCAGAGTACAGAGGAGGCTTCTAGTACCAGTAATCAGACGGGGCTTAATGCGAAAGCTACATTTAACCGGCCTTTATCGAGTAATGTTACTGCTCCTCTTCAGCCGATGAGATACGGACCAGACAATCCGTTTGTGAGCAAGACTACTAGCCAAGGTGTGGAAAAGGGTACCCGAACGCCATTCCTGCAGATGCGATCCCGCCCTCTTCAATTAGGACCGAGACCTACTTCTACTCCTGCTGATCCTCGAGAACTTCTCCCCAGCCGAGCACGACCTCCTCACCCTGGAGCTTGGCCGTCGCATATGTCGTATCATGAAGATTCTACCCTTGATTTGCCAGACACGCCTAATTTGTATCAAAATGAGAGTGCACGAACTTCGATAATCAGTGAAAATACAGTCAGCGCTCACTCTATATCAGCCATTATGGACGGCAGCGAAGAAGAAGGAGACGATGACGATGATACACTTGAGGCAGTCAACGCCGAAGAAGAAAAGGTGCCCATTCAGGACACCAGCTCCTCAACATCGATTCTCTCTCACGGACTCCGTAAGAGTTCTGTAGAGTCCACAATCAGCAAGGATGGTTTTGGGGTTGAGAATGATTATGAAGTTTGGAAGAATGGCCAGAATAGCAGACAGGCTACTGAGAATATTGCGCTGGAGCGAGAACTGTCCAAGTCCTCTCAATCATATCAGGCAGAAACTGTGCGATCGCACTCAGCTCAGTCCGAAAGCACCACAGGCACTTCAGCTTCTCTGTCTTCGCCTCCTACTCTGGAGTACCATCATCGAATAGATGAAGCCGAACAGTCGCCCACTTCTGAGTTTTCCGAGACACTGCCTTCGTCCATGGAGACGTATCGTAATAATGCCGACCCAGTTATCAAAAGATACTGGAACGGTAGCAGTACATCGTCGATTGGATCTACTCACTATGCTAATATGGAAGCTCCTTCGATAATCACTGCCAATACCACTAATAGTGAGAGTAGTGTATCCACCGTCACATCGACAGACGCTGTCACGGTGATAGCTGACAAGATGGGAGAAGTCCGAATCAGCAACATTGCAGGCAGCTCATCCGAACAGATGGCTGATTTGCATCCAGATATCATACCTATGTACCGAGATACCACCAGAAAGCTGGGAGAGATGAGCAACCGGCTAGATGCACTGCTCAGCAGTTATGCCCGATAAGATGATTCATTGATACAAATGATACTTTTCTTAAGTATCTATAATTTTCACGACGTATTTTATATATTGAATTAATGCATTTTCCGTATCGAGATACCTTTTTTTCAGGCATGTTAGGTTGGACATGCAGGTCGTAGGACGAGACTCAGCCGCATTATTCGCTGATGAGCAAAACACCAGGTTTTTGCACTTTTTTTCACCCATACAAAGTTTGGTGCGGACAACACCGAAACGGCAGCAGGTCAAAAGAGTCCTAAAATCTTGAATCGGAGGCAATTTTAGAAATCTCGGAAGGTGTATTTCTTTCTACCAGCAGACAGACCGGTAGGATCGAGTTGAAATTGATCTGAACGACAACTGTCTGGGCCTCGATATGTCCTCGTGGAACCCTACAGAGGAGAATGTCCGGTTGCTGGTGACAGTTCTGGACCAGAGTTCATCTAGCAGTGCGGCATTGCGATCGCAGGCTAAGAGGGTATGTGAATCCCGGCAGTTTACTCGAGGAAAAGAGCGTTATCTCGTGGTGATGCTGGGCTGTTTGGTGTCTTGAGAGATCAACCTAGCGAGCCCACTGTCGCTTTTTTGCTTTGAGACAAGCACCACACGTGTGTTTCCTTTTACTAACTTCGTTTTCAGGCACTGGAAGAGGCTAAACAGCAACCAGACTTGGACAACTACCTGACATATCTTCTTGTTACGCCCACCACTGGCGCCTCGGCTGACGTTCGAGCTACCGCTGGCTTGTTGCTGAAGAATAACATTCGCCTGGGATACGATTCTTACCCACCCGAAGTTAAGTCTTATATAAAGCAGAATGTTCTGAATGGTTTGGTGGACCCGGTGGTTTTGATTCGAAACATCACAGGCAATGTGGTGACGACTCTGTTATCCAAAGCAGGAGTGACTGGCTGGCCTGAAGCCTTGGGCAATCTCATGTCCATGACCGATACTTCCAACATACAAACTCAAGAAGGTGCCATGAGTGCACTGGGAAAAATATGCGAGGATTCGGCCTCGGAATTGGATAGAGAATACAACGGTGAAAGGCCGCTGAGCTACATGATTCCCAAATTCCTATCCTTTACACGGTCACCCTCTACTAAAATTCGATCTCTGAGTATTTTCTGCCTTACTCAGTTTATTACTGTTCAGTCACAATCACTCTTGGCTCATGTGGATACGTTTCTCGATGCCTTGTTCAGCCTGGCTAGTGATTCCGATCCTGATACCCGACGAAATATCTGCACAGCTCTAGTGAGCCTCTTAGAAGTGCGGCCTGACAAGCTTCTTCCGCACATGGAAGGGGTTGTAAATTATTGTCTCCATTGTATCGGCGACGAAGACGAACAGGTTGCTTCGGAAGCGTGCGAATTTATCCTTGGCCTAGCTGAATCAAGCATTGACGAGAATCAAATCAAGCCATATCTGCCCAAAATACTGCCTGTAGTCTTGTCTACTATGGTGTACTCTGAGATGGATAGATTCTTGCTTGAAAGCTTGGCAGAAAACGACGAGAGTGTCGAAGACAAAACTGAAGACATCAGGCCGGCTTTTGCCAAAGCCAAAGATGCCCATCACGCAGATAAAAAGGAAAAGAAGAATGGGCCTCAAACCAATAATGAGGAACAACATCAAGCTGCAGAAGAGGATGATGAAGAAGAAGATGACGACGAGGATGATTATGATGCTGGCCTTGCCGAGTGGAATTTGAGAAAATGCTCGGCGGCTGCTATCGACGTTTTCGCTGTTAAGTTCCCTGATATTGTCCTTGATGTTCTCATGCCGTACCTGAAAGAGAATGTTGTTTCCCCAGAGTGGCATGTGCGAGAGGCTTCGATCCTTGCTTTCGGTGCTATTGCCGAAGGCTGTATCTCACATATTGACCCCCATCTTCCTTCACTAGTCCCCTTTTTGATTGATAGATTGCATGATGATCAGCCTCCTGTTAGGCAGATTGCATGCTGGACTCTGGGAAGATATAGTAGATGGATTGTGGAGACCAATGGTGACGGATCTAATCCTCAGCAGTACTTCCTTCCTTGCCTTGAGGGTCTTCTACGATGCTGTCTTGACAAAAATAAGAAGGTACAAGAAAGTGGTTGTAGTTCGGTTGCCAACTTTTGCGATACCGCCGGTGACCTGCTTATTCCATACCTAGGAGTTATTCTCCGACAATTGATAATGTGCTTTCAAAAGTATCAGGCCAAGAACCTGATTATTCTCTATGACGCTATTCAGACCTTAGTGGATCGAGTCCCAGACGCCATCTGTGAACCAGAATATGTTGAAATACTACTTCCCCCATTGATTGGAAAATGGCAACAGCTTAAGGATGATGATCGAGAGCTGTGGCCACTGTTGGAATGCCTTTCCAGCGTGACTGCTAGTCTCCGGGAGCAGTTTGCACCATACGCACCTGCAGTTTTTGAGAGATCAATCGGTATATTACGAGAAAATCTTGTTCTAGATCAGTGCTATCAGATGGATCCTACAGTAGACCCACCTGAGAAGGATTTCATAATTACGACCTTGGATTTATTGGATGGTCTAGTGATTGGTCTGAGGCAGCATGCATCAGAACTCATTAGCAGGTATAAACCCTCTTTAGTGGAAATGATGCTTGTGTGCTTCCAGGATGCAGTATACGAGGTTCGTCAATCGGCCTTCGCTCTGCTTGGAGACATGGCTATTCATACCTTTGATCGGTTGGAGCCGTACTTAGCAAATATCATGCAAGAGACTATATCTCAAATTGATAGCCGAGATCCTGGTGCTCAGGCCGTATGCAACAATGCCATCTGGTCAGTAGGTGAGATATCCCTGCAGGTGTCGCGAGAACAGCTTGAGCCATATGCCAATGAACTTCTGCAGCGACTGATCAACACTCTTCTCTCGCCCACTGCCGAGACGATTTTGGAGAATGCATCGATTGCTATTGGAAGACTTGGACAGAAGCTCGGCAATGTGATTGCACCCCACTTAGAAGTGTTTATTCTGGCATGGTGCCAGAAAATTAGAAATGTCGACGAGACAGATGAGAAGGACAGTGCATTTTTAGGTATATGCCATGTCATTGCGGCCAACCCTGCTGGTTTGACTAGCAACGGAGGCCAGGCATTGGCAGAATTCTTGCAACTATGCGCGATATACGAAGAGCCATCTCAGGAACTGGCCATGTCCATGGCCAAGGTGTTGGAAGGATACAAGACGTTCCTCGGGGACAATTGGCCTGCGCTGCTCGGAAAGCTACATCCTGACGTGGCACAGAGTCTTCAACAGAGGTACGGATTATAAGGAGAAGGAGAAAGGAGAAGAAGATACTTAGGGGCACCGAGCTCTAAAGTAATATTTTATGTAGATTTAGCATGTAGTTCTTTAATATTATCCAACCGATAGTAGCTTTGCTCTGTGCTTGGGCCTCGGGGTCACGTGCAGCCAATCACGGATGCCCAATTGCGTTCCAACAAGATTTTCTTGTTGCACACAACACACATTGGATTTACGCAGAAACATACACAATGTCTGGCGGTCATTCTGGTTACATGGGCTGGTGGGGTTCTTTTAGTGAGTATTAAATAGTATATTTTGCCCGATTTTTTTACGGTATTCTAACTGTGAATAGACACCCCCAAACAGCGATACATTGTTCGATACGGTATCTCTGCAGGTGCCGCGAAGCCTCTTCACGGAGCTTTGCACAATGCCGTTTTCAACTCCTTCCGACGAGTCAAGGCTCAGGCTCTTTATTTCATTCTGCCTATCGGCGTCTACTACTACGTGTGGACTTCATCCAATGAGTACAACGCTTGGCTTTACACCAAGGCCGGCCGAGAGACTCTCGAGCGATTGAACGCCGACTAAACGTGCATAGAGAAGAGAGCATATTACATAGGTAAAAGCTACATAAGAATACAGTGTGTTCGCATCAAATGGAGGGATATTTGAATTATCGGAGTTGAGATGATGGCGTATTTGCAGATTACAGGTTTATCCATTTCCCTGGATTTGAGGATGCTAGCAACTTCTGTCTTATATCGATTGTCAAGTTAGCAGTAATTATAACTAGATCAATTAAAAAACTCAAATATATTTGCCCTTGTGGTCCGAATTCGTTCTTGTATTGATGGCTCCCGTGTTTAACAAGTCATGCTCTAGCTTCACCATATGAAGGCTGGCTCCGGATTGGACACCAACATGCAGCAGCAGAAGCGAGCGATATCCATGCAAAGAAATCAGAGTAGGCAACAGTACCAGGTTGAAATAAGTGAAAATATATTAGTTGGGACTAATTAAATTTGAGTTGATTGAATATTTGAGTCTAACTGAAAAGATATATCAAAAGGTATTTGAATAGCTGGAAAGGTATATAAAAAGGCGTCTGAATAGAAAAAAAGGGGTATAACGAGACTATAAACAAAAGGTATCAAATGAAACTGGAATAAATATACGGTGGAGCAATACTACAGCGGATAAGGCTGATTCTTACTAGTACAAATAGTGAATAGCATGGGCCCCCATACCAGAGTCTTGCTTTGAGCCAAGACATAGCAGAATTACTATAAAATCATTACAAAAAACCAAACCAATTAAACTTTTGAGCATTACCAGTTACTCTTCTTCAACAATGTTTCCTCGCTCGGAAACGTAGATACCGTCCAAGAACTTTCGGATATCCTTGTTTCGGACTCGGCAGATCTGCTGAATATCAGCAGCAGTCTGGGAAACGTTTTCCAAAGAGTTACCAGACAGAATCAGTTCATCCTTCTGAGCAGAGGAGACCTCGACAGTGACACCCTCAAGGGCCTTGATGGTTCGGACCTGCTTCTCACCCAAAAAGTGTCGGATTTCGACAACCTTTCCGTCGTCCAAAAGGTTGACGTTGATGGGGAAATGGGCATAGACATATCTCATCTTGTACTTGTAGCCCTTGGTGACACCAGTGATAAGATTGGAAACAAGAGACTTGACAGTTCGCAAGGTAGCAACATGCTTTCTGTCACCGTGGAAGACAGAGATTTTAATCTGTCTGTCAGAAACCTTCTGGAACACAACGTCTACATGACGAAGGTTCTTGGTCAGAGTGCCTCGAGGACCGGTGACAGTGATCTGTCGAGCCTTAATCTGGACGTTGACTCCCTCGGGGACGTCAAGGGTCTGTTCGGTGTTGATGTACTTCATTTTTTAATCTTTCTTTTGGAACCGAGTATGCAAGTTGGAAGGAGAAAAAGTTTCAACATGGCTTTTCTTTGAGTGGGTTCGCAGTTGGTGGGTTCGGCGTAGCTCCCAGCACAGCTTAGTCAGTGATTACGTACTGAATCGTGCGTGGGCAGGCCCAAAATCAAACCCACCACGACTCGATGCTGGTAACAGCTCAAACACGCGATACCATGGAGGCGTTTGAACAAGCCATCAAGGCCTGGACGGAAATTGGGCTGTCCAGTCTGCAAAAGACACTGGATGATGAAGGTGTGAGAATCGTGGAGAATCAAGGGGGTTCTGCTGAAAGCAGGAAGGAACTTGCTACCAGGACAAAGCAGTTCAAGAAGCTGGAGGACACCGAGAAGCTCACCGAATTCAACCCTCTGCTGAAATTGTATCAGAAGGAAATTGATAATCTGACCAATCGAGGTAAATACGCTGAATCTTGTTTTATGAATGTCTACAAGCTGCTTGCTGAAGCTCCTGATCCCAAACCACTACTGGAAGCGTCAATTGACTCGGTTGCTTCAGCTGGCGAGGTGGCGAAGCTTTCTCAGGAAAATGCCAAGCTCAATGACACGTTGAGTCGATATGCAGATTACGAGACTGTCAAGGCGAAGCTGCTGAAGCTTGAGATGACATCTATTGAGTCTGCGCAGGCCAAAGTTGCCGCCAAAGAGACCGAGATGAATGCCATCATTGACGAGAAGGAAAGAACATGGAAGCTCAAAGAAGAAGAGCTCGTCAAGCAATTGAAGGAGGTGAGAGCTAAGCATGAAGCAGCTGAAGCTCAATTGTCCAGAGGCTCAGGAACGGCCGGATCCAATGGCGATTCTACTGCTGACGAGTCCAGTCGATTGGGAGAGCTCGAACTTGTAGCCAGTGATCTGGAGAGAGCAAATAGACATGTCATGCAGACGGAAAAGCGAAACTTGGAACTTAGAAAGCAGCTAGAGGAGGTGAAATCTGGTGCCAAAGAACGACAGCTCAAGGAGGAGTTGGAAGCTAGAATCGCAGATCTCGAAGGCGAAGTAGCTACAGCTTCTGCCAAGCTCGAAAACAGTAGGACCAAGCTTGGACAGACCAAAACTGATGCCTCCAAGAAGATCGAGTCTCTAGAGAGAGAAGTCCAACGAAAGGGACAGGAAATTGATGCCCTACGAGAGAAGTTATCCAAGAAGAACGACTATGATGAGTTGAAGAGAGAATTGGAAATGATTAGGTCGATTCAATTTTCAAATGGAGATGATGGAGATGATGAAGACGATGATGACAGTGACAGTCAGGACGGCGGGGAGAATGGAGAAAAGGCTGCAAACAAAGTGGATAAGCTTCTATACGCTAAGAACAAGAAGCTGAACAACGATCTAACAATGATGAGGGTTAAAAATGGAGAGCTCGGTGTTGAGTTAGAAAAGGCCAAGCATGAGATCAAAGAATTGGAGGCTGAACTGGAAAACATTCGAGAGTTGAATGGCAAACTGGAGGAAGATATCGGAGGAATGAGACATGGAGGCACTGGAGGGCTAGGAACAATGTCTATGATCTCTGGCTGGACTCCTGGGCCCAGCCACAGTGGACGAGTATCGCCGACGACATCTATTATTGGGGGCCGTGAACCTAAAGGAGGACTTGCAGGAATTGGGTCTCCCAGTGGGGCCGCCGATAACTCCATTCTTACAATTATAACCCAGCAAAGGAATAGATTCCGTGCTAGGAATAATGATCTCGAGCAAGAATTGAGAAAAAATTGGTCATTGGTCACTTCTTTGCGCAAGGAATTGGAGGCTGTGAAGAAAGATAACCTCGATTTGTATGAGAGGAGCAGGTACCTTACCACTTACAAGCGTAATAATCCTTTCTCAGCTAAGGTGAACGTGGAAGATCGCTACAAAAGTTTGTACGAAGAAAGTATTAGCCCTTTTGCTATTTTCAAAGGACGAGAATCTCAGCGAGCTCTGTCGCAATTAAATGTGCTAGATCGGATAGCATACCAATTCACTAAGGTGATACTTGCAAACAAGTTTAGCCGAAATCTCTTTATTGCATATTGCATTGGACTTCATCTGCTTGTATTTATTACTTTGACTTATGGAATGGGATCGGCAACGGCCCCACAGTTTGTGGAGGTATCAACTGCTGGAGGAAGGATATTAACGGATATGGATATCCCAGCAGCTGAGCCGATATAGCTACTATACAAGGTAGGTAGTAATTGAGGAGGATTCTTGCATGAATAAGATTGGAGATCTTTGCAAGTATTTTTTGGCATATAACAGCATGGGTCTATCTATCACAAAAACAAAGGTATACAGCGTCGACTAGATACACATAATCACATGTAAGCTAAGTATACATCCTTATAATCATAGAACAATACGGTGTACTCCTCCAGTTGAGCATAGGTAGCCGCTTTCAGCCTGTGGAGCCGACTGGCTGTGGTTACAGATGGTGGGAAAAGTGGAACTTTCAATAGCTTTCTAAATCGTCATATTATAGCTTACACTATATCCATTTTGTTTTTATGAGAGATTATGGCATTTCATATTACTTAGTGCTTGATAGCCTTGATAGCCTTTTGTCGGGAAGAAAGTCGGGCAACAGAGGTCTCGGGAGCCTTCTCAACCTCCTCACCGGTCTCAGTGAGAACAATCTCAATGTGGCATGGGCTAGACTGATAAGCGTTGACTCGACCGTGTGCTCGGTAAGTTCGTCGTCGGTGCTTGGGGGCCTGGTTAACCTGAGCATGGGAGATGATCAGCTTGTCAGTGTCGAGACCCTTGGCGTCAGCATTGGCCTGGGCGTTCTTCAAAAGCTCAGTGACGAACTTAACAGACTTAGCGGGCCATCGGGCCTTGGTGACACCGAACTCCTTACCCTGGGCGGTTCGACCGATGCTGCCGGCGTGTCGTCGGAAAGGAATAGCTCGCTTGTGTTCGGAGACATCCTCGAGGTACTGGAGGGCCTTGTTGAGCTCCCAGCCCTTGATGGCGGCGGCAGTAGCCTGAGTGTTCTTGTAAGACACTCGGAGGTAGGAACCTCGAGAAGATGCACTCTTAGCAGGGTTGACGGCGTTGGTTCCGTATCGTGCCATTTTCAGTCGATGATTGTGTTGTGAAAAAAGGTAAGAGGTGGTGGAGTTAGGAAAACACAAAAAGTGAGTGGGTTTGCTAGGACCGCCGCCCGTGAGTGGTGCTGAAAGTTACTCAGCAGTCACTGCAAAATACAGCGGTTTTGGCTGGGAGTTCAGCCGCATATGGTCGCCGCATGCGGCTCGCATGTGAGGCCGGAGATTATATGGAAGAAATGCACAGAAAAGGCTAATGAACGACGAATATAAAGATAAAAAACGGCAGATATGGTGAGGCTTACGATGGTATTGAACGATACGATCTTTTGAATGCACGTTTTCCGGGCATTGGTGCGGCTGATCCGTCCTTCTGGACTCTGGCACTGTAAAACGACGGCTGGCGGTGCTCTTTTTGATAAATTTTTATATTTTTTTTTCAGACATTTAGAAAATCTTCAGCCAAGTTTTTCTGCTCAAGCACAAACACTAGTTTCTCAGTGTATATCACCCCAACACTTGTAGTGACTTGTGACCTGCGTTACTTTGTACATTAGAACGCATTTTAATCTTCTGCTAATTTTCGGATAATTTCAGACATGGCATTTACACCCGGTGGACGAGGTGGTGCTCGAGGTGGTCGAGGAGGATTCAGTGGTGGACGAGGAGGATTCAGCGGTGGACGAGGAGGAAGCTTTGGAGGCCGAGGCGGTGCTGCCGGTGGACGAGGAGGCAGCCGAGGTGGATTTGGTGGCCGAGGAGGTGCCCCCGGTGGTCGAGGCCGTGGTGCTCCTAGAGGTGGACGAGGTGGTGCTCGAGGAGGAGCCCGAGGAGGAGCCAAGACGATTGTTGAACCCCACAGACATGCAGGTGTATTTATTGCCCGAGGCAAGGAAGATCTGCTTGTTACCAAGAATCTTACCCCCGGTGAATCTGTGTATGGCGAGAAGCGAATCTCTGTTGATGTTCCTGCTAAGGACGAAGACACTCCTGCTACTAAGATTGAATACCGAGTATGGAATCCTTTCCGATCCAAGTTGGCGGCTGGTATTCTGGGAGGTTTGGACGAGTTGTTCGTTGCACCTGGCAAGAAGGTGTTGTACCTTGGTGCTGCATCTGGTACATCCGTATCGCACGTTGCTGATGTTGTAGGCCCCGAAGGTATTGTGTATGCCGTTGAATTCTCACACCGATCCGGACGAGATTTGATTTCCATGGCCAAGAAGAGACCCAATGTCATTCCTATAATCGAAGATGCCCGACACCCTCAGAAGTACAGAATGCTAGTCGGCATGGTGGACATTGTGTTTGCCGATGTTGCCCAGCCTGATCAGGCCCGAATCATTGCTCTCAATTCGCATCTCTTTTTGAAGGACCAAGGTGGAGTCGTCATCTCCATCAAGGCCAACTGCATTGACTCCACTGTCGACGCTGAGACCGTGTTCGCTCGAGAAGTGCAGAAGCTGCGAGAAGAGCGAATCAAGCCTCTAGAACAGCTCACTCTTGAGCCTTATGAACGAGACCATTGTATTGTTGTTGGTAGATATCAGCGAAGCCAGTAGACCAGCAAAAGTTAATTGGCTCCCCCCAAAAATTATATTAATCGTGGGATGAGACGTATGGACGGTGATTCATGGATACCCATGGATATATATTAAGATGAATAAAAAATTGTTTTGTTATTTACTATTAAATAAGTTCTGTAAATTCAAGTCGGTTGGTCAGGTTTGACCTCTTTTTAAACACCTCCTGTTATCTTCCCAGTCGATCACACCAACATGATGAGCATGGCATTGAGGGCCACTTTTTTGGCGCTGCTGGCGCTCAGCGCCCACGCAGAGCTGTTCTCGTGCAAAGTATCGGTGAATGGAAAATCCTACGATTTAAGCAAACTGAAGGGGAACCATGAAATCGTGGTTGAGCGATCTACGCCACCTACTAGAACGTCGCTGTCGTGGTTCCTGAATCCCTGTGGCGAGCTAGAAAAGGGATACAGCGATCACGCCTGTGATAGCGGAACTCAAATCTGTGGCGTGGAGACGGTAACTTTGCCCACCTCGGATAAAGTGATCACCCAAATCATTCCGCTGGTTACTCGCTACGAATCTGGCGGATCTCCTGCTCAAATCAGTGCTATAGAAAACGGTATCAGTGTGGTGACTACCGGCTCAAAATGGGGAGACGTATCTAATCTGACTACCCGTATTGATTACGTGTGTCAGGATAGTCCTACAGATGCGTTTGCAATCCGGACTTGGGACGGACAGCAGCTGCACCTCGAGGTTAAGACCAAAACAGTGTGTTCTTCCAGCACCACTCCGGATGATCCTGGAAAAGACAAGGATAAGGAAAAGGAACCCGAGAAGAAGCCAGAGGAGCCCGAAGAAGATGAGAGTTCTTCTTGGGGCCTGTTCACCTGGATATTCATTCTCTTCGTTCTTATAGTCGCCGGCTATGTCATTGGCAGTGCTTGGATCAACTATAACCAGTATGGTCTAACAGGCGTTGAGCTGCTTCCCCATTCCGACAGTCTACGTGATCTGCCCTATTTAATTCGCGATTTTGCCAACAAGGTTGCAAACACTTTTGCCGGAGGAGCTTCTCGAGGCGGATACAGCGCGGTGTAGGACAATTAGTAGAGTCGAGTCAAAGTCCTCTGTAGAATATAGTTGAACCCTGCTAACCGGTTTTTTTTTTCGTTTCATGATTAGTTTAGTGTTCTTTTCCTACGTTCTATCTACATGCACTCATTAAGCCAGTCCTCCCTCCTGCATTTTCTTGGAGATCTCGGTGATGGTTTTGGTGAGATTTTCAAACGTTTGCTCAAGATATCGCAACTTCTTTGTCAGTGCGTCCAGGCTCTCTTTGGACGATTTCTTATCCTCCTCTAAAACCTTCTTGTAGTCCTTTACGTTCGTACTGATAAACATCTTTCCTACTCCCTGCCATACCTGTGCAGAGTCGTCCTTGACGGCATCAGCAAGCTGCTTTTCGGTAGCCTCGCTAAGCTTGACACTTCGCTGCTGAGCAGCTATCTGAGCTCGTACATTCTGCAAATCAGCTTGTGTTTGAATGTATTTATTCTCAATGTCGCGAATGACTTGAGGGTCCATGATGGTGGTTGATTTCCTTGATATGATGATGTTAATTAGGTGGGATCAACCTTCGTAGTTTTTCACATCTTAGACAATCAATGATCCGAACCATTTGGAGCCCCCAGCGCTTGCTGTCTCCGAGACTTCTGCGAAATGCCCGATTTCTCATGACCGAGAATAATACGGTTTCAGAAACAAACAAGGCCGAGAAGACTCTCACCAAGTTCTGGAAGCATGTAGGGGTAGAACCTTACCAAGGGAACTCCACATTAGGAGGCCTCCAAGCGATTAAAGACCATGGACATGTCGTAACACTTGACTCAAAGCCTATAAAGACTCCGTCTGGGTATCCTCTAGTAGTTCCTAGTCATAAATCTCCGGTGTTGGTGCATTTGATCGCCCAAGAATGGTCGGTGATGCCGTCTCTTAAGCTCAAACCACACGTTGTTCCATTAACTTCGCTTGCTGCACGGGCAGTAGATCTTCAGTACAGTGAAGAAGGTTTCAAAGAGAGAGAAGCAATCGTCGAACATCTTCTCCCTTATTTGGACACCGATACGTTGTTGGTTTTCTCTCCCGAGAAGGACTGCGACGGGACTCTTCGGAAAGCCCAGAATGAAGAGTATTACCCCGTAATTCAGCTGGCAGAAAAATTCTGGGGAGTCAAGCTCAGTGCTTTAGATACCGAAATCAGTCTATTTGGAAACAAGCAGTCGAAAGAAACTAAGCAAATTGTGGCTGACTGGATCAACTCCCTCGATACCTGGCAATTGAGCGCTTTAGAGCGAGCTACTACTGCTGCAAGATCATTGATGGGGGGAATGCTACTGGTTACCAAACAAAAAACACCAGAAGAAGTATCTTATCTCGTTAATCTAGAAACCACCCATCAGACTGCTTATTGGGGAGAAGTTGAAGACTCTCACGATGTTCAGCACGTTGACATCCGAAGACTGTTAGCATCCTCTTATCTACTGGCGTAGTTGCGTAGTAGTTGTATATATAAATATTATTAATGTACATTAAAATAACTAAGGATTATTAATTGCAAGGTACTAGATTATAAGTTAATTCGCAAGCACAAAGGCGCACCTACTCGTTCGTAAAAAGCTCATAGACATGAGCAGCTTCTTTTTCACCCTTGAACTGGAGCAACCATCGAGGAGGGTTGTCATCCAGAGACATGGAGACACCTACTCTTCCCACACGAGCAAAGCTTTTGGATCCCATGGATTGTTCAAAGAACATGGGCTCTCGAGATGTGAGAGGTCTGATGAGCACCGCCTTTTGGCTGGAGTTTTCAACCGAAAAGACGCTCAATCGGCCCAGTTCACCCTGAGTCCATTTACCCTGGATATCTACACCATGTAGCTTGCAACGGAGGTTATTGAGAAGAAGCAATTGAGGAGCACCAGATTGTTCCAATACTGAAGGGGCGCTGGAGTTGCGCGAGCCTCTGGAATTCATGCCAACACGGGACAGTTTTCCATCACTTGAGATAGATGCTGATGACGAGCAGGAGGAGTTGGACTCCGATGATGCGTCCTCTTCTTCATCTTCCTCAAAGATGGTAGAAAAGGTATTTAAAGAGCTCTGTCTAGAAATAGACCGACGAGGGTACACAATGTGCTTCTTATTAGGAGGCTCCAATGAAGACAAGCTTCCCAAGGAAGAATCGTTGGAGTTGAGGCTTGGAGGATTTGAATTTGCCTGTCTATGATAATAGAGCAAAGGCTGTTGTTTGACATCTACCCGAGACAATTGCAGTGCCTCATAGAACCGGTCAGCAGCATCAGGGGATCTGAAACGGAACATGGTGGCTCTAACACCCTGGGAGATTTGAACATCATGAGCAGTTGATTTTCTGATCTCCTGCTTAGGTAACAGATTGAGCTTCGCCCAGTTGGAGGCATAAATTATACCACCCTCACCAGAGACAGAAACTTGGATGGGAACCTCACCATCAGACAGAGGATTCCACGTCTGCTGATCCCATTTGGACAAGTAAGCCAGACCTCTAAAGAGAGTGACCACGGGGGCCTGTTCGTTGGATGATACCGAAGGCATTTCCCCGCTGAAAACGGAAGACGGAACGGACGAGATATCCGACGAGTGAGACCCGTTTCTAGACCGTCCGGTAGAGGAAGCTTCAGAGGTGGTGTCAGCAACAGACAGGTCCGCAGAAACCTTTGGCTTGTTCTGAAGAAGGTGTTTAGGAGAGGAAGAGACTGCGAGTACAGGAGTTATGTTCTCCTTGTTCTCGGAGGCAGAAGGTGGTGGTGGATCCAAGTATTCAAACTGGGGACCTAATTTTGGCTTTCGAGTAGGAAAGACCTTCTTAAGAGAACCGGTTACCCGACGAACAATACTGTTGTTGCTAGCCAAGTCTTTGTTCTTTATAGAACCGCGCCACGATAACAAGGGGGAGGAAGTTTGAGCTTTATTGGTGGTGGGGGACGAAGTACCCTGGGCAGGGATGATCTGATATGGTGTTGTGAGATGCTCCACCGATGAGGCGATGGAATTATCCGATTCAGAATTTTTCATGGGCGAGACAGAGGACGACAAAGAAGAAGGTTCTTCCTCTTCCTGCTGTACAGTGGCCCAATCCGGCTGCTGGAAACCAGACAGAATCGAGGGAGATTCGGGGTGGCCCGCTCGATGCTGATCGGATACCCGGTTCTGGAGCAGCTCCCTAGCCCTCTTCACCTCCTGGTGCTCCTGCTGTTTTGGGCCGTGTGCGGCAGCGCTCAGCAGCGGCTCAGCAGCATCATCGACAACCGAATCGGAAGAGTCGTCTTGCTTTAGAAGCACAGCAGACAAATTGGAATCTGCAGTGGCTGAAGTAGGCAGTGGAGGAGGTGCATTGCTGGGCCTTGGTGGGCGTGGGGCTGCTTGTTCCGCTGCTGTCGATGCAGGTAGTGGTGCATGGGAGACTGAGATTATTGATTGGTCCGGAGTGTCAGGTAGAGGCAGAAACTCTGGAGGGTTTGAGGGAGGGGCTGACGAAAGTCTATCGTTGAAATCGACGTCGTCGGTATCGTACATATACAATGAAGACACTGCGTTGAGCTTCAGTCTCAGACTGCCATCACCAAACCGGCCACGACCCACCGCTGCTGCTTCCTGCTGTCTATCCTCGTACTTCTCAGGGGTATCTTCTGGGGTAGCCAGGCCGTAGTTATTATATTCTGTGCCAATTTTAGAAGGTGTGCTGGTACCTAAAGCGGTAAGATCGACACCAGCCGCATCATGCACATCTTCAGGCTCATCTTCGAGGTCCAGGATATCCTTGAGCTGCTCGGAAAGCTCGAACGTCTCGTCGCCCAGTCGAAGAGAAAGACGCTTGAAACTGGACGATGACGAAAGACTGCTCAAGGTTTTTCGTGACGATGTGTTTCGCGGGAGCGGTCTTACCCGGGGGGTTGGGTTGCTAAAGGAGATACCCAAGCCATCGGAGCTGGCTAGACTCTGGGCACTGTTGTCTCGCACAATACGAGAACCCGATGAACTGTATTCCAGCAATTGACGAAGTTTCCATTCCCAGGAGCGCAGCTTCTCGTTATCGCTGCTCAACAGTCGGATGAATTTGTTGTCACATGACATGATCAGATTGTGCTTGATGGTCTTCTTTTTCTTAAGGGCTGATTCAGCAGTGAGCAGCGGCGAGGCTGATTGTTCAATCTGCAGGTCCCCCCGTCGAAACACCGGGAACATGAGAGCTCTACCGGGGTGCTCCAACGAGCAAATGGCAAGAGTATCATTGGCAAGGATGAGTAGCTCGACGATGATTTTCGAGGACCACTTTTTGGACGGCAAAAGCAGCTGGAAGTCAAATAACTCTCGCTGAACAACAGAACTAACGTCGAAAGAAGCACTCACGGGCTGGAATGTGTCGAACGATCGAACCTTGTTGAAGTAGAATCGCGTTGAGTCGACCTTTTCCATCTGGTCCTGTATGTTGTGTCTGGCCTGGGACGCGATTTCGCTCAGCGCCGAGCCTCCGATGGGCGATCCCATCGACGATTCGATCTTGCGGATCATCTTGCTAAGATAGGTGAGACGAGTGAACGGACGCTTCTTGAGATAGGCGTACCGTTCATTATCCTCGGGATCATATTTGAAAGCGTTGAGGTACTGTTGATAGGCCCGCTGTAATTGTTTTGGCCATACTCCGATATCTCTCATAGTAAGATCCTCCATGCGGATATGAGCAGCCTTGATAGCCTCGACAGCAGAGACGGTGGCAGAGTCAGGTTCGTAAAGAAGCATTTTATCCAGTTCACCCAGGTAGAACTCATCGGTAGATTTAATCTCTTCCAGAGCCGCCATTATAACAGCGGGTGTCGTCGCGGTTTGGTCTTTCATAGTCGGTTGCGGACTCTTCTGACTGTGAGCCTCACTTTCCGAGATGGCGAACTTGACTGTTTTGGACATGTGGGGCAGTGTATGGAGGAAAAGAAGGAATGCCTACAGACGTCCGGGCAGCCAGCGAAAGTAGATGAAAGATTCAAAGAATGGAAAAAAAAAATGAATGAATGAATGTATGAATGAATGTGAGGGTGAGGAAAAGCACGCTCGGATTGGATTTGTGATCCGTTTTGTTTGTCCGTGCCAAAATGCTCGACTGGAACGAAGGGGTAGCCTCGTTACGGTGGGACAGTGTACCCGAACGCCAACACGCGCAACAAAGAGAAAGGGCGCGACTTTCAGCACTTTTAGCTAGCAAGGCACTGGCACTAACAGTAGTAGGGTGGAATGGGGGAGGGCGGATCTTCCCATCTATTTGCTGGATTCGGGGCAAGATGGGCTAAGACCGCCAGACAAAGCACAGATCCTTACGATCTATCTAGATGGATTTTATTATATTATTCTATACGACACTACACGAACACCTAATCAGCCAAGCAACTAAATTAATTTAAAGTTGAGAGTTTCCCCTCTTCGCGCTTCCCGAAGCCGAAGCCCCTTCCTTCTGGAGATTGAATTTAGAGTGCTGTCGCGAAAAAAACCTGAGATCCCTTCATTCCTTGAATCACAAGCCGCACATAGAATTCCGCCCCACGGACTTCCGCCAGTCGAACAAGCGAACAGGCGGACCCACCGGGGCGTTGCGAGGTATGAAGGAGCAAATTAGTAGAGACAACTTGAGTTAGTTCGGCAGGTAGGCGGGCGGATTGGAAGTGGGATCAGAACGCGTTGTGTCTTGGCTGCAATGCTGTAGAGTTCGGAAATCGCTATGGATCTGAAAAAGTTCGCGTTTGCCAGAACACGTTAAGCAAAACGGGTTCCCATCTCCCAAAACCGATATTCACTGCTCGTCTCCTTCACAACATCAAAGCTATAGCCATAGCAGTTAGTAGTCTTAGACATCACATTTTCACACACCAACACCTACCCTACGTATACAAGCAAATACAAACACAAAAACAAATGGACGACATAGAAAAAGTCCATGACACACTGCAGTCATCACTCAGCAACCTGAAGCTGTCACGGGATAATGCATTGCAGCAGGAAATAGCCCAGGCCAAACAGCTCAACCAGGTGCTCGAAGCCGTCACCAAGTCGCTGGACCAATCGAGTTCCAACGTTGAGAATATGCAAAAGGCCACCCAAAATGCCAACGATTTGATTGACATTTGGGTCAAAATTCTATCCCAAACTGAGCATACCAACCAACTGCTGCAGAGCCCACAATGGCTAGGAGTAACCAGTGACGACCAGCTTGAGCAGGTTAGAGAACAGCAAAGACAGCAGATTGCCGAGCAGAGGCGTCTCGCCGAGGAAGAACGGCAAAAGCAGCTGGAAGCCAAGCGTTTGAAAGAATCCCAGAAAACCAATCCCAGATCAAGGGTTCAGCGACGCCCATATGGTGCTTCTTCATACGGAGCAAGAAAGCCGTGAACAGCATCAAAATGATACACCGTACACACTCACATCCCGCACTGCTCTGGCAATTCATTAGTTTGTTTGCGTGCTTTACTGCCTACTAATTTATTCACTTATTTATTTATTATCTTAATTATCTATTAGTCATGACTTACGAATATATTCTCTGAAACTATCTTGCACTGAAACTTTGGCCGCACTTAGCCAGTTGGGTTTAGTTCGGTTTGGGTCGGTTTCGTTTGGTGCTGCGATTTCCCCTCCACTCTTCCCGGTTGTCGTCCCAACTCTTTCAGCAACCGCAGTGATAATCCACCAACCTCCCATCACAGTTTCTTGAACAATCCTCTGCGACTTTCCTGTCAACGCCTGAGACTTTGTTTCATCTTGCTAGCTTTTGTAATTGAGGCCCCTATCTGATACTATCATGCGTGAAATTATCTCTATCCAGTGTGGCCAAGCAGGTATGTGAAGCGCTCGCTTTTTTACCCCTAGGGGTAAAAGTAGCACCATGTAAACAAACGCTAACTAACTTAACAGGGTATGAGATATAATAACTCCAACGAGCTCGCAGCGCCGTGAAAACTCCCGTAGTGGTTTATTTCGGTAGCCGGCTCATGTAATATTTGTTTTTCTTTTCGCTAACTTCCCCCGTTCAGTAACCAAGTTTCAACAGCGTTTTGGAACACTATTCTCGCCGAGCATGGCCTCGACAACGAGGGCCACTTGGTGGAAGAGGACGACCTTTCCTCCGCGAGAATCGACGTCTTCTTCAATGAGGCTTCTAACAAGAAATATGTGCCCCGAGCAGTCGCTGTAGATTTGGAACCTGCTACTTTGGACACTATTCGATCTGGTCCTCTTGGGGACATTTTCAGACCTGATAACCTGATTGCTGGTGAATCTGGTGCCGGAAATTCCTGGGCCAAGGGTTTCTATACCGAGGGAGCTGAATTGATGGAGCCTATCATGGACGCAATTAGAAGAGAAGCTGAACAGACCGATTCCTTGCAAGGTTTTCAGCTCGCTCACTCCCTGGGCGGTGGTACTGGTTCTGGTCTCGGTACTCTCCTTTTGACCAAAATCAAGGAAGAATATGCCGATAGAATGCTTTCTACCTACTCTGTTCTTCCTTCTCCCAAAGTCTCTGATACCGTTACCGAGCCTTACAATGCTGTCCTGTCCTTCCACCAGTTGGTTGAGAACTCCGATGCTACCTTTTGCCTCGATAACGAAGCTCTTTACGATATTTGCGCAAAGACCTTGAAGATTGCTACCCCTACCCACCACGAACTCAACCAGCTCATTGCTTTAGTCATGTCTGGTGTTACTACTGGTCTTCGATACCCCGGTCAGCTCAACGGTGATCTGCGAAAACTCGCAGTTAACCTTGTGCCTTTCCCCAGACTCCACTTCTTCACCGTCGGTTTTGCGCCTTTGTTTTCTCAAGGATCCAGAGCTTTCCACAATCTGACTGTGCCCGAGCTTACCCAGCAAATGTTCAACCCACAAAATGTTATGGCAGCTTGCAATCCTTACAACGGACGATACCTTACTATTTCCACCATCTTTAGAGGAAAAGTTCCCATGAAGGAGGTTGAGGACAGTATCCGACAGCAGCGAATTAAGAATGCTCAGTACTTTGTCGAATGGATTCCTAACAATGTTCAGACATCTGTCTGCAATCAGCCCCCCAAGGGTCTCAACACTTCGGCTACCTTTATCGCCAACACTACATCTGTTCAAGAACTTTTTACTAGAACCTCCAACCAGTTCAATGCCATGTTCAGAAGACGTGCGTTTTTGCAGTGGTACACTAGTGAAGGTATGGAAGAAGTTGAGTTCACCGAAGCTGCTTCCAATCTTGATGACTTGATCCAAGAATACCAGCAGTATCAGGAAGCCGGAATTGACGACGAGATCGTCGATGAGGAGGACTACTACGGGGAAGAGGAACCTGCCGCTGGCCAGGAAGGTTTCTACGAATAATTGTATTTCCCTTGACGCCTTCTGTGATTCAATGCTCTCTAATGTTTTTAGGGCCAAGTTTTTGATATTTTGATATATATGGTATGGTACATAGATACCTCTTAATGGAGACGTGTGTAACTGTAGTATAGTATTACTTAATGTACGCCGATAAGACAATTTGTATAGCTTCAACAGGGATTGTAGTAATTTCGTATATATATATCTTCTCTATGTATTTAGGCCTTGACAATTCTACAGATGAGATCATTGCCATCGACAGAGTCACCTTCCTTGACCAACAAAGTGGCAATCTTACCGGAAACAGGAGCTGAAATAACCATCTCCATTTTCATGGCAGAAAGAACAACAAGGGGATCACCCTTCTTGACTTCAGTGCCATCCTTGATTCGCACTTCGACAACAGCACCAGCCATAGGAGCTCCAACTTCTCCCGGGTTGTGAGCATCTGCTTTCTCTCGAGAAACTGTTTCGACAGCAGCAAGCCTGTCTTCAATGGTAACGTTACGCATCTCACCGTTCAGTTCAAAGTATACTTCTCGAGTACCAGTCTGCAATGAAAGTTCTCCAACAGCCAAGCACTTGAGAACAAGAATCTTACCTTGCTCAAGATCAATGGTAAACTCCTTTCCAATTTCAGCAGGACATAAGAAACAGGTGGTAGGGATAACTGACAGATCACCAAACTTATCGGTAATCTTTCGGAAGTCCTCAAAGACCTTGGGATACATATTGTAAGAAGCAACATCACACTCAGTGATATTACCAAACTTCTTCTCAAGATCCGCCTTGATCTTCTTCAGGTCTAGGGGAGGCAACATCTTGCCAGGCCGTTCACTGAAAGGCTCTCGCTTACCTTTCAAAACATTTGATCTCAATGGCTCAGGAAAGCCACCATAGGGGAAACCCATCATACCCTGGAAGAAATCCAAGATAGAGGCGGGGAAATCAAGTTCTGAAGCTCGGGCCTTAACGTCCTCGGCGGAAAGCTTGTTGGAAACCATGAATTGAGCCAAATCACCGACAACCTTAGAAGTGGGGGTAACTTTGACAATATCGCCCAGGAGCTCATTAGCTTCCTCATATGCTTTCTTGGTCTCCGCCCACTGGGTGCCCAGGCCAACCTGCTGGGCCTGGAAGATCAAGTTAGTCAACTGGCCACCAGGAATCTCGTGGTCGTAGACTTCAGGATCAGGACCCTTCAAGTCAGCCTCAAAGCAAGAATACAACAACCGCATTTGGGCCCAGTAAGCATCAACAGCTTTGAGGTAGTCTTTATTCAAACCGGTGTCAATGGAGCCCTCCAAGGAAGCAAGGATAGCAGAGATTGAAGGTTGAGAGGTCATACCAGACATGGAATTGGAAGCACCATCAACAGCATCAGCACCAGCAAGTGCGCATTCAACCATCGACGCAACACCGGTTCCAGCAGAGTCGTGAGTATGAACGTGAATGGGCAAGTCAGGGAACTCCTTTCGAATGGAGCCAATCAAAATCTTAGCTGCCTTGGGCTTCAAAGTGCCAGCCATATCCTTGATACCCAGAATGTGGGTTCCCATCTTAACAATTTCTCGGACTGTATTCAAATAGTACTCCAAATTGTACTTCTTGTGGGGGTTCAACATGTCGCCAGAGTAGCATACAGTTGCCTCAACAACACCGCCAGCCTTCTTGACAGCGTCCACTCCGACCTTCAACTGTTCGAGATCATTAAGAGCGTCGAAAACTCGGAAGATATCCACACCATTCTTAAAAGCCTGCTCACAGAAGTGGTCAATGGCGTTATCGGGTAGAGACGAATAAGCAACACCGTTAGCACCTCGCAGAAGCATCTGGAAAGGAATATTGGGGACTGCAGCTCGAAGTTTTCTCAAACGATCCCAAGGGTCCTCGTGCAAAAATCGCATGGCGACGTCGAAAGTAGCACCACCCCAGCACTCAAGGGAGAATGCATTTGCAAGAGCATAGGAGGTAGTAGGAGCAATGGCCAGCAGATCGTATGTTCGAACACGAGTAGCAAGCAAAGATTGGTGAGCATCTCTCCAAGTAGTATCCATGATCAGAGTACCGTCGTAATTTCGAATAGCCTTGGCAAAAGCCTCGGGGCCCTCCTTAACCAAGATATTTCTCCAGCCAGTGGTGCAAGGGGTTCTAACATCAATATGTTCACCAGTTGCAGCGTCCGTGAGCTTGGGAATAACCGGCTGGGTGTGAAGCTTAGGCAAACCAAGCTGACCAGCAATCTGAGGACCATTCACAGCCATATCACCTAAATAAGCCAATATCTTCTGAGCTCTGTTCAAAGAGTGAACAAGTTCGAATAACGTAGGAGTATCATCGATGAATGTAGTCCAGCAGTTACCTTTGATGAAGGTATTATGGGTGAGAAGAGTGAGCAAGAAGGGGATATTGGTCTTAACACCTCGGATTCTGAATTCAATCAGAGCTCGCAACATCTTTCTTCGTGCGACTTCAAAGTTAGAACCCAAGCAGGAGCACTTAACCAACATAGAATCGTAGTAAGGAGAAATGATAGCACCAGAGAAACCGTTACCACCATCCAATCTCACACCATTACCACCAGAAGATCGGTAAACTTCAATTCGACCTGTGTCAGGCTGGAAGCCCTTAGCAGGATCTTCAGTTGTAATTCGGCACTGGATAGCAGCGCCTCTGAAGGTAATTCGGTCTTGAGTGAGACCAAGATCGGCCAGAGTAGCACCAGCAGCAATCTGGATCTGAGCAGCAACAATATCGATACCAGTAATTTCCTCGGTAATGGTGTGCTCTACCTGGATACGGGGATTGATTTCAATGAAATAGTGTCGGTTCTGGTTATCAACCAAGAACTCAGCAGTACCGGCATTTCTGTACTTGGCAGTCTCAGCCAGTCTAACAGCATCAGCCAGAATGGCATCTCGAGTGGTCTGATCTAGATTGATAGCAGGAGCAATTTCCACCACTTTCTGGTGACGTCTTTGAACTGAGCAATCTCGTTCAAAAAGGTGGACGACGTTACCCTCGCCGTCAGCCAATAGCTGAACTTCAATGTGCTTGGGTTTGTCCAAGAATCGCTCAATGAAAACTGTACCATTGCCAAAAGCACTCTTGGCTTCGGAAACAGCTCTATTGAAGGCATCCTGTATGTCCTCGCCTTCTCTCACCACTCTCATACCACGTCCTCCACCGCCGAAAGCAGCTTTGATGATAACGGGGTACCCGTATTCCTCAACAAACTTCTCGGCCTGAGATACATTCTCAATTGGACCAGGGGTACCGGGAACAGTGGGTACTCCACATTTCGCGGCTAAAACTCGGGCAGAAACTTTGTCACCTACAGAGTCGATAACCTCCGCTGGGGGGCCGACCCAGGCAATTCCGGCTTCCTCGACCTTCTTGGCAAACTCCGAATTCTCGGACAAGAAGCCGTAACCGGGATGGATCATGTTCACGCCATGGGTCTTAGCGATTTTAATGATCTCATCGATTTGCAAATAGGCTTGAACGGGGGTGAATTCACCTCGATCGCCGATAACATAAGCTTCATCGGCCTCTAGTGGGGGAGTGTTAGCTCAGATAAAGACCCGGAACGTCTCCGGCAGAAACACGGAGATATCTAGTAAAAACAAGGTAAAAAACACTTACTCAATCTGTGCATGGACAGAATGTCTTCATGGGCGTAAATAGCTACAGTCTGCATCGACAACTCATGAGCAGTTCTGAAGATCTAACAGGTTAGTATTGTAGAATCATGTGCAAATATGGGGCCGGACGGCGGCACCAGCACGGGTACCACCAAGATGGCACCCCACAAACGAGAGCTTAAAAAAAACGGCAAAAATCAGGCAATTCCAGACAATTGCCATGCAAATGAGAGGAGCGCCTCGGGAGCTTGCAATACGAGGTTTTGGGGCCAATCGCAGAGCTCGCCAAGGGTGACAACATCTCGCACCGAGCATCGCTGAAGGGGGGAAAGTGGGGTGGGGGGATCAAATCACCACCAAAGGTCTACAAAATACATACTCGAATGGCTGTAGGTTAGCATGGCACGGTCATCAGACTATATAACATCACAATACATACGGATTTCACCTCTGTTGGCCACTATCAATGGAGCCCAATGCGTGCATTTCGCACACATTGAACCGCGGGGTTAGCACAAGCTTATTGACATAAAGAGCATCGAGCTCGTAAAAACGTACCAAGAATCTTGTTCATAGATCCCAGGATCACAGACTCCTTTCGGATGTTCTTCAGAGAAGCATTGGGATACAAAGATTCCTCAGCCATCGCTAATTGGGTTGCTAAGTTCTAAGGAAAAGATGTGTTAGAAGGTAAAGTTTCTAGATAAGTGATGGGAGGTAATTGATGACTGCATCCAACAAGAAGCAACACAGATTTTTTTCCCAGCTCAACCTTTTTGGGTGCGGCGGGATAAGAATCAAGCCAATAGGAGAGCAATCCACTGCAGCTTACCACCCCCCGACTGTGGAAATATCTGCCAAGACCTCGTCGAGGGCATCTGGCAGGTCGATGTGATGCGTTTTAGCCCTGGTGTTTGTCTATCGCCGCTTTTCTTGCTGCCGTCACGGTGGCTTTGGCATTCAAGTTTCTTTTTCATATTTTTTTGCGGAGACGAAGATATCGAAAATCCTGCAGTGTTGCTGTTTCTAGCTGCTGACTAAGTGAGCGTCTGGTCTGACTAACCGGTCCCCGCCGCTGCGAAATTTGTTTGTTCAAACCCCACCATGCAGGCCCACGGCGTAAGCAGTCGGCCGAGCACTGACGATGGCGTGTTCCGGGTTTCTGACATGCGGGAATCGCTCGAGGACATATTGGGATCGTCGGGCTCGCATCAGCTGCTGGAGCCCGAGGACGTTGAAATGGAAGACGTAGCTGACCCCCACGGCCCCCCTGTATCTGGGCCCGCTGAGCCTGTCCGGAGTGATCTCTCTGCTCCAGCACCTTCACGGGAGCCGGGACCGCCTGAAAAGATCAATCAACTGACTATTCGTCGGCAGGAGCCCATGGCTTCGGCCAAACGTTCCGCTATTTCCAATATAGGTGCCGCTCCAGTGTCGCTGGAGCCCTCCTCGGCTGTCCATCAAAGACCCCCACATGTATCGCACATAAACTATGCTTTGCTCGTACAGTGGTATGTGCAATTGGCATTCAGTACATTGGTCTGGGGCGTTGCTGGATACGTGGTATATTTGATTGCCCGTGCATTTATGAGCGATGTTGAGGGCAAGAGGCAGTACCATCAGGCCAATATGGCCATCGAGATCGGTTCCTGTCTCAAAAACTATATTACCAACAAGTGCATGCCAGATACGAGAGCCCCTGCTCTGGAGCAGGACTGCATCAAGTGGGAAAAGTGCCTTAATATTGATCCCGATACTCACGTTAGTACTCTAAAAATCTGTGCCGAAACCATATTGGACATCATCTCCGTCTTTTTGCTCCCCCTCAAAGATCTGTCTTATTTTTCCTATATTGGCATCTTTTCATCTTTATTTCTTGCATTGGCACTTCTATCAAGACGCTAGATAGCCAGGTAAACCTATGGTTGTATCTAGCACTTGTGGCTGCACCTAGAACCTTATGGAAAACTACGGATAGAAACCCCTTTGCGGCCCAAAATACCATCCCTCCTCTTTTGGAGCCGTCAGCCTTGGCTCCTGACTTAATTGTCTCATTACGACGCTATTTCCCCACCATTCGAGCAAGGTACCGCGATACTGTAGTGCAAAAAACATGACTATGGCTGATATAGCAACTCCACTGTCCAATCCGCACGAAAGTACGTAGTTGTACCTCTCCCATATTCTTTTGAATCTTTGCCGGACGATCCTATGCGATAACATGGATATCCAGAGTCCCCCTGTGTAAAATGCAATGCTGTATGGAGCATAAGTGAGCATGCCTGACAGAATCACCAACGGGTTGCACGTCCTTGCAATAACGGATCTTGGACGCCATTTCTTCAAAAGATAGAATGGGACTGGGATAAATGCACCAATGAGAAAACAATAGGGCAGAATTGGATACAATCCTTTTGATCCAAATATTCTTCTTGGTCCAATGACACCCCAAAACAAACTAGCACTGAAATAAGTGGTTTCATTCGGACATGTGAATTTCTGTGGCTGGCCTGGGGTGCAGATACCGGGGAAATGGTCAATCTGCCAGTTGGCAATCAATATGGTTATAACGGTGCACAAAACAGTGGCCAGTATTTGAGCTCTAAATGTCGCTCGAGGTGGAACCTTGGCATAGTGGCCCAGCTTCATATCTGCACACATATGAAGAGCCTGAGCATTAGTATTATATCCAAAAGCCTTCATAATCATCATGGCAGTGCCGTTTCCAGGTAGTGCAAATCCCGCAATAAGCTCTGTGAGAACATTGACACCTATCGTGGTATTGGTGACAGCTTCCATGAGTCCTATTGGAACTAGAAAGGTGATTCCTATTAATACAGCCACGAATATTGTCCAGACTGGAGTTTCAGTAGGATACCATTTCACACATACTACACCCAGTGTTAGTGCTATTCCTAGTATACAAAAGTACCACCAAGGGGGAGTGCCCGGATACTTTGCCATCATCAGACAGTGCGGATCCCGCTCCAAGCTGATATCTTCAAAGGGGGATGCAACTCTTCTCTTCATGCTGTTCGCAATCTGGTACAGCCCTAGTTTTATTGCCTTTCTGTGGTAGAGAAGGCTATAGACGATGGTAGCGGGATAGTAGGCAAAAAATGCCCCATAAACAACTAATGCTGCAGCAGAATAGAATGGAGGCGAATATTTCTGATATTTCTTCTCATCAAATTTTTGATCTGTTAAAATGTTTCCAACTTTATAAAGACTGCCTGTATTAGTGAAAAGACGGTTAGAATTGATTGGCAGGTATGCAGTATTCATATAGTTCGTCCAATAAAGAATAGGGATAATGATCATCCCCGATAGCGCACATCCGATCATAGTATTCACATATGAAAAAAATGGGGTCACTAAGCAGGAATTGGCGTTCAAAATATTCCAGTCTAGAGTAGGCAATGGATTGACTCCGAGCCCGTACATGTCAGTCACTGCTGCCAGGTTGAAGTTTCCGGGACTGATCCATGTCAGCCAAGAGAAATTTGAAAGGCCTTCAAATAAATAATTAGGAAACCAAAAGTAGGCAAATGATGCCAAGCAGACGATGAGAAAAAATCTGAAATTTGTTGGTTCCTTCTTCTTGAGACCTTTTCTCTGCTCTGGCAAAAGCAATGTCCGATTCAATGCCAGAGATGGTAGAGTCCCTGGCCAAATACAGTATGCAGGACTAACCAAAATACTTGTGACGAGACCGGCTGCTCCAAAACCCACCAGCTGGGTTGATAGTAGAAGCATGAACTGGTATCCATAGGCTGCAGCCCATTTATTGTTATAGAATAATGGCAGTCGCTGCACAAATATCTGGGAGTTTGCATAGGGCAATCCTAGAGATATATTAAACATGATTGTAACCAGCATTTGTTCTTTCTGGGTCCATGGTCCGGGATTGAACTTATACTTTTTGATGTGAATGTCCGGCATGGTTCTTTCCCAGAACTTCCCACAAGGATACACCAAGAGCTGCAGTAATGGAGCAGAGATAAATATAGAAGGTTGTCTGGTAGTGAAAAATTGATTAAAAAATGTTCCTATTGCAACCCACATACACCCTATCAAGTACATTCTCAGAGTTTCGGCATGAATCTCTGTATCATCGGTAGGATCTGTGACTGATCTCACCTCAGGATACGGTGAGTGATTCTCAATAAGGACAGCTTCAATTTTTATTTCTTCGTGCTTCAGGGCTCTCTGAATTTGCTCTTGTCGAGAAATTTCTGAAATCACGACGGATGATCCTACCTTATTGTCACTGCCATCGGCAGTATACGTCTCTTTTACGGCAGGATAATTGTCAGCCTCATTCTCACGCTTGAGATAAATCAAAAGGTCCCTAGTACTGTCTGGAAAGTTTGGATCACTCTGATGATTTTCGCACGCATTCACTAGAATAGACTCGGCCTCTTCCAGGGAAGTTCTCCGAATTTTTTCTATGAAAACACTATTTGGGCGAATACCTTTTTCATTCAAAAGATCAGATAGCCCAGTAACGACACTCATGATCCTTTTCTTTTAAAACATTTTGGTGGTGGCTTCCTATATACATTCTTGAGTGGTGTCTCAACTGCATGAACATTATTCATTCATGTTTCCTAATACGATATATACAAGGCTAGATTTTATTTACAAGATACACATATGCGCCAGTGCCACTAAAATGATCTAGGAAGCTGCCCTCTCTGATAATTGGGCCTGATTGTGGTATGTAATGGTCTGACAACAGGCATTCTTTCAATTACCATATTCCAATTGACACAGTCAAATGCATTTTCCAAGTACCTTCGCTTGCCAGCAAATCCGTAGTCATGCAAGTAAACATGCTGCCAGGCATTAATATTGAGAAGAGGTACCAATGGGGATTTGACTTCAGACGGCAACAGAAACTTCTTATCGAAAGGAGTTCCAGCATTGTAGGTGTTGACGACGTAGAGAGCTGGTTCCTTAGTATCCTGCACCAACCATACTTGGCCAGCACCGAATATGGCATCTGCCTTGTTGACCAGCAGCTCTCTGAAAGAAACGAATGATTCGAATGACGATTTGATGAGGTTTTCAAACGTCGTTGAAGGGCTATCTTCAGTGAAAGAAGGAGATCCATTGGACCGAGAAAAAGAAGCACCTGCACTAGTTCCACTGGCAGGGACGTCTGTATTTCGAACAGTCTTGGAAATATCCACAAACCGAAGCTCTTCAAAAGTAGGCTCCGATACCTTTGCAGACTGTGCGTTGACACTTTCCTTGAGAGATCTGAAGAAAAACTCATTATTGTATACCTGAGCGGCCACTTGGTACAGCATTCGAACAGCGGGCTGCGAAAGATCCTCCTTATTACTGCTTGAAAGCTCCTCGATGATCTGAAAAGCTGAATAGTCCTCAAAGGCTGTCTTGTTGGTCAGGTGGTTGAGCTTGTCCACCAGGTGCTGCTGGTACTGGAACCAGGCAACCTCCAACCCCCGTGGACTCAACAAGCCCGGAATGCCAGTTTCACGATTTAAATGATGCATTTCGGGAACCGTATGCAGTCCTCGGCGAAGCCAAGTTCGCGCTACGGATCGTGCAGAGAACATTTGTTTGTGGTCGTTGTCGTTATGCTGGGAAATTTTTCACCCTCACAACGAACTCTTCAGTGGGTAAATGATGGCTACTAGAGATACCCCAGATCAGATTCATCAATAAATCACTACCATTTCATTCAACAAAAACATACGACACTTATATGAACAATAATAAAGAAATAAAAGACTATCTATCCTATTTATTTAATTCTTAGGTCGTCCTACCTTGAGACTCTTCACACGTCTCAGCAGACCATTGCTCGAGCTACCAGAACCATTTCGCGTTCCCTCGGTGTTAGGATTCACGGTCACTACTCGTGGAGTAGCATCCGACTTATCAAGATTAGGAGAGCCGGGCTCCGGATTAGACGATGATCGAGAAATAGGCTCGTAGTTGGCGGGCACTTCAAGTCGGACTCGAGGAGCGCTATTGCCTGCATTGCTGTTTCCTCTTAATCTCTGAGCAAGGGACTTCTTTCGTCCCAGTCCTTGAGCACCTTGCTGGTGCTGATCAGAGTCCTTTATAGCAGCCTGTGAAGCAGGAGCACCATCCAAAAAGGTAGACGATCCTAAGCCCATAGTGGTATCGCCATGAACAGGCTGAGCCTTCAATGAGGTGTCGAAAGCAGTCTCCCTGTTTTCTCGTGGAGCTCCCCAGTTGTAATCTAGATATGCTTCTCCAGTGTCTCTACCCATGATTCGCTGTTCAGTAGCACTGTTTGAACCACCACCAGCCATGCTATTATTAGGACCATTGGCTGAATAGGCAGCCACCGGCGCGGCCTTGGAGTTCTTGTTTCGATGAGGAGTACATGCATCGAAAGGGCCATCGTGATGGAATCGGCCAGGGCCGTAGAATCCCGTCACGTCCAGCTTATCAATCACGTCGAGTCCAACAGCGGGCTTCTTCTTGGATGAACGCTTTTCTCGATCTTTTCGTTCTCGTCGCTTCTCATCTGAGGTACTCTTGTCCCTGTCGCTTCTATGTCTAGAAGATCGCGACTGACGGTGGTCTTTTTCTTTAGGAGGAGCCCGGTTGGGGTCCGCTTGGTAAGGGGGAGGAGCCATAGCAGAAGAGTCGGAACTAGAGCGTGCTCGATGGGGTTTCTGAGTATGAGTAATAGTTCCCGAAGATGTAGAGTCTATAGAATTGGGTGAAGATGGCCTCCTTGTAATTTGAGGTTTCTTGTTGCCCGGAGGTCCCTGACTCGTCCGAGTTCGGGAGGAATGACTAGGTTCTCGGTCACTGGCGTTGTCGTAGCTGTGATGTCGGCCGCTAGAAGAAGTCAAGCGAGGATTACTCGCCTGTTCTTCCCCGAATTCAAAGGGCTCGTCGATAAAAGGATTGGTTGACATTCGGGTCGAGCCGTGTCTATTAGGAGGATTGTAAGTTCGTCTGTCGCGGTTAGTAGGAGTTCAAAAGCCCCTTTCCAGGAAAAATAGATCTCAAAAGTAAGACCTAAAACTAATATCACAAATCAGCCACACTGAAACACACTTTTTACACTTGAGCGACTGCAGGGGGGATATTCAACACGAATGAGTGGTATGAGGGCAAGATTGCAATGAACCAAAAGCTCGCGGTCTTTTGTTTGCCAAGTCACAAGGGTCGCCGCAAATGTCTTTTGGGGGCTGTAAAGGGCGGCCACAATCCCAGCACAACGTGGGATACAGAAATGGTGGGATAGTCAACAAACAAGCACAAGACCAAAACCCTAGTTGACAACAAGGATGATTGCTTGTTCGATATACACAACCGCAACCAGCAAAATACCCAATTCGTTGAATATACCAACTTGCGGTCCGCCACCAGTTTACGTACGACTGTGCCCCACCATGCATTGCCGGCCCTTAAGAACTCAAAGTGAGGCTGTGTTTCCTCGACCACCACAGGCAGTCCAGCCAGCCGGGCACCAATAAAATATATGTAACGCAGCGCGGTGTAGTGCAGTGTAATGCACCACACATCGTTTTGCAGTAGCTCCAGAGGGCCCTTAGAACATGAAAATCATCGTTCATTCAAACCCCAAGCAGAAACCCGCCTTCCCGATAGAGTTAAATAGAGTTGGAACCCGGTCAGAAGCATAGTCTTATCTGTTTTACAACCGAATATATGCTGCCGGTTTTCAAAGCTGTGGGGAAACCCTTACTCGTACTTTTTTAGTCAGATATTATGCTTTACCAGCCACTAAAAATAACCTTGTCGCCGGTCTATTTTGGAGGGAAGGAAGGGGTTGCCAGATTAGGCCCAAGTGGCACATGAACGAAGATCCAAACACTGTCACAGGGTAGAGCCAACAACAACAAGAAAAAAGTGGTAATTTCAGTGTGAACTGAGAGTAGATTAGTTAAAAACAAAAATTGGGGTAGTTAATACATACCGAGAAAATAATTCGTTTGCAGGTGCAGATTTGACAGGGCTGTAGTAAGCCGAGTCTCGGCTCTTTTTGGAGTGGCCAGTTGTAGAAGTGGAATAGACTGATGTGGGCCGGGTGCTTATGTCTCGGTCAGAAAGCGAGTAGACCTGATGCTGTATGGGGATGAATCGGCTTTTGCCATTTCCAGGAGCGACTCTGCTGGTATCCTGACTCAAGGATCGCTGTTGTTGTTGTTGATGGTATTTTTCCAGTTCGTCTTCGTCAAAAGGGGATGTTGCAATTCTTACTGGCGGGGAGTCAGAGCCGGACGAAGACGACCGAAACGGATTGTTCGAAGACAGAGGAGCCCGACTTTTGGTTGAGTCCACATCTATGTAGCCAGGGAATTGCTGACGTCGTTTGTAGAACAACGGAGCTTCCTGTGTTTTGGTCGCAGACATGGTATTGGTAATATGTGGAAATAGCGGATTAGACGCTATTATACACCTTAATTTCACAAACAAGCCAGGCAATCAGATAGATGCAAACAGGATTTAGTTATGTGGTCCCTCCCGGGTGAAATGCTCCAACTCTACAATCTCTTAGGAAAACTACGGCTCTTTACCAGTATATGGTAAAATGAAGTTCTGCTGGTCTGATTTGTGATGTTGGTCGGTCTGATAGTTAAAGGGATACAAAATCAAAATGTACCACTGTACTAGTACCACTACACAAAAAGTGCTCCACCCCTCCCTCATTTGGACTTTTCCCAAGCACCGATTAAAGGGGTTTCCCACAACTGGGCTACCCCTGGAATTGCAGCCAAAAAGCCAAGACATTTAACGGGCTGCAAGTGAAACAGAAATCGGGCCTGCTAACTGGCCTGGCAGTGCTATGGTATTTTCCTCTTGTTTCTGTTTGGATTCCCCTTGCCTGCGATGGATGAAATTTCCTCGGGCTTTGGGTTAATAATTCTTCCGTATCAGGTAGGATCACAATGAAGGCAGGCTCGAGCCCACCTGCACCGCTCCAATCATCTTGAGCCCCAAACGGCAGTCTCGGATACCCACAACGGGCTATGTCTTGGCCGACTTAGGGCCTAGAGCAATTAAATATATTCTAGTCTAGTCTGAATCTCACAATGACCCGCTAAAAGGTACCCTCTTTTCCAACTGCCTAACAGATCTTCACTTCGATTACCCAGTCTGGTCAACCCGGTGAGACCCATAACACTGCTATTCGGGAAAACGGGCACTATGCGCCTTGATAAAGTTAAATAACAAATAAACAGTAATTGCCAAGCGGCTATCACGTTCTCTGGTGTGTTCCCGCTCGGTGTACCGTCTTTGTCACGTGCTCCATATAGTTGATTTAAATGATTTAAATGATTTGTTTTATCGGCAGGCAGGGCGCAGATTTGGGGGGAACCACGAGAAGGGAGGCTGCAAGCCGTTAGTATTTCTATGCCACCTCAGTAGAATCGGTGGCAGATAAACTGGCTTACCTATCTGTGTATTGCTCTGTCAGGTTTTTGGTACATTTTTTATAGGCTGCTCCCGAGCAGTTGATTGCTGTCGTAACTACTATTTTTACATTCTCTCTTACGTGCCCCACCAGAAGGGTGGTGAGCCCTCTGACTTGCCTCTTTATTGTAGATTAATTTTCCATTGTACGTACATCAACTTTGTACCAAAATATACATACAGCGAGTATCTGCGAAATTGGCTTTGAAGTTACTCTCATTTTGTGCCCTCTTCTGCCTTAATTACTATGGCCACTGCCACTGGTGCAAACTCCGAAGGATCGCTCCTGCTGGTGATAACCGAATCGACTCCGCTGATAGTTTTGGCCCTGATCGTTTCGATATGGTCTCATCGGGTGCTTTACCGCTACTTTACCACTGTGAGGAATATTAATAGCAACAATGAAGATCGATATCTGCATCTACTTTTCGATGTAACTGTATGCAGCTCAATAATTCTTATCGAACTTGTGTTGTGTGAAATCTGTTCCTGGTTGTCCCATGATACGAGGTTGGTTCTGTGGTCGATATCCACCCGTGTCTTACTGTCGATGCTGACTTTGGTCATTCCGTTTGCTGAAATCGCGGTGGCAACCAAATCCATTATCAATCCGAATCGCAGATGGTCTTTGGTAGTCACTATTTTTGCTGCCTATCTTTACGTGTTTTATTGGTTTGGTCAGTTCATCCAGTTGTCGTCGTCGGCTGAGCCCTCTGCGGCGAAACTGCGTCAGCCCGCTGCTAACCATACCAATGGATGGACCGAGTTTTGCCTCAGTAGAATCGGGTTTGTCGGTGTGACGTCTATGGCTATTCTGTCGGGCTTTTCTGCTGTTTCCGCCCCTTATGAGGTGTTTATCTCCAAGGCTCGTCCAATTACGCAAAACGATGTCGATCGTCTGGAACGAACGGTGTTGGCTAGTAGCGATTTGCTCAAAGATAAGAAGCATGCTCTTCAAAAACTAGGACTTCAGATGAAGGACAGACGAAGTATGTCCACTACCAATCTTATTATGATGAAGGTGATGAGCTCCATCACCGGTGGTGATGCTACTAGCCAGGAGTATGCTTCTGTCAACACTGAGATCTCGGCACTACAAAAGATGCTGCTTGATCTTGAAAATGACTTGGAGGTTGCTCGAGCTAGACTGAAATATCAACAGCTGTCAAGGACAATTTTTGGCCGTCTTCACAAGAAGTTTTATTTCGTCTTCGCTATCTACTGTATATATCGGCTGTTCAGTGTGCTGATTGTCAAGAACATTTCAAGTCATTGGAACAGTCAGAAAAGCGCTGGCAGGGACGAATCGGATGCTCTGGTCATCTCTATTGCACATGTGGCCCAGTGGTGCTATCCTAAGAGTGATTTCGACGCTCTAGCAACTCAGATCAGTTTTTCGGTTTCAGGTCTGTTATTTATTGCATCTATTTCATCGGTCTTGACCACTCTAAAGACGTTATCAAAAGGTTTCCCGGTTCTCAAGAAAACCACAACTGCCACTAGCGGACTGCATGTTACTGGCATAGTTGTGGCCCAGTTATTGGGCATTTATGTTATATCAACCTCTTTACTACTGAGGTCAAATCTCCCCAAAAATATGTCTTCAGCCATCACCGCTGCTCTGCGAGCGCCCCTAGATGTCCCTGTTGTTGACAAGATATCAGACACAACATTCTGTATCGTCTCATTGAGTACCATGTTTGCACTGTGGATGGTTAATCGATGGCACCGAGATGACATTAACGATGGCGATGGGGATGCGTTTTTCGACGAGGAGAGCTTCATAGAAGGAAAACTAGACTAACCAATATTTATATTGTATAATGCAAATCTTATTTTACTTAATGCAGAGTTAGGATATTCCTATAGAGCGGCCTGCTCGATGAAAGCTGTGAGCTGTGCCAGATATTCAGACGACGGTCTTTGTGGGGCACCAACTGCCGGCTTAGGAGGATAGACAAAGTCACCTTTCGAGGACCAAGACATGACCAACTCCTGTGATCCGAGATACTTGACAGCTCTTTTTCTACTGATATCTCTATACCTCGTGCAGATAAGATGTAGAACGGCTTGTTGGAATTTTGTAACCACTTTGGTGACAATGTCGAGCAAGGGACCCCATTCAATGCCAGGCAGCTGATAAATAGTATCTACATCACAGGCATGCAGTGCCGTCAATCCTTGGATAGACGCTTGGACCAGTGAACTGCTACTAACCACTTGCTTGCTCAATTGCGACATGATGAGTTTGACATCGCTGATTTCGTCATAATACTGTAAGATCCATAGTGTAGATGCTAACCACAGATCGTCTGGGAATGACTGGCTACTATCATAGAATTTACTTAATTCAGGCACCTTTTCAATGCAGAATTCAAATAATGCGTCATAATTCTGCGTCTCCAGCGCCTTTTCTATTGTATTGCGAAGATCGGCCATTTGGGTCGACGGCGCGCGGGGGATTCTGGAGTGGTTAGAAACTGCTCCCTGACTGAACACGTAATGAATGATCCCATCCCACCTAAATCAAGTCAACTTTATCACCACTCCGACACTCCTGTAACGATGCAATTGCTTGCCCGTCGAACCGTCAGTGTGGAAACTGTGAACAAAGTCCAGTTTTTGCTCAAAGCACTGATTTTGGCTACGATTGCCGGTGCTGCTGTATCTTCTCGTTTGTTCTCGGTCGTGAGATTCGAGTCCATTATCCACGAGTTTGATCCTTGGTTCAACTTCAGGGCCACCAAATACCTGGCCAGTAATGGCTTTTACAAGTTCCTCAACTGGTTCGATGATAGAACATGGTATCCTCTTGGTCGAGTCACCGGTGGTACCTTGTACCCTGGATTGATGGTTACATCTAATGTGATTCGGGCCGTTTTGACCAACGTTTTGGCGCTGCCAATTGACATTCGAAACATTTGCGTATTGCTGGCCCCGGCCTTTTCTGCCCTCACCGCCTACTTTACCTACCTTTTCACCAAGGAAATGAAGGATGAAACTGCTGGTCTGATGGCTGCCTTCTTCATTGGCATTGCTCCTGGTTACATCTCTAGATCAGTTGCTGGCTCGTATGATAACGAAGCAATCGCCATCACTTTGCTGATTGTGACTTTTTACCTATGGATCAAGGCTGTCAAGCTTGGATCAGCTTTCTGGGGTGCATTGACCGCCCTGTCCTACTTTTATATGGTGTCTGCTTGGGGTGGTTACGTTTTCATCACCAATATGATTCCTCTGCATGTATTCGTTCTGCTTCTCATGGGGCGGTACTCCAGCAGAATCTATGTCGCTTACTCCTCCTGGTACGTTTTGGGCACCTTGGCTTCAATGCAAATTCCATTTGTTGGCTTCTTGCCTATTCGATCCAGTGAGCACATGTCTGCTCTTGGTGTATTTGGCTTACTTCAGCTTATTTCATTCTCGGAATACATTCGACACCAGGTCCCTTCCAAGCAGTTCAAGACTGTCATAATTGCTTCTGTAGTAGCAATTCTTGCTGTGTCTCTTGTTGCTTTGGTTGGCCTTACCTATGCCAATGTCATTGCACCTTGGACTGGTCGATTCTACTCTCTTTGGGATACAGGTTATGCCAAGATTCATATCCCTATCATTGCATCGGTTAGCGAGCACCAACCTACTGCTTGGCCCTCGTTTTTCTTTGACAATTCATTCCTTATTTGGATGTTTCCCGTTGGTGTGTACTTTTCTCTCCAGGAATTGCGGGACGAGCATGTGTTCATCATCGTCTACTCGGTGTTGGGCAGCTATTTCGCCGGTGTCATGGTCAGACTGATGCTGACGCTGACTCCTATCATTTGCGTCACAGGTGCCATCGCCATATCTTGTATTTTTGATGTCTATGATGATTTCTCCGATTTTGATGAGGAGCCGTCTACCTTGAAAACCGCAGATGGTGAGGATGCCGTTACTGCATCCGAAGATCGATCCAGTAACAATACCGGCCGATTTTTTGCCAAGCTCTTAACCCACGATCCGAAGATTCCTCTGGTAGCGAGACTGCTGGTTATCGTTTCCTTTATTGGCTACCTTGTCATGTTCGTATACCACTGTACTTGGGTTACCTCGCAAGCTTATTCGTCACCTTCAGTGGTTCTGGCCTCTCAAATGCCTGACGGATCTCAGTTTTTGATTGATGATTTCAGAGAAGCTTACTATTGGTTGAGAATGAATACTGCCGAAGATGCAAATATCATGAGTTGGTGGGATTACGGATACCAAATTGGTGGTATGGCCGATAGAACCACATTAGTCGACAACAATACCTGGAACAACACACATATTGCGACGGTTGGCAGAGCTATGTCTTCAACAGAAGAAGAAGCCTACCCTATTCTGAAACAGCATGATGTTGATTACATTCTGGTAATTTTTGGCGGCTTGATAGGCTACTCTGGTGACGATATGAATAAATTCTTGTGGATGGTTAGAATCTCAGAAGGCATATGGCCAGATAAGATTCAGGAGAGAAATTACTTCACTGAGAAGAGTGAATACCGTGTTGATCACGAGGCGACTCCTACTATGAAGAACAGTTTGATGTACAAGATGTCGTACTACCGATTTCCCGAGGTGTTTGGTAATAATCCTGCTACTGATCGAGTTCGACAGCAGCAGATTCCTGAATCGCCTGTGCTCAATACTCTTGAGGAGGCTTTTACCAGTGAAAACTGGATTGTTAGAATTTACAAGGTCAAAGATCTTGATAACGAAGGACGAAATTTTGTTCAACAAAGAGCATTCGACAAGTCGCAACGAAGAAAGCGACAAGCACAACAGGAGATTAGGGTATAGAAGGAGTCGATTCAAAAATAGTGTGAAATCAATGTATGGATGGCATTATTATTTTCACCCATATATACAGTAGTAACATGAATACATAAAATATTTACAAGTTTGTTTGGTTTGTTCACTTAGGGCTGATCTTGTTTCTATCAATCTGTAGCTGGCGCTCGGCACGTCTAAGAGCTTTGGTCTTGGTCTTGAGATCTTTTCGAGTGGTCTTCTTCTGTGTAGCGGAGCCAGATTTCTGAGCTTTCTCGAGGGCTTGTTCTGCCTTTTCGAGAGATACCTTGGCCTGAGCGACTTGTTCCTCACGGAAAGCGAGTAGTTCAGCCGACTCAGCGGCATTCTTAGACGAAGGAACTGATGATGACGTAGATGCAGATTCGGTCACACTGTCGGCCTGCTGCGCAGCTGACTCACTTGACAGAGATGATTCTTCGATGATGGGGGTGGATGCATTGATCTCTTCAGCCGAGCCGTCTTCTCGAGCAGTCAAAGCTTTCTGGAACGAATCAGTAGCGACTTTTCTCAAGAAGACAAACTGCTGCTCTGGCCTACAAGGAGGCATGAGTTCATGGGTTACGTTGATGTTCTGCCAATGCTTGTCGTCACCCTTTCTCCAGGCATCTTCCCAGTAGAGCTTAACATCAACACCAGACGCTTCAGAAGCAGACAGGAGATCAGCCACAGCCTCCTGGGTGTATGTAGGACGAAAATGACCCCATGACCAGACCCGACCAGTGCGCTGGTCCTTTTTCCGCCACAGATTGGCCTCGGATTTCATTTCTCGATCTCGCAAATTTCTGAGCTGAACCAGATCTTGGTAGAAATCGATGGATTTCTCGTGCGTAGGAAGCTCCACCACCGCCATAGCTCGCCACAGATCACGCCTGAGCTTGGGGAGCCGGTTGTCCAAATTGGAGTATTGAAACTGTTCGTCCCGGTTGAACTCCTGGGGGAAAGGGGTCTGTGTATATAAAACCTGGCCCGACTCGAGGTTTCGGAAAGCATAGACGTTGGGGCCATATCTATGCTTGAGGAGCCAGTCTACGCCCCTAAAGGCGCCGGGATGCACGAATTTCTTGGGCATAGGTAAAGTTGTGCCGGTTGGTCGGTGCCGAATGCTTTTGTTGTGTGGTTTGGGATCAAATTTTCAAGCAAATCAATGCTTTGACTTTAGCGTTGGCCGGGTGGAATTTCGCCTCGGTGGTGGGTGAAAAATTGGTTGCCGGCCAAATTTTTTAACCAGTGATCCCACCCAACCCGCATGCTCGGATCCCCTTATTTCTAGCGAACAGAGCGAGCGGCTCGCTGTTTTCTGCCTAGTATAAATACCGTTTGGAAACTCATCCGATATTTGGCGCAACCGAAATAGCAAACCTTTTCTGTGTCGGTTTGGAAGCCCCAGCGTGATATTTGGCGTTTGCACATTTTCTGTCTTCCGGAAGCCGATTTGGTTATCTTTTTCGGGGAGTTTTTCTAATTTTTTTGCCTTCATCCTTCTTGTCTCTGATTACGCAGCACCAGAGTCGGAGAGCGAACATTATTGCCATGTCCAACTTCACAAAAGCTCCAGAAATTAACCTGGAGCCCAAGGCAGACCTTTTGCCATGGATAAGTGACGCGTATATTGCGTTGCTTGCTCCTATCTTGGCATACTGGACGTTCTCCATGTTTTTCCACATTATCGATGTCTACAACTGGTTTGAGCGATATCGTCTGCATACTCCGGTTGAACTGGAAAAGCTCAATAAATGCACTGTGCAAGAGGTCATTCGAGCAGTGATTCTGCAGCACATTTTCCAGACTCTAGCTGGTCTTGTATTGATGTACATTGAACCTCCGCAGTATACCGGTTTTGAAGAGCATGATATCTGGAAGCTTCAAAAAAGTTTCGGAATTTCTCACTCCGCTGCATGGTTTGTTTATTATATTTTAGCTCCTGGCTTCAAGATTTTTATTGGGTGTGTTATCATGGATACATGGCAATACTCCTTGCATAGAGCTATGCATATGAACAAATGGCTTTACCGAAACTTCCACTCTGTTCACCATAGACTTTACGTTCCTTATGCATTTGGTGCTCTGTATAACTCTCTTATCGAAGGGCTGTTGCTGGACACTGCGGGCGCTGGACTCTCTTATGCACTTACTGGCATGACTGTGCGGGAATCTATCATCTTTTACACCTTTTCTACCATGAAGACGGTGGATGATCACTGCGGATATCAGCTGCCTTACGATCCTTTCCAGTTTCTCTTCCCTAATAACGCGGCTTTCCATGATATCCATCATCAGCAGTTTGGAATCAAGACGAACTTCTCTCAGCCCTTCTTCGTCCACTGGGACGAAATTCTGGGAACCAAATATAAGGAGACAAAGTCCTACATTGAGAGACATAAGCAGCTTAGAGAGAAGCAGTATCAGGAGACTCGTGCCACTAACACGGCTCATAAAACCAAGTAAGAACGCTCGGCACTAAGACACTGCCGGTCCATCGTACAGCCTGGTACAGATATTTGATTCCTAATAATAATAGCTGTAAAGCAACAACCCGATATGGAACTGGTATCTGTAGCAGTTTTGTTCGAATGAAAGCGACTCTCTTCCCGTGGAACACACATCACCATGAGGGGGCTAAACGTCTATCGCTAGAAAATTACTTCTTTCTGCATGGTGGCTTATTCGAAGAAGACTATAAGTGATGTAAATATAGGGGTGTAAATCAACTTAATGGATAATATTTAGTAGGCAATGAGTTCTCATCACTCTGCTAATGCGGCTTGCTCATCTCGTATTACATTAGTGAATATATGATCTCTAAATACAAGGCGTATTAGAGACCGAAACCAATTTTCTTGCGAGACAAATATTTTTGTCCAAATTTCAGGCTTTAACCTCTAGAATATATCGCTATTAATGCTTGTCGAAGTGTTTAGTTTCTAAATCTAGCTAGTCCCATATGGCTACTGCTTTTGTACTATCCGGGAATCAGTGTTCCGGTCCCCATCCATCAAGATAGAAATAACTTCCAGAATAAGATCCAAACACACCTTCAGCCAGCATATTTAGAGCTCATTAACCCAAAAGCGAATATTTGAAAACTAAAACAAAAGGACTAAGGTTTTCCGCAATATTCTTCCGTCACTGCTCCTTCCCTTTTCCTTATCGAGCTTTGATATATTTCTGTCGCAGCAATCCTTCCCAACCTCGAATCATCCCACCGAGACTCCACCACCATGGGAAAATTCAGGATCTCACCTGCTAACCTGGAAATCTTCAGAGTAAGTAGCTGAAGGACCCTCAACACGGTTTTCACACATCTAACGACAGTTTGCTCTGAATGTTTCTTTACCCATAGGCGTCATGCTCTGGATCGGTCATAATACGCATGAAAAGCTCAATGTAGAAAATTTCTGGCCAGATCCTGCCCGAATGAACAGACCTCCTACTGATCCTGTGGAGATTCAAGCTGAAGTAGAGCGAATGAGAATGGAACGAATTGAACGGAGGAGAAGACTCGAAGAAAAGGCTAAACAACTCGGCATTCAACCTCCATCGAAAGGTGACAACTCCAACTCTAGCCAGACAAATGCCTGACTTTCAACTTTCAATTTTCAAATCTTATTATTATTTACTTGTACATAAACTAAAACGTTTTTATAAAATTATTAGGCCGGAATCTCCAAAGCGTTTTTATTCGTAAGTTCTCCAGCGTGGTCGTTAGTGTGTTCACTTCCCGAGTGAAATGCTTATGCTGCTGAGGTGATAGGGACTGTAGAAATCACAGTGCTATTAGAAGAATCATAGTTCAGTGAAGAAGAAGACACATATGGCCGAACAGAAATTCGCTGGGTTGTCAACTGATCAGGCTGAGATGGATCCACAATTCCAGAAGGAGCGTTAGCAGAACCAGTACTATTGCTACTGCTTACATAGCCAGATGAAGTAGATGCAGATGTACTGGGAGAAGCGACACTATAGGTAGTATTAGAATTCAGAGAGGCAGAAACGAAAGCAGCTGCAACAGCGGTTTCCGTTACAGAGGCTTCATTTCCCTCAGACGGGTTAGCCGTAACAGTAACTGTTACAGGATCAGCAGAAATGGTCACGGTAGCGGGTTCCTTATTTGCTTGATTGACTTGGGCAGTCTGAGTAGCATACACAGTTTGCGTGACAACCACAGGTTCTGCTTTTTCGGTAACGGTGACAACAACTGGCGGCACAGATTCAGCAGGAGCAGTAACAACTTCGGTAATAACAGAAATATCAGGAGACGCATAAGCTGTGACAGTTTGCACATTAGGCTGGTAATTGTTAGATGTAACCTGAGAATCAACACGGGAAGCGCGATTAGACTGGACAGGGCCAACGGAAGCAACAGGAGACACAGACTGAACCTGTGCTGTTCGAGTAACCCTCAGAACACTTGTCTGATACAAAGTAGTTGTAGTATCATCACTGACACTAGTAGCCGTAGGGCTGCTTGCTGTGATATAGGCAACCAGGGTAGAGTGTACCACAGTGGTAGAATCAGCAGTAGCTTCGTTAACAGCACTCTGTGAGAGAGACGGAACGATTGCAACTGCGGTTGACTCAGAAGATCCCAATCCCGATAAAGTATCAGTAGGAAGAGGGTTGAATGTCACATACTCTTGAGAGACAACACTAGACGGTTCGTTATCGAGGACCGAAGAAGAAGCAGTAGTATCGACGGGAGCAAAAGAAAGGGAAGGCCCAGCGAATGTGGGTATGGGAAGATTGCTATACTCAATAGGGCCTGTATTACGAGGTTCGTTGATTGAATAAGAGGTAACATCCACAGTGGTCAAAGGAGGCAGGGGATTGGAGTCAGTAGGAATAGCAGCTCCTGCTGTATACACACCAGTCACTGTAGCACTGCTCTCAACTAAAGCACCACTTCCATCGCCACCTGCACTACTAGGAGGAGCATTCATGTTCATAGTTTCTCCAGTGTAGCCGGAAGGAGCAACAGGAGTATTTCCCTGACCACCACCTGCAGGAACGACGAAGCTGGGGAGCTCAGAAGGAAGAGGTACAGTATTAGAGTAAGGCACGGGCTGAACCCCAGAAGTCACAGCAGTAATCGTCACAGACTGATCCTCGGAAGGATTATACGTAGCAACAGGTCCTACTGTAGCAGTTGTGCTATCGGCACTCACATAGGATTGATCTTCAGTCGGGTTGTAAGTGACAACGGGACCTACTGTGGCAAATGTGCTATCGGCAGCAGTATAAGATCGGTCCTCAGTAGGATTGTAAGTAACAACGGGGCCCACTGTAACGAATGTACTATCGGCAGCAGTATAAGATCGGTCCTCAGTAGGATTGTAAGTAACAACGGGGCCCACTGTAACGAATGTACTATCGGCAGCAGTATAAGATCGGTCCTCAGTAGGATTGTAAGTAACAACGGGGCCCACTGTAGCAAATGTACTATCGGCGGCAGTATAATATTGGTCTTCAGTTGGGTTGTAAGTAACAACGGGACCTACTGTAGCAAATGTACTATCAGCACTAACATATGATTGATCTTCAGTTGGGTTGTAAGTAGCAACGGGACCTACTGTAGCAAATGTACTATCGGCAGCAGTATAAGATTGGTCTTCAGTTGGGTTGTAAGTAACAACGGGACCCACTGTAGTAAATGTACTATCGACAGCAGTGTAAGATTGGTCTTCAGTTGGGTTGTAAGTAACAACGGGGCCTACTGTAGCAAATGTACTATCAGCACTAACATAGGATTGATCTTCAGTTGGGTTGTAAGTAACAACGGGACCCACTGTAGCAATTGTGCTATCGACAGCAGTGTAAGATCGATCTTCAGTAGGATTGTAAGTAACAACGGGGCCCACTGTAGCGAATGTACTATCGGCAGCAGTATGAGATTGGTCTTCAGTTGGGTTGTAAGTGACAACGGGACCTACTGTAGCAAATGTGCTATCGGCAGCAGTGTAAGATCGATCTTCAGTAGGATTGTAAGTAACAACGGGGCCCACTGTAGCGAATGTACTATCGGCAGCAGTATGAGATTGGTCTTCAGTTGGGTTGTAAGTGACAACGGGACCTACTGTAGCAAATGTGCTATCGGCAGAAGTATAAGATTGGTCTTCAGTTGGGTTGTAAGTGACAACAGGACCTACTGTAGCAAATGTACTATCGGCAGCAGTATAAGATCGATCTTCAGTTGGGTTGTAAGTAACAACGGGACCTACTGTAGCAATTGTGCTATCAGCACTAGTGTAGGACCGGTCTTCAGTTGGGTCGTAAGTAACAGCAGGCCCTACTGTAGCGAAGGTTGAATCTACGACACTTGCAGAACCGTTAAGTAGTACAGTAGCAGAAGATTCAGATGTAATGATAGGCTGAGTGGAAATCACAGGCTGGATGCCAGTACTGGTATTTCCAGCCGACTGGTTATATAGTTAGTTGATGTGAGAGCCATCGCAATGTTGCATTATACTTACCACAATAGTGCTGAGAATAGAACCACCCGAGACAGCTACTGTTTGTCCGTTGATTGTAGCAATAGTAAGGCTAGTAGGGATTGAATAAGCCGGCGCGATTTGAGTGGAATGCGTGACTGATCCCGTAGCTGTAATTTGCCCCAGAATGGATCCAGCAGACACAGCAAAGGTATTTCCTCCAATAGTTGCTAAAGTTAAAGAAGAAGGAATCTGATAGATAGGAGTTCCGACAATAGTGCTGTGGGTTTCACTAGCGCCAACAGTCGGCGTAGCAGTTGGATAGCCGTATGTGGAGACAATGGAGCCTGCAGAAACTCCAAAGGTAGTTCCGCCAATAGTTGCAATAGTCAAACTCGAGGGTATCACATACACTGGGGTGCCAACAACTCCGCTGTGCGTCTCATTTGCAGTAGGAGTAGCTGTGGAAGTTGCACTAGGATAGCCGTAGGTTGACACAATTGAGCCAGCGGAAACTCCAAACGTAGTTCCGCCAATGGTTGCAATAGTCAAACTGGAAGGTATCGTATACACTGGAGTACCAACAACCCCACTATGCCTCTCAGTAGCAGTAGGAGTAGCACTAAGATAACCATAGGTTGACACAATTGAACCATCAGAAACTCCAAACGTAGTTCCGCCAATTGTAGCGATTGTCAAACTGGAAGGAATTTCATATATAGGGGTTCCGACAACTCCACTGTGTTGAGAGGCAGTCGCAGTTGGACTAGCGGATCCATAAGTCGAAATGATCGATCCCGCAGAAACGCCAAAAGTGGTGCCGCCAATAGTTGCAATAGTCAAGCTGGAAGGAATTTCAAAGACAGGAGTACCGACAATACCACTGTGAGTAGTGGGGGTCGCTGTTGGACTAGCGGATCCATATGTTGAGATAATAGAGCCGGCAGAAACGCCAAAAGTAGTACCTCCGATCGTAGCAATTGTCAAAGACGAGGGAATCGCGAAGACAGGAGTGCCGACAATTCCACTATGCTGAGCGCCAGATGTAGGAGTGGGCGTAGCTGTCCCGTAGGTTGAAATGATCGATCCAGCAGATACGCCAAAAGTGGTACCGCCAATAGTTGCAACAGTCAAACTAGACGGAATCTCATAAATAGGAGTGCCGACAATACCGGCTTGTGCTAAATCAGGCGAAGTGGGTGTAGATATCACGCTGCTCTGAGCAACTGCAGATGTGGTGCTCTGACTAGCAATGGTTTGAGTGACATCTGTAGCAGTTGCCGATTGTGAAGCAGAAATCTGGAGAGAGTTAGTAAAAGAATAAATTCTGCGGTGGTTACCCGCAGGCTTTAAATGAGCATGCCGACCGCTCAAAATAAAGGCTCGGCTCCAAATAATCGAGCTAATGCTTCGATATACTACTTACCCCTCCAAAAGTCGAAATAATGGATCCATCTGATACTTTGAAGGTAGTGGACCCGATGGTGGCGATGGTCAAACTGGATGGAATAAAGAAAACGGGTTCTCCTACAGTTTGAAAAAGAGAAGCCGTCTCATCGGAAACATCAGAAGTATCGTATGTTTGAGTTGCGGGCACTAGAGAAGAAGCGGTTGTGACGTTGGCGGTGAGAGAATCACGTTTGTTCAGGAAAACCACTTCGGTATGAGTCTGCGTCTCAGTAATGGTTTCCACAATAGTTCCCGAAGAAAGTCGTACGTCGTATCCGTTAATAGAAGCTCTGGTCAGATGGCCCGGGATATGATAGATTGGAGTTCCCTTGGTACCTTGCTGCGAGGCTAATAATTGCAGATCGGATTCAGAGTCTAAAACAACAGGAGCCTCAGTGGTTCCCGCCGCCGCTGTGTCTTTAAATAGAGCTGCGTTGAGTGGGCTGGTTGAGTCGGTATTGGAGTCGGAAGAGATAGTCGAGGTGCCAGAGATGGGGAAATCAGTAGCTTGCAAACTTCGCTTGCTAGCATCAGCTGCGTAGTTCCCTTGCGAGTCGAGGACGATCTGTTGTTCATCCTGTTCCTCGGGCTTTTCGTTGAGGTGCTGATTGAGCACCCCTGGGAAATCAGGAACCAGGGTTTGGGTTTGGCCAGTGGGAAGATTCGTACTCAGCAGATCTGGGGTGACAGTTATTGAGACAGCAGCATCTATTGAATCGACATTAGCGTTTAATTTGTTTTGCTCAGTTACTTCTAATTGACCAGGTGAAGAAGCAGCTTTTGAGTTTTGCAGGCCGTGCATGGCACTGAAAAACGAGAGATCGCCGAAAGAGGCATGGGCAGTGTGAGATACCGCGGCAATGACGGTTAAGGTAGCGGCACAACGCATTGTAACAGGCCGAGAACTCCAGGAAGATTAGCAGATTGTAGGTTTTTGTTAATGTTGGTGGTGTTACAAAGCAGTCTACAGCAGTGAGTTTGTGTTGGTGATATTGATGGTCCACAAACAGATCACTGACAGAACCAAATAGATATTACTAGATCTTTCGAGTGAATTGAAAGAAAGAGAATCTCCAGAGGAGGGTCCAAGGACTTTATATATTACCAGAATAATTGAATTTACTTTTCCTGCTGTTTCATTAATTCGATATTACATATCCTGAATCAAGCAAAGGTGCCATACTAACTTGGCGGCAGCATGGCTCATACTATTACCGCATAACAAAGCATAGCAGTCTCTACAAAAAACAAGTTCCGAGCTATTTTTGGAACTCTCTATTTCCTTATGATACTCCTCGTCTTTCTATAGAGAATCATTAATGCTGACATTGTCCGACCTTCGAGGTCTGCTATTGTGATGGTGATGAGCTTCGGGAACAATTCCGCAGATCGGATGCGATAGGAACGGCTAAACAGTAAAGCGAAGTCCGAGCCGATTACCTTAAAATTAATAAAAAAAGATAGCCCAGACAGGTTCCAGGCACCAATTAACTAGATAATTCATTATGTAAGAATATCTGAGCGCCGTTCGTACTATCTGTAGTTTGGCTAGATTCTCCTCTGTGCAGTACTGATCTTCAAGCTCCAACGCTGATTTCCGGGGTGGGACCAACACTGTAAACTCCCACTACAACGGCTTCTTCCCGCTAGCCATTATACAGTAACACCTCAGTAATACAATCGGCCTAGAGTCAATAAGCTGATCGATGGTAAGTCTATCCTTCATGAGCATTTTTTAGTTAAATAATTACAAAAGATCTAAATATCCTAACTTCTACTCCAGTCTGAAGCGTTTTCCAATGCCCCTCAGCCGACGACGTGGCTCGAGCGATTCCGAGAATCGTCTCACCCCATAGCTGTGATATTCTTTCTAGCGTTCAGAATTGGTGCGTTATCTACACGGAATACTACTTCTGATATTGATAAATCTAACCAGGGATTCAGGTGCACTTTTAACCTACCTTTTCGGCCTACTTTTCACAAAAAACTTGTAGGTTATTGATTTTGCCGCTTCTGTTATGAGTATAGAGTACTAACCCGCAGCGTACTGATCTTCATTCTGGTAATGCTTTTGCTAGCAGCAGATTTCTGGAATGTCAAGAATGTCTCCGGACGGCTACTGGTCGGTCTGCGATGGTGGAACGAGGCTTCGCCTTCTGGTGAAAGTATTTGGGTTTTTGAGACCGCTGATGTATGTGCCGCTGTTATTGATTATAGTTTTCTGGCCGGCCAAGACATACATGCTTATATTGGATCTGACCGTGCAAAGTGGAAACATGCACATTTTTTTCTGCAGGAACGCTAACTGACACATTCAGCCTCAAAGAGCCATCAATCCCGTTGACAGCAAGCTGTTTTGGCTCCTGCTGTATACTGCACCTGCTCTGTGGATCGCCTTGGGTGTTTTGGCCATTTTGAAATTCGAATTTTTCTGGGTAAGTGGACATAATGGGTAATATTTGTTCTAATGCTTACTAACGTTTTAAAGTTAATCTTAATTGGTAAGAGAAGTGGCTCATTTGCTTCTATTAATTGGCATGGTGCCTGGCGTAGCCATAGCGCCTGCAGGTAGATGCGCGGCATGGTAATGAACGTGATCATTCTCATGCAGTAGTACTAACTATTTTTTAGGTATTGCATTGCTTCTGACTATAACCAATGCAGTTGCATTCAGCCGGTGCGATAAATTTGGCCGTGCCAACGCAGTAGCTGGAAACATTCTCACGTCGGGCATTTTTGGCAGACTGTTCAGCCTCGTAAGTGGCAGATTCTTTTAGACTACCACTATATCTGGTGTTATGAAGTTCTGGACGGCATGAACCTCAGACAGAGATGCGTCGTCTCGTCTTGAGCGACGGGCAACATGTTGGACTGCTACGCAGGTATATATTGCATCTGAAAACTATAATAAGTCGAAATAACTGAAGCTATGGGGCTAAGAATATTGTTGTGCACCTCACTACTTTTGACGAGGTTTCTCGGTGATGGAAAGTTTATGACGGCACTAATAAGACTCTCGATTCCAATACCTGACGGGCGACAATGATGACTGAAAACTGAATATTGTATAATATTAATACAATACAATTGATAGTGATATTTCTTAGTGATGCCAGCTCGGCAGTATCAGGAGAGCACATTTTACAGAGTTGTTCAAAGACACCTCGATGGCCATTGATGTACCTCTGCACATCACAGGAGGTAACCGGAAACACCTGACTTAATGCGGGACTATCTGTAGTCGGAAGCGACCAGAAAGCAGGCAGCATCTGTAACAATAGATGTAGAAATACCCTACACAGCTTAGCGATCGTTCTAATGTGGATTTGGCTGTCAGATTCATTTGCAGGAGGCTCCTTGTTATTGGGGCAAACTTGACTGCATTGAAGACAGGAACCGTAGCTGTCACCTAAGAATCATGTTCCAACAAAACTTAATTTTGCACAGTTCCCCATAATGGCTCTCTTATGACATCAGGGCGAGCGGTCTTCGTGCTTTCAAAGTGGAGGCCGAGGAGCGATCGGTGAGCCGCAAGCCGCACCAAGATAAAAGAGTTGCCTGATCTGGAACAATGTGGATCTGCGAACTCCACCATTTACGAGATGTGAGAAGAATATTGATATAGTCCAGGCACAGGTGAGTTAGAAGGGGGAGAGTGCGGGAAAGGCAAGCATCATAAAAGGAGATATCAGGGGTTGGAGCGTTGGGGGGAAAGTCGCTCGTTGGTATAGTGAGTTTTTCATGGAGAGAATCAAATCTGGTGTTTTTTCCAGCACTTTTTGTCTATCAAAGGCTGTAAAGAAGCATAAATGCGTCTGCGTTCTTTCAGCACAGACATTCCCGCTCCCCATCGTAAATAGCACCAGAAACAATAAGGTTAGACTAGCTGGCCCACCCTTTGACCAATGTGAGGCCGGCAACTCCGATGGATCAGACCAAACCTAGCCTATACGTCCTTATTATTTTTTCAGCCCTAGGAATCGATTGATGGCCGGATAAATCTGGAGTGACGTAATGGCAGAGATGGTTACTTGTATCGGCGAGAACTCCGCAGCAGGTGAGATAAGCAGAATATTTAGATCGGTAGATTCCTAGCTAGCGAAATAATTACTACTTTAAAGTGGTTTCTGAATTTTTCCTCACTTAATTCAGACCCACGGGTTGTGCGACGTATCGAGCTTCCCCGTTTCTTGGCTTGGGAGTCGTTTCCGTATGCACTTTACAACTAAACCCACCATCACCATATAACTCAACAATATTCAAATCACAGGCGCTACTTCAGCTCAGTCACTCAAAACAGCCTAGGATTTTATCAGCACACTGATAAAAGGGGACTGTATTTGTGTGCCTCTCTAGAACGATGGCTAAGCACGATAATACCACCCCCGAGACTGGTGTTTCGTCGCCCAGCCCTGCCGCTAACCAAGATGATGGCCTATCAGCGCTGCAGCTTCCGTTTCTGCAGACAAATGAAATGTCTAAATTCCTCAACTCTTCAAAAGAATGGATATCAGAAGGCTCGCATGATAATGATATGGCTGAGTAAGTGTTAATTTATTTCTTCATCTTATTGGTGGACATCAGCGCTAACGTTTTTTTTCACAGAGACGTAGAGACCCTACCTCCAGACTTTTTGGGCCATTACTCGGCTCCTACTTCGATGTATCCTATTGATTCATCGAGTACTAATGGTCAGAATGGTATAGATTATTACCAGCAACAGCCATTTTCTGTGAATTCTTCTTTCTACGACCAGCATTTACAAAATCAACCTCACCTCAGTGGGACCTTTGATAACTTGGGTTCAAATCAGACCCAGAGTAATAGTGGAATGAACTTTACAGGCATAAGCCCCTCAATTACATCGTCACAGGCTGGTGGATTTCTGCGATCTGGCTCCAATGCGACATGGAATGACAATACCCAGCAGGCTGCTTCTATTTCCACTCCAACGCCGACTTCAGAGACCGAGGGAGGCTTTAATGCACTAATAAACATGGGAAAGAGCTCCAATAGCGAATTTGCTGGTAATTCAAACGAATACACCAACCGGCAGCACTCCGGCCATGGAAGTGGAACATCAATGTATTCCCCACTCCCCTCATACGGAGGCAGCATGGGGATGACTTTTACACAACATGACCCTTTTGACTATCACACCATTATGCATTATAATCAGAATCGTCAACAGTCAGGCTTCCATATGCATCAAAATGTGGGACATAATGTACACCCTGATAGCCCGCAATTTCCATTAGGGGATCACCACCCGCGACGAAACGCACCCACGGCAGGTGGTGGTACCCGCACTTCAGAGTCTTTTGGCGCTATATCAAATTCCGCTGCCACAGCTGGATCAAAAGGATCTGTTTCCAATCCGATGATATCAAATAGCTCCCCATTGAATAGCGCCAAATTTGCAGCTTTCTCTCCGTCTCTGGGAATTGGATCTCCTCTTAATCTGGGCGCGACTCAGAACGGGTTTGGAATAAGTCCTTTGCCGGTGCCGGATATCTTGAACATCGATGATCAATCGGCCTTGACTACTGGATCTGAAGCCAAGCCGACCCCTAGAGCTGTTGGCACCACAACTCCGGCCCCACCGAAAGCAGAAGATACAGATGTGGGGGGTAGGCTATTATCATTCTTACCTGCCTTCAAGGGGACTATTCTTTATGATGGCCGGGGGAACCAGGTAGATGTGGACCTAAATGTGTCTCTAGCTGGAAATTTTTTCTTGAGTGAAATTAGTCCCCCTGATGACAAGGGCGATGGCAATGACGAGGACGAAGATAACAATAATGATGAATTTAATGACAACCACAATGGTCAGAAATCTTCAGATGGCAATACTAAATCATCCCAGCCTGATGATAGCTCTGCACATGATGAAGATAGGTCGCGCGACTCTATGCGCTACGAGCTGACGTTTTACAGGCGGAATTTATTTCAGGTCACAGCAACTGTATCCAATGCCCATAGTGCGGTCTACGCGGGGAACACAGAAAATCCTCAGCTGCGATCTCGAATACTGTCTCTTTCTTTGGCCGTTACTGTGCTGGGTTCGGAAGACAGGAAGCTGAAGAAGTTGCTGTACTGCTTACCAAAGTCTTCTGCTTCTGATGCAGCAAAGAGTAGTGCTATGTATGATGGAGATGGAATAGGAGATGCGAAAATGAAGAATGACCCGGAACCCGCGATCAAGTTGATTGACCCTACCGATTCTGGCTACGATGACGTGGTTTCATGGAAACGGCTTCAATTTCGCACGGCAACATCTCATAATGGCCATCGAAAATTTCAACACTACTTTTCTGTCTGCGTTTCTGTTTATGCTGAACTTGAAAACACTCAGAGAGTGAGCATTCTAGATGCCTATTCGAGGCCCATCGTTGTTAGAGGTAGAAACCCGCGCTTCTATCAAAACAGAAATAATATTGTCATATCTGATATCGACAAAAGTCCACTTATTGCTACTGCAGTAGCCGATTTGATGTCTGAATTGAGCTACTACCCTGAATTCATTGCTAAGCGAGCCAACTCATCGGTGAACCCTATTCCTATTTCGCACAAGGCAAGGAACGACAGACCACAAGACGGCCAAACAGCCTCCGATGCCATCAGAAAGTTGACCCAGCTGTATAACAAGCGGCATTCGATATCTACCACAGCTAAACCGTTAGCAAAACCTGCCTCAGTCAGGCAACGGCAGTCGATAAGTGGTACCAAGCATAAGACCGCTATAAAAACCGAGCACGGCGATGACATTGCAGTTGCATCGGATGACGAAGACAAGAAGAACGCGCCTAATCCTATCAATGAGCGTCAGGCATACTATCAAGAGCACTATATCGCAGGACCGAACAGTAAGCGGTTTGAAAAACCTAGAATGAGCAGTGTTTCTAGTAAATCTGGTGCAAAGGAAGAGGACTACGAGTATTTTCCTATGCCAGTTAATTACTGGCTACCACCTGTGGAAGTTGTATACAGACCGCATGCTGTTCATCACCCGATGCAATTACCCAAGGCGAATCCGAAGGCGGGGTTCGATCCCTCGAAGCGGTACTTTTCTGCTGTTGAATAAAGAGAGTTATCACTCAGCAATGCTACAGCTAAAAAAGTGAGGAATTCTAACGCATTCATGTTCTATGTACATTATATAAATAAATATTATTTTCAGCTGATCAGGCTAGTATGGGGTTCTTATATACGTTTGTCTGTTGTGCTTTTCTTCTTGATCATAGAAGTCTTGCGACTGCTTTAGATGGGACCTTTTGCGCAGAGATACTAGTCGCCTAAGTCTTCTCAGGCCATCTTCATCGTCCATCTCCATTAGCTTCTGGTGAAGAGAGCTAGAAGTAGCCATAGACCACTTGAACTGGTGGATTGTTGATTGAATGACCTTGAAAGCGTCTTCGAATTCCCCACAATTGGCAAATAACGAGACCATTCTTTGAGCAAAGAGAAAATCGGAATGATCACGATCTTTCTTGGTCATTTGACGGAAATGAGAAGATTTTCTCCATGCACCTCTTTCTTCCCAAATTTCCGTACCAAAATCTAAGTCTCTGGTTGCAGCAGCAGCCTGGATTGCCAAGTCATAAATGTAATGATTTCTGGTGACCTTAGATGGCTGCCCGCGATGAGGTGGATCAGTAGCAACAGTCTGATCCAAATCATCGACTGCAGTGCAAGTTTCCCTTTCGTACCGATATTTGAATTCGGACAAGTTATGCAGATTGAAGGGGATTTTTAAGTAAGTTAGAATGAGTCTTTCATTAATGAGCTGAGGACAGTGATCATGAAGAAAGCTTAGAATGGCTCTCGATTCAGCCAAGACCTGCACAGCGTCCGTCAGAAAAGCCGAGGGCAGAAAAGGCGGGGCTTCAGGTGAAGTCATTGTTGAAGTGAGCTTCTCGTCAAAGACGAAATTTGACTGGATTTTGGCCCCCAGGGGAGAAGACAAAACCTTGGAGAAGTGCTGGCCTTGTTTGAAATTTGAATATGCATTGAAAAGAGAATTCACAGTTTGCGAAGAGGGGTATGACAGAGGGCTTTGGCATAATTGCTTGAACATTGCCCTTGCAAGCATAATCTCGCCGGTATTTCCACACAGATACATCAAGGATTCCACAGATCTTCGGTTGACAGATAAACCACTCTTCTGCAGCTCCAGAAGGAATTCCCAGGCTTTGATATGTGTTCTTGGGTCTCTTGCACATGCATAAATGAGAATATTATACATAACTTGGACTTCTTCGGAAGAAGCCCGAGCAAGGGTATTAAGGTGGGCCTGCGACAATTCTCGATAGAGATCTAAAACCCGCTCAACATTGTACTGAAGAGCTGCGCTGAGTATCATGGTGTTATACACTTTTAAATCAGGTTGAGTTTCAGCCGACAGAAATTTCATCATATCAAATACCTGGTTAGCCTGGCTGAAGTCTTTTACTCTGATGCAAGTCTGCATTAGAGTGGTCAGGATCTCTCGCGAGAGATCGATATTCTCCTTCTTCATTAATTCCACGGTTTGAACCGATTTTTCCAGGTCATTATCTCTGCTTAGAGATTTGAGAAGATTTCCATAAATATGCTTATTGGGCGTTAGTCCTTTTTCCTTCATCTGATCAATTAATATCTCGATATCTTCAGTTTTCCCCTGCTCGGCATATGCCGCAGCAACTAGCCCGTATGTTAGCCCAGATGGTTCCAACTGAGCTTCTTCAACCATAGAGTTCAGCAAAGGAAGAATATCCATTCGCTGCTTCAATGGGATATTGTACAGGAGCAAGTCTAGTTCTTTTGTGCCCAGATCTTTCAGACCCCCACTAGCTTGCAGGGTGCTGATCACCAGTGGCCAGTTCTGCTCACTTTCCGCAGAGGAGGAAACATGGACAAGAGCCTGTCCAATTCTATTGACAATGCTATCAGGCAGAGAAAGCTCCGGGGCCATATTTGCGAAAAGCCCAAGACCCTTTGGGCCACCCTCGCTAGCGGGAGATTCCAGATAATCAGCAATCATGTGTACATCCTTTTCTGATGCTAAATTGTTTATATTGATATTTTCCAGTTCAGCAGCCTTCAGTTTTGCTTCCTTGTCTTCCCGATTTTTGATGTAGGTCTTGAGAGCCATTCTATAGGTCTGCATTTGCTTGATTTTATCCTCTAACTGCCGTCGATTTTGCACTTCTTCAAGGCGCTGCTGCGCCAACAGAGAGTTTTCGCTTCCAGTAACTCGGCGGCGAGATGCAGTAAATAAATATCGAGCCCCAGGAGAAATTCTCCTGATATTTAGAAGGCGCACGTCGGCCGACAGCCAGAGCTTTGACAGTCGACCGTGGATCATTGTAGCCGTTGTTGAAAAATTAATTTTTTGGGAACTGCGTACATAGAGAAAGTTTCAACTGCATCGGGATGAATAACATCGCGACCGCATGCTGTTGACAAACTCCCCAATCAACTCGAGAAACCCTGAAACGTCAAAATGGGAAATGGACTACATTTTCGGCAAAATTCTGATCTGGTGATAGGCCGACCGAGGATTTCGGTTCAAATTCGCCTTTTTGGAGATAAAGCTGTGCTTATGCACACACGGCTATCAATTAAGTCCGTCTTAAGGGCGATCGCTCACCTCCGTGAAAAAAAGCGGATGTAAGCTGCTGATTTCTAATCTAAAAAAACAAATATATGCCAGTGGGGACGGTCTGAGGGCATTTGGATTATTAATCTTCAGTCCGACTGAGATGCTTTGTACCTATTCCGGAATGGCTTGTCATTCATTCATCGGATTGGATGTATTCCTAGCCGATACGGATGCCGATAAGATTTACGTACGATTTACGTAAGGCTCCAATCGCCAACATATAAGGCTAAGATAGTCGCGGATAAGCTGTAGAACATACAAAACATTTAAGATGACTGTGACAACTGTAATTAAGCCCACATTTGGACTTTTCATCGGTTCTGCCCGACCTGCTTCCAATACTGCAGGTATTGCAGATTTTGTAAGCCAAGCGATCACTAAGGTATACCCTGAGGCTCTGATCAAGACTTTCAAAGCTGGTACCTATTTGACAGTGCCAGAGAATGAGCTCCCCGCCAAGATGATCAATGGCTGGGAAAAATACGAGGACAAGGTCATCCAGGAGTACTCTAAAGATGTGTCCAGCTGCGATGCGCTAGTATACGTTACCCCAGAGTACAATGCCTCTTACCCCGGCGCACTGAAGATAATGGTGGACCACTTGTATTATGAATACAAGGGCAAACCTACGCTTATTTTCTCTTATGGCGGTGGAAAGGGTGTCAGCTGCAGTGCTGCACTTAGTACTTTACTGCAGAAGTTTGAGGTCGGCAAAATCGACCTGATCAACATGGCGCTTCCGAAAGAGTACGTTTTGACCTCTAGAAGAGTGCAAAGCCCATGGACGCCCGAGGGAGATGATTTCTTGGCAGAGTACTTGGAGCTTTCTGTGAAGGCACTCCAAAACCTAGAGTTGTCAACTAGTTAAATAAAAAAACTTTCCCCATTTAATATCAAAGTTTTACATCTATAGACAACAGTTAGTTATATCGCATTGATATAGACAGAGTAGATCACATAATAGAGCATTCTTGGCCATCTTTCTTGCCCCGTCTCTTTCTCCCGTTGGATTTGAGGTTGAATTTGGATTCTTTGGTGGCTGCCTCCTGAGAAGATACCATTGTGGCATTGCTATGAGGACCACCGACAGCAGGACCTGACGCAGAGGTATTTCTCTTACCAGGAGGACCAGAGATGCTGGTGGGTGCTGTGCTGGCCGAGGGAACCTGCTTGGCCGTAGTGGTAGAGGCCGTATAAGAGCTGCCAGAGACACTAGAACCATCAAGAGATGATGAGTGCGAGACAGAAGTAGTCAGCTCGGGGAATGAGGTCTGAGCCAAAGCGATTGGCGGATCCTCCCCGGCCTGAAGCATGAGATTGGCAATGTAGGAGTAGAGCTTGATCCAAGCATTTTCCAGTTCAAGGGTGAAATCATCTTCACACCTATCCTGAAGAGTCTTGAGCAAAGCATTACCAACCAGCTCGTAATGAACTACTTCGACACCGATAATTCTAGAGTGTCTCTTTCCAAGGGAAGACAGAATGTCAGTGACTCTATGAAGGTTCTCAAGTTGCGAAATCACAAGAGACAAGATGCCAGCCATAGCGGAAGCTTGGGCCTTGAGTGAAGGAAATAGCACCATCAGTTCGGGAAACTCACCCAGTAAGTTATCATAGAACTGCTGGCAGAAAAAGGCAGAAGCAGTACCCTGTACACTGGCCTTTTCGAGGGCAGAAGGGTCGTCCTTCATACCATTCCAAGACGATCTCAAGGCTCGAATTTCACCCTGAGTAAAGGTGACAGAGATACCAGCGAATTCGCTAGAATTGCTGCTGACTCTGGACAAATCAGAAGTGACAGCCGACTGCTGAGGACCCCTAGCTGCAGACATTTTTTGAAATATTGAAGTTAATGATTTATGCAAGGGAGGATGGGGGGTTGAAAGTACAAGGGTTCGCTGATATATGAGAGTAGCCGAAATAGGGGGGTGCAGAAAATCATTGAGTTGCCCTGATCAGGCAACAGACGTCAGCCGCTTAGTCAGCGCACACCTGGGGGCAGCAGATTGGATGCTGGAAAATGGTGGCTCGGACACCAACTCAAACTTTAACTACAGAGCCGAGCGGCGTGAATCAGTGCGTTTGCACGTGCCAGGAGGTCCATTGTAGGGCTTTGGGAAAACATTCAGTGCATTGTGTGTTCGGAAAGTAGGCGGACAACACCGCAAAGTAAGACACCGATGATCCACGCGAGAGCCAGTAGAGGGTTTACGGTGAAACAGTTAAGACTATGGCCGATAGCTTAAAATAGACGGTAGAAAGATAACGGAGGGCGAGCCCCCGATTTCTCTGTGGAATGCACTTATGCTTAAAATCCGTAATCAGGTGCTACGTTTCGTAGCCTACGCACTCCAGTGGCTTCATACGTAGGCAGCCCTTACAGGACTCACATGGGTCACTCCCTGATTAGGCAAAAGGGGGGGGGGGGAGCCACTTGAAAGGCGGCCTGACCGGCCATATTTTTCTGTGGATTACAATGCAAAGCTACAAAGAGCTGCCGGGAACTATGTTAGAAATTAAAGTGTGGTGTACGGGCCCTGGTGTCCAGATCGATCAAAAAATAGAATTTTAGATGATAGGATTAAATTTGGGAACAAGGGGGGAACGGCCACACAAAAGGGTGTGTATATGCGAGCATCGACATCGACATATTGATGGGATGGCAGGTGCGTTGGGGGGAAGGGAGGGACGGCCATCGCGCATTATATCACAGGTACCATCTCTGAAAGGCAGTCCCTCAGTTCGCATATAGGGCGGGCGAAAACTGCTGTATAGAGTGGGCGGGCGGGAAGGTGTTGGTTGGCATGATGATCTCATCCTCATCCGCCTTGGATTCTAAGACTTGGAGGGGGGGAGGGAGGGGGGGGCGGACTATAGGCATGGATTTTAGCAGTGGAGAAGTCGTACAATAGGTTAGATCACAGTCACGGACTAGGCCGGCCGCCCCCTGAGTTCGCTAGTGGAAAACAGTATATAATTATATACAAGCAACAATAATATACAGTCGACTACTTAAGTCTTACCAATCAGTGAATATTTCACATTATTTCGCAGATCGTGTGCTTCCCCTCCGCTGTTTCCGGCTACTGTTGTCAAAGTTTACTTAATTTTGGGTTTCTCTGCGGTCTTTTACTTACCTTGCTTGATACAAAGGAGCATTGAACTGCGGCAATTCCCTGGCTTTTCATCCAAACATCCCACCTTATCTTCCATTTTCATCGGGCATTCTGCTACTGCAAAACAAAAATCTGTACCAGCTCTGTCGTTTAGTATCTCCTGGATAGCTATTTTGGTCTTGTGGATTCTGCGGGGCGTTTGTGTTATTGCCTCATCGTTTGTACTTTTCTCATTCCTCCTACAAGCTTGCCTGACACTCCAGCAGTGCCTGACCGATTTTTTGCCTGAGCGGACACCGTATACCTGCAAATCAGAGGCAAATTTCTCCACTAGGCACTTCACTTTGCCTTTATATTGGCCCTTTGCTCCATTTCCATATTTGCTGCTTGGATGATTGGAAGAAAACAGACTCTTTTGCATATCTAACCAATCGGTGTTCCAGCCTGTCAACTCCTTCCTGTCTTGAGCCCCCGCCGGCCCCCTTCAGGTATTATCTGCATAACACAACAAAAATCGCTACTAAAACTGGCAAACTTGTTGCGCTATTAACCTCTTTACCGCTACATTCGCTTTGACGCATTTTTTTTCTAAAATCTTTGTCTTTGTTGTCTCTCGCTAAGCCTTCCTTCTTCTCCTTTGCACGTTTTCGCTCGCTGATTTATTTTTGGCAGGACTGGGCTCGATCTTTGGAACTGGTGCAGATCTAAACTTCCAGAGCATTTTTTTTTCCAAAAAAAACCAGCGCTACTCACTGAAAAATCGTTCTAAAAAATTTCTTAAACGGTACGATTATTTATTATGTACCAGCATCCCCTAAGAGCAAAGTCACCTGCTGGGATTTCAGCTCCGAACCAGCTTGGCCAGCGCCCAATTCTCCCTTCGGACAATTCTTCTGCATCATTGCCCTCAATTGCTTCATACAATCAGTATTACCAGAGTGGCCATTATTTCCAGCATCAAAATGCCCCCCCTTTGCAGCATCAGTATCCTCATTACCAATATCAGCATCAGAATGCTACTCGCATTGCCCCTCGCTCAATATCTAACCCCTATATTGCATCTCCGTCTATGACGAGACCAAAATCTCTTTACAATTTACCTGCTATTTCCCAACCGCCTCCTAATAGATTTGCAGGTCCTCTTCCGGATAATAGTCCTTTGGATGTTAATACTTCTTTTACTTATGGCAATTCTGCCAGTCGCTCTCAAACCGCAAGCCCCGTGATTTCATCTCCTGCGGGCTCGTCCTATGAGTTCAATTCTGCGCCAAATTCTGCCCATGAGACTAGAAGAAGAAGTTTGTCTGCTTCTGGACCGCTGATTATGAGCTCGGTGCCGCAGCCGGACAGATACCACAGAAGAAGGAAGACCGGCGAACAGGTGTTAGACTCTGCCGGGTCAGCAACAACCGCTAATTCCTCTTCCTCTGCTATATCCGTGAACTCAACGCCTTCTCTGCCGCCCAAGTCTTCTCTGGCTAGTCAACAGACGCTCAACTCATCGGTGGACTCTCTCAAGCCATCCAGATCTAGCACTCCGATATTGAGCAGCTCCGACTTCTACAAGAGCCCGAAAAGTTCGTTGTCTACACCAGTGTTCCTTGATAGTACCTTTAATCGGCGTCCCTCGGATGGTAAGTTACATTCTCGTGTTGAAATTAAGGTTGCGCAGACTCCGCGCTCTGAAATAACTTCAATTACTTTATTTTATTTTTATTTTATTAAGCTTTATTGTCTTACCTCGATCGGTAGGCGTGATAGCTTAATATAATTCTTGGAAGATCCACCCAGTTGCTAACAAAATTCAGTTACGGTAAGAACGGACTTTGACGATCTCCAGATGAAAAGAAACGCGAGCCATACACAGGCGTCTCAATCAGCTACGGAGACAAGACCGATGGATGCGCACTTAGTTTTGCCTTCTGACTCTCGCCGAAAGCCAGCTGTCGGTGCTCATTCCAATGAATCTGCTTCATCGGTCAGATCTGCAGCCGCAGCCGCAGCCCCGTCACTGCATGCTAGGAAATCATCAACAGGCAGTGTCAGTGATTCTGGTAATTATAAGCCAATTTTGAAGCAGCACAGCCATAATCAGTCTATTGATTTATCAAGCGTACGAGAGGGCGGGGTAAGTGGATCCACCCAGAGGGCTCCTTGGGCTGACGTGCCGACAGGAATTTCAGAACCACCCGAGTCTCCCTCTACGCATTCCAGCAAAACTGGCCCGCCGCTGAAAAGTTTGAAAAATCCCCTTGCCATTGCAGCTAATGTGACGGGAGGGAATGCTTTTCATGCACCTTATTCGCCTGTGGAGCCGCAACCCCCACATATTCAAGCAAGCGGCCCAGCTTTTGGTGGAGAGGCAGGTAAGACATCGGCATCATTTAGCTCAAAGTTTAAGAAGGCCTTCTCGTTTGGCAGAAAACGAGACTCAGACTCTGTATCCAACCAGTCTGGAAAGCGTCTGTTCTCAGAAATGAAGAATAGTAGAACGGCATCGTTGTCTTCGAGATTTGCCGATAATTCTGATAATAAATCAGTGTTTTCGATGCAGTCTAATGCATCTACTGCTTCTTTTGCAACCCTGAAAAAAGTGGGATCGTCCATTGCTAAAGGATTTTCGCGTCATAAGGCGCCAAAGAACGATGTCGCGCGTCCTCTTTCTATGGCCATATCTAGAAGCGATTCTACATCTATGGTAGGATCGACAGCTACACCCGTTGTCACCCATGCTATTGCTGAAGCAGAGATGGATTATGATACAACTGCTAGTGGCATTTCGACGCTCCCTTCTCAATCTGACAGTAAGACCGTCAACGGCGCGGGCAATCCAACTGCTTTGGTCTTGGGCCCTGACTCTGATACTAGTGCCACTCCGCAGAAGCCTGATAGCGACCTGGGGCAATCCACTCCTGCTAGAAGAAGATATTTGGAGGCCGTGTCTCAAGACAAGTTGGCCCGATCAGACTCGACTGATGCTATCCCTTCTTTGACCTCCAGCAGTGCCAGCGACAGTATAGACGCGACTGCCGGAGACAATCAGCTCAATACTGTAGTAGTTGAAGTTGATAATCCTAATTGTGAAGAACTACAGGATGACCTGGCACAAGGTGATACCATTTTCCCCAAGTCCTTAGATCTCCTGACAGTTGAAACGATCAGGTCATCGATCGAGCGATCGAAGAGTCTAGAGAGAAGAAGAAGCAGAAGATCTGCACACAGAGAGGAGATTGCTGCTGATGAGCTCGTGCCCAATGCGCAAACAGTTCACATCACGGAACCTTCCTCGATTGATCCACTACTGGACGTTCCTACCCCTAAAAGCATTTTGAAAAGTTCCAGTGGAAGCATACGGTCGACTGCAACTTCTAAATCTTACGAGGAAAATGATGAAGAGATGGAGGCAGACGAGAACTTGATTGAGTCGCATACATCGTCCATTACTGCAGCAGATATTGATTTGAAAAATCTGATTAGCATTGAGTCTGATAGTCTTCTAGAGCTAGACTTTGAATTAGATCAGTTGAGGCTGGATGATGAGGCCCATATGGGAATGGTCGAGGATAAGAGTAGCGCTTTTCTTTCTACGCATGAAACCAGTGATGATAGCCATTCTATTGCAACCCTAACACCCGTAATCAAAACTAAGGATGTTGCTGAGGAGCTGCAGTTAGTTGAAGAAGGTGTGAATGCGGTGGACCTCAACGGTGATCTTTATCGAAACGATGATAATATGACGCATACCTCTATTGAATCATCTATTGACGAGGAAGCTTATGCTGATGCAGAGAATAGCGATACACAGTTGGAGGCAGCTCCATCACCGGAACGTCGTCCAATGCAACACCATCAGACCCCTCCTCTGCAACAAATTCAATACTTCGAGCAGCCGCCAAAGAAAGAGAAGGCCCGAAGACAGAAGGAACATCCTCAGTATCATTACCATCCTATTTATCACCAGCGAATGCAGGCTAGAAGCCAGGGTCCTGGTAACTACCATAATCGGACCCCCAGCTTTGCTTCATCGTCCAGTTCTGGTGGTAGATACTCTGCTACCACCCCACCCAGAAACAGCACAGATGGTGAAGAAGAACTCAGAACTCCCGTTGGCCAGCCTAAGAGTAATACTGTGTCATTTTCATCGCGTATTGTGATTTACAATACTTATGGTCGAGGGGACTATGACCGAAGGCCGGACCTTGCGACTTGCAACAAGATTACCCCCCTGCTTGCACAGCAGATCAAAGAAGAGCTCAATTCTTTGAAAATGGAGATGGATATCCATGACGACTCTAGAAGATACACTCATTTCTTCTGAGTTGGGGTGTAACATTATGCTATTGTTAACAGCATTCTATTAATTTAACATCTATAGCGAATAGTGAAAATCGAAATCATATTTTATCTTTCGGCTATCGGTGAGGCACAACCAGCTGATAACCCCAATATAAAGAATTAGCCAGCTTTATTCCTCTTTCCTTCCATATTTCTGCAGAGCCAGCAGATGCTGCCTGAGACGTGCAATAAATATTGGAGGTCTCAACTCTCACCGACAGCCGGCAGTTTGCAAGATTGGCATAATTTGGGAACCTTATGGTTTATGCACAGTAATATACGGAGAAAAAAATCATTCGTAGATGGACAGGAAATCGGTGAGGGAAAAAGGAGAGGAGCTGGTCGCCTTAACCGTTCTGAGCGAAAAGGCCAAGGGTTTGAAGATGAAAGACATCAGGAGTTGAAAGTCCGGTCAAACGAAAAATCTACAATTTCTTTGACTCGCCTGAGAAGCCCAGAGGCACAAGTTGGCAGCTTGAGTGCCAAGCTTGCACTTGAGCGCTACAACTGTCACAGGCAAATCCAGCGGAGACGAAAGAGGGCTATGGTATTATCAGAGTTGCAATCTGCCCCACCAATGCACGCATTGTATCACTCTTACTATTATGTGAATAAAACCAAAATCAGCCAACAAAAATCTACTTATGAGCCTTTCGCAGCCGACAAGTATCATGCTGGCGTTCATTTTCGATACCGAGTTCCTCATAAGAACTATGAGCACTATATAACCAAGAACCACCCATTACGGCAAATGACGTCTGCAGAAGATTTACTTAGGTCCAATTCAATCAGATCACGGACATCATTAAGCTGGACAGAATTGGAAGGAAAAACTTGTACCGATGTTGAGTCTATGCTGGGAACTATGGTGTGCCCTCCTCAGACAGAGACACTAAACGCTATCAAGTGCAAAAGAGGTAATGATCAAGATATGCCTCACATCTCTTCAACTGCATCAGGTAAGGCTGCGGGATGGAGAGAAGTGAGATTGTGGGTGAAGATCAAAGGACGTATCTGTAAAAAACTATGCCAGCATAATTCTCATTGACATTGCTTCAACATTGTTGAGATCATAGATCAAATAGTAAGTGAGGAATTGTAAAATTCTACTACTACTATATTATATATATTACTATTATATTACTGCTTGCTAATTACCAGCATTCGGATTTGCACAATATGTGGACATTTCCCTAATTTTCTTACCGTATCTCCAGAAGATAAAAGTGCCGGGGTATAATACTAAACTGATCAGAGCCAACACTGAGCAGCCCCATCCGTAATCCAGTTTGTCAAACATATCGGGTGCAAAAAGAGGGAAAGCAAAACCGCAAAGAGATCGCACTGCAGAAGCTGCCGCAATTGCTGAAGCAGCATACAGCCCGTATGCATCGACAAGATATAGCTGAATTGAAGTATAACTCAACATGATACCTGCACATACTATGACCATTCCAATATCAGGAACGATCCAGAAGGTAGCGGCATTTGCACTCCATCCATACCAAATCAGACCGATGGTCAGTAGGGGGCCACCGATGAACATATTGGGGATTCGAAACTCCGGCATTGCGACCCCGTTATTTCTTTCTTTCAGCTTATTTCTCATATAGTCTTGCACCCGTAGACCGCCTTGTGCACCAATGCTGAAGCCTATGCACATAGCAACATAATTTAAACTTCCTATATCCAGTTGCATGTGATATTTATCAGTCCAAAGACTAGTGAAACTGGTAAGAAGTAAGTACATCAAGCCATACAGAAAGGACATGTATACTGCCAGATATTGAATGATCGGTTGAGTACCCAGGAGCTTTGCTGGTCGGATAAGATTGTCAAGAAGTTTCCTGGTTTTCGATCCTTTGTACTCAAATTTGGAGTAATAACGGTCGTCATTATTTTCTTTTCTTATCTTTTTAGCTTTCCAGTGCAGAATAACTGGAGTGTAGGTTTCTTGAAAAAAAACGACCATCATGATTAAACAGACTCCGTCTGCTATAGATGTAGACCAAAAGGCCCACCTCCAGATGCTGTATTCGCCGATAAACCCGGCAACAATAGGACCTATTGCAGGACCAAGTAATGGCCCAAGAGAATAAATAGTAAGTGCTTTTGCCCGCTCATCTGGCGACCAAATATCGCCCATGATACCGCCAGTAACTGAAAGCGGGGCACTTCCTCCGAGTCCGGTGAAGAATCTCAGGACAAGAATTTGCCGCGTATTTTGAGAAAATCCACACCCAATATTCGATGCAAAGAAAAGTATATTACAGCAGACGAATACCATTTTCCGTCCGTACATTTCAGAGAGGGGGCTGAAAATAAGTGGCCCGACAGCGTAAGCTAGGACAAACATCGATATGACGAGAGTGATGACAACGTTATTGGTTATACCGAAATCGGCAGCTATCAGATGCGCGACAGGAGCTGCGACGCTAGAAACAGCCGGGGAAAGGAAGGTTATAGAGGAGACTACCATTGTCATGGCCCACTTCTTTTTCTTGCTCCAGTTTCTAGCATTAGTCTGATCATTTTCCTCAAACTCAACCAAAAAGCCATCTTTTTCATCCTCCGACTTTTCAGACAGTTCCTCACGCGGCGAGTCCTCTCTTGCAAGGTTGTTTTCTGGGCCATCTTCTAGCCCACCCAGGCTGGCCTCTTCATCTTTATCACTTCTACTTGAATTAGGAATAGATTCTTGATCGGGTTTACTGTTAGAGTCCATTATTGTAACATTACATTCACGCTAAAAAAATCCAGAGGATGTTTATTCCCCTTTATAGACGGAGTAGGATAATGCGTCGGATCAAATCCCGACGGCAAAAACCGTTCTCGCCTTGAAAAGTCGGCATCAGCCGCGCTTCCGATACCCAAATAAAGAAAGGATCTACAGTGCTCTTGTTAAATCCGTTTTTTTTTTTATCCAGCTCTCAAACATGAGTACTTTATTCATTGCTATGCGCCGAAATGCTCGGAGTTAGAGACAGAGCATTTCCGCATCCGAACCCGAAAATCTTATGCAGCGGCATGTCTAAAGGGATTAGCGGGTTGCTAACGGCTAAGGTGTTTGTCATCGGAGATGACCCAGGTACTGATGAATAATCAAAAGTACCAGTGCTCGCGTGGCCGCGTTTACCCCACAAGATATTGTAGTAGGCAGAGAAAGAGATGAAACATTCTGCTGATGTGACAAGCAGAAGTAGCTTTGCGAGACTCAATAACTTGCTCTACGTAGTAAGATAATATAAAACCACACAAATCTCTTGATTCACTTATTTCAGTCAGGGAGCGGGCATCGGATACAAAAATAGCAGTGAGCAGCTGAGCCCCCGATGACATGTGGGGAGCGCAGCAACGGTCTCCGAACGAGGACTTTGGGCAATGCTCGACAAAAAGTCGGACTTCAGGATCCTCGAAAAGAAGGATCGGTTTATTTAGGGAGGAAGCTTTGCTGCCAATCACGTATGTGGCTTTAATTAGCACGGTGCCTATCGCGAGTGAGTACCTTGCGAAAGCATCTTTAGACGTTGGCCTATACCACTACAAGAGTGAGAGAACAACATTTAAGCATAAGCCTCGTCTTGGATTTTTCACCTTGTGCTGTTTATTGAGCTCAAATGACCAAACATCACTCTTTTTGCTTCTTCTTTTGATCTCACTCGTCCAAGTCACTAGACCAGGCACTTTTTCAACATTTGCAATGAACCATATTTGTTCCAGGAGTTACTGGATTTCCGTATTATTGATGTTCCTGTTGTATATTCGATGAACGCTTTGTTTTCCGGGCCAAAATCTTCACACCCATCACTGATTTGCCATGGTGTAGTGCGGCTCTGAAAAAATGTTCCCGCCAAAAACTTTCTGCATTGGCATTACAATTTACACCACCTCAAGTAACATGACAATACCAGGTTACGTCGTACCAGGACAGCTGATCTGCCCTCTAATTGAGAAAGGAGAAGGAGGAATACTACGATATTTCCAACCGGGAAAAGGCGCTATAACTGACAAGACTGATGGAGGGATATCTGCCATCTATGCTACGGTGATTGGCAGAGTCAATGTAGTTTCATTGGATGGAAAGGGAAAAACCAGCGAAGATGAGATGGAGATTGATGAAGAAGATGAGGAGGAAAATGAGCACAAACCAATTGCATTGAAATTTCAAGTTGAGGTGGAAAATCAGACCAAGAACACCTATTCTAGGAATGAAATAACCGGAAATCGATCAAACCGATCCGGCAACTCGTCGTTGCCTGAAGTTGGGGATATTGTTCTTGCTAGAGTAACTCGAATATCTTTATCCCAGGCCAATACGGAAATACTTGCTATCGAAAACCAAGGCAATACTATTGCAGATAGTGGAACTGGAATCTATGCCCCCGGCGAATCTGGCGCAAGTCTCTCTCATGCTGGTGGCTCAGGAGTAGCTGGAGGTACTAGTACAGATATCGGTGAAGGATTTGGAGGAGTTATACGAAGTCAAGATATTAGAATTACGGAGAGAGATAAAGTGAAGCTGCAAGAATCATTTAAACCGGGCGATGTTGTTCGGGCTCAGGTGATTTCTCTTGGCGACGGAACGAATTATTATTTATCTACTGCTGAAAATGAGTTGGGCGTGCTATTTGCTAAATCGAAAGGTGGAGCCCAGATGATTCCAGTTGATTGGCAGACTATGCGATGCCCTCTCACTGGCGATACGGAGAAGCGAAAGTGTGCCAAACCCTATTAAACGCATTTTGATCCTGATTTAAGGTGAATCAAGTAATAAGTTTCTTTCGGTAGGAGGAATGAGTTAGAAACTGAATGCTTAATTTGTCACGATGCGCATGGGCATGAAGGTGAGTTTTGAGTAGGACTGCCTTCCGGATCCAGATAACGATACCCATGGGTCGCTATAGGGAAACAAGAGCAGAGTGATATTTCTAGTTCTAGTTCAGCAAGAGCGATATAAAGTGGATGTGGGAACCGTATCCAATTGCGCTGGCTTCATGATATTATGTTGATTCAGTTTGTTAGTATTCCATTAGCCATGCCACCAATTGCATTCGAGTCAAATGAATCTGCATCTGGTGTCTATGCTTTTGTAGACCCTGGGAGTAGTAGTGAGAAAGATTCGTCTACAATTGCATCATGCGACGGAAGCATATCAAGCTCTACTCTGAGCCCCTACCGACAGGGAGCAGATGGCAGAGATGAGGATTATCGAGTTTTCTCTATCCATAGACAGGTGTATGATCTATCTGCTTATTTTGAGCACAAGCAAGGGCCAGCTAAGAGGATACGCTTCAATAAGGTAGATATATGGGAAGACTTTGAGTTGTTTGTAAACAAGAATACGGAAGGTATTAGCATACCTGATAGCACCGGTAATGGTTCATTTCTAGAGGAAGCTGGGTCTTTAGAAATAAACACACTTTTGCGAGACGTATGCCAATGTGCATCCTTGATACTATCGAAAAAAGATTCCTCGACTAAGCTTATCGCAGGACTGAACATGAATGTCATTGGAAAATGTGACAATGCTCTTTTCATTGAGGGTAAAAATACACCGAGTGTCGTTGGTCTTCACCGAGATGCGTCTTTGATCCCTGTCATGAACAACAGTGCCTTTTTTACTAAGCTGCTGTGTAAAGCTGATAATGTTATAACTGAAATGTCAAGTGGAGAGAAGGCAAGCTTGCTCGTTCTTCAACAGCTACTTAGTTTCATGGTTATCAATGGATGCCGATATGGCTATTTGTCTACTGGTCTCTGCACTAGGCTTTTCAAAATCACTGATATAAAGCATAAGCATGGTGATGGACCATTGACGATAGAAATTGCTGTTACTCAACCAATTGCGTGGGATAAAAAGCGGCCGTTCACTCTCGTCTCTGCTATTATTGCGCTTTCTGTTCAGTGCAAAAAAGATGCAGATGCCTTTGATAACCTGTGTAGAGATGTTGAACTCAGTCTTTCCATTCAAACACTAGCAGAACCCGATATGTGGAGCTTTAGCAAATACGAATCGCCATGCACGGGAAGAAAGAAATGGTGGAAGTATAAAAAGGACAATGGTATGGTTGCTTCAATAAAGTTCAACCGAAACGAGGTTAAATCATTCTCTGCCCCTGAGAGTCAACTAAGTTCTGGTGGTGAAGGAGGAGGTGTCAGTCTTGGCTACCTTTCTTTGTCATTGAATCCTGAACGCTTGTCGTACGAGATGAAACAGTATGAAACAGAGTTTAGTTTTATCACTACTCCAGGAATACCTGATATGCCTCTGAACAATCGGCCATGCATTTTAAAATGCGCTAGCTACGGATCTGCTGAAAAAAACACCCAGCTCGAGAGACTGGAGAATGAAGCCAGAGTGTACGAATATCTTGAGAAACGCGGACTTTACACTGTAGCAAAGAGATACATACATGGTGATATACTGGGAATAATGAAGGTTATTGCACTAGAGCCAGTCGGTAGGGCTTTGCAGCCCGGAGATTTGAGTAAGAATATCGCTGAACAAATTCGGCTTTGCGTCTCGTCGCTTCACGAACAGAATTTGCTTCACGGTGATATACGTTTATCAAACTTCTTGATTGATGACTTTGGCAAGGTCAGAATAATAAACTTTGGTAAAACAAAGTTGTATGCCCGACTACATTCTATTGTAATTCAGGAGGAAATGAGCACTGTGAAATCGATGCTTTCTCTCTATCTCTCTGGCGACTGACTATATCGTCTATGAGGTGATTTTAGAAATAAATAAATTTTTATCCGCACTATCTGGACTCTAAACTGTAACTTATAGTGATTTTTGCCTACAATGGGTACCAGTTACCTCCACAGAAGCAATTTTTCTGGAATGCCATTGTCCATTGAGAAGGCGACCCTTGCTGATCCCAAACAGAAAGAGAGCCACATCTAACGCATTTGCGTTCTCTGGGCTCATTTTGAGATAGTACCTGCTTTCTCAGCATATCAATTCTCTGGGGTGACAGCACCTTACGTGGTAGCGAATTGTCAATATATGCCAAAAAGTCATTACTGTTACTGGTAGAATTAGAACTATCAGGCGACTGAAGCCCTAGCCACCCGACATCGTAGAAATACAATTTTGGCAAGTCCGTTTCAGGGACTACCAATTTAGTAAAGCTCTGAAGAGCAGTTTCAGCCACAGGCAGCAATTGCTGTGGGATTGAACAGTCGAAAATCAAGGACTGCTCAATGTTTAACATAACGGCAGGAGAAAAACCAGCCACAGTACTCTTCAAGTTGTTGTCAATATCAGCCAAAACTCGATCAAAGGTAGCCAGCGATATTGGAGACAAAAGAATCGTATCTCTGATTCTGTGAAACGCACCTCGCACAGGTCCACCAGTGTTCCCACCTTGCGTATCAGCAAGGCGGCCTGCAACTTGCTCTAAACCTCTTACGCCTCGCAGCGAATACATTAGAAGCATGCGTGGCACTTTGGCAAGCAGAAGTGCCAAGGCAAGTGATTTCATTGAGTTTTTGGCGAGGTATGCCTGGGCACTCTCCTCTAGCGAAGCAAGATACAACTCCTGGCTTAAAAGTGCAATGAAATCAGTACACCATCTAGTCAGTCCAACCATGGAAAGAGTATTAGCAGCACGAGCCTCTAATGCCTCTGCAGACAAAGCAGCTGAAGGATTGCTAACAGACTTCTGCTGATGGGAGGAGGCGGTCCTCAGAGTGAAGGTTAAAGAGAAGGCTAGCAGTCGCAGATTCAGCACGGTCCATCCGACGCTACCCATGGGGTTTCTATCCCAGTACTTTATTGTTCCAAGGACCATTTGGAGACTCAACAGCCTCTGAAGAGAAGGATTGACCATAACTTTATCAATATGATAGTCTTTAGGGATATCGAGCGTGAAATTGATTGCTCTATGGCTCTCTCGCAAGATGGCGTGCAGCAGCTTTTCTCGCGAATCCGGAGGGCAGTTCTCGAGTTGCTGTTTCATCAGGCAGAATATGTCATCACTGCACATACTCGAAAAGCAGGAAATTGAGTGAATTACAGCAAGCGAGATGGAAATATTGGTGAGCATGTTACGATCGAATGGCTTGCTCAAGTATACCTGTTTCAGTGGAGTAGCATTGGCAGAGGCGCCCTCTTCAGTTGAGGGCTTGGGATTCAGGTAGACATAAGAACAGAGAGTTGGAGATAAACACACATCACCAATACCACCAGATACCTTGTCAAAAGCAAAGCCAATATCAATTGGCGACGTAATTGCATCAGGAGCAGCACGGGCCCCGCGGTATTCAAAATCGACGGTACCATCAGCTTTGGCAATATAAGATTCCAGGTCATTGAATCCCCATCCAATGCTGATGACCGGAGAATCGTAGTTGGTAGACGAGATGAATTGGAATTCTGCCTCTGATGGAGCACTATCCTGCTTTCCCCCGCCTCCATTCAGCCCGTAAATGCTAGGATGAAATGGTATAGGCTTCTTTTTCAGCTCATATTTATACAAAATCGTCGTGCCAGTCATTAAAGAAGTGAATAGTACCAGAACAGTGTAGTCAAAAGGCTCCATTTGACTTTTGCTCAACGGAGGTAGCGGAGAGACGAGATGAGTTAGACTAGCGTCAGGCAATGATGCAGGGGGGTCCAAAGGTGTACAGCAGACACGTTTTATATCGAGACTAGCAACCTCCGACATATTATAGCCAGCAGTCTGCTGGCGATTTCCCGTTATGGAAGAGGACCACTTGATTGAAATTGTGAATGTCTTCATAGATTGTAAGAACGGGAAGTAGGCATTAACATACAATGTATCATCTCTCGACCCCTGGATTACAGCATGTGAAATAATATCACTAGAAGCAATTGAAGCAGCAGAGATTCCCGTAGCACCGCCATTCGTTTTCGACTCGGTTTTATCCGTCTGACTACTGGGAACCGTTGATTCGAGTGATACCGACATTTCGTAGTATCTAGCATCCGAAGAAGCTGTTTGAGCATATAACTGAATAGTACCACGTCTATTGAGAGACATGCATGCATACTTGCCCGGAACCGGGTGGTTCGGACCTACAGACTTGCCTTGAAAGACACCATAGGAGGCTGCCGAATTGTCTCCACCAGGGACAGAGAGGCCACTGCTGTTGTTTTTGGCATTGTTATGCACAGTAGCCGGCGAAGCAAATAGAACACCCTTATCCAGATCAAGCCATTTAAACCCAACGACTCTGTTCAATTCCACCGGGTGCTGTTCAGCCACAGGGCTGGGATGGTGCAGGCAGGTCATCATAGCCGGCCCTCCAACTCCTATGGTGAATATTGACAAGCCACCATGGTCATCAATGCATGCCAGATCGGTTCCCGGAGAATTCCACGAAAGATGCACCACGGGCCTTCCTCGGTGAATGGTGTCGAGATTCGATATTACCAGAGGGTCCGACACAGTCCACTCTGATCCGCTTTTGCAAGCCAAAAACGACACATAGACCAGGCCGTTTTGGATATATGCAATGGCTCCATGTCTTGACCAAACGATTTTCTCACTACAGCCAGACTCCTGCAGCTCGCATATCTTTCGAGAGACGTGATCCACCGTCATGTCTGCCCGCGTCTGGTTGTTAGGAGTTTGTCAAGGTTGGTGGGTAGAATATTACCCGGGCCATTATATTTTTTATGAGCGGTCAGTTTCGAAACAAATGCCTGGGTGGGTACGCACAGCAGGTTGGGTGGGTAGGAAGGTGAGGCTAAAGGGACGCGTTTGCGTAGAGATATTTCCAATCCATCATACCATATTGGCCATGAGCGGCTCCATCTTGCTATTTCTGCGCCATGAGCATGCAGAGTTACCCACAGGGGAGCATGTGACACAAGAACCCATTGATGGGATTCTATGGGCCCACATCTTTATAATGTTTGCGTCGTTTGGGTTGCTGTTCCCAGTAGGGTTGGTTTTGGGCTTGGCTCGCAATCGGTTCCATGTACCGGTTCAAACCACCGCAGGTGCCCTGGCGATCGTGGGTTATTTTCTGGGACATGCCCACAAGGGACGGCAGTTTGAGGCAAACAACATTCATGGAAAGTTCAGCTCGATACTGATGCCCATTGTTCTGGCCCAGGTGGCCATGGGAGTGATTCTCAAGCTGCATATTGAAAAGGGGTTTCTTGGCAAGGTACGGGCTGTCATATTAAAGGTTCACGGGATCATCGGACTACTGATACCAGTGCTATCTTGGGTCCAGATTGGATTTGGAGCTATCACCATACCGGGTTGGTGCCATGCCGACCATCTGGGACAGTGCCTGGCTCACGGAATTATGGGATCGTCATTTGTTCTGTACGGATTTATCTTGACCATCATGCTGTTTGTTGGTGAAGGGTTTCTTATTCGAAGAGGCAGATCGCAGGAGTTTTATGACAATCTCATTATTACATTGTGGGGTATCGTTAATACGTTTACTGAGCACCGATGGGGTCAACCTTGGTCCCATGGTGACTACCAACATACGTCAATGGGCATCATATGGTGGTGCGCCGGAATGCTAGGCTTACTACTGTCATACGACTGGGTGCAGAAGAAGCCGAAGAGAAATCATGTTCCTGCGCTGGTCATGATATTTACTGGCTATGCCATGTCTCAGCACAGTCAGAATCTTATGGTTTCCACAATGGTTCATCTATTTTTCGGTTATGCATTGATGGCCGCAGGGCTGGCGCGAATCATTGAGATCTCGTTTGTAGTACATGATGAACCCCATACCGGGCGATTCATAAAATCTTGGCAGTATCTTACCCCTTTTCTCCTCATTGAATCGGGATGCCTCTTCATGGGAGCCCAGGAAGAACAGATGCAAATGCTGAACGATGCGGGTATTATGCATGGTAGCTACGTTCTCATCATTTCAAGTGTAGCTTTCATGCTCTATCTATGGATACTTTTTATGATCAATCTGTATATGATTTGCAGAGCGGAGCCGTCCTCCGGCTTTATGGCCGCAGGGTCAACGCCGATGACGTACCGAAATCCCGGCGGAGTACCTGTGCCCGCTGGCGGCATTGAAATGCAGCCTTTTCTCACGGAGGAGGAGGAGCATGAATTGAGTTTCCATCTGGAGGAGGAGGACATCAGTGCTGAAGCGGATAGTTTAGACAGTGTCAGGGCTTAAACGGCTGGCTCATCATGCCAAAGGCCCCCATTGTACAATTGATAATATCAAATTAAAATATATAACTATTATATTAGTCGGATAACACGGGCGGTAGCATATTTCTCTAAACGGTTTCCTTTTCAATCGTATTTATCATGCATGTGCCAAGACTAGTGACAATCGTCAACTATTGGATGTAGATTGCAGGCCATCGGAAAAACTATGCAGACGGGGACAATCGGGTGGAGATGAGGAAGGTAGTTTCATCACAATGCTGGCACGGCGAGCCGGACAACGACCAGCAAAGCACAAAATGACGGTAGGAACGTAATCAATCAAAATTCAACATTTCAATTGATATACGATATATAATATATTCCTTACGGTTGACGAGATACAGACCTGGGATAAAAATTTTCACTCCTCATCGTCATGCTACATTAGTGCCCATTACTACCCCGCCAGAGCATCTGGGGTTCCGATATCGCACAGACTATCCCCCATTGGTTTGGGGGGCCCCCCAAAAAAATTTCTCTGCCCCCCGAGAACAATAAGCCGATATCGGCTCAGTCAGGCTATCCCACCTTATTGTGAGCAAAGATCTGGCCGGGTTCAGTTAGTCACAGTAAAAATTAGTTTGTGCTTCCACATTTCCATCCAATCGGAGCAGAATCTCAACTGATAAGATCCTAATCGGGAAGTGCTGCTTGTCCTATATACTCGTATCGAATAAATAATATAAATATGAGTAGGCATCCCATGGCAGGATGCCTCTCTTTTTTCTTGTAGATATATCTGATATATAATTATTAAAAAAATGGCATCTGAACCCGAATTCGAACAAGCTTTCAATGAGTTGTCTTTGACTCTCAAGCACTCCACTGTGTTCCAGGAGCACCCTGAGTTGGAGAAGCTCATCTCTGTCATCTCTATCCCTGAGCGTATTGTTCAGTTCAGAGTTGTCTGGGAGGACGACAAGGGTGAATTGCAGGTCAACCGGGGCTATCGAGTTCAGTTCAATTCTGCTCTTGGTCCTTACAAGGGTGGTCTTCGATTCCACCCCACTGTCACTCTCTCTGTCCTCAAGTTCTTGGGTTATGAGCAGATTTTCAAGAATGCCCTGACTGGTCTCAACATGGGTGGAGGAAAGGGTGGATCTGATTTCGATCCTCGTGACAAGACTGATAATGAAATCAGACGGTTCTGCTACTCTTTCATGTGCGAGCTTTGCCGACACATTGGTGCTGATACTGATGTCCCCGCCGGTGATATCAATGTTGGTGGTCGAGAAATCGGTTACCTCTTTGGTGCCTACAAGAAGTACAAGAACTCTTGGGAGGGTGTTCTCACTGGTAAGGGTTTGACCTGGGGTGGTTCTTTGATCCGACCTGAGGCTACCGGTTACGGTTTGGTTTACTACGTCGAGAAGATGATTGAGTATGCCAGCGAAGGTAAGGAATCTTTTGCTGGCAAGCGAGTTGCTATTTCTGGTTCTGGTAACGTCGCTCAGTACGCTGCACTCAAGGTCATTGAGCTCGGTGGTACCGTTGTATCTCTCTCCGACTCTCGAGGATCTCTTGTCCTTGATGAGTCTTCCACCGTTGGTTTCACCCCCGAGGAGATTTCTCAGATTGCTGCTATCAAGCTAAAGCATAAGGCTCTCTCCTCTTTGGACTTCGGCAAGAAGTACACCTACCTTGAGAATGCACGACCCTGGGTCCATGTCGGTAAGGTCGATGTCGCTCTTCCTTCTGCCACTCAGAACGAGGTGTCTGGCGAGGAAGCCAAGACTTTGATCGCCAACGGCTGCAAGTTCATTGCTGAAGGTTCCAATATGGGTTGCACTATGGAGGCTATTGAAGCTTTCGAGGCTTCTCGACAGGCTGATGCTCGGGGTACTTGGTACGGACCTGGCAAGGCTGCCAACTCTGGTGGTGTTGCTGTCTCTGGTTTGGAAATGGCCCAGAACTCTCAGCGAACTACCTGGACTTCTGATGAAGTTGACTTTAAGCTCAAGGACATCATGGTTAACTGCTTTGTTACTTGCGTTGGTACCGCTATCAAATACTCCGCTGACTCTGACAAGAAGGCTCACTTGCCCTCTTTGGTCGAGGGTGCCAATGTTGCCGGTTTCCTCAAGGTTGCTGATGCCATGAAGGCCCACGGTGACTTCTGGTAAGCTGCCTAGGTATTATTATTATTATTTTACATGTTAAATGGTTATGTTAAATTATGACGTTATATATATAGACAATATATTATTTTGTGCTTCTTTTTGTGAGCTTGTTCATTCTCTCTACTAGTGTCTTACGGAGATTAACATCTCTCAGCTAATGCCTCATGTAGATTTCACTTTTCATTTACTGATATATACGGTCATATATCATTTTGTATAGCTTTTTCCAGTTTCCAATGCCATGTATATATATTCGTACCTATTCAATACCTATGCCCAGCTGAGCTTGAATGGATGTGCCTCAGTGTTGAAGATGTACTCATCAAGAGACAGCACATCTGGTTCTTCAAACAATAAATAGGCGTATTTCAGCGTTTCACCCATCCAGAAGCTCTCTACCCGATTGATTGCTGGCCTGGTGGGGGTGTCATTAGTGACATCCGCTATCGAGGTATAACCAATGACTTCACCTGTAGTCGGGTCAAGCAGTTTCGTAGCTTCTACTATACTGGAGAACATCTGCCACCCTCGCTCCTGCCATATCCGATCACCCGTAATTCGATACATATAGAAAACAGATTCCAATGCTTCAGGTCTCATGATGTAGAACGGTGCGATACGTAGATAGGATAGCGGCAAATCATAGGCCCCCTCAGCACTCCATCTTATCCTTGTGTCATCAAACTCATCAGTAATGAAGGTAGCAGCGGGCATCTTTGGTGAGAGGATATCTCTATCGCCGCCGAGAGCTTTCTCTAGTTCTTTCCCGAAATCAAATACACATGGCTCCTTTGAGTCGTATCTACCCGGGCATTTTCTAGCAGTGAAAGTTTCAGGCATTATGCCTGTTCGAGTACTGTTGTATGCCCATACACAACCGTTGGTCAGCTTGGATCCAATTTCTATATCCTCAGGTCGGCCCAGAATTCTCCCACCTAGGGCCAGCATTCCCCCAGCGTAGCATACCAAATGAGACATTTCATAATTAGACTCATTCCTGCCACCTTGAAGGAATTTTTTAGACGAGGTGAAAAGTATATCGTCGTTATTTTCAACAAAGGGCCTGTATAGAAGATGCTCCTTCACAGCATCAGCCATCTTCGTATAGAGCTCAGCATACTTCGGTTCGCCACCTCCCAGTAGAAGGTATTCCTTCATGTAGTACTCAAAAGTGCTGTCAGTCATAGAACCCAGCGTGAATATTTCTGGTCCCCGTTGAGCTCCAGGTCTCATATGGTACTCTTCTGAGTCGCAGCGCAATCGGTCCCAAACAATACCTCCTTCCCTTTCTTTCAAAACCTGGTAAGCGAGATCTAATTCTTCACCTGTTATATCTCGTGTCTTCAATGAGTGAGTTTCTGATTCAGTTTCTGAGGTTTCCACTGCGGGAGAGATTCCCACAGGCTGGTCGGCGGTAAGATCTATGGTCGAATCGACTTCAGATTTAACAGAATTAATGGGTATAGGACTATTATCCTGAGGAGGAGCACCACCAAGTAATTTTTTACGGGCAGCTTTCACTTTCTCAAAGTCCATAGCAGGTTTCTTTTTCAGCGGATCTCTGTATGGCTGAATCAGCACATCAATTTCACCAACTTTGTAGACATCTCTGCACCCACTGATATCCAATGTTTGAGGAAGCAGGCCCGGAACTTTGGAATCAGCTGAAAAAGCATGAAGCATATCCGTCACTCTAGCCACCGCATCGTAGTACTTTGGGTCCCCGGTCAATTGAGACAATCGCGTGAATTCAACTGTAAATGATCCTACCTCAGCAGTTAGAGAATTCTGGCCCGCTCTATATCTAATATGCTGATATCCGTCACGCCATTTGTAATAGGTGATGGGCATTCTATTAGGAGTATCAAAGGCACCCATCAGCAAGTCGCCAAGGTCTTTTGCCTTTTTGAGAAGTGCTTCTTCCTTTCCTCCAGATAGATCATATGACGAAAGAAGGCCTCCGAGGTACCTGATATTCGTCTCAAACATAGGAATATAGTTTCTGTAAGTGCTGTTGAATCCCATTGTATCGACCAGTTTAAGGGCTTCCTGGAATTCACTTTCCAAGCCCATAAGCTGCAAAGTATCCAAGGCATCCACTGCAGTAGCAGCCCAGCCCAAAAAAGGATCAACACCTTCGTTGGTAAGAGGTTTCAACTCATCTTTACCCCAGGCAGATCTCTTGTAATGATCCCAAGACGTCTTGAATACTTGTTTAACAGATTCCTTTCTCTCCAGACGTTTCTCCTTCTCTTCGGCAGTCTCAGGAAATTCAGATGCTTGTATTCGAGGTTTAGAAGAGGTGGCTCCTTTCGGTAGCTGAGTAAGTTTGTCAACGGGGTATTTTTCAACTCTAGGCAGGTGAGCAGCTGGAAAAGATTCCCGGGCCTTACCATCCTCCCGTGAGATTCCTCCTCCTGGAGTCAGTACTTCAAAATATTGCAATGGATTATCGAGGATTTCTTGATTGCTGGCCAAAGGGATATTTTTCTGTGAGGCAACCGGGAATTGGTTATCCTCGTCTTCCTTAGTGCCAGCTCCAGATCCACGAAGTCGTTCATATTCCTCGCCTGCTTCATTCAAGACTTCGTGTTTGGCATCTGCATGATTCAGGAAAGCATCGTGGCCAGCCTTTCCATTTTCACCCGACGGTAGTTCAGGAAGAGCGGTTTGGATATGAACCCATGGGTCTTTAATGACCGTATCAGGCGCCTGGGGGTCATTGTGCGCGACCGCATCAGGGGCCTTTCCACCGTCAGGCTGATTCACTGTTCCCGCAAGCTTAGCATCATCGTTAGTGTTGCCGCCTGGCAGTCGCGAGTCCTTAGGCAGTGGAAAAGCGTGATCGTGTGGAGAAGTTTTGGCGGCAGATGCCGAATGATCATCGAACCTCCAATACTGAAAGTAGAATAGAGTAAAAATGCCCAGAACGGCCAAATGGAACTTATAGCGACGCAGCTTGAACGGCCCTGCTCCTACCATTGTGTTTTAATCAGCCGGTGGCCAACTCAGTGTAGAATTCAGCTAAGGGTGCGAACAAAAGTGCAAGGTGGAAGCTTTTATTCATTATCGTATTAACGGCCCCAATCGAGCACTCGAGTTTAAATCGCAGCTTGGCGAGCCACTTCACTGGGGGCATGAAACCGAGGGAAGCACCGGAGCATACGGCGCCAGGCAAATTAGGCCCACAATAATAAGCATTACTGTCTCTTGAGCCTAACGGCAAATTTAATAGTCTAATTTCAAATCAATTGTAAGCTTTGCTATATTGTTTTGCTGGCTAACCTGCACCCGTTAGCCACACTGAAATGATTTACCCTTATTGCATCTAGCCAAATTGAGCACGGTAGCTATCTACTCAACCCTGGTCTAAAAGAAAATCTACGTAACTGCGCTCTGTGACAATCAACCCCATTGAGCAGCTTTTCTAGTACTAGCTGCTCCTTAAAGATTGGGTGATCGGCAAGTTTAGGCAGATCCGTATAACCTCTGTCAAAATAATCAATTGGGCGATCCTGTCGATAGCTTATATAGAGAATTTCCAACTCCACATGGGCACGCATAAGATATATATTGCACTGCAAAATTCAATACCAGGGCCTGGACTTCAGTTCGTTCGAGCTCCACTTTATCCTTAAATTGGCCCCCATCGTTAAGCCCACCTAACAGATCTTTGTCTTCTCTATCTCCAACCATCCCGTGCGGCGTGGTATATTTCATGCATTACTGCGTCGCATAGAGAAGTGACTGCAGTCCGTGTTTGTAGAGAAATGGTTAGATCTAGGAAGGCTGCCGGTGCCAGGCTTCTCTCAAGCTGAGGTCTATTAGAGAAGAGCTTTCTATGTCCACTGACATGATCTAAGACTTGTTTCTGCAGATGACTCGAGTATGCAAGCTTTAATGACAAAGGATCAGCTCTCTAGCCCAACTCGTTCATGAGATACTCTGCCCACTGGTTTCTCCAGCATACCTTAGATGCATGTATAATTCATTTGATCCAGAGATGGATTAGCTCGGGCGGGGAGAATAGAATCTACTTAATAAATTTATTGATTGCATGGAATAGCGAAACAGGCTAAGCCCTTTACATCGCAATTCATCTGAAACTGACATGAGCACGTGAACTGGGCCTGATGACGGTATTGCTTATCCCGGAGTTTTCATATATTCCAAAGTCTTTCCGATGCGTATTTCTCAATTAGGCAAATCATGCACTCCTTCGCCTCGACAAGGAATGAGGGGGGGAAGGCGGTGTTACCCGGCCCATCTCTTGACACAAAACTAGCTCAATCCCGATGGCTGGGCTAATTATAGGCATTTAAGTGGGGCCCAGCCCACCCACCAAAAAAGGGTAGAATATAAATATACTGCATCAGGGAGGGCATTTTCCTGCTTGTTCCAAGAATCACACGACTACACACGTTTTTTTAATCATCTTCACGCTCTTACTTACTATTTCACTCGCTATTGAATATGGAAACCACAATCGCTACAATGTCCGAGCCCATGCTCTTTGATACTAAGCTGATTCCTGGCTTTGTACAGCAGGCCCTTCCCGAGGGCTACACTATGCGACCTCTGATGGCTTCAGACTACGAACGAGGCGTATTGGATGTCCTTCGTGTACTGACTACTGTCGGTGACATATCTCGGGATGATTTTCAGGCCCAGTTTGATTACTGGCTCCGACGAAATGACACCTATTTTACAGCTGTCATTCTTAACTGCGCCTCTCAAGTGGTTGGCGTTGGATCTGTCATTGTTGAAAGAAAACTCATTCATGAATGCGGTCTAGTTGGACATGTTGAAGACATTGCTGTTGCCAAAACTGAACAGGGTGCCAAGCTTGGCCTCCGACTCATTCATGCTCTGACCGAGATTGGCAAGTCTCAAGGCGCCTACAAGATCATTCTTGATTGTTCTGAACATGTGGTTCCATTTTATGAAAAATGCGGCTACGTTCGATCAGGCTCCCAGATGACTATCAAGTTCAATGTTGATGCTCGATCTAGTTTGTAATGCCTGCCGACATCCATGCTTTCTTTGGCTTGCATATCATACAAATCTTTTTCATATTATCACCTGCATAAGCAACAAAAAAAGGCCCTCAACGCAACAGCTGAGATATTTTCTGACTTTTAACGACACTCCTTATTTATATATAGCATAATTAGTTAATAATCAAATAGCATTTTCAATCTGTATTTACAACTACTCTCCATGTCTGCTTCTTCATTTCACCCCCTGGATTGTTCCAGCCTCACCACGATCTACATAAAACAGCTAGCAGATCTTGAACAGGATTTTCACAAAAACGAGTTTCACAACCCCTGCCACATTACTTGACTTGAATAAATTTTATTTAGCATATAGCATATTTTATTATTTACTGCAGAAACTGTAAAAAAATAACTCACGGAATTCTTAGATGGTTGCGTTGCTTATCATTCCACAAGACTATAGATTAACCTTTGTCGTGGGCCAAGAGTACACTCCTCGGTTGGTTGCATATCCTCTATCAGTAAGATAGTCGTGCAAAGATTTGGGACCCTTAGAACCATATGAATAGTATTCCAGATCCAAATCCTTGCCCTGCTTTTCGATCCAGTGTAGCAGAGGTGTGAAAATCTTCCACGAGGAATCGAGCTCATCATCTCGGACAAACTTAGAGTGATCACCTCGGAGAGCGTCCAAAATAAGAGTCTCATATGCTTCAGGAATAGCCATATCAGTATATCTATCGTGATAAGACAGATCCATATCAGTTATGACAGTCTCGTTGCCAAAACCGGGAGTTTTGGCATTCATCTTCAGATAGATAGCCTCATTGGGTTGGATACGCAGAACTAATTCATTTCTGCTAATATCTTTGAACATTCCACGAGCCACATCCTTGAACTGTATTCTAATCTCCACCAAAGCCTCATTAAGAGCCTTACCAGCTCTCAAGATGAAAGGAACACCCTCCCATCGTTCGTTCTGGATATTCAATTCCAAGGCAGCAAAAGTAACACACCTGGAATCCTTATCAACAGTGTCATCGTCCAAGTAACCAGGCTTTGAGCCATCCTCACTCTTCGTATATTGGCCCAGCAAAGCATTCTTGGGATCGATAGGAGCGATAGCTCTCAACACCTTAACTTTCTCATCTCGGATATCCTCAGGGTTAGAGGATACCGGCCTTTCCATGCCAATCAAAGTAAGGACTTGAAGTAAGTGGTTCTGCATAACGTCTCGAATAATACCGATAGTGTCGAAATAACCACCTCTTCCCTCAGTACCAAAGGGCTCCTTGAATAGAATCTGAACAATTTCAATATTATTCCTGTTCCAGGAAGCATTGAAGAATTGGTTACCAAATCTCATAGGAATGATGTTATTGACCATTTCCTTGCCCAAATAATGATCAATTCGATAGACCTCGTGTTCGCTCCAAACAGGAGCGATCTGCTGCTGCAGCTTTCTTGCAGAGCCCAAGTCATGACCAAAAGGTTTCTCAATAATCATCTTAGCATGACCATCATGACCAGGGTAAACATTCTCTTTTAGATGTTTGGAAACTTCCCCGAAAACGTTAGGGGGTAAAGCGAGGTAGAAGAGTCGGTTTCGCAAGTCATGATCAGTGCTATCTTCCAAGCTTCGAATATGCTTGTCCAACTCCTTGAAAGCAGCAGGTTCCTCATAGGAGCCAGCGACATATGTGCAAAGTGATTTGAAATCTTCGGCAGCTCTGCTCTTTTTCTGCTTGGCTTCATCACTTTTTTCAGCATCGATCTTGAAGTACTGGGACAGCCGGTCGTGGAATTGCTCCTGGGTCATCTTTGTTCTTGCATAACCGACAATCTTTGTGTCTTTGGGCAGAAGGCCCTCTCTGTAGAGATTGAACAGAGCAGGAAACTGGGTTGTTAGTAAAGTTCTTTGATTGAAGTGTGAGCCGAGGAGGCGGCAACATTCGGGCCGGCTATTTCAGTTTATCCTGCAATTGAGTGGGTCGAATACCTACAGTTTTCTTCTTTGCCAAATCTCCTGAAGCACCTAATACGGTAATCACAGCATTGGATACGAAGGCCACAGGGACGGGGTGTGGAGTTGGGGGAACGGACGAGCTCATTGTTGGTAAGATAGTGACGAGAGCAAAGAAAGGCAATGATTCATAAAGCGGCGATGGTGTATTGTTGAGTCCAGAACTGGGTAGCAGTATCAGCAGTGGGGCAAAACGAACAGAAAGCAACAATTCAGTTGTATTAAACCAGACTCAATTGCAAAAATAATTCGAAGTTAGGTGGAAGAAACAAAAGTTTCCCTAATCGCCTTTTAAGTATGGGTTGGTAAGGGCAGTTGTTGAGACAGAGTCCGTGGATTATTTCCGAGAGTATTTATAATCAGGTCTCACACCCACTAAGGCCGTTCGAAGGCATCGCATATACACCGTTCGGAACCCAGCGGGCCGTAGGCATACCGATAGAGGAAAAAAAAAAGTCATTAATCTATAAACATTTTATTGCATTACGGTTTAGATATTACAATTGCTAGAGCTGTCGATTGGATATAACTTGTCGTTCAACTTCTTCTTAACTCCCCCCTCTTCCCCATGGCAATCGCTATCTCTCTTTCCAATCCAATAATGCATCGGAACTTTTCCACCATTCTTCCATAACCCGCCGTGTATCTCTGCGCCACTTGTATTCTCCATTATTCCAGTATACGAGCTTACCAATAGCAGCCCCATAGCTTATTTCCTGCTCCTTGTCATCCCGACTGTGCTTTTCTTTCATCTGCTTGCTTGACAGCTTTCGCATATATATTCCCCACGGGTTTCTGTAAACCGCCCACCGGGCCCCACACACCCCCACCCATACTACGTTGAGTGAGAGAGTCTCTCCCACCCACCCTCGGCAAACGGTGCGAAAAAAAAAGGAGCCAGCTCCCATATAACCGGCTAAAGAGCCGTTCAGCTTTAGCTCGGCCCAACTTAACCTAAGCTCAGCATAAGGTTATTTCCATAAAACTGCTCCATTACTATAGATAAAAACTGCTATAAGGCATGCTATCATATTATATTATATTTAGATTCTACCACGATGATCCCACTTGTAATGCTTTAGGAATATTGCTGTCCAATGTCTTATCTACGCCATGGAACTCAGCATTGATTAATCGGGCTTGCTCATGTTTTGTCCATACCTTACCAAGCATATCGTTAATCACCCCAGCAGTAACCTGTAGCTTGTCCATCGTTCCATATATCTCCTCCAATGCATTTTTCCAGTCTTTCGGTGAAATATCCTCTCGTCGTCCAATTTGTCCTCCTCCATTCAGACATCCTCCAGGACAAGCCATGACTTCAGCATAGGTCCAGCTGGTCGGGTCAAATCCCGAGGTTGCCCGGCGGGAAATCACTCTTCCTGCCGATTTACCTTTTAGTTTCCGGACAAGATTCTGGATATTTCGAAACCCGTAGACTTGAGCTGTTTTGGCAACTATGTCTCCAGTACTAAGTTTCTTCACATAGTATTCCACAATGTCACTATTCTTGCCCATTATCGTCTCTACCGTACACTCTTCTTCTTGTTCCTTGATTATAGCAGCAAGAACATGATCCATATAACCCCCTGAAGATGATCCTTCATTCGACAGCCAGTCGAGATCGGTAGGCCACCGGCCTAGTGGCACTTCTGCTACCGGTGCTTCGCTAATAGTGTCAAACGATGGCATACCCTCCTCCAACAATAGCTGCACAACCTCTTTAGCAGTAATAACACAATCAACATCTGGATGTGACTCTTCTGTAAATTCTGGCCGCGAAGCTTCAAGCTTTTTGTCAAAGCACGGCATCAGAGCCAGGTGGTAGATATCTTTAGGGCAAACACCATACTGATCGCTGATCTGACGCTTAACCAAGGTACCTGTTATTTGCTGCGGTGATTTCACCTTAGATAAATAAGGAATCATATATTCATGTGTTTTTTCAACATAACAGGTCCAACCCGGACAGCTTGACGAAATCAAAGGGCCGTTATGTTCCTCTTGTTGATGGTATCTCTGGAGAGCTTCCTGAGCTCCAAAATGCAATGCTACCGCTCTTCCAACCTCGAGGCCAACCACATGTTTGAATCCCAGAGTGTTTAGAAACAGATTTTTCAGTTTTCGGTCGACCTGATCTATTGTCAGGCCATATGCTGCCGCCAAGCTCACTCGAACCTGGTGACTAACAGAACACACAAATATCTTCTTAGTGTTTTCTGCCCGTTTCAGGGCATTTACCAGCTCCTTATGACTCTGCAAAGATACCAGCACACTTTCTGCCGATGTGATGCAACCGGAACATGCTAAGCAGTCGCTTAGGCTGATTTGTGCAGCCTCCAGCTCCTGTTTTCCCTGGCTGGTGGTTTCTACAGCATGGCCATCAATACTAATTTCCACCTCTGCTCGGCCAGTTTTACTAGTCTTTTTCACCTCCACAGGTTTGATACATGCCACTCCAGGCGATATGAAATCGTTCAAATCGGCTGCTGATAGTATAGCACTCATACCAGTCAGTGATGCGTGGTGGTACGGTGGTCTATTAATGTCGTGATCAACTTAGGTACCTTCCGATATCCTTATAAATCTGACTTTTAGCTTGTTTTTTATTAGTGGGGCCAAATTTTTTTGGTGCGGCGCAAGCAATATCCGATACAAGAGCCTAAAGAGATGAGCACAGTGAAGAGTATCGGTCGTGAGATGATAACCAGTGTTGCTGGAAGGTATTGATGAATATAAATGAGAAATAAAATATAAATGAGAAATAAAACAATGGTGAACGCTATTTGTGTATTGTTCCGTAATAGCTCGGGTTGCCACTGAAAAATGCATATAGCAAACGAGGCAACTGAAGGACGTTTGGAGGACAAATCGGCCGGCAGAGCTCTGTAAATGAGAGTAGCCATGAAATTACACAACGTCTTCTGCCTAGAAGTCAGGTCACGCACTGAAATTACTTTGTGACCTCTTCTCAGCCTTCGCTATTGCCGTCGGTGTTCTTAATGTTGGTTGATCTATTGCTTCCGATCCGCCGCACTTCAACCCTATCGCAAACTCTCCCTCAAGATAACCCCACTACCAACATGATGCTTTCGTCAAGGCGACTTTTCCTCAGCGCGGGAAGAGTAAATCGCCCTGCGATTGCTAACCTGGCTCGGATACACCCGAAGCTTTACGTACCGGCCCGGCTCAATAGCACTATCTCGGCTGCTCCTTTATCGTCCAAGGCTTCCAGCTCTGGAAGTGATTGTGTGGAGCATCCAGACAGAGATGAGGCAACCTCGATGCCAGAGGCAGAGAAGGATGAAGACGTGGAAAAAACCACAGGTGTGATTGAGAGGGAATCGCCCAAACAGGCTTTAGTATACTATGATCGAGTGTACCCGTTTCCATTGACAGTTCGCATTTGGTGGATAAGACACTGTGCAGAATTCATATTGCGGCAAACCGGCGCCAATGTGCTGGAATCAATCAAAGAGCACTCTATCCCTTCAGATTTGGCAATACATATTGACAAGGCGGTGCCCCGGGAAAAAGATGGCGGAATCTTTATCAGCTACACCGTGAAAGACCCAGCGCTTACAGTGGAGCAGGCCCAGGAGAAAATAATGGAAAAGATGAAGGCGAATAGCAAACGTCTTTGGTACGATCCTTTTCAGAGAATGCGAATGTTTCCTGTGAAAGGAACTCCATGGATTGAGGATCTGAGAAGAACCGGTTCCTATAAGCTCAAGGTGGAATTCGAAGGTCCAGATCTGTCGCAGGAAGCTCTCTACCTTCTACTCAGAAGATATGGCCCAATTATCGACATAGTTCCTCCTGCCCCCGGGACAAAGGATGTTCCTAGATCTGCAATTGTTATATTTTCCAAGTTCAAAGATGCCGCCACGGCTAGGAATTGCGTCAACGGTGTGAAACTAGGCGACACAAAGGTGCATATTTTATTCCAACCTTTGGATCACACCAACATCTTTCGTTCTTGGATAGTTGACCATCCTAGAATTGTGATACCTTTGGTAGTAGCACTACTTGCCGGTTTGGCTGTTCTCATTTTTGAGCCTATTAGAACCTGGTTCGTCCGTAAGAAGATCTGCGGAAAGATGGCATTTGAAAACAATCTCATAGTTAAGACTGCTCGAAAAGGCTTTACTTACGGTTGGAAATTACTTGGAGATGCTACTGGTGGCATGATTGGTGGATCTCATATATTTGGTGGCCGCAAAAGGTACTCAGATCCGGATGAGTACGGGCATCTCTGGGATGACAGAGCTAAAGACGCTGAAACGCTGACGCAATGGGTAAATGAAGGTGTTGATACCTTTATTGTTGTTAACGGTCCTAGAGGTAGCGGAAAGCAAAATCTTGTATTAGATCACGCTCTGTGCAATAGGGAAAATGTTTACTCGATCGACGCTGATCAGCTAGTGAAAGCTAGAGGCGATTCTACTTTCATATCCAGTGCATCAAAGGAGCTGGGCTATTATCCTGTTTTTCCTTGGATGAATAGTGTCTCAGTCTTCCTGGACACGATAGCTCAAGGTTTAACTGGCCAAAAGACTGGCTTCTCAGAGACGAACGAAACTCAGTTCAAGAATATGCTGACGACTGCCGCTGCTGCCGTCACTCAGACTGCTCTTGAGAATAAGAAGAAAATACTGGAGAAGACTGTTCAGGCTGATAGCTCCTCTGTGGGTCAATCACTTCTGCCCGCTTCTGAAGAAGGTCTACAGGATATTCTCGGCATGAGCGACGAAAATTTCCTTCAAACTCACCCCGAAGAAAGACCTGTTATCGTAATCAAGCATTTCCTAGGAAGATCTGAGAGCAGGAGGTGGGTTCACGCGCAGCTGGCAGAATGGGCGGCTAGCCTGGTTCTTGCGCAAGTTGCCCATGTTATTTTCATCACCGCAGATATCGGATACGAGAAGATTCTATCTGATGCGCTTCCAAATCAAGTGTTCAAGCAGCTCACTATTGGTGATGCAAACAAAGAATCTGCGAAGGGGTTTATTCTCCGACAGTGCAATGAGCAACAGAAACTTGCCGCCCAGGCTGCTTCGGACAATTCAGGAGAAGATGCTCAAAGATCACTTGTTAAACTTAGTGACACAGACCTTGATAAAGCTCTGCTACCTTTAGGAGGTCGTATGACTGACCTACAAGCATTCTCACGTCGTCTCAAGTCTGGCGAAGAGCCTATCAGCGCTGTCCTGGACATGATCGATCAAAGCTGTGTAGAGATTCTGCAAATGTATTTGATGAAGAGCTCTCCTGAGTGGACAAGAGAACAGGTATGGGTCCTTATCAAGAAGCTCGCTGCGTATGGTGAAGGACATCAAGATGCGAAAACGCTGGCCAAAATGGAACGGCCCGACAGACTACTAGAAGCTAAAACTGATGTTAGCGTGCCACTGGGTATTTTAATCCAAGATCCTAATTTCAAGACAGTTGAGCAACAGGCTGCTTTGAGAGCACTGGAACATGCTGAAATGATCACAACTCAAGCCGACGGAGGCAGATTGGTGGCAATAAAGGCTGGCAGGCCTCTATATCAAGCTGCATTTACAGCTTTGACATGCGATAAGGGATTGACGGCATACCTGGAATCCTCCATACTGGAGAACGCCATGTCGAAGGAAGAATCCAAAATATCCACCTATGAACAGGAGTTGGAACGTCTGGCCAACTTGGGCAGTAACTGGAGAATAAAGGATCGGGTTAATTATGTCAGCGATAAGCTATATGATTCTCAGCGAAAACTGGTTGAGATGGAAAAGCAACTGGCCGAACAAAAGAAGATACTGGCAAATAGCACGCATAAAGTAAAGTAGTATAGTATGAGTAAATATACATACATAAGAGTCGGACGTAATTTGACTTCAGTCAGATTTTAGACTGTACTTTTCCGTACGACAATATGCTATATGCGATTTTCTTTCTCATCATGGCCATGTCGTCTTGGGAATATGAAAGTGGCCTATTGTGACTGAGAAGACTCACGTTGGTCACACAAAAAACTCCACAATCATACATATTATTTTGGCCAGGGCATTTGACTGAAGATAGTTTCTTGTAAGAAGCATATAGCGCCTGGTATTTTGCACCTTCTCCTGGATATAACCTGCCGGCTTCCTGCACCATATAGTCCTCAAGAATATCAAGTGCTCTCGAGCCACCACTAGGCAGCGAATTATAGAATTCGAACTGTTTCTGCTTATTATTAATTACCGCCAGACACCAGTGAGTGTCGTTCTGATTGATTGGAACAAAGATGTAGTCCATCTGAGTGACATCTACTCCTTTTCGCTTGGCCCATCTAGCAACACCATTATAGCCCTTGGAAGAAGTCAAAGTTGAAAAAAAATGAGTACTGAATCCAAAACTCTTTGACACGCCTGCTTTATTGGCATCATCCGTAACAAGTGCGATGTAGAAATCAATTACAGTATCGTTGAGCCACGTACCAGGGAGAAGGGTTTTAAGGTCTCTTAGGCGAACATCCACTTTAAATCCGCTGCCAACTGTTTGGCCATCCTGTGTTCTTGATTTCGACAGATAGATGTTTACCTCTTCAAGTGCAGCACTAGATAGCGGCTCAATTCCGCCTTTTTTCAGGCCGGCCTTCAACTTCTTCAACTCTTCTTGAAATCTAAGACGGTTTTCATGCAAAGATTCGTACTTCGCTGAAGCCCCTGTAATGTAGTCACTGGGAAATTCAATATCATCTCTTTGGGCGCCATAGACGAAGCGAGATCTGGCATCCTTCTTCTGGTTCTGTTTTTTCTGAGCTCTAGTGAATGCTTCTCTGTAAAACTCCTGGTCTTTATGTGATAGTGGAAACCCAGACTTGTAGCTGTCGGGATTTAAGCTAGAACGATTCAGGTCTTTGATATGTCCACTCTTCAGCGCATCTCTGAATTGCTCTCCCACACTTTTCCTTCTACTGAGCGTCGGCCTGCTCTTGGGCGGGCCATTTTCATCATTCAATGCTTTTGTAGTTATGATGGCCGCAAGATTATCGCGGCTCGGAGTGCCAATATCGTTCATTTTGGAGAAGCTAGATAATCGAGACCGACCAGCACGCTTCAATGCAAAGGCTGTCCCGTAAGTGACAGAAGGTATTATGGTGGCAGATTTAGTATCATCGAATCCAGGAGATGCCATTACATCTGTATCAACGGATTTTCTCAGCGGAGTGCCACGAGAGAAAGATCGGCCAGGTGTTAGCGAGAATGAGGGGAGCCTTTCCTTGGTGAAACGCTCTTTCGACAGTGACGAGACTCTACGAGATCCATTCGTATTTGAATTAGTGCTATCCTTTAACGGAATAAGAGTTTCGTAGCTGAGTTCTTTCCCCTTCCTACTACGACTCGATTCCTCGGAGCGTCTCACTGGTGTTTCTTCAACCGCCTTTTCGACTATATCTCGCTCGGGTTCCTCACCACCGTTACTTGCACGTCGATTGGCCGACGTGAATAATGATCTCAAAATACTGGTAGGAAATACTGATTGTTTCGGTGCAGGTGTCTCGCTCTGTGTAGACTCTCGATCTGGCACGGGAAAGCCTGTCGCAAACTCAGATCCGATATCACTACTAGGGCTTTGAGCAAATACTGAAATACCAGACGACCGACTTTGATAGAACGGCGTAGAAGTGCCAGATAAGTTATACGGGGTAGATGCAGCAGGTAGTGTAATATTGTCAGCAGTAAAGCCCTCATGGTATTCGTCTTTAACACCATAGTTTATAATTGGTGATTCTTGCTCAGCCTTAACAGAGACCGGACTAGCTTGCACATCCTTCTCGGTAATGCTTGCATCTATCTTGGCTCGTTTTGGCTCGCGATGTTCATCCGTTTTGCTAGCTGATGAGCTCTTCAGCAAAGTCACACACAACTCCCAGAGAAAACCCATTCCAATTATTGTACCCGAGAATATTTGACGGATTAATTGGACGGTATACTTTCTAACTGTTTCAACAGGCAATGCAGAATAGTCGTCTGCTTCGTAATCCTCCTCGAATATATGTGTATGTCTCTTCCTCTTTCGAGACAAAGTTGATCTGTTCGGTCCACTAGAAGCAGTACTTTCACGCCCTAAGTCATTTAATAGCTTGGTCTCAATATTTCCAAAACTTTTATTTGAAAATCTAGAAACATCTGAAGCGCTTCGTGGCCCAAGGCTCCCTTGTTGCGCATGCATGGGTATGCAGGTGTTTAGGTTGGAGTCTGCGATGTTGACAAAACATAATGAGCCCCACTTACTGAAACCTCAGCCGTATCATATACTATCGTACAAATTAGATTGATCGCTACATCCATAGTGGAACTAAGCGTACTTATAAATAAATGCTAAATGATTCAGTTTCCACGTGATGCTCCAAGGTGGCCCTATCGCCACATTTTTCCAGGCTTTATCACCGATAAGTTCGGCTTCGTTCACAACTTGTTCGTCAGGAGTGATCAGAATGCTCTTAGACAGATCAACCCTGTCAAAACGAGCATCCACACCTTCGGTCATATCAATCACATCACCGCTCTGTCGCAGCTTATGAAGCTCGTCAGAGTAGGATCTTGCTTCATTCTGAATAATATCCAGTGCTCCCTTGCTCAATGATAACGATGCTTCGTTATCATCAAATATCTTCAAGAATATTTCCTTCAATCCTGGAATCTCCATGGCGTCCGGTATATCTTTGATAATGCTTGTCAGATCCTCGCCTTGCAGAAATACATGATGTTCCAGCAAACTTTGAACAAACAAAGGCTTGTTCATACTATAGCTGATCAAATCACTCCATAGCTCTTTATCTCGCTGGAATCGTGCAAACTCAATCGCTTGCTCAGGGTCTCCGAGTTTTTCAATGATTAACCTCAGTGCACGCTTATTTTGCCCAACTTTGCCCAACAAGTATACAAGCTCTGGTATATAATCTTTGGATTCACATACCTCCACCGCTTTACTGAGGTTATAGTTATTGTAGCGCTTGAGAAAAGCGATCAGTTTGGGTCGATCAAAATCAGCAAACATTTCAACTTGAAGATCGCCAAAATTCAAGCCCACAAACGAATCTTGCCGATTTAACTCTTCAAGGTAAAGGAATACTATCACATCCAGATTCTCGTCGCTCTCACGTAACTCGGCGACCACTTGGGTGGGAAGAACTTCGTGACGAAGGCCAACAGCTAAATGAATGGCTCTACTGGTCTTCTCCCTAACAATTGGAACGGGTATATGCCCTAAGTCTATCTTAGTTCCTAGTTCAATAGTCAAGATATCTGGTATAGAAGGAACAAGCAAGGGAAGTAAGTGATATGTTTCGATGACATCTAAGCTGCTTGGATCTTTTAAGATCAAAAGATGTTGACAGGCATTGTAAGGCTCGCCTGTTTTCAGATAGAGCTCCGAGAGCAACTTTCTTAATCTCTTTGAACTATGATCATCGGGGCTTTCGTGGACCTGATCTTCTAGACGGGATTTGATGCCCTCAGCATCATATAGTTCAACAGGGTATAAATTAAGCAGCTCAAGCAGCTTATCACTCTCATTATTGGCTTCCATAAAATGGATCAAAACCGACGTGTATATGCTTTTATCCAACAGGCATCCCAGCTCTAAGTCTGTAGGCAAGATTTTGGCTAAGGTGTAGAACTTACCAGCCCTTGTGAACTCTCCGGTCCAGTTATCCCAGTCTCTGGCCGCTCTGCCGAGCGAGATCTTCTTTGCAACTTCATCAAATACAGTTTTCAGAAATTCGCCTGCTTCTTGCCACAACTCCTGATTGATCAGCTTCTTTGTCCACTGGAGTCCAATTTCCTCTCTTGCTTCGGCATCAAGGATATTTTCACTCATTTCCCAAGCTTCTTTCAGCATGTCCTTATCAAGGAGCCACTGAAGTCTGTCATTTAAGTCTCTCTCTGCCGCAATAATTGCATCACGGGCAGATATAATGTAATATGTTTTCTGTCTGGTCGCCGGTAGTTGTGCCATGTGATAATCGTTCAAGCCCAGCCGTTCGTATCCTTTGATAGAGAGAACATCGGCATAAGTTTCTTCACCTGTTTCCCATTCAAGCAATTTAAGCTCTGGCGGCTCTTTTGCGGTTCTTTCACCAGGTTGAGGAGCAAAGTAGCATAATAAAATTAGGCTATCAGAGCCAAAACTGGAAATACCACTAACAAGCCAAGGTACCTTTCTCACCTGCTCTACAATGACCTGTTCTTCTATAGCAACAGAAGATCTCATTGAGGCACTTGACGAAGTGAGCAGTGACATTCCGGCTGCCCCACCAGTCAAAAGCGTTCTGGAGTCAGTACTGCTAGGCTTCTGCACAACGATTTTGAGGCTCCATATTATATCTGCCCAAGCAATAAATACTCTATTAGACTCAGGTACACATAGCCTGGGTTGATATAAATCAGCTCTCGGCGAATCTTTTGGCTTAGGTATGGTAGTTATTCGCTTCCTTCTTGTCATGCTATAGAACGTTATGCCACTTTCACTCATCCAAACAGCAATATTGCCAGGTAGCCAAAATACTGATGTAATAGAGCTGTCATTTTCAGAGAGATCTTCCAGCACAGTATCAGTTCTCTTTCCCAGCCAGTTCCTTTCAGAAAGCAGGACTTTACACGCAGTACCACCTGATATATAACTTTTGGATGTCGAATAGTTCGGGTCCAAAGCCACAGAGTGCACCGGGCGATTGAAATCAGCTGCCATTATATCTTTTCCATCGGTTACAGATCCAATCACCACAGTACCGTCTATAGAGGCCGAGGCAAGATAAGTACCGTCAGTACTCAGAGACAGAATTGATGCCCGATGAGCACGGTATGTCCGTATTGGAGTCATATCTGAGTTCATCAGATATATGACTCCTCCGTGTGTAGCAAATGCAGTAAAAGATTCCGATACAATGAAGGTAGACAGAGCGTCTGACGTGAACACCGCAGATGGCAGACCGACCAATCGGTTGTACTTCAAGCGAGGCTCTTCCTCTTCCTCTTCCTCTTCTTCACTCTCTTCATTTTCATCTTCACTATCGTCTTCATACGACTCTGATATTCCGTCATCTTCGTCGTTTTCGTCCTCGTCCCCGCTTGCTTCCTCATCGTCTGTGCCCTGCCCGCCATTCTCAGTCTCCAAATCTCCATTTGACTCCTCAATCCTTGATTCATTGTCATCCTTTCTACCTTCTACGCCTTCGCCTTCTGTTTTTCCATTCTGTATTATGTCAATTGACGGTTCTTCCTCCGGCATGTTCTGGCTCTGTCGATAGTGCACGGACGGTGGGTAGCTTGTATTTCACCCTCAGCCGTTCATAACCAACTTTATCGACCTACACTATCATCACTTAGTACACATTGTACAACAGCGCTCGCTTTCCTGTAGTACAAAGCAATTTGATATGCCCAGTGCTACGAAGGGTACGTATTCAATGTTATCATAGAATAATCGTATATCCATATCCTAACTATCAGGCACCTTGATAGAATGCGATCCCTCTATTAGGGCTCTTATCCTGACGATCGATCGTCGGCATGACGATGTTATTATTGAGGAGTTAGACGATACGCATTTATTTATTGATTCTTCAAAACTGGAATACGTCAAGGCAGAGTTAGCAAAACTGTTGGATGAGAATACGTTCAATCCCATTCTACAAGAGAACAGTTGAGGCTCAAAAGTTCCAGCAACTGGCAAACAAAAACCGTATGAAATGCATTTTCTATTATTACAGTAATATATTAAGTCATCCACTGATATCCGATCCTCTGTCTGACATGGTGTCCTCCTGATGTGTATGCAGCTTGATTACAATATCGCCAAGCCATGATGCCAGACCGTCTGGATCCATAACTCCCTCCAGCTCTTCAAGTGGATGATCCGTTTCTAAAAGTAATTTGAAGTAGGCCTCATACTTCTGGTTCACCAAATCTTGAATCGAGTCAATTAGGATATCAATTGTCCTTCCATCGTCAATATAAAGCTCGATGACGCTTCGAATTCTTGGGAACTCAGTACTAGCTGTCTGACGGAATTCTCTAGTGTCCTCGATGGTAGTCTTAAGTATGTCCTTCGTTGATTCAGGACTGATCTTTGTAATAAGGGTAGACAGAGCTGTCTCAGTAAACTGATGAATAGATTCCTTCAACTTTGCATAGAGCTCTTCTTTTGCATCCAGCATATTGCTTACCACTCTTGGTACACCAGCTCTTGCCAACTCGACAAAATTGGTGGTATTTATGCCCTCCCGTCTAACAGCAGCAAACACTTCTTGAATGCCACTGAAATCAACCTGAAGTTCGGCAGGAATATGGTCAATATCGAACTCTATAATCTGTGCTCTCAGCATGAGATAGCATCTAATCATGAAGAGCCAAGATTCCAGTATACCCAGTCGTTTAACTGCCAGTACCTGCACCTTTTCCAGTGACGCGATACACTCATGCACAATGCGATGGGCAATATCATCGAAAACAGCCGAGTTAACTAGCTGATAGATCTGTGAGAGCAAAGTCACAGAAGTCTTCATCGGAGGATACCAACCATCGAGGAGTTCTGTAGGGTCAAAACCCGATTTGCTCAAATTCCTTGTCTTGCTGCCCCTCCTATGAGCGACAGTTGTTAAGTCATCAGGCGTGGGATTATACCGTACAATATCTTGCTGGATTACTGTCTGCACGCGGAAAACCAATCTGGATTGTACATCATAAAGAATAGGCTTGAATAGGGGCCCCAGTTCGTAAGTTGTGTTTCCATTTTGTTGTCCTTCTTCAGAGTCGAAGAGAAGCAAAACACTCGTAAGTTCGCAGAGAATGGCAATATCCGTTTCTCGAATAATTTTCTGTCTCAGAGAGTCATACAGAGGCTCACTCAAATCTACTAGCCAATTCTGGAAAGATTCGTCTTCAAACTCTCCATATTCGAAAAACTTAGAAAACAATGATCTCTCTTGAGTGAAAACGTCTCTGAAAAAGGCTAAGCTAGTTCGTGAAACGGCAACCAGATCTCGTGGGTCTTTTGCGACTTCCTCCAGGTCACTCGCTATTATGGGAGAGACAAGTTTATATCGGATGCCGAGATAGGTTCTTATGCACTCAGCGTACAGCTCTCTGTACTCAGGATATTTTTGTAGTCTTTCAGCAATAAATGCTGATACTTCTTTTATTCTAGAGGACTCGTTTTCAAATCTAGCATACAGCAGAGCAGAGCGAGCGGTGCTGTTCACAGAACTGTCTGCTCCAGGTTGCGCTGGAGTCTTCCGCTGTTGCAGCTGCCTCTGGACACCGGATGCAATATCTCGTAATCTTCCGCATACATATGCTTGTACCAATGTAAGAGCTCTAGTCATACATTGCTTGTGCCTGATAGCATATAGATCTATATCCTTGAGATTTTTCTCCTTCGCTGTGTACTCCAAACCCTTATCAAGGTCAGATAGAAGTTGTTTGAAATGCTTTCGTGTTACCAAGTCCGATCCAGGAGCATTGAGCATTCTAGTAGCATTATCAAGAGCATTGAAGATGTGTAGATGCTCTTCAATCTCTCTGGCCAGTTTGGTCAGACGGGATTGTTCTGCCATTAACTTGTCCGAGGCACGTTCAAATGCAGAGGATTCCTGTCTAACAAAATCAAATGACAGTGACAGTGATTTGAGGGTATTTCGCACCTGGTCCGTTTCGTTGATGAGTTTTTCGCAGGAGTACGACGTTAACGATGCTGAATCAATGAATGCCACGTACTTCCTCTCATTAGCTGCGTCAAACAGGTCCACATCGCTGAGAATATCCTCTTCTTCAAGCCATGCTGAATCATCCACCAATTGAGACTGCTCTTGCGCAGTAAACGGGTATATGGTAGCCCGCTCCGGTGGCTTCTGCACCTCTGGACGCGAGCCATTGGTCAATGAAGATGCTCTTCTTCGAGGCGCATCGGCCGTAGGTGGGAATCGAGCTGAATGATGTTTGGGAAAACCGTTTGTAGGGCTCGCCGATTCAATGGTTTGACTGCGAGGGACTGGAGAAGCATGCCCGTCTAGAGCGACAGATTGCAATATCGATTTAGCCCTGGGCCTGTTTGCATTTCCCTGCCTACCGTGAGTATTCGGCGAGCTTTTGTTACTCGGTGCTTCATATGAGTCTCGGTATGCCCAGTCATCGTACATTGTTGAGTGTCACAACGGCTTGGTAACTGCCAGATGTTCGTTCACGTCGAGAGGTGAAGCGACGGACTCATTACTCCCTCCACCCAAATAGTAACAAAACCGACCCGTCAGGAACAATGTCACAGTCAACGCTGAAGGCAGACAAAATTATAGGAATAATCGGACTAGGCGATATGGGTCGGCTATATGCGACCCGTTTCTCAGCTGAAGGCTGGAAGGTGTGTGCATGTGATCGGGAATCAAAGTATCCGGAGCTGTTGAAAGAATTCCAGGATAGCCCGGTGGAGATCGTTCTCAACGGCCACTACGTATCTAGAAAGTCGGACTACATAATTTACTCGGTTGAAGCCGAGAATATTGACAAGATTGTCCAGCAATACGGCCCGTCAACCAAGTTGGGGGCTGTTGTTGGGGGACAAACCTCTTGCAAAGCTCCGGAGATCGCTGCATTCGAGAAGTATATGCCTCCAGATGTGCAAATTGTCAGTTGCCATTCGCTGCATGGGCCCAAAGTTAATACTAAAGGCCAACCTTTGGTTATTATTAGGCACAAAGCGACAGAGGAAGCATTTGAGTTCGTCAAAGTGCTGTTATCGTGTCTCGAATCAAAGGTAGTCTATCTGACTGCTGAACAGCACGACCGAATTACAGCTGATACTCAAGCTGTCACCCATGCTGCATTTTTGTCAATGGGTACAGCATGGAAAGCCAATAACCAATATCCCTGGGATAATGGTTCCAACTACATTGGAGGACTCGAGAACGCCAAGGTCAATATATCTTTACGCATCTACGCCAACAAATGGCATGTCTATGCAGGGCTGGCCATTACTAATCCGTCTGCTCATCACCAGGTGCTTCAATATGCATCTTCTGTTACAGAATTGTTCAAAATGATGATCACAAAAGACGTTGAGGGTCTGCGAAAAAGACTCTTCGCCGCCAGAGATTTCATATTTGGAAAGCTGTCTCCGAGCCATGAATTTCTGCTTTCTGATGACCTTCTTGGTCAGTTCTCTCTGAACAATGGTCCTCCGGGAGGAACTCCACCCAACTCGCATTTAAGCATACTGGCTATAGCAGATTCATGGCATCAACTTGGTGTTGTTCCCTACGATCATATGATTTGCTCCACTCCACTGTTTAGAATCTGGCTAGGTGTTACAGAATATTTATTTTGTACTCCAGGGCTGTTGGAAGAGTGTATTCAGTCTGCAGTGAATGATGAGGTGTTTCGCCAAGATGATACTGAGTTTACTATTGCTGCTAGAAGTTGGAGCAAGATCATCTCGCGTGGATCATTTGAACTTTACCAGAAGGAGTTCGAGGAAACACAGAAATATTTCTCTCCTCGCATAGCAGATGCTGTTGCTGTGGGTAACGAAATGATTAGTACCATCTTGAAGAAGACGGCTCAAAATGATAAATAAAACTTGCTCAGCTAATGAATTGTTATGCCTATGATCATGTTAATTTCTCCAGCTCCTGATGAAATAAATTTCTTGTCCTTTGATTACTCCCCATTTTGCCGTTAAGTCATTAGCTAGAATCGAGGTGAGAATTTGCTTTATGTCCCCTCGATCGATATATGGGTAGATATTCCGTACAGCATCCTGAACATGTAAAAAGTGCAACGAAATGGGCTTTCGTGAAATTCCAAGCATCTTCCCATCCTCTATTTTTGCACTTATCAGCGGGCGTATATACGGGCCTATATTCCACTCGCCAACTCTTTGACGAATCAGAGATTCTCCAGATGAGGTGTTCTGTGACACATTGTTAAGCTCTACCATTTTTCCTGAATGAACTAACTGCCACGTGCAGTTATTGATAAATTTCTTGATTTCATCATATTCGCTTCCAGCTCCGCATAATATAGAGATGCATCTTGAGAAATTTACGAGCTTGTCATCAATATCTACCTGGTATAATGACTCAGGCGCACATATCGCGAGCAGGAAAACCTTATAATACTCCGTATGCTTAGAATGAACTTCTAGCGGTTTAACTTTTTCAATATCTTCATAAGGAACAGATAACTGTTTCAACTGGTCGAGGAAATGCAGTGCCGGCTCTTCGCGGTAGGTTCCAGTCAATAGTTCATAGTATGGAACAATCCTTTGCTTACAAACAGACTCATGAAGTTGGTTAGCACGCAGCTCAACCTCAGATATATCATCCAAAGACCGGTACTTGCGAGTATCAAGACGAAATGAAGGGTGTCTTTTCTTGCGGTCGGGGCTGTAGAGAGTAGAAGAATATCTATGCAGCGAACAGTAGGATAGTGATTTCCAATCAGATTGAACAATGCTCTTGTTCCTAATAATTGGAATTCTCAGGTTTTCATCTAGCACCCACGGTTTCATTAGAACGTCTCGCCGTAGTGTTATTACTTCATCACAGAGTAAAAGTTCGTCTCGAAGGCTTTTGGCAGCGACACAGATGTCGCAAATTTTCACCTCGCGTTCTTTGGTCAATCGATTAATTGATAGAAAGCCATTGACTCGAACAAATTTATTCTTCATTGTGTAATAATAGCTGTCGTCGTGCGAATATGTGAACCGGAACGCGTCCACCGATCTGCCCGAATAGTCGTTTATCACCATTAAAACCTGGGAACGGCCCTCGGCAAGCCTTTTAACTTCCACATTAATGCAATGTCCTCTGATGGAAACGTAGTTTATGGGATGGTTGCCAAAAAAGAACGGTCCACCGTCCGATGATTTGGATAAATAAGGCTCTCTATTGTATGGTACATTGTAAGGTAGAAGGATATGGACATCATCGCACGATAGCGGGACCCATTTATTGTAGGTCGATGAAAGGAGAAACTGCTTTTCGGTATAAAAAATGGCATAGTCTGATATGGAATGACGAGAGCCGTTATTCTGTTGGTTGTTGGATTCTCGGCCACCCATACAGATAAGGCAGCGGACATATCCGAAGGAGAGACTGATAAACCCACTCCAACTCCAATTTCATCTTCAGCCAGCAACGAACTTGCACAAACACAACAGATCGGAAATGTCTCGAGCTGAAGTTACATGTCATATCCTGGATACGGTGACAGGTCTACCTGCTGCTAATGTTAAATGCTCCATTTCCAAGTTGGAAGGATTCAATTCCACGCAGATTGCTGCTGGAAGCACTAATCAGGATGGCCGAATCGTCAATTGGAATTCACCCTTAGCGGAAATCACCACTGAAGGCAAACTATTACCTGGAGTCTATAAGATTCGATTCGAAACAGGAGAATATCTTAGTAGACAGAATGAAGGAAGGGCATTTTTCCCTTTTGTTGAGGTTGTATTTGAAGCTGCCAATCCTCCTGAGGCCCATTATCATATCCCTCTACTGCTCAGCAACTACAGCTATAGTACATACAGGGGTAGTTAATTTATGTAATTCAACAATATAGGTATATATTTTCATGCTGCTTATAGGTATATTTGTATCTCTGTAAGGTAACTGAACAGGGAGATGCCCACGAGGGTGGTAGAGAGAGCCATCAACAGGTTCACCTGATTATTAGATAGAACGGCAGCTGATCCAGAAATAACCTTGGCATCTTCCGGGAGATCGGCTAGCTTTATTCCACCATCAGCTTCGACAATTTTCCCAGATTTATCCACCACGGATCGCTGCAGTAAAGCACCCAGCAGGGAATCAGTAACAGAGCCAAATAACCCCAGCACACTGGAATACACAATCAACTGAGCCCCATTTATTCCCAATGCAACTGGTGAGCCAAATATCACAGAAAGCAGCCCAATGAATGCTCCTCCTCCTACAGCAACTGCTAAACCCAGAGAGGAAACACCCCCATTGGTGCCCTTCGGGCACGGCTTGAGGGTGGTGATCAAGATAGGAGGTTTCCCAGACAAAATTCCTAGCTCTGATGACCAGGTGTCTGCAGTTACCGCAGCGTACTGCGAGATGACGCCAATGCGGAGAGCTACAGGGTTCACCGAACTAACCAAACTCAGTACGATCAGAATAGAAGCGATACCAGAGTTAGCAAATACCTGTATCCAGTTACGGGGTCCTTCCTCGCCAGAAGCAGAAACCACCACCATCAGAGATTTTTTTACATTGGCTTTGACTTTGGTGAACTTGGTGCCGGTCAGGAAAAACCCGATGAGCAGTGCCAAATCGAGCCCGTCCGGTCCAATTGCATGAATCAACCCCGTCAGTCCTGCTGCTACAATGCCAGCCGGCGTTAGCGACTTGTGTCTGTAAGCCCTTAGCATCATCAAGGCGACAAGCGCCAGCTTGACTGCAAAAAATACAGTTATCGTAGCATTCATCTTTGACGACTGGAAATCTCAAACGATGTAGGAAAGCCGTGTAAAGCCGCGTACGGCCCGGAGCGGGCGCTGATTTAAGCTCCGCTTTCCACACCTACAAAAGGCTCCGTCGGGCTCCTAGACATACACCACCACCTGGGTAGTTTTTTTTACAAAGCGCCAAGCTTAGCCACCGACGCATCTCTTCTCTTCCTGACACAGTCTGTTTCGGCTACCTGCCTACTACCTCGACGCCCAAGACCCCATAAAACCTTGAATCTCTGCACACTGTTACTCTTGTTGCCCTTACTCAGATTAAGGGGCAAAGATAAGTCCGTGAACGCGCTTTTTAATTCATCCGACAATTTATACGCACCCGCATTTCTGGCGGCCGTTAATCTACAACTCTTGGAGTAAAAAAACCACAAACCAAAATGACACAACAGCACCCGTTTCAACATCCCTCGGACAAATCGGTAATCCCTACTCCGGTGGCCCTGACCAAGGAGCAGCAGGGACATTATGAGGAAATCCTCAAGCATTTCCAGGAGCTCACCGAACTTCCAGTGTCTAAGAAGGAAACGAAAACTTCTCCTGTCACCGATGCCGAGAAGGCCTGGCTTACCAAGGAATGCTTTCTGAGATACCTTCGGGCCACTAAGTGGCATACTGCCCAATGCATAAAGCGTATTGAAGGCACTCTCGTCTGGAGAAGAACTTTTGGAGTTGATCCAGAAAGCTCCCTGACTGCTGACGACGTGCAAATGGAAAATGAAACTGGCAAACAGTTGATTCTGGGATTTGATAATGACTCTAGGCCATGCCTTTACCTTATCACTGCTGCCCAAAATACCAAGAGCAGCCATCGACAAGTCCAACACTTGGTCTTCATGCTGGAACGAGTAATTGACTACATGCCTCCAGGACAGGATCAGTTAGCATTATTGATTGATTTCAAATCCGGCAAGAAGGGTGTCCAGCTTCCTCCAATGTCAATAGGACGGGAAGTCTTGTCCATTCTACAGGACCACTACCCCGAGCGGCTTGGCAAGGCGTTGCTCACCAATATTCCCTGGCTCGGCTGGACGTTTCTGAAGCTCATCCAGCCTTTCATTGATCCCTTGACTAGAGAAAAGCTTGTTTTCCAGGAGCCTTTCCCCAATTACGTTCCCTCATCCCAGCTCCGATCTGAATTCGGAGGCAGCTGCGACTTTGAATATGTTCATGACATTTACTGGCCCGAAATGTGTGCTATTGCTGAGAAGAGAAGACAGTCCTACTTTGCCCATTTTAAACGGCTGGGCTCCAAAGTGGGTCTCAGCGAGTTTGATCTACGAGCACCTTATACAGATGACGAGGAGGAGGAGGATCCTCTCAGCGGCGAATCTTCGGTTCCTGTAAGCGAGAACGAAGAAGAGAAGCTGACTGACAAACTGGAGGGCCTTAGGGTGAATGAATCTGAACATGTTACAGTTTCTGCAGAATAGACAGCATGCATTAAACTAGATACTGCTCTGATCCAATACATACGCCAAAGACAAACGCAACCAAGCATCTGTAGATAGAAAATTAGATATTCAGCTTTTATTCGATATTAATATGATTCTATGCTAATGTTTACAAGTAGCATCTATCCTACAATAATATGGGGTAGTCGGATTAGTGGCAGAAGCCTGTGCCAATCAGCTGCCGTTCATGCCATGCAAGGGTGAACTGTTTCAAATACCACCGAGCGGGCAAATAGGGACCTCTTCAACTCCTTTTTTACCACCCCACTTGATAGAAGAGCCCAAGACTAGCTCCTCTTTCAATAGTGAAGTTGACATTAAATAGCAAGTACTGCGTTGATCTGCATTCTGTGGACCGGTCTGAAATTGTAGAGCTTACTAAACGGGACACATTAGTTTAACCTCTAATTACTCGATTGGTTTTAACCGTGCAGCCAGTAGCCATAGCGAAAAACGGGCGAATTACATAGCACAGGAGAACGTACACTTAAATAGCTGCTACTGTTCATCATGTCGCAGAACAAGGAGAACAAATTAACCGTGGTTATTCTTGGAGATGGCGGTATGTGGAGTTTTGCTGCTGAGCAGTTATCTCAGCCAGGGGGTTGGGTCACGAACACTTGTGCTAACACGATAGGAACTGGTAAATCTTGTATTACTATGAGATTACTTAGAAGCAAATGGATTGACGAGTATGATCCAACAATCGGTATGTTTTTTAGCTATCTTTTAGTGGTTTGGCTGTTGAAACTGTTTTCACTGCTCACTGCTGATGCTAACATGCTACAGAAGATTCATATTCAACTCAACGAGAAGTTGATGGAGTGGATTATCGACTTGATATTATTGATACTGCTGGACAAGAGGAGTATAGAGATATGCTGGGATCTCTTTTTTCGTCGCAGTCGAACATTGATGCATATTTACTGGTGTACGATATCACCTCTCGGACCTCTTTGGAAAATCTTGAGTACTTTGACGAATTGATTGAGAAAAACTTGGAATTGACCTCTAATAATGCCGTCAAGATGGTCGCAGCAAATAAGTGTGATCTGGACGATCATAGGCAGATTGCTAGCAGCGACGGCATAGCATGGGCCCGCAATCATGGCTGTGGATTCATGGAAACCAGCGCTAAGAGCATGGTCAATATTGAGGAGATCTTCGAGGGCATTATACGGCAGGCAGTGCTATCTAAACAGGGGCCAATTGAGCCTGCAACTGCCGAACCCCCTCTGGGTGGAGCTAGTAACCGGCCCACACATCAACCGTCTCGTGCCCATCTACGGCAAGCATTTTCATCTGCAAATCTAAGGAACAAGGAAAAATCTGCATCATCCAGCAAAAAGGGTTGTTGTATCGTTATGTAGAATGTTGATAGTTATCACCAACTGTAAACTGAGCGAGCAGATCATCTATAACCGTCAACAGCCGTATTAGATTCTGGCCCGGGTTTGTCGACTAACCGGGTTTTGCTGAACCCGGGGATGTTTGATAATGCCACTAAAGATAACTGTAAGCGAGCATTTCGCATGAAAATGCCTAATGCGGGCAGGCCACCAACCCGAGATTTGCTTTATCAGGTTGGTCATCACTTAATTGCCTATTTTGGCTCCCTTCAAGATTTTGCAACTGGATGAAAGCCCTAACCCGTTCATCTTATCTAGTAGATGATCTTGTGAATATCGCAAGAGAGTAGACCAAGGCTGCACTAAATCTAATTGCTTTCTGGAAAAGACGCTATCACTGCCCCGGAGTCGCTTGTGGTTCCCTATCTCATGCTTCTCTTTCAGTAGTTTATTGCGTGCAACATTCACGCGGGGCTACATTTATTTCTCCTCGCACAGCGCTCTATTAGGAAGCTGAACGGCACAGACCTTGCACTATATAAACACCGACCACTCCATTCAAGGACATGAGACATATTCTCAGATCTGCTGCTCTGCTTAGACATCGAATTTGTTTGACAAAATCCCTCAATACAGTTCGTGCTTACTCCAAAATGCCAGAACTAGTCCTAGCCACTGATAAGTTGAGTACCTGGTCCCAGGAAATCAAGGCCGATAAGCTTTCTTCTCTGGCTGCTACAGTTCTCCGAAATCAGGATATCGAAGAGGCTCTGATTAACCGAGACCAACTCATCTCAAACACCGCTGATATCTTTTCTCATGTAATCGATGAGGAAGGCGCTCCTATCACTAACCAGGAGAATTCTGGTCGGTGCTGGTTGTTTGCCGGAACTAATGTTTTCCGAATTCCTATCATGAAGAAGTATAACATTGAAAAGTTCCAGCTCAGCCCTTCATTCCTATTCTTTTACGACAAGCTGGAGAAGAGTAATTTTTTCTTGGATCAGATCTGTCAGACTGCTGGGGAGGACGTGGAATCCCGTTTGATTCAGCATCTTCTCACCGAGCCCATCTGTGATGGTGGTCAATATGGCATGTTCGCCAATATTATTGAGAAATACGGTCTCGTTCCTAATACCGTCTTCCCCGACTCTTTCAGCACACTCAAGAGTGCTACTATGAATGGATTAATCACCACTTCTCTGAGACAGTTTGCCCAGGAGCTCAGAGAGGCTATTGCCGCAGGCAAGCCTGTCGATGATCTCAAGGAGAAGCAGATGAAGGAAGTTCACCGACTCCTGACTCTCTTCCTCGGTTCTCCTCCTGGTCCTAATGATCCTATCACCTGGGAATACAAGGATAAGGATAAGAAGTTCCATCGGCTTCATACCACTCCTTTGGGTTTCTATAAGGATGTTCTCGGTTACGACGTTACTCAAGCCGTCTCTCTCGTCAACGATCCCAGAAACTCCTATGACAAACCTATCAAGATCGAAAGACTGGGTAATGTTGTTGGCAAGCCAGAAGTTACATACCTCAACACTAGTATCGAAGATATAGCCGACTATGCCGTTGCAAAGATCAAGAACAACGAAGGTGTATTCTTCGGTACTCATACACCTATCTATCATCACGATAAGCTCGGTGTGATTGATTCAAAATTTTGGGACTATGAGCTCATTGGTTTCGAACCTACTCAGAACAAGGCCGACAGATTGAGGTACCATCAGTCTCTCATGACCCATGCTATGGTCTTCACTGGAGTCCACCTTGACGATGACGGCAAACCCGTTAAGTGGAGAGTCGAGAACTCTTGGGGCGAAAAGAATGGCAGTAAGGGCTATTATGTGATGACCCACGAATTTTTCTTGGAATACGTCTATCAGATTGTAGTTGATAAGAAGGACATTGGCGAAAAGGTTAGCCTTCTCGAGAGCGAGCCTGTTGTTCTTCCTCCTTGGGACCCTTGTGGAGCTCTAGCGCTATAGATACGTATAGTGGTACAATATTGTAGTATATCTTAGAATCAATATCACTTGTATTAGGTTTATTGTAATTTACTATGATTAACAGGCTTGTTGTCTACAAGGAAGAAGTCGAATTGCTCGTCACTCCTTCGTGTACTCTTTTGCTATATACCGAGGTAAAGTTGATTATCAGAGATGCCAAAAGGCCAACTGCAACAATAAGAGGCCCAATAGGATTGTCCAGATGCTTTTCAGATCGTTCTTTAATATAGTGCAGTCGAGAAATATAATGGAAATATCCCCACAAGCCTGAGAAGAGTGTCAGGGCGAACAGAATGTATGCAACTAAAGTTGCAGCATCTTCGTCCACAGAGCTCTTTACTGCTGCAAATAGAGTGAACGTCATTGCAGAGAGCAAAGTAGTAATATGCAGCCATTTGTTGAAAGTACGCTCGTTAGCCAGCCATACCTTGGTCTCAACCTTCACAGAGCCAGCATTCTTAATCCAAGAACGAGGTTTGGCAACACCAGCAGGCAAGTCAATTTCTTCCTCCTCAGAATCCATATCAAGCTTCGGACCAAGCGTTTCATTTGTTACCCAAGTAGGGAAGCCAATTTCGCCAGACTTGTTTATAGTAGTAGAAGAAGATTCGTCATCTTCCTCCTCACCGGCTGAAGAATCATCATCATTAAGATCACCATCATCGAAATCGGCAGCAGCAGTAGAAGGTGTGGAGCCTCCCACATTATTGCCTCCTACGAGGGACTTAGCAGCGGCATTTGATTGCCGTCTCCTTTTGGCTCTTTCGAGCATCTTTTCTCTCTGTCTCTTGTAGGCCTCATTAGGATCCAATCGAATATCGTGGTCCAAATCGGGAAGCCAGAAAGGCAAAGAGCCTAGTCTGTCGTCTTCAGCAAACAAGCTGGCAACACCTTGAACATATCTAGAGAAGCCCGGTACTTCGGTAACCAAGTATGAAGATGCCAATTCGTCAATCCAAGCCGGATACTTGGAAGAAGAAGAGGTCTGCTTTACTCGAACATCTAGAACAGCATATGGGAATTTGGAGTATTCCGACTTTCGAACAAATTTCAGTGGATCATCAACATTGGGAACATCAATGTCGTTTCGTCTCCAGCTATCGGGATCTCTGATGGGAGAATCTCGATTGAATGCATCCTCTCTGATAAAAGTAAGATCGGAATCAAGGGTGATTCGGATTCGATCATCACCAGGGATTTCAAACGCAGTTCGAGAGAAGGTAGCCCGCATAATGGGGGTCAATCGGTTGTCCACGATGTACGATTGAAGAGCCTTGGCAGAGGTCTCATAGGACTTGATTAATGCAGCATTGCCTGAGGAGGAGCCTCTGGTCTTCAACTTGCCAACAGTCTTGGCAATAACCTTCTCCTGGCCAGTAATGAAAGGCTGAATATACTTCTCTTTGATATGAATCTTCTTGTTGTCATGCGTATCATCAATACCTCCAACCTCTTCTAGTGTGAAATCGGACTGCTGTGTGACCTTGCCATTCCAGGTGAGATACAGCAAAGGCTTTTTGTCGTCTCTTCTTTTCTCCAGCTGAGTCTGGTAAATATCTAGGCCAGGTGAGTCAAAGTATAGGAAAGAGATTTTGGGATCAGAGCCCTCATCTCTGTCGTCGTCTTCTCGATTATAAACCAAAACAGGAAGATGTCTTAAAATCTTAGTCTTGACTTCCATAACATTTTCGGGATGAACCCAGAATCTGTAAGTGACCAAATCCGAATTCTCGGTGAAGGAAGACATCATAGCCGAAGCAGACTTTGAATATGACTGGGAGCCAAAGTTATCGGCCAGAAAGGAGTAAACGGTAGAAAGACGGTACAGCAAAGGAGAGTAGTCCTCTGAGTTGAAGGGCAAGTCACTGAGTCGCACTTGCAGAAGAGGTCTGACTTGATATTTAGTGTGGAGCCGATCATGCTTTTTGACAATTTTAGAGAAACCAGTGAAGTTCAACCGTCTGAAACGGTCAAGGTTATTGGCAATTTCCAGAATATCTTCAGCCTCCTGTTCAATCTGTTTAGGATCGACATTAGTCTCGTTCATCTTATCCTCGAGCTTGCTGAGACGATCAGACAGCTTCTCATACTGTGATTTCTCAAACGAATAGACCTTCTCAAGATCCTTATCGAGGAATTCGACGAATCGAGTTTCGTCGGCTTCAGTCCAGGACTCGACTTCGCCATCATCAGCAATGACACCCTCCTTGAGCAGCTTCTTCAATCGCTCGTAGTCCATATAATGGTTCTTCCACGGGGGGAAGATCTCGTTAGCCAGTCGCACTCCAAACAGCATTGTCAACAATTAAAAAGAGAGCACGATATCCGGGGAAATGGAGTAGATCCAAAATTACTAGAGTATATCACCAAAGGAGCACAATCTGTCGAACTGTCACTACTAAACCCCAGTGTCTGGCAGGTAGAAAACTTTGAGTTGGTTGTCGTCGCTCTATCAAGCTGCTTGTGGTCGCCTGAGAAATTATTGCCGATGCGCATCCAGAGATCAACCCACGTGCCGGGTTGGGCATGTTCTTGTGGCTGCACAACCCCGGGGTCGACTACATTAGAAAACCAGAAGGAAAAGTGCCGGTTCCGTGCTGGAAAAAGACGAGACTCGATTTATTTAGGAAATGCGGTACTCGGTAACGTTTATATATTTGTTGGTGTAGAAACATATCCGGTCCTTATATCTGATCTGTTAGAGCATGATTTGCGTTGAACATGATGATAATAGCATTTTGTGCGCAGAATGATAAACCTCCTTCCTGATTTGAAAATCACTGTTCTACAGACTTTTTGAATTTTTGGATTTTAAGTATAGTGACTTCTGGTTTGGTGCTATTGCTTCGTTCACTACGTAATGACTATGTTCAACCCAGGCGGTTCAACCAAGATGATCCCAGCATTCATTCAGCTTTTCACTGTGCCCTTGAATTATCCATAAAATTGTTCAGACCCCAATCGATAAAAAGGAGATTCTTTGTACTCTTTTGTTCATGTGTATATTATCTTAAATCCCTACTCGTTGGCTTCTCTTCACAGCTGCTCCCTCTACTATTTGTGTCGAGGCTTTAATCTTGTTTTGGATATCTACGATAAGGTACTCAACATACTATGCTCTCTTTTGGAGCTCTGGCTGACGAGGAGAGCAATGCCTCTTCGAGCAACGACTCAACTAACCTGTTCGCAGCTACTCTCGGAGAAAATGCTGATAATGATAATCAGGAAGCCAAGCAAAGAGTTCTTTCTCGTCGTCTCAAGCAGTTGAAAGCTGAAGTATCCTGGCACGAGGATGAAATAGAAAGACTGAAATCGGAGACGTCGCAGAGTGAAGCGCTCAATTCCACTCCGGCATCCGTGAATGCATTTATCAAGGCCTTGCTGAACTCCAATGATGCTGCTGTTTACCAACATCTTTCTCAACAGGAACGCGAGCGCCAGCAACTGCAACAGGAGGACGAGGACTCTCTCTACAATACATATTACCCCGTTAGAACCGGACCGAGAGCTAAAGCTCTGTTGGGCCTATTTCACTCTCTGACTTTTATCCCTCTACAGATCAATATGGCGTCTAGGAATATTCATGTTAACCGATTTAGAGGTTATTGCAGTGCGAATAATAAGCATCAACCTCAAAAGCGGTTTACTTTTCGCGTATCTTTACGTGTTAATACACACAATCAGTCAGTAGACTCTTTCAAGATGGTGGTTTCTCCTTGGGTGACTGCTGAAATCGGTGCTTATCTCAATATTCAACAGGAAAACAGAGATATCTTCAGAGCAATGCATGGTCTCGCACAGTATGGAAACTTGGTGTTGAAGCGCCACGCAGTTTTTGAAAAGCTTGCTACACAGTTTCAAGTGGCAGATGATTTGTGGAGGCGTTCCTCACGGCTCTTATTTGCTGTCAAAAATGGCGTCCAACTGCTGTTGATATGGAGGTTGTCAATCGATGAATCCTCAGATGAGCCCATATCCAAAATTTCAGCAACTCTGAATTACCCGCCAACTGCATTACCTAAATGGACATCTAATCTTTCCGATACTTTCAGTTCTTTGGTGGATAAATACGGTGTTCTTCGTGCAACCTGCATTCTTCACGAAATGCTTTACCAGAGCAAACTGCAAGTAAAAAGTAGGGTGTCTCTTTCACCAGCCCTGTGAATTGCATCTCTACAATTATTTATTTGAAATACATCAATATACTGATCATGAGGTTTCCACCATAGTGGAAGACTGTAACGATGATGGAGCTGAAGCAAAACTTTCTTCTTCGTCTAGTTCCTCATCCCTTGAATCATACCACCTGTGAATCCATCGATAAGATCTCCTCAATGACCTCAGTATCGAGTTGTTTTCTTCGCCATAATCGCCAGGAGCTGGTTCCAAGCCCGAAGCCACGGATGCTGCAGCGGTATTGACAGTGCTGTTGCTTGTATCTTCAGGAAACTCAGTAGTTTCTACCTCTTCCAATGCAGTTTTCTTTCGTCGCTTTGAGGAGCCGCTACCACCAGAACCATCCTTGGCAGTATCATCATCAGAATTGTATAACGGATCCAGACCCTGAATTCGACTCCAATACCTCTGCAAAATACCCTCGTTGTATCTGGCCCGTCTTGATCTTCGATCCTTTTTTACTAGAATTCTATCAATTTCTTCTTGACACCTTAACTCTTTCATGTCTTCCCGCAATCTCTTTTGAACCCTGATGGTACGAGCCTTGGATGGACTAGGAGAACGATTAGTGTCTAACTGGCCAACCTCAGACAGCTCCTTAGACAGTTTGTGTGGCTTTTTCTTGTCAGAAGTAATCTTCACGCTAATCTGTGGTTCGCCTGCCATTGGACCCGATCTCTTTCTTCTCACTCCTACCCGACTAGTGCCGGTTGTAGCAACGCTTGAATGGCCTTCTTCTAGATAAAATGATCTAACCTTCTTCATAGCCTCGCCATAATCCAGCTCTTCTTGTGCATCAACATTTTCTTTGATGACCTCTTCTGCTGTCAATGCAATAAATGGCGGTATTTTCAGTGTAGGGCCCTCAAAGTTTGTCTCTGACGGTAAGGCCTTGGCGAAAGGATTTTTGAGTAGCTCTTCAGCACCGAGATCAGTTTCCAAATATGACCATACCAACCACAGAAATGCCCTACCGCGGCATGCACTAGATAAGTCCTTATTCATAATCAAGTCAAAGAACTCATAAGTTCCATTAAAGAATTTTTCCTGCACCCTCGGAGCAAAAGTAGATAATAAGAATATAAGGTTAATTGGATTGGTATGAGGCAGTCGATTGTTCGCGGTCATATCTTCCAAGGTTCCCGGCTCAGGTCTATCTTCACAAGCACCCTTTAAAATACTCTTCAATCTGGGGGCATCCTGCAATTGCTTATAATCTGATTGATCGCTGTATGTCTGTAGGGACGGGATAGGATGGTAAGTTCTCAATTGAGCTCTCATTTCCGGAAAGAAGTTCAAAGTCGTGTTCATTCGTCCAATGTTAACCAGCAGACATACCATAGCCATATTCAATCCAGCCTCTCTATCTCCGAGAAGTTTATCTCGAAGTACCTTTGAGCACTTCGATGACCGAGCCATAGCATCAATGTATATGTCAGCAAAGGTATGGCCCTTGGAGTCGTCGTAGCTGTTGGTGAACACCCGCTCACCATTCTTGAAAATGTACGACAAAAAATCATACTGAATATCAACTCTCCACAACGGTTCTCCATCCTTTTTCTTCAGATGCCTAATCTTTGTAGCAGTGAGCAACGTCTGATACGTCCTGTTATGTGTCCTCTTCTCAGACGCCGATGCGCTATTGTCTCCATTATTGAGGTTCCCTGCCGAGCCTGGTTTGAACGCCAGAGTATCTTGCATGCTGGTATCGCCAGGAGTATCGGCCGTCTCTTGAGAAATGGGCTTTGATACCGGTGACGATGCTGCATCTGCCATCGACACATCGCTCGTATTTTCCTCCATCTTTGGCGATAATGTTTCCATCGACAAATTGGGCGTGTTAAGTTGATGTAAATACTCGATCTAGTTTGGTGATGGGCATGGGATGGACACCGAAACCCAACCCAACCCATCGTTAGCTAATGAAACTATTGTATTTGATATGCATTTTCCCCCATCTATAAACACTATGGGTGTTCTTCATCACTATCAACGGCAAATAACACCGTGCTAGACTCTGTATCTTCGTCAGAATCCTTCGGGGATGGCGATTTCGGCTTCTCATACAGACTTCGTGCCATTTGGCCAATTGTAGAGCCCCCAGGGCTATCCTCTGATCCATCTTCAAAATCTTGCTTGTTATATCCAACACCTCCTGCCTTATAGAAATCACTTCGCTTTTTGCGCTGCTCCTCTGAAATTCCTCCATGCAGGTCATCTTCGGATGAGTCTCCAGTATTTAACTCATTATCGCGATCCTCATAATGATCGTCGTCGTCAATATCATAGTCATCCACTCCAGTCGACGGCACCAGCTCAAATTCACTAGTAGGAGCAGTTGGAACTCGTGAAAAGCGTCCAAGTCCTCCCTTCCTTTTATATATAAAGATATATCCACAAATGCCAAGAACAAACAGTACAATCAGGGTCAATGAGCCATATAACCATATCAAAGTTCGACTACTCATACCGAAAGTGGGGATGAAACCCCAATATTTAGAACCTGTAGCATCATCTTCTTTGGGGTCGTCCTGCTCGCTAGGCACACTCGAGACTGTCGCAGAAGGAGATGAGACCACGGAGCTACTCGGTGATGAAGTCGGAGAAGGAGAAGGCGAGGAAGGAATTTCACTAGTACTCGTTTCTACACTGGCAGCCGAGGTAGATGCAGCTGCACTAGTGGGTGATGGGACTCCACTAGATACAACTTCAGCGGTAGATGATGAGGTAGGGCCTTCGACAGGCGCCTTGTTATCCTCATCGTAACTGAAAAGCTTCGCTTTGGATGCATCTTCTGCTTCACCCCAGAGCATCAACTTCCAGTCCTTGAGCGACCCTTTGTGTTTATCCTTCGCATTATTGAAAATATGAAGCTTCCAGTCACCGACTGCATCTTCACCCCAGTGCACAACGCTCATAAATTTCCAGTCTCTGTAGCCGGCATTTGAATTATCAAGGGGTCGAGGAGCTGCCAGTTCTGAAACAATACCGCTCGGGCTTTCCAAATAAACACTAAGAGCTCCCCTGAACTCAAATGCGACATTGATGAGGACGTTAACATGCTCCAGCCTCTCGAAATTGGAAGCCTTAAGTTGTTCTTTGGTGACGGTTATTGTTGAAAACACTCCACCCTTTGATCTATCATCACTGAACTCAATTGGTTCATCAACAGTAACCAGATCAGAGAAATACCACGACTGAGGTTTGACTAACTCCCATGTCTTGGCCTTCTCTACGATAGCGTACGCATCAAGCTTACCATAGCCATATCTGTGATGGAATTTTTTCCCGGTAGGTGTATCCTGCCATCCGACTTCTTCATCATTAAAAGGAACTGCAGTATCCCAAGCAAGGTACTGCATATCTCTCCAAGTCAACTCTGGTCTAACATCCAGAGCCAGAGCAAAAATTCCAGCAGCAATAGGAGCTGCTGCGGAAGTTCCACCATGGTTGCTGGTACATGAGTGGTCCACATCCGTAGTATAAATATGATCAGCACCGCCAGAAGAATATGTCACAACCATATTTGCACTGCATAACTCCGAATAATAAGGGTGATTATTATGACGGTCAATAGCAGCGACGGTGATCGAATAAATGCTATTGGTGTAACCATCAAAATTGCAGTTGTCTCCGTGACCTGCACCATTTCCGGAAGCGAAGACGAAGAGACTTCCTTTCTTGTCACGGCCATTTTGAACGCCATTAAGGAAAGCCTTTTTAACTAGCATTCCAGGAGCCTCCATAGTTCTACCATCATCATTAGGACCCCATGAGCAAGAATAAATATCGTTCTTATCCATCGCATAATTGAGCGAGATAGCTTCGTCTGACTCAGAAATATCGCCGGACAAGATACGAATACCTGCAATTTTGGTATTATATGCTACACCAATGCCACATTGTTCGTTCCTCGCAGCAGCAATCTCGCCACAGCATCTGGTTCCATGACGATCATCTGCGAGCTTAGGCTTGGGTTCAGGGTTATGATCATTGAAATCCCACGAACCTTGAGGGAAATAGTTGGGAGCCAGATCTTCATGGTACATATCTATGCCATCATCGACTACAGCAACTGAAGCACTTTTACCAGTAATACCCTGTTTCCAAACACCGGTGATATTGAGATCGTTTCCCGGTTGTAAGGGGTTGACTAAATGCCATTGTTGTATAAAGCCTGGGTCATTAATATCCAGCTCCTTCTTGATTTCGTCAACAATTTTAAATGCAGAATCTAAAGGAGGCACCGGCACAGGCAACCTTTTGTAAAGCCTCTTTGGAGGCAGTAAAACAAGGTCTTTGACTTGAGAGTCAGATTCTAACACTGACCGTTTATAGCGAGCATGGCCATCATAGGATTCACTTGATGTAAATTGATGTGCAAGAGGGTCATCTTTTGATATCGAAAAAACATAATGATCCGGTATTGTGCCTACCGGCTGTTCGTAGGACCAATGGGGGTACTGATCCCTGTAAACTGTGGCATCAAAGTCCTTGATCTGAGCAGCAAAATATATTCTGGATTCGAAATCCTTTTTTATGGTCGGCGAGTTTGTATGCTTGATAAACTCGTCCCAGTTTGTAGGGCGGAGTTGCTCAGCGCTCGTAATGTCCAACACAGAGGTCCACGCAATGGCCATGTACATAACACCAGCGGGAATCCACATGGCGACGTTTCCAGGCTAGTCCAGTTCGTTGGTTGGTTGTGCAAAATGTATAAGAGGAAGAAGAAAAAGTCCACAAGTTACACAGGGCCAGATTCCATCAAAGGAGATGGTTCGACTTCAAATTTATCTCCGCCGTCAATAACGGGCTGTGCGCTGGCGTACTTGCCGTGATGCTGGGGGAGGGACCCTTCAATTGCAGTACGGCGCAAGTTGAACAGCTAGTTGTAGACAGGCTTTTGATGTGCAGCTAGAGGTTCCGCTATATACGATTTCACTGGCTTATTGTCCTTTTTCGATGCGATCTGAATCACAGTCCCCTCTGGAATCAACTGCTTGAGTTGGTTTTACAAAGCTGTAGTTACCTGCCGGTGTGAAACTGTCAATTTGATACTTGACTACAATAGTTTCCTATTTCAGACATACAGAACAGATTGCCGGAGGGTAAGCTGTCACTCTAACCACCACCAACATTGAAAATTCAATCATCATACAAGAGAGATAAGATAATCAAACAAAATGGCCAAGACAGCTACTCCCGAGTTGAAGAAGGTAGGTTTATCAAGCAATATACTCGTAAACTGGTGGTTTTTGGGAGCGCGGATCTAACTTAGTAGTACATGGACAAACGTGTGTTCATCCAGCTTAATGGCTCCAGAAAGCTCATAGGCGTTTTGAGAGGCTACGACGTCTTTCTCAATCTGGTCGTTGATGAAGCCGTGGAGGAGAAGCAAGACGGTACAAAGGTTCAAGTTGGAACCTCCGTTATTCGCGGAAATAGTGTGGTCATGATTGAAGCACTAGAGCGAGTTGGCTAGCTCAGCCAGCTCTAAGCACCTACCCTATTTTCCATGCTACGACGACTTTTCGTCGGGTTCTAACCCGGTAGAATAGTACTATATTTATCATGTATATTATTTAATGCATTTAATGAGACTGCCTTGTCTGTGTGCGATCAACCTGGAAGGAAATGGTCCAACTAAACTCTGAAAACATATATTTTATGCTAACCTAAAAATCAACTTATAGCTTGAATCAAAACTGAACTGTGCAGATTACCCGTTTCATGCAGAAGCAGAGTTCTCACTAATACTAATATTTTTCTCATGGTGATGGATGTGTTCACCAGCGTCGGTATGAGCAAAATTAGGATCTTCTTCGGCAAGTTCCTCAAGGTCAGCCTCAACCTGTCGTCTAGGTCCAGTAAACCATTTTCTGGCAGAAACAACCCATCCCAGAATAGCGCCTCCTCCAACAATTCCAACTGCGACACAGGTGTAGTTGAGAGTCTGAGAAGTGACAGGATCGGCAGTAGGAAGACAGAAGACAATGGTAATGAATCCAACCCACAAACAGGCGACAATGGCCACGAAAGGAGAAGCCCTTCCTAGATTGAAAGGGCCCTTGTGGAAGTAACTCGGCCAGAGTAGACCAATCAGAATGGGTAAGGCGTAGGAGATGTAAAGACCCACAGTAGCAATGGAGGTAGCGGCAGCAAAAGCGACAGAAGAGCCGAGGGATGGCAATGCCAGGCAGAAAGCTAAGAAGGCAGCAAGCCAGATAGTACGAACTGGAGCCTTGAATCGATCGTCGACGTGATCAAAGAACTTTGGCAAACCGCCATCTCTAGCGAAACCGTACATCATTCGAGAATTACTGGTAAGGCAGAATAAACCACAGTGCCAGACACAAATAATAATAACGCTCATCAGAACAATGGCACCATCCTCACCACAGATATCAATGAAGATCTGGAGGACAGGTTGACCGTATTCGCTATCGAGAGTTCGGTCCCAGTCCTGGATGGAAAACAAGAAAGACAAAATAACAAAGAAACCGAAGACAGCAGAGACACCAATAGAGGTAATCACACCCATTGGAGCAGCCCATGCTGCATTATGTGTTTCTTCAGACATATGTGCCGAAGCGTCGAAACCGGTGATAGTATACTGAGACATGAGGATACCGATAATGGCAACGTACTCAGGAGAAGCTCGCTCGGCCCAGCCTCCGGTTCCATCGTAGAATGTCTGAAATACAAAGTGAGCAGACTGGTGAGTAGGTGCTTTGGCGAGAACAGCAATGCAGATGCAAGAAACACCCACCGAGTGGAGTATGATGGAAGTGTTATTGAAATATTTCAGCAGCTTGACACCCAGAGTATTAATGGTAGCATGGGACACCAGCAAGGCAGCATAAATTCCAATTGTTTTTCCAGCAGTAGGTTCAAATCCACCCTTAACAGTAGCAAGTGTAGAGATCAACCCAGCTTCACCGAAAGTCACACCAGTGGTAACACCCACCTGACCCAAGAAGTTGAACCAGCCAGTAAGCCAGGAAAGAAAAGGAGAATATTTCTCGGGGGCCAGAATGGCAGACCAATAATAAGGGCCACCGGATGTAGGAACAGCCGATACAATTTCGGCCATGGAGACACCGACGAACATGGTGAACAAACACACAATGAGCCAGCCAGCAACCATCACAGCAGGACCACCGCAGTTTAAACCGGTCAAGAACAGAGTAGTTAAACCTGTAATGACGGAAATAATAGAAAAAGAAGCCCCGAAGTTCTGGAGAACACCCCACTCACGTTTGAGTTCCTGAGCATAACCCATCTGGGCAAGCATATGTTCATCGGCATTGTCTACGGCCATCATGGCCTCTTTGTCAGAGTGAAAGCCCTTCATAGTGGATCAAGACTGCAGTGAATCGCTATAGACTTGTTTGGGACTGTGGATTGTTCTAGGAACAAGAAAATAAGAATGTAGGATGCGATTCCTCGGCCGGCAGCTATTAGTAGATCAGCAGTTGGTGCTTAGATTTCGATGATGCGGAAGGGCTCATTTTTGTACCCCTCCCCTACTGTGGATGTGCAGATAACTCAAATCTGCCGATAAGTGCTCAAACAGGTAACAGTTTCCGGAGCCCCCATTTATTATCTGTTTCCTCGTATGAGAAGCTAAAGATAACGGAGGGGGCAGACCAGAAACGATAAATCGCCTACACGGGTCCTAAAACAGGGGCCCAGTGCTGGAGTTTTGCGAGGTTCTTGGAGGGTTTGTCTGCATAGTCCGTACTCTTTTGCTGTTTCTGGTGGTCCAAGCAGCTGCTCGATGACCACCGGAGTGGTGGACCCCACAATAATACTAAGCATGAAAATAGGCGCTCCGGCCATTGTTTCTCCATAGTAAAAAGAGAGTTTTGCTACGATTACTTGATTAAGCCCAACACCCGAAGGCGAAGCAGGTGATTGTCATGTAGGTGAATTAACTCAACGGGGCCATGGTAGTTGCAGGTCGGATGCATGCATGTCCGGCCGTAAGGGGGTCGGTTGGTTGGTTGTCAGGGTGTTTTGTTATCTGCTATCGGAATACGCGATGACATCTAACTGGGCAGGATAACGGGGGGGAGGTGTCGAATGCGCGGCAAAATAACCCGGGCTTGTTTCGGTTGGGCTGAGCGCCCGCCGCACAGTCTGGCTGTCTTCTTCGGGCAGACCCTTCTGATTTCATTTCATTGATGGCGATCTGCTATTCTGTGCAGTTTGGAGTTGATCTCGGGTGAATATTCGGAGTTATATGATTGGTGCCGTTTGATCCGGCCGATTTGCGGTCGTCCGAAAACTGGAGTTGGCAAGTGACCAGTCAATGCTTGGGGGTGGGGGTACAAAAAGCCTCGCATATTCGTGGGTTTTGTTTGGCCGATCACAAACATCTTATCCATGTCGGCATTTGCGGCTTCTTCTTTCAAGGCTGCCTCCTATTTACTAGCTCGTCCGACCTACCCGGCGTCGCTTTACAGCTATATCGCTGATTATGGCCGTTTGCACGCCAAGCCGTCTATTTCTTCTTCCCCGTCGGGAGCTATAGCCGTTGATGTGGGGTGTGGCCCTGGAGAAGCTACTGTTCCGTTAACCAAGTTTTATGACAAGACAATTGGCGTAGATGCCAGTGCGGTTATGGTGGAAACTGCTACCTCCAAATATAAAGCTCAAATTGATGACGGATCGCTTGGTTTCATAGTGGGATCGGGGAATTCTCTGGTTGACTCATTGGAATCGGCTGGATACAAATCATTGCAGGGAAAGGTGTCCCTGATTACAATTGCCCAGGCCTTCCATTGGTTTGACCATCCCAAGTTTTTCTCCGATGCTCACAAATTGCTTGCTCCTGGTGGAACTCTTGCTTTCTGGGGCTACGTTGATTCCTTGTTCGTCGAGCATCCCGATGCTAGTAAACTGTTCCTGGACTACTGCTACAGTGATAAGCATTTGGGCCCTTACTGGGAACTACCTGGCAGAGACATTCTCCGGTATAAATACTCTGGTATTTCTATCCCTGCTGATCTGTTTTCCAATGTTGAGAGACATGTTGATGCTGATTTCTATAAGATGCAGAAGACAGTTCCTGTGTCTGCCATGCATGCGTACATGAAAACTTTCAGTTCTTATCACCATTGGAAATCGGAGAACCCCAATGAGCCAGATATTGTCGACTTGTGCATTGCAGATCTCAAAAAGCTCAAAGGATGGACTGATGACACTCAGGTTTTGATCGAGTGGGATACGGTATTAGTGCTAGCTACCAGAAAAGACTGATAGTTTCAGTTACATTGATGGTAATGGTTAGCTGATAGATCTAACAAGCCGTACTAAAATGTATCGTTTATATTATGTACATATGTATCTTTTGGTGAAAAATCAGTTTCATAAATAAAAAAAACTCCCTTCTCACTTCTTGTAGGCTTGCTATATACAGTGCTCATTGCTATACAGTAGCTCCACCAGCTTTATTTACCGTCACATGCTAGAGCTAAAACCGTGCGCTCCCTTGATTCTCTTCTGCAGCTAGTCTCTTCTCGGCCTCTATTCGTAGGTTCTCTCGATGCTTGTCATCTTCCTCTACTTTATTCATATAGTGATTTCCGTAAAATGCAAGTGCGAAGGTTGATCCGCCCACCCACAACCGCACAGATAGAGGCAGGGCATTATAACGAGCCCATAGATTTGCCATTTTTCGATGTATTCAAAACAGAGAGAATAACGGTGTGCTCCTGTAGTGGTGGCTTTGAAGCTTGCCGATCGCTTTGCTCTCTAAGATTGATGAAAGTTGCAAGTCTCACACTCCCACCGATTGTTCTCTATTACACAACATGAAGCAACGGTTCACATATCTGGATCTGCTCGTTGTCAAAAACGAACTTGATACCCAGCTTCTAAACTTCCGTCTGCAAAATGTTTATGATCTGGCCTCTTCTTCTAGACAATTCCTGCTCAAATTCCAGGTTCCCAACTCCAAGAAGAGCTTGTTCGTTGATCCAGGGTTCCGAATCCATCTGACGGAATATTCCAGATCCACAGCTCCAGCACCTTCGGGATTTGTAGCGAAGTTACGGAAACATCTTAAAACGAGAAGGCTGTCTAAAATATCGCTTGCACCCGGTGATAGAACCCTGGTATTCTCGTTTTCCGACGATCATTCTTACCATTTGGTGTTGGAGTTTTTCGCTGGAGGCAACATGCTCCTTCTAAATAAGGAATTCAAAATTCTTGCCCTCCAGCGGGTAGTCTCGGCTACTGACAATCATGCCAGATATGCGGTTGGTGAACCCTATGATATTGAGGAAGTGCTCTCTACGGAGAAGCATAAGGCTAAGCTCTCGACTGATCTTGAAGAATTGAAATCCTGGCTACAGAAAAAGGAGCGAATATCAGAAACTCCTGAGGCAGAGCAGGCATTTGGTCAAAATATAGTAGAACCAAAGCCAACTTCTAGCAAAAAGGACAAAGTTTCATTGAAACGTCTACTCTCTACTCAAATGCCATCTATTGCTACCGGCATATTTGAAACGTGCCTCATTGATCTGGGCCAAAATCCGAATCTGAGTAGCACAAAGTTTGCTGAACTGACCGAGGCGGACCTTGAAAATATTGTCAGAGCAGCTAATAATGCTGGTGAGATCACCGGAGATATTTCTTCAAAAGAGACAGTCCCTGGGTACATTATTGCCAAGAAGAAGGAAGCAACTAGCAGCATTCTTCTTTCAAGTCAGTCATATACGCCCGATCAATCTATTGCAGAGGAGGATTATATTTATGAAGACTTCCAACCGTTCAAACCTAGAATCGAAGGAAAGGGCCTTCAACTAATTGAGACATCGTCCTATAATCAGGCAGTTGACAAGTATTTCTCTGCTTTGGAAGCATCCAAGCTATCACAAAAATTCTCTGGCCAAGAGATTGCTGCAATCCGAAAGCTGGATGCTGCAAAGTCTGAAAAGCAGAAAAGAGTTAGCGGTCTTACCCAAATCCAGGAGAAAAACGAGGTTCTCGGTATGGCACTCCAAATGTATGCCGAAAGAGTGGAAGAAGCATGTGATGCTGTCAGAGCGTTGGTAGATCAAGGAATGGACTGGACTGATATAGAGAATCTCATCAAGGTAGAGAAATCTCGAGGAAATCCAATTGCCCAATCTGTCCATCTACCTTTGAACTTACAGAAGAACAAAGTGACACTCATTCTTCCTGACCCTAACGCTACGCAAGATCAAGATGACTCAGATTCAGACTCAGATATTACACAGTCAGATGAAGAGAACACTGATAGTGAAGAGGACGAATCTGCCTCAAGACCCCAGCAAAATACTGTTAAGGTCGAAGTAGAATTAGGATTGTCAGCCTGGGCTAATGCAAGAAAGTACTTTGATATAAGAAAGTCTGCCTTGGCTAAGCAAGAGCGCACAATTGCCCAGTCTGATGCTGCCTACAAGCGAGCAGAGAAGAAAATCCATCACGACCTAAAAAAGGCTCTCGATAAAGATAAGGGCCGGCAGGCAGATTTGCAGTGGGTCAGAAATCCATTTTGGTTCGAAAAGTTCTACTGGTTCCAAAGCAGCGATGGATACTTGTGTATTGCTGGTCGAGATGGCATGCAAAACGAATTGTTGCTACAGAAATATTTTAGAAAGAATGACATTTATGTTCATTCTGAGGTGGAGGGATCCTCTGTTGTAATTATCAAAAACCATCTTGATTCAGATTCTGTCCCTCCTTCTACATTAACTCAAGCTGGTGCATTTACGGTCGCATCTTCTTCCAAAGCGTGGGACTCAAAACTCGTTACCTCTGCCTGGTGGGCTACGAGACAACAAATCCCTACTCTGTCTCCAGAGGGCGAGCCTGTCACTGTTGAATTTGTTTATGTATCAGGAGAAGGGAAGCACTTTTTACCCCCGACCCCATTGGATATGGGCTTGGGCTTTTACTGGTTTATTCCGGAGGAATCTCGAACAAAATACCCTCAGAGAGGAGGACCACGGCCTAAGAAAGTGGAAAATTATGACGATTCGTCGGATGATGAAGAGTTTCCTGATACTCAGGTGTTATCCGAAGACGAGGATTTTCCAGACACAGTTATTGATTCGGACAATGATGATTTTGACTACAAAGAGAACGTACACACAGAGGAAAATGGTGAAGTGGAAAACAAAGTCAAAGATGCGGTGGCTGACCACCTCCAAAATGGAGACGAGGAGGGTGAGATACAGGAGCGTGACTCGCAGAAAGAGATCTTGGAGGATGAGATTGAAGACGGAGCTAATGATACAGAAGAGGATGAACCCGTTATAGAAGATGAGGACGATAAAGAAGATGACGAAGATGAAGAAGATCAAGAAGATGAAGAGAAAGTGCCAGATCATCTGCAAGAGATAATTGGTGCCCTTGACGCACTCCAAACAAAGAAGAAGAGCCGAAATATAGACAATGACTCTCCTAAACCGACTAGCAAGAAGGAGAAAAAGGAGAAGAAGTCGAAGTTGAAGGGTGCCGATAAATTGAAGGCTAAAAAAGAGGAGCTTGCCCGGAAGAAGCATGAAAATGATATTAAGAGGCGTGATCGAGCAAAAGCGGCCAGAGAAGATCAACTTAAACGTGTTATGGACCAAGATGATGATGAAGAGCATATTGCAGAAATGGAAACTTATGCGTTCGATCTATTGGTTCCTCGACTTGTACCTGGCGACGAAGCTCTTGCAGCTGTACCGGTATTTGGGCCATGGTCGTCTCTACAAAAGCTGAAATATAAAGTGAAGATACAACCTGGAAGTAACAAAAAGGGCAAAGCGGTGAAGGAGATCATGCAGGTCATTCAACGAGCTAAGACGGATCCCAATGGTAGAGACCCTGATTACGCGTGGCCCAGCGAACTCAACATGCTGCGAGGAATGAAAGAAACAAGCTTGGTACTAGCAATTGCAGTTGGAAAAGTCAAAGTATCAATGGCTGGAAATGGAGGAGCAGGAGGTGCCAGAAATGTTTCTTCCAAGAGCGGGAGCGGATCAAAAAAGGGAAAGAAACGTTGAATAAGTAGGCGGATCCGAACTAAAAACAGTAATATATGTAATATATAAGGAACCCTCCTAAAAGTTGTTAAAATTTTCCTTAAGCTTTTCGGAGAGCTTATTTCTAGCGAGCTGCATGACATTGAACAGGCCCTGTTCATTAAATTCAATGGCAACGGAGGGCTCGTTAGCCGGAGCCCTGGAAACACGGGTGCAAATAATCAGGGGATCGACTTCGAGAATAATCCCGGAGTCTATAGTTTCATCTACTGCCAATGCGATTATATCATAATTTTCAAGCAGAGTTCGCTTGTCGACGGCTCGTTTGAGGAGGATGCCAATAGCTTCGTAGAGACCAACCACCGCCTGGTAAAGCATTGCTTCGTTTTCGTCCAGATCACCCACGAGGAATATTGAAATGTCGGCATACTGCTTATAGACCACCACCTTAGAGTCGTATATGATGACATCAGATGCCTGTTTGAAGGTCTTGTCGTGAAGTCCCTTCTCGAAAGTCTTTTGGTCGGCCACGGTCTTCAGATCCTTGAATTGATCGGGATTGTATGGCGGTTCGTAATATTTCGTTAGAAGTCGTCTCCCTTCATTATCAAGAATGAGAACCGCTCTCACGGCGTACAGACTGGGATCAGATGGTGCCATGTTCCACTGAGCTTTTGTACGTGTCCAGAATTGTTGTCCGTGAAGGGTGTTCCTAGTAATCCACCATCACTTGTCAGAGGGCGGGTAAGTTTGAGTCGGGGATTAGGTAGGGCCAACAACACCACGCACGGATCTGAACATCGCTAAAACCAACTTCAACGGAAAAAACGTCTGCCATTATAAGACACACATGTCTTCAGACTTTTTTTTCTCAATACTACGGATCACATGTGCTCAGATCTTTAGAGCCTCGGGCGTGGACCGATGTGCTCCTTCACTGTTGGATACTGTCACAGATTTATTTATTCGCCATTTCGACCTACTGGTAACCGCTGCTGTTAGAAATGCTGCTCTCTCCGGTAGAAACGAGGTAACTGTGGAGGACGTGGCGCTGGCTATGGAAAATGTCGGACTGATAAAACCTTTTACATTGTTAGATCCTAGTGATTCCGATCCTGTGGGCATGGAGGGATTCGATTTATTTATCAACTGGGCCAAAGGGCCTATACCAGAGGAAGCCCGACGGGTATCTGGATATATCAGTGCAGCAGGAACTGCAGATGCCACTGTAAATGATACTGCTGCATCCGTCGGAGTTGAGTCGAGGCCAGGTTCACAACTCAATGACACAGAATGGTTGACATCGCTTGTCAAAAAGCACGCGAAGATTGATCATGAACTAAAGCTTAGAGGAACTGTCCTTTCTACTAATGGGCTCGAAGACATTACAGTTTCTACAAAAATAGCGGGTGGGCCACCTAGTCTAACTCCACCTTCTGATGGTATTGAAGGGCCTGAGATAGGATCTGTGCAACTGTTAGACGCAGATATCGAGATGAAACAACATGATCCAGATAGCGAAATAGAAAGAGAACCAGAAGCCGAAGCCTCTTCAGCTCTGGTGTAGTGTCTGTTCAGTCGGCCAATCTGTTATAATAAGAACCAACAACTGCCAGTTTCATTATTGACTACTACTACACGGTTATAAATATGAGAATCATTTGTATCATCTACAGCTGTTTAAACTGCGTATTCACTATTGGTTCGATCAATTGTAGGTCTCACTTCGGAGGAAGATCCAACCTGAGGATCCACAACTAAATTGGGCGTAACAACTTTTCTGTCGTCAGATTCCCCCGTACTGAGTAGCTGCTCTTGGCTAGAGTCGTCAGCTTCCTGTCCAATCGGTTCCCCTTTAGCGACCTGTTCATATCTAGAGATTATCTCCTTGGTAGTCATCGTATCATTCAACTTGCATCGCTCGTAAAGTGACCAAATGTGGTATGGCACTTGGGCAAATTGCTGTTGCTGCTCAATCAATACATTAACAGATTCGATGGATAAAAAGTAAGCATCACCACTATCTCCAGGACCACCAGATTCCCCAAAGCCGGCCGCTGATGGTGGATAACCTCCTGTATCCTTTGAACCTTCCTTCTGATTCAAATAGAGAATATTTGGAGTAATAACAGTGGCTAGATTATGAGAATCCATCTTGGATCCAGATTCTTCATCAATCTGAGAAAATGATGCTACCCAGTTCAAAAAATAAAACAATACTTCAGCAACATCTCGATGAATTTTAGGAAGCAGTATGCAGGTAAGATGAAGCAATTTCCTTTGTGACTCGGGATCACTGATTTTCTGGGCCGTAATCCAAAGCTTCTGTAACTTGTAAGTCATCAGTGGCTGAGGCAATTCCCTCAAGAATTTCTTCAACAGAGCGGCAAGCTGTATAGAATTCTCTTCAGCAAGAATTCCGCCCTTATCGGGGTTCTTGTCTATTTTCTCAGTATACTCCTTCAGACGTCTTATGTTACCATTTTTTCGGAAAATACCTTCCACTGACATGTCCTTTTGTCTCATGGAAACTATGCAGTCATCAACAAAAGCTGGAATTCGTAAAGTACTGGGTCCAACACCAAGAGTAGAGTCTACACCATGTTTCTCTACCAGTACATCCAGTGACTGTCCAAAGACAGCACCAGACCCATGGCCATTGGCAGTTTTCTTTCTACCACCAGCGCCAAAGGCCTTTCCAACTTTGCCCCAGATAGAAGGAGATTTCTTGGTCTCGATAGTATCAAGCAACTCTTCCAGTGTAAACCACTTTGACACCATGGGATAGATATTCATCACTGCTATATGCTTCACCATAGACAATTCGGAATCAGACAGGTCTGATATATATCGAAGATTGACACCTTCCTTAGCACCACTGACCGATCGCTGCGTTGGGACCTCCGTAGACAGAGCCTGTCTTGCCCTATGCTTGAATGCATTAGGTAGCTGCTCTCTTGCTTTCTCGGCTGCAACAATTCGAGGAATGTCATCAAGTGTAAGAGATTTTTCATTCTTAAATAGATCGGTTGTTCTTCTTTGAACAGGAGATACATCTGGTTCGTCATGAATCGTAAGTTTGTGTTCCTTTCTCTTCTTCCTCTTGAAGAAACCGAGCGGATTTTGCTTCACATCGTCGGCGGCAGCTTCCAGCTGTGCTTGTTTCAGCTTAGCGTGCTGCTGCTGCATTGTAGAGCCCCCACCACTAGGTGAGAGTTGGCCGTTGGTTTCCAGCTCATTCGAGCTCAGGGATATGCCCTGTAGACCGCTCGCAGAAGAGGCCGAAACGCTACCTGTTCCAGTATGCGCTTGGAAATAACCACCAGCTTTTCCAATCTCAATGGCCGGTGATGTGCCATCTTTCAGTAAACCATGCTCGGACGAAGGCATATCGAGAATTGTAGATCGACGAATCTTCTTGTCCTGGGAAGACAGTCGTTTATCAAGTTTAGTTGATCTCAATCGACGAATATCCTTAAGAGTGGTCATGTAGCCCTTCTCACCACTCACAGTTCTTTCCATAGGAACTGACTTAACCTCAGCAGGGAATTTGTACTTTTCATTGCTCGTTGTTGCTTTAACCGAGTTAAAGTTGGCAGGTGCTCTCCTTTCGGCGGGCAGTATCTCCTTGACGGAGGCATTTGTCCTTGACGGCGTTGCCTCCAAGATGCGTGAATTAGTAGCGGATTCATCCTTGGTCTTATTATCTCGGAGATCGAAGGCATTCAAAACCAGCTGCAGTCGAGCAACTGCAATCTTGAGCAGCACCATGTACTGACTAAGTTGTGAAGCATAGATAAAGCCGTCAACAGATTGAACTGGAGCACATTCCGTACACATAACCTTCTTTACACTCGAAACCCATCGAGCTTTGTGAAGTTGTGAGCTCAGAGGCTTAGAGCAATTGGAACAAATGAAACAAGCCATATGCCACTGACGTTTTTTATAGTGCACACATCTATCCTCCACGCTACTATCACATGTCATACAGTGATCACTGGTCATGGCATTGACTTTCAGTCTGCCTAAAATCTCAGAGCCTGTGGGAATGAGTTGATACTTTTCAATAGCACTTAAAAAGCTATCCACAGCTTCTGGTTCTCCTGTCGTCCTATTAGGGAATTGCCTATCATAATGCAAGCAGTTTGATAACCCATATCGAAGAAGTACTTTGAGATAATGGGCTAAACTTGTTACAAGTGTAAGAAGATCAGGGGTGACACCAAGTTGCTTGTTACCTTTTTCTCGCGCCTTCGACACTAATGACATGAAAGCGACGAGCTTTTTGCATAGAGTTTTAGGTTCCCTACCGAGAGGGGTATACAAATCTTCATCTCCGTAATCGTCGTCATCATCTTCATCAGCATCATCCTCGCTTGTCCGTATTTGCTTCTTTTCATCCCTCTCAGATGTTGAGGTTCTAGACTTTCTTCTCCTCATCAAAGGGTTGATAAGAATCAATAGTCGATCCAAAGCTTCAAAAAGTACCTCGATGTTGAATACAAGACTGCAAGTAGCACGCATGGCATGCTCATAAGAGCCCGAGGAAGCGTGCTGCAGCATATCAGAAATACAAGCAGCAGTGGCCTCTTCGTATCCACACAGAACAGTCCATATATTGAACACTTTCTGCTCCATGATCTTTTCGCGAGTAAAAAGTTCATCCTCCGACGGCTTCCCTTCTGTGATAATATAATCTGGAGTGAAAGACCCTTCAGGAGGCGCTAGCTTAACATTCCAGAACTTGAAAATCATATAACACTCTGGATGCCACTGGTATTCTCTCCCACCGCGATATATCTCAACAAACTGTTTAAGAATCGCAGTTTGACAGCCTTCACATTTAGCAGCATGCAGAGTTGAATAATGGTAGTGACACAGAACATTGTCATTATGCTCGTAATACGTGTCGTCAGGGCCCAGGACGCAGGCACAAACGGAGCACTTGAAATGCTCAACATGATATTTTCTACCAACGGCGGTGATATAGGATCCCCGCAAGGGACCATCACACGCACAGCAAAGCAGATCAAGGCGTCGGAAGTAATCGTACTCGCAAAGGGGCACTCTAGATCCATCTCCCAGCCCCGAGTCGACAGGAAAGAATTTCGCAGAGCATTTGTTCCCACAATCATTGCAGGTAAAACAGTCAATATGATAGGCTGAATCCAATGCACGAACAAACTGGCCCGAGATAGACAGGCCGCACTTTCGGCATATTTTGGGAGGTTTCAGAGATTTTGACTGTTGTTCATTATTCGTAGACCGCCCAAATCCAGCTTCATTGAGATCCAAAGCTCTTTCCTCGTCCTTGTGTGTCATATTAATATCATTATCATTAGGTTCATTAAGCTCAGCTGGCTGAAGATCGGTTCCTGTCGATGGCGATCGCTCCACTGCTAGCTCAGTGCCAGCCGAAGTATTCGCATCGTCAGCAGTAACATCTGCCACGGAATTGAAAGTTTCTTGCTGGATTGTCTTACTTGAAGATTGAGCACTCGTCATAGATTCTGGGGTTTGAACATGGCTGCTGTCATTTGTTTGAAACATTTTAGGGGGGTGTTCTCCCGCGGCTGCCAGGTTAGACGAACCCCCTGAGATTGTCGATCGGACCGGACTTTTACTACCGGCGCGGTTATGAGCAGGAAGTGGCGGATATCCAACTGTATGCCAGTTTGGTTGTCTTCCTGGTCGGGATTTCGTTGGACTCGGGTTTAGCGGCTTATGAGTAGGAGGTTTGAGCTCATGGGGAGGGAGGAGGCTTTGGATCGTTTCACCTTGTCCCTTATTTCCAACCAGCGGTTTTTCGCCAGCAGTACGTATAAACGGGCTGGTATTGGAATTCTGATGGATGACAGAGTTGAATCTCTCACTTGACGCGCTTGTGTTATTGTCAAGGGTCCCCCCTGTACTAGATGAAGGGAATTCCGGAGAGGTGATGGTAGCAGCAGGGGAGTAGAATGCCAACGAACCACCGTCGTCCGAGTCCGAAACATCTGAATAGCGCCGGTATGCACTGGGAGATGATATTATAGGTGGAGGAACGTGTCTTTGCTGTCTGTGAGCTGAAAATGATGAAGACGATTTGCTGTGTTGATGATGGGCTCCTGCTCCCCCTGAAGCGGCACCACCATCGCCGTGGTCCTCCAATTTGTAGAACGTCGACGGCCGCGAGAAATTTCTGGTAGTTCCTCGAGAATTAGGTCGGGAAGGTATCGAAGTCGGACTGTTCAAATTATACTGTTGAAACGGGGCATTATTTTCCGGAGTCATGGATCGAGTCGGATAGTATCTGTCTGATGTGAAGCTGCTGTAAGAACCCTGCGGATGATGATTACTCGAAACGGGTATTTTGAAATCCGGGTTGTTTCTAAGCACATCTGGGGAATTCGGCCTTTGTATCGGCCTGTCTCCTTCAGGTTTTGACACCATTCTGCGTTTTTGTTAGCGTTTAACCGCTGCAAGGAAGGGGGAAGCCATGCGTCTACACAAACTATACAATCCCGAGGGATCAGAATAGTCTGGCTCTTTGAGTACACAGTCTGAGCGGGGCCATATGAGAGGGAAGCCCGTCTAAGAGCAAAAAAACTGCATTTTAAAGCTGAAATCGGCTGGAATAAAAAAACCAGTTTTCGGACGCTATACTCATTTGTTTATCTCAACTTGTCTCGCTCATTCCATATACTCATCCATCGTGTAGTTCCACGCTACATCAGTCAATACTTACCTGTCTGGAATGGTTTCTGAAACGCCTAGCCTCAGGCTCAAATCAAGTCAGCAAATTGCAATCACCAACACCTCTGTTCCTCAGAAAAAGACTAGCAAAACCTCTTGGTGACTGGGCTGCGCGGTATATAAAGTTCGAGAATCGTAATGCTAAATCGCTGGTAGGTGTTTCTTCTACTTCCCAAAACTGCCATATCCACACTACAGGGTGACTACACCAACTCTACGCCAGACAAGATCGATCGCGCTGCTGGGGGGATATGTACCAGGGGGTATTAATCCATAAATCAGCCGGCCAAACCGCTGCTACAAACTTCCACGTGCTATTCGATCGTCGTAAGCTCGGTCGCCGAAATTTATAATTATACTGCTATGCTTCTCGCTACCAGTGGCCCCACCGGGACCTGAGCCTCCTTAGGGGACTTCCTAATGCACGTCCCCTCCCACCCGCTTTGGGATGATCGACTACCTCCTTTTGGAATGGTTTCCCGATCTACCGGCACCTTCATGAAAAATGCCAAAATTATTTCATCGCACTCGGAAAAAACCGTGAAAATCTCCCTTCATGGCTCCTTAGACATTTCCTCTTCCTGGAGATTCTGTCCTGCGCTGCTTGTATTTCTATTGAGTTAGTAACCCTGCCAAAAAATCCCTCCAGCCATAAGGTTTATTTTAACCTTTGGATGCCACATATTTATGCTTACGTCATTGATCTCCTGCTGCTGGTCGGAATCAAGCTGGTTCGTGACTCCCAGTAACGCTTTGGAAACGGCCTCCGTAGCTCCAATCATGGGTCGAATAATAGCAATTGGAGCTGCTCGCATCACTGCTGCTGCTGCTCCTTGTGCGTTTCCTCGTTCCACCGCATCGTTAGGGATGTCTGCCAATGCATCCTTGGCAATAGTCAGATTATGGCCTAGACTCTTATATGCAAGCTGAAGACCTTGATTCACACCACCTGGCTGATCTGCATATAAACTGACAGCTTTCTTCTCTTCTTTACCTCGATGTGGTGACCTTCTTTGCGCAGTTACAACAGTATCTTGATCATCATCGTCGCTATCGTAGCCCACTTCGTAGTCTTCAGCATTGTCGGAATAAGGCGAAATATACCGACCACGCTCTCTTTGTCCAACACGTCCACTGGCTCCTTGGCCTCCCATAGCTTGTTCTGCCGATTCCAAAATGGCTTGAGTCCCTGCTGCTAGTTTGGCACCTAATCGGACGAGTTCGTTACTGGTAGTCTTAGCAAATGTGACTGCACCTTTCTGCAAACCTCTCATAACTCGACGGTCCTTCTGATATTCTTTCACAGGGATTACTACCAAATCTCTCATGCCACTACCCAAACGAACCAGCGATCTCACAGGTGCCAGGCCAGACAGAACTCCGCCCAATTGGGTTTTTTGAATGTCCGGCATCCACACGCCATTTAAGGTCTTGGCCATTCGCTCGAAGCCTGTAATTCCATGCAACACCACATGCCTCAGCACGATATCTGCCTCATCTAATATGAAAAAATTCATAAACTCCGTGGTGTGACCTGATTTCAGACCTGCATAATCTACCCGCTTGGGCTTGTAATCTAGCTTCACTAGGGTTGTTCGGATATCTGCCTTCTGAATGAAGATATCCTCATCTGCATCGTTTCTAATGGGGACGAATCGCTCATCTTTGAATTCAAAAAACCGTGTTAAGAAGTCAAGCGTATCCTGATCAACATGAAGTCTCAGAGGAAGAATGTTAACATTAAGAACAACTTCTGACACTGCAGCAGTCGGCACTGGTTTAACAGTATCCAATGTTAGACTGATCATGCTGCTACTCATCTCACGAGGTCCTGCGCTTCTCATATACGTCAAGAACTTATTCCATGTTGAAGATGGCACGCTGTCGATAATCTCAAAATCCCGTATCCACAGTTTCACTCGGTTCAGAAGTGCTCCTTCAACCTTTTCTGGCATAGGTGCCTCCACGCCGGCCAATACAGTAACATCGGCCTTCAAGCCTGTCAGCTCGATACGAACTTTACTTCTCTTGGAGCGCTTCAAGCGGAGTCGGCCTCCCCTTTCAGCTCGACCACCAGGATGCCGTCCTACACCACTGGATCCACTAGATGTTGCAATGCTAGCAGTCTCACTGGCTTCTTCGTCAATCTCACGGCTAATGGCCCTCCGAAGATTTCGAGGGTCGTCACCACTGGGCAATCCGATATATATAGAGTTGAATAAGATGTTGCCAATAAGCTCCTCGGCCTGGTCTTCGTCTTCGTTGTCACTCACAGAAACGTCATCGCCGTTAGTCTTCGGAATCGGCGATAGGTTATTCTTCTGCATAATCCTATCCAGCTTCTCTAGCTGAGCTTCAGCAGCAGCTATCTCTACCTTTTTGACAACATTATTTATAGTTTCTTGAGTATAGATCCAATCATACCCATCATGCAAATTCCAAACAACTCTACTATCCAAAAGTTCTAGAGTAAATATCGGCTTAGCATCACTTTCTGTCTTTCTGTCGGAGGGTGTATTTGACGGTCCAGGTGTCCCATCATTGTCGTCTTCCATTCCTTCCAGAAAAGATGGCACGTCCTGATCAAAGGGAACTCCAAAATGATCTTCAGATATTTCAATGCTATCCATAAACTGGACTCGTTGTTCGAATACTGCAACTCTCTGACTACTAGTAGAGCTAGTTGCACTGGATGTGAGGCCCGCCGATGATTGAGAATGCCCATTGTGACCTGTCTGAACAAGAGTAGAAAGGTCTTGGTCAAGCAGTAGATCCGCCTTCGAGTAGTTCATTCCACCGACCATCGAAGATGATGAGGATCCTCCCATTCGCGACCTACCGAAAAGTCCTACCGATTTGTTGCTCTCTCCTCCGTAGTAGCTTTCCACGAAATCCAAATTAGTTGGAAGATCATCATCAATAAAATCTTCACTGCTACTCTGTGATATCATATCCGAAGCACTGCTGCTCTCAGGACTTTCCTGAAAAGCAGTTTCATCAATATCTTTCATAACGTCGATTGGATCAACCTCCGTATGGTACTTCAAAGCCGTGCTAATCTCCAATGGTGGTTTAAGACCATTAATAACTTGGATAAGAGTTTGCGTCGAGTCTGCACAGGTCTCAAGAGATAGCAGCTCACTCGACAGCGTCATATGACAGCCATCCGTAATAATAGCTGAACATCGAGAAGCAGATAATGATGCCACTGGCACATATCCCTGCTTTATGAAATATTCTACTTGGTCGACAGGGTATGGAATGCCCCCAGCTGAAGCTCGTCTAGGTGGCAGACTGCCTATGATGGAAACATTGTCGATCAAAAGTAATGATGCCCTCAATATGACCAGCTCAGCATTCACTGTCGTGGTCTTCTGCACCACAGCATTACCGTCTCTTATGACTAATAATGCTTTAGACGGAAGACCTATAGGGTTAAGTCCAACGGAGCAATCGGTAAAGAATATTGGGAATCTCACCTCTGAGTCTTTAATTGTTGACACCGAGGACTGAAGAGCATCAGAGGCATCCCTGTTGTCTGCTTTCTGCTGTTCAAAAAGTTTCAAAAGTCTCACATGATATTCTAGGGAAATATTAAACAGCTTCACCTCTTTAACTTCACCGTCAGCGATACCTAGAAAGGCCATCGGGCGATGCGACTCTTGGTGGTTTGCCATGTGCACAATCCGATGTCTGCCACTGTTATCAACTTCAGTAAAATCTTTCGAGACAAGAATATAATCAACACTGGCAAATGTTTCAGCCCTTTGCACCATCAGATCTATATTAATGCCACGAAGCTCAACGTCTACTTCTCTAACCAACTCAGGAAGGACGAATTCAAGGTCAACGGATCTGATAGACAGGCGCATGGATACTTCATCTTGCGACATTCTGACTTTTCGCAGTCTATCAGGAAGCGTGCCGTTTTCTTTCATTTGTAGATCATTAGGGAATGGACGATGCACCTCTTTCATGAATCGCTGAATTTGTTCGACAACTCTGTGGTGTAGAGTAGCACGTACCTGGTCAACTGATACCGAAGACAAGATAAGAACTGGAGTTGAATCTGGCAGAGCCTTTCCATCATTTTTGCTGTTACTAAATTCGACAAGATCTGCTTGAATTGAGCTCGATGTCGTATCGTTTGACATTTCGATTGATAGCTGAGATATGGAGACCACTCCTTGGTCTAATGTAAATGGAAATATTCCCAACTTGATAAAAAGGTCCTCGTACTGTACTTTGACATCAAATGAGTTTGTGCGCAGGTACAGCTGCGAAGCAGAAGAGGACCCTTTCACTGAAGAGGATTCACTGATCGTGCCAATTACACCAACGATAGCATATGCACAATCAAGTATCTCATTGATATCAGATAGTTGCAGGATAATATGAGCAGCATTGGGGAGAAGAATAGAAGTTTTCGTCGAAGTCTGATGAATTGTCAAATCATCTCCGTCCTCGTCAAAGGAGAAGAGAAGACTACCACGTCTTAATATGCGGAGTTTCGATACTGTTATTAGCAGAGCAGGGTCGTCAAGAATCTTAATCGCAGTGTCAAAAGCACAGATATTAACATGATTGCTATCGACAAGACTGCCGTCAGAATTGAACCCGTCGAGGCCACAGCACACCTCTATGCATGAAATATCAATTCCGCTCAACGAGAAAGAATCACCACCATCTGAGTCCTGATTTAGTTTGTCATCAGATTCTTTCTCTGCAGTTTTCCTTTCTCTCTCTATCGAATGCTGTAGTTGGATATTACGGTAGGCACCAATCAAAGGCTCCAGTATCTCACAGATTGGCACTGCAGAGACACATACTCGGCCAACTTTGACATTTAATTCTGAAAGCATCAGCCTTTTAAAAGAAAGAGATGCTTGATCGACCAACAGCAAAGATTTCTTAGCATGGGATTGTTCCGGCACCTCTGCAATGGCACTCATATAAAGACTCGCGGCCTCCGCCCTAGTATAGATCGTGCTTTGCATAAGACTAGGCTCAATATCAAAGTCTGAGTCGCTTTCATCACTCTCAGACAGTATTTCTTTATCATCTTTTGAGTCCCATATAAATAGTTCGAATTCGGAGGCTTCTAAATGCCTTACGCCAGCCGAGTCGGTAGTAAATGCAACTTCTGAAATAGAAGCGTTGATGACAGTTGAATCATCTATAATAATCCTCAGAGAAATATGACGCAGTTTTATGCTAATTTGAGACAATGCAGTATCCATGATTTTGTTAACCACTGAGCCGAAATCACCCATGCCGAAACCCGCCGTGCCACTGCCATCGTCAGAAGCAGGGCTCGAGGCAGAGGCATCGCCGGGTATCGACCTTTCTAATATGCTCTCAGCCAAATCGGCTGTTGTTCTTGATAATATAGCAGATATTTCATCTTCATCTATCACCTTACTGCTCAAGGCAACAGTAAGGTCAACATCGGATCCGTGAACATCAACACCGGACGTAACTCCGAGCTGGAGATCCAGTTTGCCTATTCTTCCGTCGCGAAAGTACAGTCCCGGTACAGACAGTCTCTCAGTATCCAGTCGCACATTCTGCAGTGACAGGTTCGACTTTGTGGTTCCAAGTTGAACATCCAGGTCATTGATATCAAGATTGGAGAACACAGCTAGCCGATCCAGGATGTAGCGGAATACCCTGCGCTGGATATTCTGCGGCAACCAAGACGGAGCCATGGCAGAAGTGAAATCAAATAACTAGCTAAGTATAAACGCTTGCGCAGTTAATTTGCTTTGCCTCTGGGGAACCCAAATGAGCAGGAGAGAGTGTGCTTTGTGTATATACGGTGATATGATGATAGACGGGTGTGCTCCCCTTCCCTCCCAAATACAGCAAATGCTTATCCCTTATCCGCCAAAACAAACACATCTGATTGATTACTAGTACAAATCTTCATTAACACAGTATATAAAATACTTTTTTTACGTAAAATCCATCCATGCTTTTTTAAAACTTTTTCCTAGCAGGCTTAATCTTCTTACGAAGAGGAGCTCCTTTATCTCTGTTCACTCTAGGCTTACTCTTCTTGAAGTCATCCTCGTATCCATCATCCCCTTCGTCATCGCTTTCCTGTCGGAATTTCCTAGCACGTTTGTACTTCAGCTTATTTCGCTGGCCTCGCACTGGACCGTCCCTAACAGCACTGATATATGCCTGGATACCATCAGTTGAATCGAGAGCTGCTGACTGCTCATCTTCATCTTCATTCCTAACCACGATTCTTCCTTCAGTATCGTGTGAGAATTTGCTTCTGAGGGATGGTTGAGTTCGATTTGCACCCGTTGGCTTAGGCTTGGAAGAAGATATTTTGGCAAGAGATCTGGAGTCTAACAAATCCAAGGGCTCGTCATCATTTTCAACAATATACCTGCTGTTTTGCTGCTTCCTGGACTTGCCTGATGATCTTCGGGGATCTTCAGATTCAGACTCTTCCTCGCTATTCTCATCGTCTGATCCATAAATGGCCTGGTCAAACTCATTAGCGTATTTCTGAGGTCGACTTCCAGTTTCAGCTGATTCTTCTCCCTCTTTGTCACCCTTAGCCTTTCTTTTCGCTCTGTCTCTTGTTTTTCGGATGTTAGTCAACAGTTTGGAATCGTCCTCTGGGAAAACCTCAGCAATCTTCTCATATCCAAACTTTCTAATCAATCGTTCGATAATATGCTTGACCTTTGCTTTAAAGTGAGCTTTGCTTTCGTGGGACCATACCATCAAATGCTCAACCAGATCCTTCAAATTAGGCTCCAATACCTCCACAGGTAGAGAAACAACAGTAATCTTGACGAATCCAAGAGTAGATTTGACAATCTCTCTGTTCTTTGAGGTTAGAAACATTTCCACAGTGGTGGAAAGCTCCTGAAGTAGTTCTTTACTTATCTCTGTTCGGAACTCAAATAGTATTCGGCTTAGGCCTGTGATCGTAGCAGAGATCATATGAGGGGTAGATCCAGCAAGTCCAGCTGCAACCATTGTAAAGAACTCTTCCAGAGATGCGTTGATAGGCTCAGCTTCTTCTCCGTAAACCTTGGCCATGTCGATGACACCTCCCCGTTTCATTCTATTAGCAATATGCACTAGCAGGTCAAAGGCAGATGTTCGAGTCTTCTCGTTGACATCCTTAGTAGCCAGCACTGTTTCGGACAATATGGCAGGGATGAAGTATAAATTGGCGTCAGGAAGCTCATCGATAATAGGGAAAATAGCCTGCAGTCGAGCACCACGTGAAGGGGCGGTAACGAGATCAGTAAGACTAATAAGTACCTCTTGGAGCTTTTCAATATACTCCAAGATAGTCGCCTTACCCTCGTCGGTCAAAGCGAGCTTAGGGATAATTCTAAAAGCTTTCTTTTGCTGCTGAGGCTGGTCTTTCAGAGGAACAACCGTGTTGAAGATGGTAAGTAGCACCGAGTGAGATTTTTTAGGCAAGAAAGGTGTCATAGCAACGACCAGATCCAGCATGGTATTGCCCATGTTTGCATCGCCTTTAGAGAGGCCATCGTGCAAGATGGTAGAAACTTTGTTGAAAGTCGAATTAAGATCATCCTCGGAAGCTATCTCTAAATAAGTGACAATCGTGTCAAGAATATAACCTCGTGATTCGGCAGGCGTTTGGCTGAATACGTTGAATAACACTGACAAAATTTTAGCGGCAAAGTTCTCTGTAAGATACTTGACATTCTTACTAGCACGAGATTTAGGATATCTCTGCAGTAGTAGTTCATCATCATCAAGAGCTCCTTCTGAGTATGCGACGTTACTTTCAGCAAGCAGCTTGAGACCCTGACAGATAATGGGCCGCAGCTCTACCTTTTGATACAAGTTGTTAGAAAGAAACTCTGCAAACGGCTGATCGAATGATTCTTGCAAATCAGCAGGCAGGTCCATGTATTTAGGTAAAAGAGACCAGATCTGATCAACAAGAGTCTGGTAAATCTTCATTTGAATAGGTGCTGCTTTTGCATTGGGGTCTGCAGCTATGATGTCACCAAGTTCTTCGATCTTAATGGCTATTCTCTCAGTCAAGGGCAGGAAATAGTTCCTAAAGTGCTTCAAGTTGGCATTCTGAATATTGTCTCTCAGCAGAGGAAGCATCCATGCTCGGCTGACAGGCTTTCCGTCATTTGGAGTGAGATTCATGGGCAAGTTATGCAGGACTGTTTCAGGGCCTAGAGCTCTAACAGCAGCTCCTATAACCTTATCACACCCTTCAAGATTGTCGGCATTATTCTCCTGGGATCTTAGAACGCCTATTACCTTTAGACTGTCTATGAGATGAGAGTCAGCTCTCCATCTAAGTCTTTCAAATAGAGCCACAAAAACCTGGCTGATTTCTTTCCACGATCCGTGATACTTGATATGAAGCAGACCAAAAACGGCCTCCCCAATACTTGCCAGAACTTTTTCGGAGTGTGCAGTAGCAACTAGCCCAGACTTGGTCTTCTCCATAAGCAAGGCACTATCAGGAATCGCAGTAGCTGTCACCGCGATGAGGCATTCAGCAGCGGAAATGTGAATATTCTCAGCAATATCGGTATCCAAGAATTCAACCACGATTTTGAAAATCTTAGGCAGCCGATTGAAAGCTTTTTGAGGCTGCAGGCGGGCATATGATGAAATTGCTTGAGCCACAACTGCTAGCCATGCAGGTGCTAAATGCTGATCTTTTGTCGAAGGGGTCAAATCAAAGATGGAATCTAAAATCTTAAGCAACTTGGGAGCGTCCACCTCATCTGTAATACTCTGGAAGACTGCCTCAAAAACATCGAAAACAGCAACAATTAGATATTGATCCGTTGTTCGAGAAATTTCCAACAGCTGCTCGCATAAAGCTTCAACCTTATCCGCCGGCCATCCATTGGCATTACAGACGTACTTGATCAACTGAAGAGCATGAATTACCTTAACATTAGAGTTTTCTGCATCTCCGGAAGAAGTTGACCGTTTATTATCGAAGTTGGATACCAGTGACTGAAGGGCCATCTCAGCACATATTGTCGCAGCTGGGTGCTCAAATTTTGGACTTGGTGGAGGCTGACTTAGTACCTTTCGAACGGCCTCCTGTGCTCTCTTTCGCACTTTCGGTCGAGGATCGAGACCCAGAGCAAGTAAGCCAATAATTCCTCTTTTTGGAGACATCTGAGTTGTGGGAGCAGACCAAGACGCAAGATCTTGAGCAATAAGTATAGTCTCAAGAGCACCAATGGATGATCTCAGCAAGGGAGCATCACTATCGGCATTTGAAAGTACCAGAGCTAGCTTTGTGAGAATGGGTGTGAACTTGGATCGCAAGAGATTAGGAGAGACATAAGGAGCAACAAGATTCAGCAGATAAACGATAGAACTGGCCAGCTCCTTGTCTGTAATGGCGGTTTCAGAGACACATTGATCCAACAGTGACAAGAAAGAAACAAAATATGCAGCAGGTGTTTTTTCAGTATTGTCCTCAGTAAGATTCTCCTCGACGGCAGATAGAATAATAGCCAACTAGACATTAGTTCGTGAAGACTAATTATAAATGTTAATAGGTATACTCACATGGCTTTGATGGGAAAGCTTAGAAGTTCGCTGAATTCTAAGTTTCTCAAGTTTGACCTCGAGCGGTTCTTCAAAATCCGACATATTGCCTATTTTGCAGAGAGTGTTGAAAAAAAAATTTCTGATATCGACAAAACCTGAAAGTTTTCAGCCGTGCGTAGTAATTCTACATCATCGCTCTCCACTCCCATAGTGTTGAGAACGGCACAAATATTTAGAGTATGGCCCTGACACAGATATCTGTTATTTTTTCTTCAAGTACATATGTAGCCATGCTACTACACGCCTTTTGGCTATACTGGTAGAGGGCGCTGATGGCACTGATGAGATGGATGGACAGATCTCTTTTTCTACATCATTAAGCGAGGTTATTCCCGTAGGTAGTTATCACATTGATGTGATATCGATCTGATTGATTGTAATAGCTTTATTCTCAAGTTCGTTAATCAGGTATATTCTGCACTTTCGGTTTCGAACTTTTAGTGAAATTCCTGGGGAAAACATGCATCGAGGATGATTGCTCGACAAAACCCCGTGTCAAAACAAATGCTCATTTGTAAGCATGAGAATGCAATGAATGAATGAATGAATTATCATTATTTATAGTCTATGTTGAGAATGCAATGTTTATTACCCCAAGAGACTGAGTGGCCGGAAATATTGGTTTAACGTAAAACTAAGAAGACTAACAGACTGAATCTAAAGTCTACGAATTGAGATACTAAGGAGACTACAAATGACCAAAAAAATAAAAGGGGTCTAAAATGACAACTTCAATACTCGGCTTTTTTAATCTTTCAGGAAAGCCCAATCGGTGGTTTCGGGATGCTATTCAGTGTAATATATGGCATAATTCGGAAAAGCAGAAATCTTGAGCCGCAGGTAGTGAGGCTCATTTCTGCGTGCGGCTCACGTTTTACGTAACTATAGTCAAATGCTGTTGTTTTCAACAATAATCGGCAATAGTTTAGTGGCTAGAATTTCCGCCTGTCAAGTTCGTTAGAACAGCGCGCGGGGGACCGGGGTTCAATTCCCCGTTGCCGAGATTTTTTTGCTTTACAACACAACAAAAGCTGCATTTTTAATGCACGATATGTATCCCAGCTGGCGTTTACATTGTTTTAATCAATAATTTATATTTGAAACTATAATCTAGGCTGCCACTTTGGCAGAGCTTCTCTTTCCAACCATGAACTCGAAGAAAGCAAAATGGCTGGGATTCGCGCCCTTCTCATATATAAATCTGCCAGCCAAATAAGATCCAAAAATTGCCATCAAGTAGTTATCGGGAACACGCTCTATGATAGTTTCTAGGCCTATCTGCTGCAACAGCTTCTTAGGCAAGGCTTCAGATAAGATACTATTCCTGAATTCTGCATCATACCAAAGATTTGAAGATGAAAGCTCTTCTGTCAAATCATTTATGGCATAAGACAGCTCATCAGAAAGAACTGATCTGGTTTTACCAGTCAACTCATGTTCTCTCCAAATCGCTTCGAATTCAAGTCGCGCATTCTCTTGAATAATGTGTTGAACTTCCTTAACGTATTCCTTATAAAAATCAGGAACAACGTCATTCTGAATACACATATGTTCAAAGAATCCGCTATCATCAAATGCCAGAGAGGCCAAAACTTCCAAAGAAGATGAGGTAACTCCTCCCTTATTGGCAGATGCATCCTTGAAAATCACTGCGCCAGCCTCTTCCAGCAGCAACTTGGCATTTTGTGTAATGAACAAGTTTGCACCTTCTACAAGGTACGGTATCTTGCTTGTACCGTCCGGCCTGATAAGCTGATGAACAGTATTAATGTCGATAGCCTCAGGTCGACCGCCACAGGGAACAAACATCTGGATGGGATTTTCATCAAATGCTTTCAGGTGATACGAGTTTCGGAAAGTTGTGCCGTTTCTGACTATTGTTCCATTGGGCAGCTTGAGATCCTTGTCATCAACTAGTACACGATAGCCAACCTTGCTCAGTTTAGCAGTATCAAACTCAGAAACCATAAGTCTCTCCTTGGCTAAACGGAGCAGCTCAACTCGGTCAAGACCCTTAGGATCAACGATAACTCCAGAGCCATCGACAATTGCGACATACTTTTCTTGAGAGAGAAGAATTTCGTTGGAACCTAAGTCACCATCGGGCCCGCCAGTCTGAAGCTTGAGAACTTCAGGCTGTTCAATCTTCAGCTTTCTGTAAATACCCTTAACATATTCACGCACCGACAATGAGGTCATACCATATTCGTCGTGAGGAATACCTCCCAGCTTTGGTGACTTGCCAGTGAAGAAAGACTTCCACCAGGGTGCGCCTCTCTTTTTAGCATGCAAAGTAGCCCAATTGACCAGGCCAGCTGTATTCTCATCCGGTCCCATAAACAGAATTTCCTCCTTACCGTACAAGTCAACAATCGCATCTTTGATACCAGGAGTAGTTCCAGGAATCAGCAAATCCAAAATTGAGTCAATATATTTCTCGAAGGCTTGAGTGGCCTTGTCCTGCTGTTCAACATCTAACAAGATAACGCCCTTGGAGCCACCTTCAGGAATATCCTTATTCTTTCTCTGCTGAGTGTTTGCCAAATTGTAGTTCTCATCAAACAAAGATCTGGCGTTGATAGAATAAGCCTCCTTATTACGTGACTTGACAATTCGGATCCCACCTCGAGCAATATCCCTGAAACGCAAATGGAAACCTCGGAATTCTTGTCCAACAACAAGGAACATACCGTAAAGTGGCTGTGGGTATTCCGATGAAGGCAAGAATGAAGGCTTTAATCTGAAAGAAAGCGCTACCTTGGTAGGTGTGTAGAAATTAGTCTTGAGAACATGCTGGTTAAAAATCAGGAATGTCTCCAAAATCAGCACTTGATGCTCATTAGCAGCGTTTCTAGAGATCAGAGCTTTCAGCTCTTCCGTCGACAAAACTCTAGAGTTCTGTAGTCGCTGATAAGACAGAGTAGGCATGAGGTTATCCTCTTCAGCAGCAGATTGAGCGTAGAAGCTATCGGCAAATTGTAAATAGAGTTGTCGAATGACATCAATTTGAGAGCTGATAATTTCCTTAACATATTCTCTAGTAAAGGTTTCCTGTCGCAGCCGTCGTTTGATATTTTCTAGTATTTCTAGCTGTGAAGGATCAGAGCTGTCCAGCACATTAATCAAGCTAGCATATTCCGAGCCCAATCGATTAACAAAATGACTGGTAAAAATAAATACTGAATAGGCATAAGCACATTCCTGCAAAGAAAGCTCACCCTTGGCAAAATGCTCGCTGAACCCATTCTGAGGCAGACAATAAAGTAGAGAAGCTTCCTTCACAATCTGGTGAATCGAGTGCTCAATTGGAGGGAAATGCTTCAGAGCCTTGAGATCCTCCAACGTTTTGGCAGTTTGAACAGTCTGAGATGGCACCAAGTACATAGAAATGATAGTGACACCATTGGAGAACTGTTCAACGTACTTTCTTGTAGAAGTTAAACCGTAGTAATGGTAAAGATCGCTGAGGGCTGAGAAATAGCCAGTAGAAGATCCCTGCTTATAGCCAATGATCAGACGTCTCTGGGAGCTACCATTGACTTCATACAACTCTATAACAGGACCGGATCTCTTGACAGTCTGAGCAACTATTGACTGGTAGATTCTCTTGGTATGATCTGTTGCCTTCTCATAGAACGACTTATCAGCAATTTTGGCTAGATCGATTTCATCGGGGCCAGGAGACGGTTCGAAAAAGTTGCACTTGTAGACAAAATAGCATCGCAGCTGCTTCGCTTCTTCGCTGAGAGCATTGGAAGACCGGAAGGTTTCAAGACGATAAGCAGATTGCGGGGTTGAAGGAGTCAGATATTTATCGTCGATTCGCCTTTCATAGCGAGGGCCATCTAAGTGAGCCTCGCCCGGGACAGATGTGTCGATGTACACCGCATGGTCATCGGCTTCTCTATCGAGCTGAATAACGAGTTGTTTATCATCTCTAGCATATGCGGAGATCTTAGCAGCATAAAGAGAGAGAATATGGGAAACGATATTATCGACGGACTCCGTAGCAAAATAGGAATCATCGATTCCGAGGTTATTGTAAAACCACTGAATTCGTTAGCGTGTTGCCGTGCGGTAAAGTGGTTGAGCCACCTCCGTCTAATGCCGAGCTGTTTACGATGAAGATAAGGGCATCGCTAAACCAAAAACGGCACAGAACGTAACATTTTACCTACCTTGGTTTCGTTTTCAATCAAACCTTCGGGGATAAAAGCACGTCGGTCAATTTCATCCATGACTGACTAGTTAGTTTTATTACAAAGTTACCAGTAATGAAATAAATAGAGGGGATTGTAGACCCTACTTACCGGACTCCATTTGGGCCACTTTGCCTTCAAAAGTAGCGGAAGTATAGCCAGAGCCATCATTTTCTATTATTCTTGGCTTGAGATGACCCAAAACTCCTAGCAAGCTAGGAGTAGCCGAAGTAGAGGATCGTGAAGGGGGGTTGGAGTCACTATCTGAAGCCATGGTAGGGGTAGATAACGGTGATGTCGATGGGAGAGAGATTTATTTATGTATAGGGCTTAATGGTTGAAGCTTGTCTATTCCTCTAGCGGAGAGCCTCAGAGCCGTTTATAAGTTCGACAATACTGAAAGACGAATAAATACAAAGAGAAGAATAGTTGAGAAAAGGCACGAGAGCAATTGTATTTATATTTCACAAAATTTCATCAGCTGTACGCCATCGTGGGCGCTAAAATCGCATTCGAGTGAATATATGTAACTGTGATCAAGTTTCTTATTGCGGCAATACATTTTGAACATTTTCGAATATTGCCCGAAGCCGACGTTTAGAGCCACTATAAGCTCAATTTAGGAGGAAAGCGGCATACTGCTTAGTTTCACTGCTAGTGAAAAGAGATAAAAATAGCACTCTACTGACTACAGATAATACATTATCGTCACACGGAATTATGGAAATATTTTTCATGTATTTGTTGTGGCTCCAGTGTGCTCTTCTTATCTCACGGCCGTTGCTTCTGCTCGGAGCGGCTCTTCCATTTTGCATGGCTAACGGCATCACATGACGCTACCTATACGGGCAGTACAACCGGACATGGCTGGAATGGAAATGTCAATCGCAACAGCCCTCGTGATACGTGCCAGATTTGAGTTCATCTCCCCCAGTCTCGGAACGTGCGGTTTGAAATAGGCAGTGTATTTATGTGTTGTTGCCATTGTGATCTCTCGGCTTACCGGTACGGCCTGCTCGGGTTTGGCGATGATGGAAAATCATGCTGACATAAGCACCAACCTTCACATCTTGTACAACCTCAAGCTTTAGGATTTGCAATTTTTCAACGCTCAAGTATCATGAAAGGCAGCGTCAGAATAAGGCTGGCCAGGTTTGGCCGAAAACACTCGCCGCTCTATAATATTGTCGTTGCAAAGGCAAAGTATGTAGCAAGATGCATTTTATGTCGCTGGTACTCTCAACTAACCGTAGATCTGGACGTGATAAACTGCCAATAGAGGTCCTAGGAACCTACAACCCAGCACCAGAACCTCGAAGTCGGGAGCAAATCCTGGCAGGAGAAAAGCCCATCAAGGATGTGCAGCTGGATTTCCTGCGATCCAAGTATTGGCTCGGATGTGGTGCGCAGCCCACGGAGACAGTCCAACGATTGTTTGTGAAAGCTGGACTTCTTCCTGCGGTCTGGCAACCTAACCATGGCCCCAGTATTCCTGACCGGAAAGTGGTTGAGCCAGCTCAGTCCACTAGCGATTCACATGCTCCCTATAGAGTCCAGTAGAGTTGCTGCTCGGGGGTTTGTACAGCCCTTCTCCAGCATTTTCATTATGTATATATTCGTTCATCATGTTATATAAATATTATCGTCATCTTTTGCATCGTTTCTTCGTTCAGACTCCAGTGTAAAGTGAAACTCTTTTCTTGCAGTACTGCTTGTGAGACAAAGTCACAGATGGTATCCGTTCCCGTTGATCTTGTAGCAAACTCAGGGCTATCAAGTGTGGACAAACTATCTGAGCCTGATTTGGCCGCCTGCTGGAATACCCCGACTGCATGAAAGTAGTGCACGAGCAGGTCCATCCTTTCAGATCACACACGATATCTTTTCCAGAATGGTCAATTGCATAGAATTCGTGCTGCCCTGTGCTCCTCATGTTGTACTTGGTAATGCCGGTTGGCGCATCTACAATTTCCAAAGCAGCTACAAACACCCCTGGATAAAGATAATTGAGTAGAACCAGTTTTTTTGGATCTCCAATGGTCACATTTTCGCCTTTGAACTTTTTCTGGTGCTGTCCCAGCTGAGACAGTACCTCCCTGATATCAAAGGTGTCCATCTGATCCGCAGGGGTGAAAGGGAGACCGAGACATCGCGATTCAGCAACCGTTATCATTGCTCACTACCAAGAGCCATCTACACAGATGTACCTAAAAATCGCATGGAGAATATAATTATGAAACGTCATGGTGTATATTGCAAGATTAAATAGGGGTATAAACTACACATCGTTTGGGGTGGTATATAAATATCTAAGATATATAAGTGAGCCTACTGCCTCACTCCTCTCTTATTGTTGAGACTGTTCCTCTTTCTTTGAGCAGTGTAATTAGGGAATGGATCTTCTCCAGTACCACTATCAAGGGGATCGATTTCCTTGAGCAATGCACGATGTTGCTTGTCAGAGGAGGGACTAGAGCCGTTGTTGAACACCCCAGATGCGAATTGGAGCTGCGAGGAAGACGCCGCTCTGAAACTGGATGGCGGAGGCGTCTGAGGAGCAGTCTTTTCCCGGAATGGGGAGGCCAACGGCTGTTCTAGCGACGCATTGGAGGCGAACGACGATGGTAGAGGAGCAGGAGCAGATTTCTTTCGCTGAGATCTTCTGACAGAAGGAGAGCAGGGAGTAGGAGGAAGCATATCAGGGCCCCCGAGAAATTGATTTGGGGTAGGGGGCTTCTGGCCATTGCCTGATTGCGGAGAAGAGGATGAGTTGGCCGAGGAGAATTGCGTGTTTAGAAGCCAGTTGTTGACGGCCAGGTTTTCCATATTCATTTTTTCCAGTGGACTGTCTAGATTAGAGTCTTTTGAAAAGTCTTCGAACTGGTAATATGCTAAATCGTCAAACCGGGGGTGAGGCGGTTTGAAGATGGGTGTAGACGGCTGTGCTTGCTCATCTTCGTCAAAAGTGTCGTCGAAGGTGAAGAGCCGGCGACCCTTGGGGGAGCCGGATGCAAAAGGAAGAGAAGACTGTGAAGAGAAAGAGGCCGAGCGTTCTTCCTGACGTCGGCATAGAAGCAGGAGACGTTTTCTTGTGGCATTCAAGCTGTGGTTGAAGGATCTCCCTTCGATTTTGGCCTTCTTTGTGGTTTCTTTGGCAACCCTAGTGACGACCCCGGACGGAGGAACAGCCCCAGCAAACGGAGCAATGGTGGGATTCGAAAGATGAACGTCGTAGACAGAGAGTAGGAAATCATCATCGGCTGGAGGCCAATCGTTGAACTGATCCCTGGCAGAATGGCGGCCGGCCGACAGATAGTCTTCGTCATCGGAAGTGGCCGTCATGGATGAAGACGACGAATTCAGACGCTGTAGTCTCATCAGTCTGGTAGGAGTCTGAATAGTCTGTCCGGTAGGAGTCATAGGAATAGAGCCAGTTGAAGATACTGACGCAGAGGACAGGTTCCTGGCCATGGGGATCCCCTGTCGACCATCCAGGGCTGGAGGAGCCGACAGATTCAGATTCAAATGAAATTTGGATACTGCCATGATGAAATGTCAAAAAGGTAGAGTTATTAACAGCAGGTTAAAAATGCTTTATACAAGGGTGCTTGTAGCAATTGGCAGGTCGCTGCTATAGCGTCAAAGGTGTGCCAAATGTGGTGGTCCCTGCCGGGAAGATATGCAAGACTGCAGGACGAGATGCAGCCAGAGCTTGTCCAAGCAGCGAAGGCAGCTAGGCGGGTAGAGCAGATAAAAGTTCAGTCGAAAGGTCAAGCACCAGCCAAACCTAAGAGGGAAATTACTATGGATTTGGTTCAAATTCAAACAAGTTTTTGGTCGCCCCAGCAATTGTGTAGGAAGGAATTGGATGAAGGTAGTTTTTTTTGTGTTCTGTCGCGAATTATTTAAGGAGTAAAGCCTCCTTAACACACGGTGAACAGGCCAAAAAAATAAAGGGGGTGTTGTACGCAAACAATTGCTTTTTGTTACCACACCCCAGTAAGTGCCGGCTGGGGGGGGCTGCAGAGTTAACAGACAAAAGATAGAAGGAATACGGATTACAGTTCATGTAAGGGCTTTTGGCTTGCTTCCAGCAGCTGTTTGTAAAGCAGCAGCTTGCAAGAATTACAGTTTCTATAGCTTCTTTGGGGGTTGGGCCAGCTTTTGGCCGGTGCTAACGCGTTGACCCCTGGCTTGAACTTCAACCCCTTGACTGGGCCAACACTCGGAATATTTCACCCCCCTTTCCTCTCCACGGGGTACAACCTCACGATACCTCTCTAACACTGATGCATTCTGGAGCATCTGCTTGTGGAAATATATAAACAAACAAAATTGACAGTGCCGCACTACTTTCTCCAGCGGCCGTTTTAATCTTGTTTCGAATGGGGTGGTTTCATGTCCAAAAGGAGCGGGTGATCTGTGCTACTGCACAGCTTGAAGCTCAGGGATGGTTTTGCGTGCGTCGGTCAGCCCTGTTGCGGTCTCGATCTTCGCAAGGATATGCAATTACCCGTGCAGTAACAATAGGTTCAGTTCAGTAGCAGCACCAAGGTGCTGTGGTGTGCCGCACAGTAACAGTAACAAAGTACAGTACAGTTCAGTTACAGCTCTTATCGCAGTAACCATTCATGTTCCTGCCAAAATCCATCCCCTATAATGTCAACGTGGAGAGTAAAAATCTGGGCCTTCATTCTCCTCGCCTTTTGCCGATCCAATTGACGTTTGGTCAAAAGTAGACCCTCGCCAGCTGCCTGTTTTTGACTCGCCTCGGCCGATCCTTGATTTGTAGTTACGATCCGATTTGGATTGTCGGATCCCACAACAGAGCCCTGCCAATCTCGAACCAAAACAGTTCCTTTTTTGTACATTTCCTTTTCATTATTGTAATTGATCCCAAACCTAGAAAACAATAGCTCATTTTTGTCCCCACTCACAGTCCCACATAACTCCTGTTCCGCCTCCTGGGTGGTCAATCCGCCCTTTTGAACAAGGGTCCAGAATGCAGTATTGTACAGATTATTGATATGACAATCTGCTTGTCGCCACGAAAGGTAATCTCGCACAGTTTTCCGGTTCGGGTATACCACCGCCCGCGCATCAAACGTCGGCAGCAGATCAATATCTAAGGGGCGGTTTGGGAAATGCTGATTCCACAAAGCTTGGTAACATGCAGTGAATGTCGACGCAAAGGTGGAAACCAATTTACCTTCCCGCCTCTCAAACAGCACCGTATACCTATCTAACACAAAACTGCGAAATTAATAACTCGCTCAAAAAACTGTGTTTTGATGATAAGCCTAACCTACCTGTACTCATCGCTATCCCCATAAGCAATTATCGTATCGGGGATTCTCCTCATGACCGCCAGTGCCGCATCGTTCATTAAGTTCAGTGCATTCAAGTCGTTTGGTTTCTCAAAATCATAGTGCTTGGAGAATCTGGCTCATGTTAGATAAAAATTGACTCCATGGGTTGCCGAATACTGTGGTGAACCTACTTATGAAACCCTCTCCCGTCCACCCTTATCACTATCCAGCTCTCTGGAAGCAAGTAGTTCTCTTTTTCAAACTGCTTGACATATTCAAACCATTAATTAGCGCACTGTCCCCTTTTGCCCCGACGATGATCGTTCTGCTCACCTTGACTTAGCCATTGATCTTGATATATTTTTGAATTTGGTGCGAACTGCTTTATATGTGTCGGGTAACAGTGTGCGGCTGTGAACTTGAACTTTTTTTTTTGGGCACAATTTTTTTTCCAATCCTTCAAAAAAATTCAACAGCATCATGCCGTCGATAAAAGATGATGTAGATTTCCATACTTTGGAAAGGGAGGAAATATTTAGAAATCCCCCCAAAGATAAACCATCATATCCTCTTTTACAGCAGGCTATTTTGCCCCATGTCGGTTCTTTTAATGCCTTGATGGACGGACCTACCGGAGGTCTGTTGAATCTGGCCGTCAAGGACATCGGCTTCAAAACTGTATTCGATAGCAATGATCCGGATAGGCTGGGCAATAAGCTCAAGTGTGAGTACTGTTTTATTCAAAGATTATTAATTCCATTCTAACCTGAAGTTCGTATTGAATCGGTTCAAATTGCAAAGCCCTCTGTAGCATTCAAAGACAAGACTACTCTCAATCGACGAACATATCCTGCCGAATGTCGAGAACGACTCTCGACTTACCGATCGAGACTTATTCTCAAATTTGCCTATAGTGTCAATGACGGCCCTGAAGAATACGAAACTCGAGAAGCAGGATTGTTGCCGACCATGGTTCGATCCAACCGATGTCATCTTGAAGGAATGTCCCCTGCTGAACTAGTGGCTCATAAGGAGGAATCAGAAGAGCTTGGTGGCTACTTCATTGTTAATGGTATTGAGAAACTTATTCGAATGCTTATTGTGCAGCGAAGAAATCACCCCATGGCCATTGTTCGAAACTCCTTCGTCAATCGAGGTGCCGCCTATTCACAGTATGGTATCCAGATCAGATGCACCAGACCGGATCAGACTTCTCAAAGTAACGTACTGCACTACCTTAATGACGGTAATGTTACTTTCAGATTCTCCTGGAGAAAAAATGAGTTTCTAATCCCTGTCGTTATGGTTCTCAAAGCCTTGGTCGAGACCAATGATCGAGAGATTTTCGACGGTATTGTTGGTCAGGAAACTGGCAACACATTCTTAACCGATCGTCTGGAGTTACTTCTCCGAAGTTATAAGTCTTACGGTATTTATTCTCAGCAAGAGACTCTTGCCTACTTGGGTGATAAGTTCAGAGTTGCTTTCGGTGCTACTTTGGCGGATTCTGACGTCGATGTTGGTAAGGAAGTTCTGAAACGAATTGTGCTCGTTCACCTACAGGGTGATAATAGATCCAAATTCAGACTCCTGCTATTCATGGTTCGAAAACTATATGCATTGGTAGCCGGCGAATGCTGCCCTGACAATCCCGATGCTGCTCAGCATCAGGAGATCTTGCTCGGTGGCTTTCTTTATGGTATGATTCTGAAGGAAAAAATCGAAGAATACCTGAACAACTTCAGATTGCAGGTGGTGAGCGATGTCAACCGAAATTCTGTTGCTGTTAACTTCACTGATAAGAAATACATCCAGAGAGTATTCCTCAGAATGAATGAAAATATTGGCCAGAAAATGCAATATTTTCTTTCTACAGGTAATCTTGTTTCTCAATCTGGACTGGATTTGCAACAGGTTTCAGGTTATACTGTTGTTGCTGAGAAGATCAACTTCCATCGATTCATTTCACATTTTCGCATGGTCCATAGAGGTTCCTTCTTCGCCGAGTTGAAGACCACCACTGTGCGAAAACTTCTTCCGGAAAGTTGGGGATTCCTCTGTCCAGTGCATACACCTGATGGTTCCCCTTGTGGTTTACTGAACCACTTGAGTCATACGTGTAAAGTGGCTGTCAGTAGCTCAGACGCTTCTCACGTCGCCGAGGCAGTCCGAAATCTGGGTGTCTCCTCTGCAGATGCATTGGCCGCTGGCCCTCAAATATGCTGTGTTCAGCTTGATGGTAGAATTGTGGGGTACTGCTCTCATCAAGAAGCAAAGGTCATTGCTGACACTCTTCGTTACTGGAAGGTCGAAGGCACTCATAAGATTCCCACTGATCTTGAGATTGGATATGTGCCCCCTTCTCACGGAGGTCAATACCCTGGTATCTATATGTTCAGCCAGCAAGCTAGAATGGTTAGACCTGTTAAATACTTGCCTTTGGACAAGGAAGACTGGGTAGGCCCATTTGAGCAAGTGTACATGAATATCGCTGTGACGCCCGATGAGATCCAATCAAATGTACACAGCCATGTTGAATACTCGCCTACTAGTATTTTCTCTATTTTGGCTAACTTGACACCATTTTCTGATTTCAACCAGTCTCCTAGAAACATGTACCAGTGCCAGATGGGTAAACAAACCATGGGTACTCCTGGCACTGCATTGATTCACCGATCAGATAATAAGCTCTATCAGCTTCAGACAGGCCAATCTCCCATTGTTCGTGCGAAGCTGTATGATGAATATGGCATGGATCAGTTTCCTAACGGTACTAATGCTGTCGTTGCTGTCATTTCATATACTGGCTACGATATGGACGATGCCATGATTTTGAATAAATCCGCATTAGAGCGAGGATTTGGGCATGGATCTGTTTACAAATCAGAGAAGGTTGACTTGTCTGCTAAAAGGCGAAGAGGCGAGCCCATCACCCAGAGATTTGGATTTGGTGAGGACACATGGCCCCAGCAATGGCGAGAGAAGCTGGATGAAGATGGATTGCCAATCGTTGGTGTCCAGCTTGAGGAAGGTGACCCAATTTGTGCTTATTTTGATGATATTTTGGGTAAAACAAAAGTTAAAGCATATAAGAGCTCTGAAACTGCCTGGGTCCAAGAGGTAAAGTTGATTTCAGACGACTCTGGTGACACTGAGTTCCAGTCCATCGTGGTGAAGTTTCGAATTAACCGATCTCCAAATATTGGTGATAAGTTCTCTTCACGTCATGGTCAGAAAGGTGTTTGCTCTCAAAAATGGCCTACAGTTGATATGCCTTTCAGCGAGAGTGGCATTCAGCCTGACATTATTATCAATCCTCACGCTTTCCCCTCGCGTATGACCATTGGTATGTTTGTTGAGAGTTTGGCCGGTAAGTCCGGTGCATTGCATGGATTCTCTCAAGACTGTACACCATTCATGTTCAGTGAAGAGAATACCGCTGCTGATCACTTTGGCGAACAGCTAAGGAAGGCTGGCTACAATTACCACGGTAGTGAGCCCATGTATTCCGGTGTCACTGGCGAGGAATTGAGAGTGGATATTTACGTTGGTGTTGTTTTCTATCAGAGACTGCGACATATGGTGAACGACAAGTTCCAGGTCCGATCTACTGGTCCTGTCAACCGTCTGACAATGCAGCCTGTTAAAGGTAGAAAGCGACATGGTGGTATTCGACTGGGTGAAATGGAAAGAGATGCTTTGATCGGTCATGGTACTGCTTTCTTACTGCAGGATCGACTACTGAATTGCTCTGATTACTCTCATGCTCAACTGTGCAAAGACTGCGGCAGCATTCTGACAACCCAGAGCTCAGTTCCTCGAATTGGCTCCTCCACAGTGATTCGATGCCGACGCTGCGCTACCAAGATTACTCCTCGGAATAGAAGAGTTGACAATACGTCGGTTGCTACTATCTGGGAAGATGGGCAAGGCAACAAATTCAGAGGAGGTAGCAATATTGCTACTGTAGCCATACCATTTGTTCTGAAATATCTCGATAGCGAACTGGCAGCAATGGGAATCCGAATGAGATTCAATGCCGCTCCATAAAGGCCTATTTAAACCACTATAGACTCATGTATTAAAATTAGACTCTGTACAAAAGAATTTTGTGTTGTTGAGTGTGGCTTGAGGGAAGACGCCAAATCCCAACTTTGGCCTTATCGCAAATCAAAAATGGCAGATCTCGGGTTTTGTCTATCAGGGCAGTGCTGCAGGAGCTTACGGCCGGTCTGGCTGGAAAACTTGGTTGAACGGAAATCTTAAATAGCAGCATATGGTAGTGATTCATTTAGAATAGTTCTATAGGATAGCATTGTTTCATATATTCTTATAATCAGTACAAAATGCATAAAATAAACTTGGTTGGATACGACGAAGCTTAGCTGTCGCGTCTTGGGGGTGTTTGCAGTTCCTAGTTGGGAAACACCAAACTCAACCACGTATTCTTTCGATTCGGTTTTTTTCAACTGACGGCGTCCGCGTTTTCACTTGCTAACCGCCAACCAAATAGCTTTGAGTGACAAACAAGGCGAATTACTGGACTACTGAGCTGCCGAGGTTCTTAATTGTTTGGCCTGCCTGTTTTTGAGTAGTCTTTGCTACTCGCTTGGCTTAACTTGCTGGCTGATTTCACCGAGATATCATCTATTTCACGGTATAATGTCTTCACCGGATACTATCACCACTGTTTCGAAATCTTCCTCTTCGAATACACCTTCTGCCACTTTCTGCCAGTTGACCGCGGAGGAAACGGCCGCTAGGCTGCATACTTCGCTAGAACATGGATTAGACTCTCAGCAAGATGCAAACTACCGAAGAAGTGTGCATGGCTCGAATGAACTGAAGGGCGAAGAGGAAGAGTCCTTGGTGTGGAAGTTCATTGGAAACTTCTACGAAGATCCTTTGATCTTGCTGCTTATCGGATCAGCCGTGATAAGCTTTCTGATGGGAAACAAAGATGACTCTATTAGTATTACCTGTGCAATTCTCATTGTGGTCACAGTGGGATTCGTCCAAGAATATCGATCTGAGAAGTCGTTAGAGGCTTTGAATCGATTGGTTCCTCCTTCTGCTCATCTCACTCGTGGATCACACGATTCCACCATATTGGCATCTGGGCTGGTTCCGGGTGATTTGGTACACTTCTCAGTAGGTGACCGAATCCCGGCTGATGTCCGACTTACTGCTGTTGCTGGCCTAGAAATCGATGAGTCTAACCTGACTGGTGAAACTCTTCCAGTCCATAAATCAACGGATCCCGTGAAAATTGAAACATCGTCGGGAAATCCGCTCAATGGCAGCGGTATCAGTGTAGGCGACAGACACTGTATTGCCTATATGGGTACTTTAGTAACTTCTGGTAATGGTTCTGGCATTGTCGTTGGCACCGGAGGCAAGACTGAATTCGGTGCCGTTTTCGAAATGATGGCTGAAATCAGTAAACCTAAGACCCCTCTACAGCAATCGATGGACAAACTCGGCAAGGAGTTGTCGATTGTTAGTTTTGCTGTCATTGGTGTCATCTGCTTGATTGGAGTCATCCAGGGTAGATCCTGGATTGATATGTTCACCATTAGTGTCTCGTTAGCTGTTGCTGCAATCCCCGAAGGCTTGCCAATCATCGTTACTGTCACCCTTGCACTAGGTGTGTTGAGAATGGCTGACGAAAAGGCCATTATGCGAAGATTACCCAGTGTTGAGACTCTTGGATCAGTCAATGTCATTTGCAGTGACAAGACTGGAACGTTGACCAGGAACAAGATGACTGTTACAAAACTATGGACAGTTAGTATGGGTGGCCCCGAGCATCCCCCTCCTGAAAATTATCTTTCCGCTGAAGCTGCCGCCTATCATAATCAGGTTGCTCCATGGAAAGATATCAAGACTGATAAAGACTATAGCTCTGAACTGACTCCAGCCATCAGCTCACTATTGGAGGTTGGAAATTTCTGCAACAATACAAGACACTCAGAAGAAACTGGAAAATTTATTGGTAATCCCACCGATATTGCATTGATTGAGGTCCTACCCAAATTTGGTAGAGAAGATGCTCGAAACACGAAAACGCGAGTAAATGAAATACCTTTCTCTTCCAAGCGCAAATGGATGTCTGTTACAGCACACAGTGGTGATAAAAAGAATATGAATGTATACGTCAAGGGGGCTTTTGAACGAATCATTCCTCATTGCTCTAAATATTTTGGTGACGACGGTAAACTCAAGAATTTCAGCGAAAAGCAGGCTAATATGGTCAAAAATGTAGCTAATGGCATGGCTCTAGATGGTCTTCGAATTTTGGCTTTTGCATATGGCAGTGGCAAAGATGCTCTTCCTGACAATGGCTCTGGAGAAAAAGCCGCCGAGCCTACTCTTGCATCCGACCTGACGTTTGCTGGTCTGATTGGAATGTATGATCCTCCTAGGCCTGGCGTCTCTAGTAGCATCCGGCGGCTTCTGAACGGTGGCGTTCGGGTTGTTATGATTACCGGCGATAGTGAAGCTACTGCTACGACTATTGCTAGACAAATCGGCATCCCAATGTCTGGAGAGCATGCTGTTATGAATGGAGAAGTTCTGGAACGATTGTCTACTGAGGAATTGGCTGAAATCATTCCTCAGGTTAGCGTTTTTGCACGAACATCGCCTGAAAATAAGCTCAGCATTGTCAGAGCACTGCAGTCTCGTGGAGATGTAGTTGGAATGACTGGAGATGGCGTCAATGATGCACCCGCGCTGAAGCTCGCTGATATTGGTATTAGCATGGGAGAAAGTGGTACTGATGTTGCCAAAGAAGCCGCTGATATGATACTGGTAAATGACGATTTTAACACTATTCTGCATGCTATTAGGGAGGGAAAAGCAATTTTCTCTAACATCCAGAGTTTTCTTACATTCCAGTTATCTACCTCTGTTGCAGCACTCTCTTTGGTTGCTCTCTCTACCCTTTTCGGGTTGGAGAATCCTCTTAATGCCATGCAGATTCTTTGGATTAATATTCTAATGGATGGTCCTCCTGCTCAGTCTCTTGGAGTAGAGCCCGTTGACCCTGCAGTTATGGCTAATCCTCCTAGAACTAGAGATGATCATGTTTTGACGCAAAAAGTCGTCTACCGAGTTCTTCAGTCTGGCTTTATTGGTGTTGTAGGCACCATGTTTGTCTACATTACAGAAATGAGCGATAATGTTGTGACGTCCCGAGACACCACCATGACCTTTACATGTTTTGTGTTTTTCGATATGTTCAATGCTTTATCATGCCGATCTGCTACGAAGTCAGTATTTGAGATAGGACTATTTTCGAACAAGATGTTTAATCTGGCTGTTGGACTGTCATTATTAGGTCAGCTGGCTGTTATTTATGTGCCGTTTTTACAAGCAGTGTTTCAGACAGAGGCTCTGAGTCTTGGAGATTTGTTCTTCCTTTTAAGCATCACAAGTTCTGTGTGGATTGTTGACGAAGCAAGGAAATATTACAGGAGGAAAAATGAGGGATTGTCTATGGGATATGCTGCATCTGCATCATTAGTATAGATAACCGTCTCAGTTTACACCAGCGACATATGTACACGTTTCTGGTATAATGATAGATTTGAGATATTATGCAGACATTATAAATTACATTTTACATGCTTCGAGGCATTTTCTATGCCTTATAGGAAATTAGCGGCCATCAAGCAGATATAACGGTTGAGGCAGCTTTGCTCAGTCGATTCATAACCGCTAGGCCTTCGTGAAGTTCGTCAATTCCTTCGACCAAAATCAGATTATAATTTTCGATATCCAGCTGACGAAGTCGGGCGAAGAGATTGTGGGACATTTCTTTGGCAGTGGGTCCTAAAGAGTACCAGCTGACGTTGAACTGTTGGATCTTGTCACGTAGAGTAGAATTATCAAACTTTTGAGAGGTGAGCAGTGCAATTTTAGAGCTCTTATCCTGATATGAGGACAGATATCTATCCACATAGCCGAGGCCATTATCGCAGTTTTTGAACAGAACAACGGCCGCCTTTGGGGAATAATGCTTATATTTCATTCCTGGTGTTTTTGCAACTTCGTTTTCCTTGATCTCACCTTTAGCGATAATCATATCAGCCCACTGGGGACCGCCAAACTGTTTGATCTCCTCCGCAGACACTCCACCTGGTCGAAGAAGAACCGGAGGTGAGGACAGCCCGTCGATAACTGTTGATTCCACTCCGACATCACAGGCACCACCATCTAAGATGACCGGAATTTTGCCATCGAGATCGGTATACACATGCTCGGCTAAGGTAGGACTCGGACGAGTCGATGTGTTTGCAGAAGGCGCCGCCAACGGGAGATCAGACAGGGCTATGAGAGCTCGAGCAACAGGATGGCTAGGAAGTCTCACAGCAAACGTAGACTGTCCAACAGTAGTAGCAGGAGATATATCGGAGTTTGGAGGAACTGGCAGTAATATTGTCAGAGGTCCTGGCCAGAATTTGTCTATCAAAGGTTTGTAAATTTCTGGTATATCGGAGTTTGGCAATAGTCTTCTCTTGAGTTGAGACAGCGAGGAGATATGGAGGATCAGAGGGTTATCCGCAGGACGGTTTTTCGCAGCATAAATATTTTTCACAGCGCTGGTATTCAGAGCAGATCCCCCCAGTCCATAGACAGTTTCAGTTGGGAAGGCCACTGGTTCGTCAGATTCTGCTAGTACCTTAGCAGCTTGTTGGAGATTGCGCAGAGAAGCAGGATCATTCACCGTGGGGAGATCAGATCCCGGGGGAAAGTGAATGGATCCTGGTTCCACCTTTAGCACCTCAGTAGCAAAAGACATGCCCAAGGCGGAGAAGCGACTTCTAAGTCGGGGGAGCGTGGTTGATAATTTAGGACGAGCCGTTGTGAGCAAATGCTTGATGCGTGCGCCAATAAAAAATTATTTTAGGCGAGATGAAATTATCGGATCGGCGAAAGCAAGCAAACTCAGAAAATTTCAGATGACCAAGGGGTTGGATTCCGTCGTCTGATTTGCTCTTGCGCATAGATTGGATCTAGTTTAATTGCATCTACACTATGAAGCTGATTTGTTCACGTTGGTTATCACAGGAGATCTTGCTGATGGATTTTTCACAAGTTTCTCCTCTTATGTGCTGAACTCGACTGAAACCTGTAGCATAAAACATATCAGCCTTATATAGCTACCATACAATGTCTTAAGGTTCAACACCACCTACGTACGAATAGCTGATATTCTGTGCCACAGTTACTGGCACTGAATAGTAACAATCATATAAATAATAAATGTAATAAGCTACCTGCCAATGAATGGATATTTAGGGTATTTCGGCTCAGTTCCCTAATGCATTGTCGTGAAAAAAACGTATCTCGTGATTTCCCCGGAGAAAGTAGTGGGAAATTCGACGACAACAAAAATCGGATTCTCCCCAGAATTGTACACTCAACCTCACGACACCACACTGATGTCCACCAGACCAGAAGAAGTATGTAATTATAATGCTACCGAAAGGCTAGGGCCCCCCCTCTATATGGCCATCATGTATATATATGCTAACTTTCCCAGACTGAGGAACAGAAGCTCATTCGTTTATACGGCAAACTGCCCAATCGTCAACAGTTGCTCAATAAGAGACTGAAGGAACGCAAATATTTCGACTCTGGCGACTATGCTATGAGCAAAGCAGGCAAGGGACCGGTTAATAATGTCGGATCAGAGCACCCAGAGCCCGAGGATGTTCCTCCTTGCATGCATGGAGCAGACCAAATGCCACAGCAACCTCTAAGCCCTGTTCATCGCCAGAGCAGCTTGGCGGATAACGGCCGAACGTAGGCCGACGCCCCCTTTCCAAAATAGTACGAACCTGAAGCATGTTTTTCTCATTATTTGAGCATCTATCATTATCATTCTTATTTAGCCTGAGTAATCTCTCGCTGTATGCTGTGCTGTCTAGGTACATCACTTATGATCCCATAACGGGCCTCATATCAAGATCATAAAGGATTGCTTTAGTCAGTTTTCTTTTTTACTACTACATATCTTTCATAATACATGGAGCTAACTTGGTAAAAATCTATCTTTTTCGAGGTCTTGGCTTGCATTCATCTTCTTGGACCGGATGAATCTTTATGAAATTAGGATAGTTGGGGTTGTTGAACGAGTAGCCCTTGTGCCATTCGTACGACACAGCGTAAGCAAAGATGCTACCATTTCGGTTGAACGAAGTAGCAGAAATAGATCCTCCCATGTTGTTGGAACCTCGCAGTCGCGACTTGAAATCCTTGTCCCATATGTTGAAGGTGCCATCAGCACCGGCTGTAGCGTAGGTGCCGAACAGTGGATGGAATGCTATCGAGTTGACAGCATATAAATTACTCTCCGTCCCCCTTCCTGGAGTGTTTGTCTCTTCTCGATGGCATCGATATGTGTACCCGTTTTTCTGCTGTTCGTCCTGATCAACGTACATGATGGCACATCGTCCCTCGATTGATCCCACTGCAAACCCATTTCCTTGAATGTAACATGCCACCACCCGGGTCTGCCACTTGAGGGTGGTTTGTAGGTTTTTAAATATGGTCTGAGGACTATTCAGATTCAAAATACTCACCTGTCGATTGGCTCCACCCACAACCAGCAGATCTTTCTTGGAGTCCATCGAATATGCCCTTTCCGGCAATTGAACAGTGCAAACAGGTTGATTGGGCGGCTGTCGAATATCCCAGTACTTCAACGTCTTATCCCAAGAAGCAGATGCAACAATTGGACTCCCCCCTACTGGTACGACACGGACTGCCTTGACGGGGCCGTCATGCTGGCCAATCTGCATCGTCTGCCCAGACTGCAAGTCAAACACTTTAACCAGATTATCACAGCCTCCAGACGCCACTTTGCTTCCATCAGGAAACCATTGTGCACTGAGAACCGGCCCTCCATGCTCGTACAGAGCGCGGCCTTGAGGATCTCCCGTGTTGGTAATCTCATAGATCCTAACTTTATTATCCCACGAAGCCACTGCCATATGCTCGGCCTGGGGAGAAAATGAAAGATCGCTTACTGAATCATCGGCCGGATTGTTCAGCGTCTTGTCGTTAGACATGTCAACTTTGGCGACGGTACTCATTGCCATCACCTGGTGGTTGTCACAGCTTGTCAGTCTATGGTTGAAATGTTTTGTCGCGATGAATAAATCAACAGCACCAAAACCAAAACTTGTTTAACAATGAACTCTCATATGTACCACTAAGATCACAAAACCCAGCTGTAGCCGCAAAACAAAGATGATTTCACAAAAAGTTGTTAAATGTTATCTTCAATGCATCAAATAAACTTCAACTATGAAAGAATGTCTATCAAAAATTAGTTTAAACGTACGATCTAAATAGGGCCCAAATCAACCCATCCACGCACCAAGTTCACCACCGGGGGGATAGCACTCAATATAATCATAACAATGCCGTAAAGGAAAAAGGTCAGACTTGAGAGAGCACTAGCCCGAGGATCAATTGTTAACAAATGTGCTGCTCCAACTGCTGACGAACAAATGCCCATAGATATGCCTCTGGTTACATAGTCATCGTCTCGTACGCGAAGCCCTCTTTTGCCCAGAAGGGCATACCCACCCAATACTCCAACTATTCCAGAAAGGATGGCCACTACAGATGCTAGCGATGTGGATCCTTGCACTGATTCCACGATAGGCAGCGCCAGAGCCAGAGTGACACTTCTAGCCATAAAAGCCAGAGCACGGGATGATTCGATTCCACAAGCTTTAGCCACGGGAGGATACACAAAAAACGATGCAGCCCCAAAAAATACACTGGGTATAATCAGAACCAGTAGAAATCTTCTCAATTCCACTCGATACCGGTACATGGGAAGGGATAATGCAACGATACTGCAGTCCAGCAATGTAGAGAGGATGTCCCCAGCGCCGGGATCGATACCCTTCTCATCACTATCAAATAGTGTCAAATAGTTTCTGCCTGTCTTGTAGTTTTCAAACGACTGCATTACACCGACCCCGTTTATCAAGGCGAAAATGTAGATCAACAACATGGAAAACCCACCGGTAACAAGAATTGGATGCAGCACTTTTTTATATTTAGCAGGGAGCAATAGCGAAGCTCTGAAACACAAAACCACAATTGCGAGGTGCAGAGGCATTTCATATCTTGTCGTGAAATATATGATCTGCCCCAGCAGCAGCAGTACAAGGTAGACAAACCAGTCCCAAAACATGACAATGAATGCAGCCATTTGTAACGTAGCAGCACTAAGAGTATTGGCTGTCTGGGTCTCTGCTGGAGGGGTAGTTTGTGGAATGCTTGTCACACTCGGGAGTATTGAGGAAGAATCACCCAGAATACTAGGAGCCGTTATGCTCGATGAATCCTCAGCTGGAATCACCGGCAGAGTATGGGAGTGGCGAGAGCTTCCCTGATACACAGGCTTCGGTCTCTGGGTGGAAACAGTGCTTATTTCAGACCTTGCCGTCTCATACCTGTGCAGTTCAAGCTGCTCAGTATTTTCATAGTTATCCGGCGGATCAACCGCAGACTCTGCGATAGACCGCAATTCCGTAGCATCCAGCGATTCATTGGTCTTTCTAGTTATACTAAGGGACTTTTGTAGGCCCCATACCAGGTAAACACTGGTTACTAGCATGACCAAATAGCCGATCACGAACACTCCTGCGATTTCGAAGGCCTCGGCCACAGAAACCTTGCTGGACAACGGCAACAAGGTAAAAGAAGGTGTGAAGAACAAATTAATCCAACGTAGACACCAACCACATGGCACGTCTACATACCCGAGCACTATGCTTGCACGTTTGGTTCCGAAGGCCCTTTCAATTGCCAACAACCCGAAGAATAAAACCAACATGCATACAACCGAGGCAGGAACAGATACACCGGCGACGGTTTTCAAAAGCTTATTTATACCATATAAAGGAAGAAGCATAAGTACCAGTCCAAATGGCAGTTTGAGATAACTGGCCACAATTGATGGACGAGCTCTGATCAGGCCGATCTTGATACCTTGGATCAACTCAGAAAACGAGGCGGGCGGAGGCACTTGCACCTGTTCCTGAGCCGAAACAACATCAGTCTCAGTCATTTTGACTGCGATAAAAGCAGAATCCCCAAAAGTTTCGGCTTTTATTGCAGCAGCGCTGAAGTTGAATGGTCGGTGATTATAGATCAGATCCAGATATTGAGCAAGGAGTGCAGACAAGCTGGAAACAGCAACAAAAATAGACGAAAATCCTACAAAATAAGTCCAAAAGTAGAATTCTCAGCAGTGGCGCCGGAGCATGAATTGATATTTAACCCGCAAGAAGTGCAGTTATTCCTGAAGGGAGATAATCTTTTAAGAGGGTTTTAGTGGTGCTCCCTATACAGTCCCAGCCAAACCTGAATAATTCCCTTCCTCTCTCTACCTCCGTTATTAGTGATGCCACCGCCAACGGAAGTCACCATCAAACACGAAGACGAATCGGGATTCGAAGATGATGTGTCTTTATCATCATCGTCGCCGGAGGCTCTAGATGACCTTGACGGAAGCAGCAGCAAGGCAAACGGACAAGATAACGTTGATGACGATGATGATGATGATAAATACGAAGACTCCTTGGATCTAGATACATCACAGGAGGGAACCAAAGTCTGGCTGGTCCGGTTGCCCAAGTTTCTCATGGAAAAGTGGAAAGATGTGGAAAAAATCGGAGGGGAAGAACTGGGCAAAGTACGCATTCAGAATCAAACTGGCCGTGGCGACCAGTGGAAAGTCAAACTGGTTCTCAATAATCAGCCTGAAGTGGCTGATATCCCGCATGAATATGATATTTCGCTTGTAAATAAATCCCTAGAAAACACCTATGTTTTCACCGAGGAGGACCTCAAGTCCCACGGGAAGAGAAAACAGACATACAATGCATTGAGCGAAGATGCTGAAGAAATCTTGAATCAAGGGGAAGAAAGCAGCAACGGGAATAATCCCAGGAGGTATAGAGGTGGCTACAATAATGGAAATCAGCGGTTCGTGCCTTATATCAAGACGATTCCTAAAAAGACTGCTTTGGTTGGCACTGCGTGCCATGAATGTCTTGTTATGCCATCTTTGAAGGACACGAATTATTCCAACGTGGTTAAGCAGAGAAAGGAAATGGAAAGTCAAGCGACCAGATCGAAAGTTACCTTTCTTGACGAGCTTCCAGGTGTTAGTGCTGCCAGTTTCGGCCCGATGCGCGGAAACACTAATAGCCAATTCATTAAGGCTCAGAAGAAAGACATTTACAAAAATGGAGAGGGCAAAGCTACCAGAATACCCAAAAACGAGTTGCTGGATTTGCTGTTCAAACTCTTTGAAGAGTACGACTACTGGAGTCTCAAGGGGTTGCGTGAGAGAACCAAACAGCCTGAAACTTATCTCAAGGAGGTTCTTGATACCATGGCTATTCTTATCAAAAAAGGCCCGTATGCGATGAAATATACCCTGAAGCCTGAATTCAAGCAAATGAAAGGCAACACAAGCTCTCTTTCTGCGTATATTGAGCAATCAGGAACCGGCGATGGTTCTGGCCAAAATATGGATCAAGATGATGACGACGGGGATAATGACGATATGGAAATGGTTCAGGTGCTATAAATGAAAAAAAAAGAGAGGTGGCATAGTAATTCATATATTAATATACTTTCAATTCATCTATCTGTCTTGTCCGTTTGGACTTGCACGAGAGCATATAATGTAAGGGCCCGGTTCCTAATATCAGTGATAAGATCTGTCGAGTGATGCACTTCGGCGAGCGCCTTAAGTAACGCGGCTGGGCCAGTTGAGCCCCGCGGGGTGGGCGATGCCCGCCCGGGTCCGACGGCTAATGTCCAAAACGTAGAATGTGTATGGGGCCATTTCCGAGAATGTTCCTAGGGTGGCAGTAGTTTGAAAGGGCCCCCTAATGGAGATTAATAATCTGTTGCTTCTCGGTATCGGTATCTGAGACTGGTGTACGAGAATTGACCGAACCCGTCAATTCCTGTGATGCTTCCCCGCCTATATTAATTGAAACAACCAGCTACAAAGTCCTATTAGCTTTGGAAAAATCCGGTTTTCCGGTTTCATCATTCCACTCTATGAAACAAGCAATTACGTGCACCGACGGGTCAATGCTTGGGCTGTTTCCGCGCAGCCCGCAGAGTTTAGGCTCTCCCCCGATAAGATAGCGGGACTGGCCGTGTGAATTGGGAAGTACGATAAACGTGCTATCGGGGACAGCCTCCACACCACAAAAGTATAAATAGCGGTGGGAATACCAGGCTAGCTTGGTCTCCTCTCTCTTTCTATTCTTTGATTATTTATATTCCGTATTCAAAAAATAGAGAGTTGAAATTAGATCTGCTCTACCTTGAAGAAAGTACATCACTACATTCCTTCGTTTAGAGTATATTATTCCCTTATCGTCCTTATCCATAGTTGCCTGAAGCTACCTTGTATGCCCGCAACCACAACAATGCCCCTCGAGGAGCAGGTTCTTGGCCAGATTTTGGCTTCTCTCCAGGATCTGTCCCACCAGCAGAAGTCTTTGGCCCAGAAAGTTGAAGGCTCCAATAAATTTGTGCTCAACTCGCTTGGCAGTTTAGAAGCCCGGGTTGACAGCCTCCAGACTGCGGAGAAAGATAAACGAAGGCAATCCGATGCTTCCGATGGATCTGTACCCAAATCCCCAACCACTACCGTTGCCAACCCTATCACTCCTGTTTCCACTAATAACAAATGGGGTGATAGAATTGTTATCACTACCTATCCTGGTCAGAACGGTATCAACCCTCTTCCTCTTCGTTGGGGTGCTAAGAGTGCCGAGGCCAGAGGCCCTGTCGTTGTTATTCGAAACAAGAATACCATTAAACGGCGAAATGCCATTGGTGCACATTCTGGATCTTATTCCATTTATCATGCTTTGGCTGTTGCCATCAATGATCTGTCTCGTGATCATGTTCCGGATTTCACTAACGCCGAGCCTCCCGTTCAAGTCGGTCCCTATCCTCAGTGGGGAGACCCTGAGAAGATCGTATCCATGGACCCCTATGGCCACATGGCCCCTTGGGTTTTTGGTGATCTTGCAAAGAAGGAAGGGCTCTCCTTGCAGCCTACAATTGCTGTCACCAAGGCTCACATGCAACTGACCGAAATTCGAGATCAGGTTGCCTCAGGTGAACTCAAGGTTGATGGCAAGGTTGTCATCAACGATCAAGGTGATTTGGCCGTTACCAAGGTAGCAGTTGAACCTGTATGGTATCTACCAGGTGTTGCCAAGCGATTTGGTATCGATGAAACAACCCTTCGACGTGCCCTTTTTGAGGACACTGGAGGATCTTATCCTGAATTGCTCACCCGGCCCGATATTAAAGTCTTCCTCCCCCCTATTGGTGGTTTGACTGCATATATATTTGGTGATCCTGCCAAGGTCTCTGATCCCAATTTCCGATTGGCTCTGCGAATCCATGACGAATGCAATGGATCCGATGTTTTTGGCTCTGATATCTGCACATGCCGACCTTATCTGTTGTTTGGTATTTCAGAGGCCGTTAAAGAGGCCCAGAACGGCGGATCAGGTGTGGTCATCTATTTCCGAAAGGAAGGCCGAGCTTTGGGCGAAGTGACCAAGTATTTGGTATACAATGCCCGAAAGCGAGGTGGAGATACCGCAGCCGAGTATTTCAAGCGAACCGAGAACATTGCCGGTGTCAAGGATATGCGATTCCAGGTACTTATGCCAGATATTTTACATTTCCTAGGTATTACTCAAATTGACCGAATGCTGTCCATGTCTAACATGAAGCACGACGCTATCGTTGAGCAGGGCATTCCCATTATCGAGCGAGTTCCGATTCCTGATGAAATGATTCCTCCCGATTCCCGAGTCGAGATTGACGCAAAGATCCACAGTGGCTATTTCACCAACGGCAAGGTTATGAATATTGATGAGCTGAAGGAAGTCAAGGGTCGAGTCTGGGAAGATATTGATCATTAAATGCTCCGGCTAGCCCAGATGTGGGGTTTCACGGGAAACTCATTATTAGTGTGCAAGTAGTTAGATAGATCGGCATAACCGGTGAGTCCACAAATGCTACCTAAATCAATTCCAAATTTCATTCGACTATCTAAGCAACCATAAGAGCTATTCTTGACCAAATGGCTCCGCCGATTTCTTGACCAAGTTCGGATATTAGTCATATGACCGTCACCAATTTTGTTTGAATGAATTTAAGCCGAATAAATGACTATAATGGCAGTGCTCGGTTTGAGCCGAGCCTATCTATCTTAGCCCACTGCGGGTGGTGCGGGCTGTGCTCGATTATACGCGTAGGAAATCGGGCGGGACTTTGTGCTGTCCTTTGCAGACTCTCCCTTCTTTCCTCCTCCTATCAACCCCTGTGGTATCAGATAGTCCTTCAAAACAGAACAGTCGTATTTTACGTCGTCAGAACTATTTATTGTTAATATAAGCAACAATGGAGGGTAAGGACTTTTAATTGATGAATTGAGAGCTGATGGATTGGAGAAAGGATTTGCTGAGTTCCGACCATGCCCGGAGCCCGGACGCCCTGGAACAGAATCCTTCCAGAGCAATCCCATCCCATCTATCGGAATTAGGTGTTCGAAGTACGGGAATGCCTAATCATAATCAATATTTGATGGATGATGTTTCTTGGTGATTATGATCCTGCTCAATCCCCAGCCCGGCCACCTCAGTAAAGCGTGGCGCCCACAGGGTTGGGCTGTACAGTGCATTTTTCACCCTTTGGAAATCGACACCGGAAATGGTCCCCGAGCCGCAAACTCCCCTGTCAACCACAAAACCTGGTCTGCCCCAAACCCCATCAGCTCAATTCAAAGAAACCAGTCATTATAGACATTTGCTAACATTTTTACAGAAGAAGTAGCTGCCGTATGTACCTGGAGCATTTTTTGATGGGTTAAAACCTGCCATCCTCATGTACATTTTTCAGAAAACTAACTCTTCTAGCTCGTTATTGATAACGGTTCCGGTATGTGCAAGGCCGGCTTTGCCGGTGACGACGCTCCTCGAGCTGTCTTCCCTTCCATCGTCGGTCGTGCTAGACACCCCGGTATGATGGTTGGCATGAATCAGAAGGATTCTTATGTTGGTGATGAAGCCCAGTCCAAGCGAGGTATCCTCACTCTCCGATATCCCATCGAGCACGGTGTTGTCACCAACTGGGATGATATGGAGAAGATCTGGCATCACACTTTCTACAATGAGCTTCGAGAGGCTCCTGAGGAGCATCCTGTCTTGTTGACTGAGGCTCCTTCCAACCCCAAGTCTAACCGAGAGAAGATGACCCAGATCATCTTTGAGACATTCAATGTTCCCGCATTTTACGTTTCTATCCAGGCTGTTTTGTCTCTGTATGCCTCTGGTCGAACCACCGGTATTGTATTGGACTCTGGTGATGGTGTTACCCACGTTGTCCCTATCTACGCTGGTTTCTCCATCCCCCACGCTATTATGCGAATTAACTTGGCTGGTCGAGATCTTACTGACTACTTGGTCAAGCTCTTGACTGAGCGAGGTTATGCTTTCACCACCACTGCCGAGCGAGAAATCGTCCGAGAGATCAAGGAGAAGCTCTGTTACGTTGCTCTTGACTTCGAGCAGGAGTTGCAGACTGCCTCTTTGTCTTCTTCTCTCGAGAAGTCTTATGAGCTTCCTGACGGTCACGTTATTACTATTGGTAACGAGCGATTCCGAGCTCCCGAAGCTTTGTTCCATCCTTCTTTGCTTGGACGAGAATCTGCTGGTATCCACGAGACCACTTTCAACTCCATTATGGCTTGCGACCTCGATGTTCGAAAGGACTTGTACCTCAACATCGTCATGTCTGGTGGTACTACTATGTATCCTGGCATTGCCGAGCGAATGCAGAAGGAAATTACTGCTCTGGCTCCCTCTTCTATGAAGATCAAGATCGTTGCCCCTCCCGAGAGAAAGTTCTCCGTCTGGATTGGTGGTTCTATCTTGGCCTCCTTGGGTACTTTCCAGCAGATGTGGATCTCAAAGCAGGAGTACGACGAGTTTGGACCTTCTATCGTCCACCGAAAGTGCTTCTAAGCGTCTTGTCTGTATTTTCATGATGCTATTGAAGATGTTCACTCTTTTCCCTCTATCATAAAGGATGAAAAAGAAAATTGTTGACTAAAGTAGATTGTCGTAGGTAGTAGTAAATTGATATTGAGCTTTGTATTTTTATTGAGCTTTGTAATAGGCTTGAATTACGTATCATACATGTCTATTCGTCCACATCGATTCCCCAATCATCTTGCAATATTTCGAGGACAGAAACGAAACGTTTCGCCATCAAGTTTCTCACAGAAAGGATATTGAGGGATGAGAGGCAAAATTGAAAGTTGCGTTTGGCTGTGCTTGAAATGACTTGGTCAGTAGAAGTTTGGAGATAGAGATGAACAATTGCAGCCGCAGTAATACAGTCAGGGGCAGAGAAATCCATCATATTAATCCCATACAACTTGTCAAACTCTTTAACAATCTTGCAAATGGCATTCGCTGAGATTCTGCATGTTTTTTGATATGTATCTTCATCGGCAAGGCCCACAGCCAGCTTATGCTGCCTGATGAACATGACCCTATGCATTAGAATGCGCATTTGGTGATACCTTAAATGCATTGTATAAATATGAGGCAATTGTTGCGTTGCACGTGAAGGGCTATTTCGCATAAAAATAGGTAGTCCTCGCTCGAACTCTATGAGTTCCAAATGTGCAATGTCAATGATTTTCGCCAGTTCTGATCCTGGTTGCGGCCAGAAAGGCAGATGCAGTTGATTCAAAGGTTCATCGCAGATCATAAATAACTCAATCATCAAAGTTGTAGTTGATAGTAGTCGCGCTGGGGTGTTCTCAAGTAGTTTGCTAGTTGAGGGGCGCCGCGCGTCAAGGTACCGAGAATGAAATGGCTCAAGCTCTTCTATGCAATCTTCCGAAGGAAAGGTTGCAGTAATGTTATATTTTCTAATGATAACCGGCCTTCCAAGAGTATTGCTGAGAGCTCTTTCGAGAACATAGCACGCCCACCAAGCTACCCTTCGAACCTGATCTTCTTCGGCAGAGATATCACCGTTCTGAATCCAAGAGTCATATATCATATTTATGCCTATGACAAACCCTAGTCTAGTTGCCATTCCGCTGAAATTCCATGCGAGTGCTTCCTGATCTGTCATCATGTAATACATACTGAGTACCCCACATGCCTGTACACTAACAACTGTGGGGCTGCCAAGTTCATAGTTGACAAGAAACCTGGACAGCTCAGCATATTTGGAACCAGCGGTAGATGGATCATCAGGGTTTCCCCAGGATTCTGGATTGTCGGAAAATCGTGCACCAACAGCGAGAATGGCGGAGATCAGAGCCAGAGAATAATAAGGTCCATTGGAACGCATGGATTTCTCAAAGATGCTTTTCGAGACAAACATCAAGGAGGGATTTTGAAAAGAAAAAAAGAGATCAAGGAGTTCGTCTCGTAGACTGTCTGAGATTGTGAATACTTTGTTGGTCATAAGGGCTTCCTGATAGGCATCGTTTCGAATTTTCAAAGCTGGAGTCCTGACAATGGACAATTTTTCAGCTATGAATGACAGCGACGATCTAGGACCATAAGCACGTAACTGACCATCTTCACCGATGTTTATTTTCCCATAGGGATCGATTTTATTATTAGGGGATTGCTTGCCTGGAACATCACTGTCAGTATCGTCAAAAATGCCTTGATTCAATTCAGCATCATCTGATTCTTGTTCCTTTTTCGACACAAGTAACGTGTCAGTAGAGATAGCTGCACTGTCAGTATTCACTCCAAGAATTGATTCATACTTTTGAACCTTGCTCTCAAGTATCTTGAGCTTCCCTTGGATAGCCGTGAGATAAGCTCTTGTCGGTGGAATACGTCCATTTGAAGTCTCCGAGTATTTACACAAAGAATTGGTTTTACGGCACTGACTGCAGACTGGTAACACACCATCACATTTTCTCTTGCGCCTCCGACAGGCATCACATGCTAAAATGGCCCTTTTGCGGGGTGCTTTTTCCATCAGATTGGATTGGGTTGATGCAGAATGGTGCCGCCGCAACTACGCCAAAGGATGATTGGATAACGGGTAAATCCGACTCTATGATGCATAAATGGGGTAAGCTAAACAGAGACTCAAAATCCTTTATCCGATCGGAGAATTAGCGGGGTTTGTTGGGCAAATCCACCGCAGATCAATTTTCTTGCTACACAAAGATGTGGGGACAAAAGGTCCCACGTAATCCCATCAGATTAGGTTCTGTGATGGTTAAAGTGACGGTAACTTTTTCGCCGAAATCTGTCGGACTTCGCAACTCGGCGCCAGCCGCCCAACCCCACAAAAACTACAGGGTCCGTTACCGGCGCAGGGGAAGGGGTAAAGTTGGCCAGACGCAATGGAGGAGCACGCCTGGGTACGATCAATTGCAGAAAACTAGGCATTAGTCTAATGGCACTGCAGCTGTTTTTATTCCGCGGTTGGCGGAAAGTTTTCAGCAAGGTTATAATATTCAGATCCCCGGCAATAATTTCGCCGTGATCTGCATCGCGAGACCAACCACCACCATCCGCCTTTGGCGAGACACTTCAATTGCTCGAAATATCCACATGCATGAGGAGGGTCGCGGAGGTGTAGCCCAAAATAGCCAACTACTCCGGTTCTGCAGACGTATGCCCTTCATCTTAGGAACAGTCTACTACCGATTTTCCAATTGAGTCTCGAGCACAACAAGCCGAGAGGTTTTTTTATTTTTATTTTCATTTTTCACAGGGAATGAATTGAGCATGATCTGCATGGAAATGATTGGTAACGATAGTAACACAGGGGCCGACAAAAAGTACGCTTTCCGGACGGCAACCTAATTATCAAATATCAAAAGAGTCTAACTAGGTTTAGCGTTGCGAGTAAGGAACAAGGGCCACAAATGTTGCCAAGTCAGCCTTGTACAGCTGTCTCTGGGGCACTGGAATTATTTTTTTCAGCCTCTCGATGTTTCACTCGACTATGTGAGAGCAGGCGAGCGGGGTGATTTGATCTGCACTACACTAGGTTCGAATAGGACAAACAAAACCATCAGCCCAAACTGAAATAAACCAAAAATACCGGTGACTCTATTCAGGTGGCCGGGTCTGCTGTTTCCAGTAGGACTAAGGGTTTACGTCTGATAATTTTAGATCCAATTGTGATTGCAATCCATGTAGGACAAAATCGTAACACCACTTATCCTTTATTAGGCGGAACGCTAAAATAAAACAAAGTTCTTTTCTCCAAGTAGAATTGTCAACCCACTGGCCCATCCAAGTGGTCACGTTTGGATACACACCGGGTTCTCTTACCGTTTTCTCCGAATGCACAAGCGGAGTTTTATTCGTAGCAATGATGCACATCAAGCGTGCAGAGCTATTCTTGTCGACCAAGGAATGACACCAGAAGCTGTCCCTTTCATTTCAAGAATCGACTGGGAAATGGAAATATTACAAATTATTTTTCTCTCAATGAATGTCTCTAAACATGGATTTATGGTTGTTTTTCCCCTGGAGTTGCCCCTTCCCTCTCGTTGTCAACCCCAGAGTTCACCTGTAATGATCCGTAGTTTGTCGGGCCACGGATAAACACTAAATATCGTCTACCCCACTCATGCACCCCGCCCAGCTGGAAAACAAAGCTGATCCCAATGAAAAAATAGCCTTGAAGCGGAATTGTCCTTAGTAGATCAATTTTGGGGCCGTATAATCAGTATCAAATACTACCTATAAAGCGGAGCTTAGTAAAAGTAAATATGCATGACAGTCCAGGCATATAAGGGAGCCTGGAAAAGCCTTGGATATCTCTTTCAATAAAACAAAGATGCAACTGATCTCCTCTCTCCTCGGAGTAGTGGCCATCTTGGCCTCAGCTGGCGCTGATTCTTCGGCTTCGCCGTCCGCTGCTGCTACGCTGTCTGCTTATACTACTGTCACCGAGGTTGATGCTCATGGCACTACCATTACTGTTCCTCTGGCTTCTCAGTCATTCATGCCTTCCTGGATGAGCGAAGGTGTTTCTCTGACTTCTACTAGTCAGAATGCCACTGCTCCGGACTCCCAGGATGAATGCCCTGGTTATACTCTGTCTGCTGTTTCTACTAGTGACACTGGACTTACTGGTAAGCTGACCCTGGCAGGTGCTGCCTGTAACACCTATGGGCGGGATGTGCAAGATCTCGATCTTACTGTCGAATACCAATCCCAGCAGAGGGTCTTGGTAAAAATCCAGCCTTCCTACATTACCGATTATAATACTAGTTGGTTCATTCTTCCGTCTGATGTCGTTCCTGAAGGTGCTTCCGCTTCAGGCAAAATTGATAGCCCTGACTTTGAGTTTCAATATAACCAGTCTCCCTTCTGGTTTAAAATTGTGCGAAAATCCGATGGCGATGTGGTTTTTTCTACTGAAAATACTAAACTTGTTTACCAAGATCAGTTCTTGGAAATCAAGACCGTTTTGCCAGATAATCATTATCTCTATGGACTTGGTGAAACCTTCGGCGAATGGAGACTACAACCTAACACCACTCGAACTATGTGGAATGCTGATATTGGCGATGGATTTTCTGCTAATCTTTACGGTACACATCCCTTCTATCTGGAAGAGAGATATAATGGAAGCACTTTTGGTGCCCATGGTGTCTACTTGAGAAATGCTCACGGTCAAGAGGTTTTGATCGGAGACGACGACTTGACTTGGAGACTCCTTGGTGGCACTCTGGAATTTTATTTTTTCAGTGGTTCTACTCAGAAGGATGTCATATCGCAGTACCAGGAAGTTATTGGCAAGCCTGCTATGCATCAATACTGGACGCTTGGTTTGCACCAGTGCCGATGGGGTTATGCCAATGTCAGCGAAGTGGAGGAAGTTGTCAACAACTACAAGAGCCACGGAATTCCTCTTGAGACTATCTGGAATGACATTGATTACATGCAAAATTACCGAGATTTTACCAACGATCTTGAGACCTATCCTGTCGATCGTATGAAGGAGTTCCTCAAAACTATTCATGCCAATGGTCAGCACTACGTACCCATTGTGGACGCTGCCATCTATATCCCGAATCCTAATAATGCCAGTGATGCTTATGATCCTTACACTCGTGGTCATCAACAGGACGTGTTTCTCAAGAATCCCGACGGATCAGAGTACATCGGGTCTGTTTGGCCAGGATTTACCGTGTTCCCCGATTGGACTGCAGAAAATACCAAGCAGTGGTGGATTGACGAACTAAGTGCCTGGTTTGAGGATATAGACTTTGATGGTCTGTGGATTGATATGGACGAAGTTTCAAGTTTCTGTGTTGGCTCTTGCGGAAGTGACTTTTTAGCACTCAACCCCCTCGTGACTATTTTGCTCTCCAGTGCTCCTTCTTTTGACTACCCTGATGGATTCAATGTATCCAATGCTACCGATTGGGCCAGTCTTTTGTCAGAATCTTCTTCACTCGCCGCTGCTACGGCTACATCTACAGCTACATCTTCAAGCAGCTCGGCATCTGCTACACCTTGGATCCCTTACAATGGACCCATCGGAAATGACACTAGAACTATCAACTATCCTCCTTACACTATTAGAAACTACCAGAGCCCCAATGAGCTCGGTGGCCATGCCCTCTCACCTAACTCCACTCATGCCAATGGCTACCTTGATTATGACTGGCACAATTTGTTTGGTTACCAGGAAACCCAATATACTTATGATAGTCTGGTGGCTACTCATGCTGGTAAGCGTCCATTTGTTATTACTCGATCTACTTTCCCTGGTTCTGGTACTTGGGCCGGTCACTGGGGTGGTGACAATACCGCCGATTGGGCTTATATGCAGTATTCCATCTCGCAGGCTCTTTCTTTCAGCTTGTTTGGTATCCCTATGTTTGGTACCGATACGTGTGGCTTCAATGGTAACACAGACGCTGAGCTTTGCTCTCGATGGTCGCAGATGAACGCTTTCTTCAGTTTCTACAGAAACCATAACGGATGGGGTTACATTCCCCAAGAGTTCTACCGATGGTCTTCTGTGGAAGAGTCTGCCAAGAATGCTATTGCCGTTAGATATGCATTGCTTCCTTATCTCTACACTCTCTTGGAAAATGCTCATGAGCGAGGTGATACCTATCTCCGAGCCCTTTCCTGGGAATTCCCTGATGAGGAGCTGAGTGGTGTTCAGACCCAGTTTTTGGTCGGACCTAGTATCCTGGTCATGCCAGTCCTTGAGCCTCTTGTTGAAACAGTTAACGGTGTGTTCCCTGGCGAAGGCACTATCTGGTATGATTGGTACAACCAGACTGCTGTTGACCAGCCTGCCAACACCAATGTCAGTATCTCTGCTCCCATCGGACATATTCCTGTTTATGTCCGAGGTGGATCTATTTTGCCTCTCCAGGAATCTGGCTACACCATTAACGAGTCTCGACAAGGTGATTGGGAGCTGCTTGTTGCTTCTGATTCAAATGGCGAAGCAACGGGTGAAGTCTATGTGGATGATGGTGAATCTATTACTCCATCGCAGTCTATTCGAACCTCCTTCAAGCTGAGCGGCAATGCTCTTAGTATTATGCCTTGTGGAGACTACTCGATTGATCAACCGTTGACCAAGGTGACCATCCTGGGTGTGAAGAATGCACCATCCTATACACACTGCAACGGCGAAAGCGCTGATTATGATTACGATTCTGAAACTAAGATTCTTACTGTCACTCTTAAATCAGATATTTCGCTTGACCAGGAGGTGGTGATTGAATTTTAACCTATAGGTAGGACGGTGAAACCCACCTGTACTTTACTAGACACATTATTATCAACAAATTTGTATTCAAACCTGTATTCCTTAAATATTTCAATTGATATTCAACATTATTACTCAAAGATTATCATACGGCCCACGCTATAGTGTAGCGGTGCAGAGCACTTTTAAGGCGTGGGATTACCAGAGTTAGCCCCCAATACGCATTGACAGCGAAAAACTCCGCATAGGTAAGTCTTCCCCATTTAAAGTAAAATATTCGGCACAATTGAAAAGTTTTCACTGCAAGTGTCTACTTCTGGCTCAGCTACCTGCGTGCAGGTTTTAACTTTACTGCAGAACTTCTAGAATCAGATCCCCACGATTCAGCACGTGCGGCTTCCCGTCTAGTCCAATAAACTATAACCTAAAGAGCTGACACGGAGTCTGAGGCCATCAGATTCAATGAAAAGGTCATAGGCGGAAAAGCTAACGTTCTCGATAAGCAATGTAAAATATTTGATGCCGGTTGCATACCTTTTCAAGCCAAAATACCGACAGCTTCTTACTGAATTTACGCTTTTTAGGTGCTGCTTGGTTGAATACGACGATCTCCACCAGGATAGGGTTCAAATCACAACCAGAGACCCCTAGCTAGGAACGCTCTTTGATCGTCGCACTAAGGGAGAAACCAGGGCGGGGGTATTTTTATTCAATTTGGCACTCAACCATAGGCGTTACACGGCAAATTTCTTGATATTTCTCTGATAGTCGGCACGCGGCTACTGTTTGCGCATGGGCGATTCTTCCAGTCCTATTGGTGGGAGTTGGCTCGGTTTGGCCCACACTCGACATTTTTAACCAGAAGAAAACCTGCTGAAACCAAGGCACAACAAGAAATTAGCGTTGCTAGCTGAACGTTGCAAGTCACCATCTAGTCTATGATTTCTATCCTGTCATAATTTCTGTATTGCTTTTCGATCTGACAACGAACCGAATTTGTCGATCGAGATTCTCATACCTTTCGCCTAAGGTCGTGATCGATTCTTCAAAACCCACTCAGTGCGAATCGGTTTTGGCCGACCGACAGAGCAAAGATAAGTCTTAGCGTATTCATCCCTCCCTCTATCCACCGCCAGGTACTCTGTTTTAGTGTAACGACGGAAAGCGCTGTGTTTGACGTGCCTAGTTGAAATTTTTCCCTCTTTTCTCCTCTTGCGCAGGCTTAGTCCAACGGTTTCCGCTGGTAGATGCTCCAATCTTAAATCTGGACTTCCACCATGCCGACATTTGGCAAGAAGAAGCCCGAGCCGCTTCCAGATCGCACGTCTACCCATTCTGACACTATTGGGGTAAATGGATCTGCAAAGAAGAAGGCGCCTGCTCCTCAGACTCAATGTTCGCCTGTTCAGCAGCATATCCCAGCCACCGGTGATTCCCCTACGGCTGCCACGCATCAAGCTATTCTGACCAAATCTCCTCCTCCTGATGGAGGCCCTTCTGGGACAGTTAAAGTGGTTCCTAGAGACTATTTCGATTGCCCCATGGCGGAGCT